>JAWWMO010000043.1:38968427-39081029 GCA_035047845.1 Dendrocincla fuliginosa
GAATTGTCTGGGAGGTCAGAAGGAATTGTCTGGGAGGTCAGAAGGAATTCTCATGGCCTTTGGGAGTTAAACACCCAAATTTCAATTCCTGAGTATCTCCAGCACTTTTGTTCTCTGCAGTGGCTGTAAACACATGAATTTTCAAGACGTACCAGTGAGCAGAGTGGAGTGACTGATTCCTTGGGATTCTTTTCAGAATCTCAGTTCTGAACACCGGACAGGTGGATTTTTTTGGTTGAATGGTTTTGAGTGGGATTTTTTTGTTTGTTTGTCCGGGGTTTTCTTTGTTTGTTTTGGCTTGATTTATTGTTTTGTTTTGTTAGGGTTTTATTGCCAGAAAGGTACAGAGTTAGTTAATTGTGCAGTTCATCAGTACAGCTGTGTGACAGAGCATTAAGAATACACTTTATTATCCCTCCTCCAAGAGCCAAAACCTGTAAACCATGACTTAACTTTGCTTCCTCTATCAACTTTTAAAGTAATTGTTTTCACCACTGGCCTATGAACAAATTTTAGAGCAACCTTGTGGAACATAATATAATTCTTGATTATTTCTTTTTTAATGTCAAAAATATTCTAAATATGTTTGTATTAACAGGTAGTTCCAATCTCTAAACATTGCTTTTATTAAGTTACATAGTCTGATACAAGACATTCTTTTTCTTCGATAGCTTTCATATTGTCTGATGAATAGTGAAAAGCTGTTTACCAGAACTATTTATGACAGCAGAGCTGTAGTGCAAAATCTGGCCCCTGGGACAGAATACTTTTTTCATTTAAGGACAATTAAAGGCTTGGACTCCTCTGTGGCTGTGGAGAGAAAAGTCATCACAAGTAAGGAAACACCTTATAACTTGTCTTTTTGAAAACGTGTAGATGTTCAGAGACATTTAAATAATTGTTTGTAAGTGACTCAAAAATGTCACACAGTTCAAAATGAAACTTTAACTTTTGGAGGCAAGTTCTACTTCTTCTTTTGATAGTTGTTTAAACAGGGCCCTTCTGTGTAACTTGTGGACTGAAGTTGTGGAGTGTAGACATAGCGGAAGATAGCTCTTTGAAAAACAAGGTGAACTCAAAATTCTTCCAGGTCTAGCAGAGTAAGACTTTGGCAGAATAACACCCTATACTTTCAGAATTACCATGCATTCTGTTTACAATTATTTTGGCATCCCTTAAGTTCTTACAAGGCCATGGTCTCAGACTGGAGGATTGCTCCTCCACAAGGCCACAGAATGCTTAAGGTAGTAAGGGGAATTCTGCTTCACATACCTTAACAAGGTCCAGAAACCAGTGTCTTGCACTCACTTTCTGTCTCTCAGCAAACGTATTTTCCAATACCCCTGCTACACAACATAAAAGGGAAATTTTTTTGTGGCAGAGATTTGAAGGAAAAGATTTATATTGAATTCTGGACTGCCAAAGGAGATAAAGAGCAACTAACTGTAATCAGAAAAGAAATCAACTCCCAAATTTATACACATGCGCTTGCAGTCTCTATTTCGGCTTACACATGCACATAGACCTCCTCCCTTCTTCAGTGGTTTTTTCTGTGGCTTGTTTGGACTGTAGCTCCTTAACTCAATTGATAGTCAGAGAGGCTCTGTGCTTAGTTATTCAAAGATCAATGAATCTCTGAAAAAAACCCCAGACCTAGTCCTGCAGATTCTTGCTAATGAAAAGTGCAACAGAATAATTACTATCGTGATCCTGTTGGTGCTTTTTATCTTTGAGTAGACATTTTCAAGAGAATTGTGGATGAGTCCAATGTATAGGTAAATTATGGAGAGCTTACTCTATAATTTTAATGGTAAATATTTAGGATTTTTTTCATGCTGAATAATAAGAATATGATAATTTGTATTTTTGGGAAAGCCTCAAGCACAATAAGTCAATAATTTGGATGATTCACTTTTTAGAAGGAATGGAAGTATTTTTCTTTCCTAACTGCAGCTGTGCTGAACCAATTAATGGAGGTGCTATTTGTAAATTATCTGTGATTTTAAGAATCTTAATACAATCAAAAGAATTATTGAAAAAAGAAAAAAGGGATAATCACTGAGACTGTGCTATTTACTGTGTCTGTAAGTGAAGAGATGAATGGTTTTCTAAAATTATATGGCCTATGATGTATTTTAGAAAACTTCAAACCGAATAAAATCTCTCTGGTTCTGCTTACAAAGTGTTCCATTCCTATTCTGTTTTACCAATGAGCAGTGTTACTGTTCTTACAGAAGATCAGATAAATTTGGGATATTCTTCCATAAATTACACAGTGCACATAGAAGGTACATTCCCAAGTTTTACCCTGGCACTGTTTACTGTGTACCCATATAAACATAGTTCTAAAATTTTTACCAATGTTTCATGATGCTTTGAAGTCTCAATTAATTTCAATAAAAATATTTCTTTTTAAAAACTGGTATTTTCTTATGTTTTAAGGAATAGTGATTAATTTTTTCTTTATTAACCTGTATAATTTTTACTGTAGAACCTGCTGCGATATGTGGTCTGGCATTAAAAATGGTAAATACTTCCTCTGCAACTGTAATGTGGAATCCAACCAAGACAAACTTCACTTCTTACAAAGCATCTCTATCAAACAACACCTTTATAAAAAGGTTGAGAATTCCAGGAACACTGGCTGACTTCAGTATTACAGACCTGACTGCTGGGGGCATTTATAAATTCACACTGCAAAGACTGAAGGGAAGTATTGAAGGAGCTTCTGCTTTCATTGAATTTGTGACAGGTCTGTACGGTTTCTTGCTTTCTCTCCTTGCCAGTGAATGGTAGCTGTCACTAACAATTCATGTTTAGCTTTGTACTTCTCACTTTGTAGCATAGCACTGAAATTTCATGATGTCTGAAATGTAATGGTTTGCTGTCATTCTGACATGCATTACTTATACCTTATTCAGCTTTCATGTCATGGTACACTACCAGAAACATAAGGTCTTTTGCTATAATGCATTTCTTTTGATCATTTTTAGTATTTCAGGTCTTACCCTGCAAAGAGTTACACATGAGCTGAGTTTTACCTTACTTCATTTCAGTAAGTTTTTTGCTGAAGTGAGTGAAGTTAAGCAAGTTTAGAAATGTTTATAAAGTTAAGGCTTTAGATTCTAAGCCACACTCCAAAATTAATCCCGGGTGTCTATAAAAAGATTTTATGTCTATAAACATAAAATCCAGCTTTAAAGGAAGTTGTGATTCACAGAAATAATAGCACTGATGATAGGAGCAGGACTTAAAATTTATACAAGTATACTGAAAGAAGCAATCTATGCTCTCAGTTAAATTTGCACACCTCCACTATTATTCTTTTCTTTTGTTGTTCTGTTAGTGTTAAAAGAAACCATTAGTTAAAAATCATGCATATGAGAGAAATACAGACTGAATATAACATCTAAAAGTAATATTTGGATATATCAATATTTCAGATTTTTTGGTGGCAGAACTGGAGTCATCTGTTTGAAACAATTTTGCAACTTTGAATAGTCAGTGCAAAGAGATGGTGAAAGATATATAATCTAAGCCAATTCACAGCCAATAAAAAAGGAGTGGAGCTCTTCCAGGGTGGAAGCTATATGATCTTCACACTGCACAGTATGATACTAATGTATAAACAGTGCTGAATTCTGAAGAACCACATTAGTAAGGCAGACAGGGGACTGAGTGCAAGGGTAGGGGTGAATTTGAAATATGACAAATAGCATCACGGGCTGGGCTTCCTCTGAGAGATAAGCATAGGGAAAGCTGTTAGTTGTGCATACTTTCAAAGCGGAAAAGAGACAGATACACAAGGCTGCATTTTAATGACCTAGTGAAGAATTTAGAAACCGATTAATTATGAGGCTTAGAGTGGATGATACAGATTTAAAGGTGCATTTAAAGGCAGATGAAAATGAGACGGTGTGACAGGGACAGGTGGAAACTTGGCTTTAATAAAAGGAGTAGACCACCCAAATTTTGGGGACTTAACTCACTACCGTTCATGGAATTATTAAGATTCCAAATGCATGAAATGTATACAAGACTTAACTACCTGCTAGCAGCAGAACAAGAACCAGCTATATCTGGAATTTCAACAGTAACACTAGTTATGTCAATAATAGTGCTAACTTTAAGGTTGAGGACAGCAGAAAGAGCAGGACTGTGCAGAGATTCTTTGCTGTTAGCTGAACACTGGGCAATGATCCTGGGGTGGGGATTTCTACACAGCACACTTGGGAGCCTATCAGCCAAGTCTCAGAGGTAGCATAGAAACTGTTGTACCCAGACTAATTAGCAATTCTCCTTCATGAAGCAAGTAAACTCTTGGATGATTTTATATTCAATTTTAACTACTAATATAATGCTTAAGGGAGTTATTTCAGTTAATGTCTTTTATTCCAAAATTCTCTTTCAGAACCTGCAAAGCCAGAAGGACTCAAATTCTTCAATGTTTCATCATATTTTTTTTCACTGTTTTGGAGACTACCATATGGACTTGTAGACAGATTTCATGTGGATCTCATTCCTGATCATGCTTCTGTTGTTATCCTAGACCTTGGAGCAAGGGAGTATCGAGTATGTGCTTTTATTACAGGACTTGCATGCCAGCTTTTCTTTATGCACTGTGCTGATGAGGAATTGAAGCTTTCCCCTTTAGCAGTTAAATGAGAACATGAATATGAAAGTGTTAATAAAAAATTAGTGAGAGCAAATTTCAGCATCCAGAGTTTGTTACCTAACAACAGGTAGTGAATTTACTTTTTGTTAAAAAAGTAGAAGGATACAGCCAGTCACCCAAGGGTTCATGAATAGTTTAAGAAGGGAAGGACAGAGCTATTGAGTAATACAGACTCATTAATTGTGTACTTGCCAGGAAGACCTGTGCTTAAATCATTAATGCAGGCAACATTTCACTGCTAAGCCATCAAAAAGATATAGGAGCAGTTTTTGATTCTGCTGTCTGGAAATTATAATAATATTAGAAGAAATAATGGCTGTTCTGGATGTTTTGCTTTTGCTTTTAATTGGAACTGCAAAGATACAGGTATTTTATTTAAATGCTTATTAAAAAAAATTTAATTATATTGGTTGGAAGGGATGGCTCGCTCAAGGGTCACAAACTTTGTTTTCAGATTGCTTTTTTTCATTCTTTTAAAAAGAATAATAATAATGCCTCATATTTACTCTGGTAGTGATGATAATACAAAAAACCTCTATAGATACATTAAAAAGTGATTCCGTGATAAAATTAATAGTTAATTTTATTGGGTTTTAATACTGATTGTTGTACAAATCTTACAGAGGGCAATTAAATATGACAGCAAAATACAGTAGATGTAAACTACTGACTTTTTCTGTTCCTAATACTGTTATAACTCTAAAAAGCTTATGAACAAATCACTCTCAGTAATGCTTAAACTTTTCTGTTTGTTTTTTTTTTTTTTTCATTTTGTGGTTTTTGTTTGTTTGTTTTCATTTTTGTGATTCTTGGTAAAAGGCTTAAACAAATCTATGTCCTATTTCAGGCTGATTTTTCTAATACTATTCCTGGAACAACATACAATGTTACAGTTTCTGCAGTTTCTTCTTCACTTTACAGTTCACCTGCAAGCAGAACAGTGACAACAAATGTGACAAGTGAGTTAAAAATTTTGTTGACTTTGACGAAATTTTGTTGATTTTTTAAATTATGTTTTTTGTATTTATTATATGCACAGTAGTATCAAAGAAATTACAATCAGTTTTGAAAAGTCATTAAAATTTTTCATCTTCTTTAATCATTTAAAAACACACTGAATCTGAGGTGTTCTATAAAAGCATGAGAATTTACAAGCTTTTGAAAAATTTGCTATTGTGTCATGTGATAATATCCACACCCAAATTTATATGTGTAGTGGAATATTGTTTTTAAAAAAGTAGCCATATCAGAGGTGTTTTATAAGAGAGTGCATTTATGTTTGAGGGGTTTAGGGAAGGAACTTAAATTAAGCATGCTAGAATATGTCAAATGTCAAATTGGTATAAAACTCTGTTTTTATGACAAAGATCTTGAACATTGCAATTTTTACATTCTTATAGAAGAATATTTCTGGTGTTTCAAAATTCATTTAATAATTTTTGTGATAAGAATCTGGCCAGAAAAAAAAAAAAAGCTTTTCATTCAAAAGTACCTCATTTTTCAGTAGTTTTATGAGTTTATGCTGGTAGGTGATTTAATTTCTCTATAAAATCTTGAATGTTTCTCCACTTCAGAAAAAATAATTAATTTTTTTTATATAAGAAGGTCTGTGTTTTTATATATATATATATATATATAATTTTTAAATTTTTTTTTTTAGATCCTGGGCCCCCTGTGTTCCTTGCAGGTGAAAGAGTGGGCTCTGCTGGAATTCTGCTGTCATGGAATACACCACTGCATCCAAATGGTAGAATTCTCTCCTATATTGTTAAATATAAAGAAGTCTGCCCATGGAGGCAAACGGCTTATACACAGGTCACAACAAAGCCAGATAGTCTGGAAGTTCTTCTTACCAGTCTTAACCCAGGAACAACTTACGAAATTATGGTAAAAGCTTTACAAATGCCTCTTAGTATTTTGAATTCTGATTTATTGTAAATTGTTTGAAGGTATAGTAGGTCCCTCTAGAGTTTTCATAAGAACTTTGCTGATTACTGTTCCCAAATAACAAAATACACTAGCCAGATACTTGTTTCCAGTAGTGTTTTTTAAATCTACTTTAAAAAATTTCCAACCAAAATGGTATTGAAGTGTAGGTTCTTCTATTGATATTCTTACTGACATATGGCTTTATGGGCTAAAACATAAAACGTAAAGGGTAGAATTTTCAGAACCATCTAAATCCGTCCTCATCTTCATTGAGTTTTAATCTTTCAAATGACTTGTGCACTTTGGATATTGCACATAGATTTCTAAATCAACTCAGCCAAATCCAGAAAAACATGTCTTCTTGGGACTTGTGGGACTTGTTACATTGGGATTATGCACTCCTGATCCATCTCAGAACTCTTCAACAATAAATTATTTCATGTGGACAGAAAATAGCTGCTATTCTCTTGGCAATATTTGCCAACAATTCTTTGCTTGACTTACTCTTTTGTAAGAACCTTGGACAGGTTCTTCTTTTCAATATCATGAATTAAATGAAATCATGTGTTTGCTTAATTCCATATCATGACCCTGAGATTAGCTTGGCTGGTTAAAGCTTGGTGCTAATACAGCCAAAGTTGTGGGTTCAATCCCTCTATGGGTCATTCACTTAACAATTGATTTGATGATCTTTGTTGGGTCCCTTCCAGCTTAGAACAAACATTCGGTGAATCTGTAATGTAGTTTCATACAACACAAAGCCATAAAGAAAATTCAAGTTGACCAGACTGCAAATAAGGCCACACAAGGATCCTTTGTAAGGATGGTGTGCGTGTCAAAGAAAGTAAAAAATGTAATTATGACATTGTAGGAAAGTTGCTCACTGTGAATCTAGCTCTGATGACCAAGCTGATAAAAACCAGTATATCCACAGGTGGAAAATGTTTATGCTTTAGATTCCTGCCTCCCATCATCTGTTAAAAAGAAACTCCAAACACCCCCCCTACCCCTCCCCCAAAAAAGTTTGTCTGCTGTTTGGTAAAATTATTAGGACTTAGACTCTAAGCAGAACAATCTCCTCAGACAAATTGCATTATTAAGAGAATTCAATTTGCAATCAGGAGTACCTCAGTAGCTCTTCCATGAGATTCATTAATAAAAGTTTTGGAAATTCCATTCTTTGCTCCATATATAAATCTTCCCTGGGAACCACTAAAGTTTCTAAGCTTTTTTTCCATAATGGCTCTATGTGGCAAGGGGCTCTGGAAGTTAACAGTACCTTGTGTAAACATTTATTTTGATTACTTTTCAAAGATAATTAGTGTTTGTAGCTGACACCTTTACCACGCAAATTTTTGCATACTTGCGTAACTTTGAGTTGTCTTGAAACTACACATATGAAATAGGAGTTTCCATTATCTCAATACTAGTTTTTCTTTCTGAACTTTTTCTACACTACCTCTTGAGATGAGATAACAAAAACATAGCTTTAGATTTACGCAACATAATTCAAATCCTGTCAGAATTTTCTGACTGCCTGTCAAACCCCCGAGGATCTCCAGTCAATTTTCTCAGCTACTGCAATTACTGTAGAATTCCTCAATGCTTAAAGTTGTTTCAAGTCATTGTCTCTTGAAGCACAAGTAGGCAGGTTTGGCTGTAGTCACGAGGTGGGTGTGCATGGGGAGGGGGTGTTTGTATTGCTTAGGAAGGAGCTAGCCAGTCACACATATTCTCTTTTACATCCTAGGTAGAGTCTTTGTGCTACCTTGTATTTCTTTGCTATTGCTGTCTGCTGTGGCTTAGTCCTTTTGTTTAAACAGCTTTACAGTCTTTGAAAGATGCACTATTTAGTGCTGAGAAGTGATTAGAACAAGTTTCCCTTTCTGAACTGCAGGCTCCTACGGCATTCTTTTTTCCCTTCATTATCCCCTTTGTGCTGTCTGTCACTTCTATAGTGATCTACACTTAGTTTTGCACACTTGCTTCTTCTCACCCTGCGTTCCCCACAGTCTGCACTGTCAGCTCCCTCAGCCACACTGCCATACCTTTGTTGCTTGACATTGGCAGGAGGGAATGACTGACAGGTATAACCTTGCTGAAGGGATTTTCTCTTTGTTTCTTTTTTCATACACCTCTCACCAACACTGTCGACATTTTGCTTTTGTTGTCTCTCTTACTTTTCAAAATAAGAAGATAGACTTCATTCCTCTTTCGTTGTAAGCAATGCATGCTGTGGCCCATCACCACATTGAATTGTCACTAAGTCCTATATTGCAGAGCAAATAGCATTGCTGTTTTGTTTATCTCCATAAATTCGATCAAAGTCTCAATGTAGTGCCCTTCCATGAGAAGACTCTGCTATGATCATGAGCACTGAAGCATATCCACCATAAAGTGCATCCACAGTTCCCTAACTATTGTCTTTCTGTAAAAAGATATGCTTTCCTTGGGTTTCAGCTCTGAGGGAGGTTGACCTGCTCTTGCTATCCTTCAGGAGACGGAGAATAAAAGAGAACATGTTTTACTTTTTACTCTTTTAAGTTAAAAGTAAGTAAAATAGGAATGCGAAGGCTGGTTTAAATGAATGGTGATAAGGAAAAGGAGTGTCACTGATGTTATTCTTGCTGTTGACTTTCGCATAAAATAGGGACTCATCACTTTTGATATGTGGATGTTCACACATGATTTTCTTCATTTCTTATGCTGTTCCTTGCTTTCGGTGTTTTATTTTTTATGTTTATGTGTTGAATATAAATTAATGCAACTAGAAAAGGCAAGTTCATTTGTATATTTATAGTTTAAAAGCCGAATCTCTGTGTATCCTTAAGATTTGCATGTTCCCTGAAACTATATGTCCTATAGATTCCCTAATGTGGATTCTTTTTCTTTTCCTGTAGGTTGCTGCTGAGAACAGTGCTGGTATTGGAGTGTTTAGTGATCTTTTCCTTTTTCAGACTGCAGAAAGTGGTAATTTTAATAAAGCTGCTAATTATTTTAATTAAAGCTGCTCTAATTTTTTTTTCAAATTAATTATCCATGGCAGATTTCATACTTGAACAAATGCTAGTGCACATAGAACAAAATCCTAATTATCTTTTTATTCTCTCACCCAGTGGCAAAGGTTCATTTTGTTCTATAAGAGCATTTAGGGTGAGCACATACAGGTGTTTCTTGTATGCAAATCTTTCTGTTGGAGTTGTCCCATGCCAGTTTCTAGGTAGGCAGCTTCCTGAAAGCAGGAGAGCAGAGCTGCCTATCAAGTGGACCCATCTGCTGTTGCTGCAACAGTACTAGGAGACAGATTTTGTTGTGGGATCAGCTCTGGCATTGCCTACTGAGGTCAGTCTGTATTAGTTTACTGCTGGGTTCTAAGAAGTTCAGTATAGAAAATATTTTACTAAACTTTTATGTCTTAATTGTGAAGAAACAAACCTCTGAAATGAAAACAAAAATTGGAATGGACTGTTTTGAAGATTAAAAACCATAGTTTGAGTTTTCATAATCTTTATTGATTCAGTATTTGTGGTCTTGCTCGTGCTTCAGGAGCAGTTGTGCCTTGGCTGAAGAGCTGGCACCAGGCTCAGTGGAATACAGAACTCCTGCTGCCATGGCAGTGCCTGTCCCTGTGTTTGAGCTGCTTTCTGTTCCTGTGCACACTGCAGAGTGGGATATCTCAGTTCATGTCAGAAAATCATCACTCTGCATGAGATTTCTTAGATAATGCAATATTTTATGAAACCAATTATGAGAAGTAGTAGTAAACTTGACACATGGAGCTAAGCAAGATCAATAATTTTCACTATTCTTTGTACGCTGTTGCTGGTAGAAAACCATACTTCTGTGAGCTTTTTTGTTTACTCATCTTTGACAGAGGACAACACTAGCATTTGTCCATATGAAAACATAGGCTTTTTACTTTTTGATGCACTTCTGCCTACATTTTTATTAAAGCTAAAATTACTTATGAATGTAATTGGAAGGTTTCTTCAAATTCTAGGTGAGTTATGTGTCACTGATATTACATTTATATTTTTACTTCCTCAAGTTTTTTCAATTTAACTCTTGCTTTCATAGCTAAGGAAAGACAAACATCTTAATTAACATGCAGATGTGCAGTTTAAAGTAAAAAAGTCAGAAAGTAAAATTATTTGAATATAAAGGCTGTGGTCTGGGAGGAGGGGAAAAGAGATGAAAAGTCTGGATGAGATTTATTTAGCAGGACTGAAAGCACTAAATATGAGGCTTGGTGAAGCTGTCTCAGTTCACCTGTGGAAGGTCAGTAATTGTGGAATGCTGTATTTTTAAAGGAGTGTAAAAAGCTGACATTTTTCTCCTTAGTGTCAGGGCTAGATATTGCAGGACTTGCTGCTGACCATGCCACATGTAGACAGGACTGAGAGAGAGCCACAGTGCTCTAATTCACTGGAAAGTTCAGAGAGCATGTAAAATATTATTTAGATGCTGCATCTCATTCCTTTGTACTGTAATTAATACAGATGCTCTGACAAAAGGCCACAGAAACTGTCACTGATACAAAGAACACCATTTCTGCAGCAATAGTGAATATTCCAGTTAATAACTGAGTTATTTAAAACTACCATAAATCTATACGCAACTGAAAAGATGGCATAGGCAAAGTGAAATAAAACACCCACAGTGTTTTCAGATGCTTTTAAACAAACAAAAATGGACAAAATTTTGCTACTTCTGGCATAGTAGGTGACTTTCTTCTAGAAAGAATATTTTTAAGTTGGCCAAACCAATGACTATATTATTATGAGACTGAAATAATTATATAACTTACTTAAGCTAGATTGAAAAAGTGCTGGCTGTATATCAGCTACTTTGCATGTGTTTGTGAATGATTGTTATCTATTTGGAAGCTAGAAATGGCATTACCAAAAAAAAAAAAAAAAAAAAGGAAGAATTTTCTTTTTTTCAGTGCTGAGAAGAAAAGTTTATCTCACTGCTTTTGTTTGTTTTGTTTTCAAGCTCCAGGTAAAGTAGTGAATCTCACAGTTGAAGCTTTAAATTCTTCAGCTGTAAATCTGATCTGGTTTCTCCCTCGGCAACCAAATGGAAAGATAACTAGTTTCAAGATTAGTGTGAAACATGCAAGAAGTGGAATTGTAGTGAAAGATGTCTTGGTTAAAGTAGAGGACCTTCTGTCTGGGAGGTTACCAGAATGTAATGTAAGTGCTGTAAACCTATTAAATTAGAAATAGACTCAACCCACAGAATATAGTGCTACATTTGAATTTTGAGACATAAAAGGTGTGGAGGCTTTCTTTTCAGAACAATTCTAAATATATTACAAGCTTAGCCCCAAGTCAGGATGTAATGGTTGAAAAATAAATCTTTCTGTTCACAGTCATTTAAATGGAATGCTTTTCCTTGAAAAGCTCAGTTTAATCAAAGCAAAGATATTAAGAAATGTTAAATTTGGCATCTATTTAACAGAAAGTTGTGAAATAGCTTATTTTTTTTCAGCTTTCCATTTTTAATTTTTTTGTTTGCTTTTGTTTTATACAGGATTCAATTAGAAAAAACCAAGAACTTAAGGGCTTTTTATTTGGTCAGTGCAGACTTATAGTAATGTTAATGTCCTATTTTTCATGTAGTATGATAATTCTTTTTATATTATAAAAATGTGCTTTATTCTGTGTATCACATTTCAATATTTTTTAATACTTCTCATACCAAAATGAAAAGTCCCATGATTATCAGAATGATTTCCAAAAATATGTTTGTTGTCTCGTGTTCTTAAGATAAGCATTCATATACATTTTTTTGAATTTTGACTATTCATTGGATGCAGACCCATAACCATTCAATACCTTTCAGAATTTCTTGAAGAAAATTTACTTTTCTAGCATTTGTTCTCCTTTTCCTTCTTAGTTTGAGCAAAGTGTTGTAATTACTCTTACTTTTTTATCTTCCCCTCCCCCCCAGTTTGATATGCTTAATACTTTAATCAAAAGTGCAGTTTTAAATGACAAAAATTACCATAGATTTGGTATGGGATTTTATTTGGTAGGTCATTTTAGGCATTGCGAAGGTTCCAACACCAGTCTGGTTTAATTCAGCACCAAGAAGGCAGACTGCCACCTACTGAGCCATAAGTATTGGTTACCATAACGTCTAGCAGTTTTTCAGGGTTGTCTTCTGACAGTGTGTATTAAGAAACTCTTGGCTGGTTTTATCCATGATATAGGAATATATATATATACATACATACATACATAGAACATATGCATGATGTAAAATAACCTCACAGCGGGACTTTTTTTTCAAGAGCGAGACTGAACGCTGAAAATGAAATGTGGGAATAATTAAATAAATCCTAGAGAGGTTCTTCTGTTCAGTCAGATTTGAGATCTTTTTGAATAAGTAAGGAAACTATAATACTGTCACTAGAAGGCTGTATTAGCACCGTCAATTTAAATTTGAAAACTGAAGTATAAAAAGGAAAACTAATTTAAGGCATGTTTTTCAAAGGTGATCTGCCTTTTTTGATCTACCTATATTTACAATTGCAGGTTATAGATACAGCTTATCATGTTTCATATTTTACCTTTATAGGATAAGAGTGAATCATTTCTGTGGAGTACTACCACTCCTTCAACTGCTTTTGGGAAATCCACAATTGCTTCACAGACTACATTTACACCAAATACAGAGGCACCGAGTCAAATGAGCTCTGTTTGGAATGAACCAATTAGCTTCGTTGTAACTAACCTCAGGCCATATACCACCTATCTTTTTGAAGTTTCTGCAGTTACCACTGAAGCAGGCTACATTGACAGTGCGATTGTCCGGACACCAGAATCAGGTACACACTGCTTTCAAATGGAAATAAAGTACTCAGATTTACGTGTAAATTTCAAAATAGCAGTTTGAATTTCTGTTGCAAGATACTTCAGTCTGAATCTGTCTTTATCTGTACCATGCTTTTGTATTTACATCATTACTTAATTAGACTTAATGGAATCAACTGAAAAATGTGTATTACTATTAATGTATCTAATAATGTACAGTGAATGGGAGTTCAGTTTTTATTAGGAGTCCAGGATACTAAAACTGTGGTTAGGGCAGATCAAATTTTACGGAAAATCTGAGGATAATTTAAGAACTGCAATTAATGGAAGGATAATTAAAAATAAAGTTGAAGGGAAAAGGAGCCAGGCATAGTATTCAAAAAGTATGTGTATTGTGTACATAGCAATGCACTTAAAGCTTCTTTGTCTTTGTAGAGAAATCAGCAGTATAAAGAAAACTGCTGTCCAGTGGTTCCAAATTCAGGCCTATTGCAGAAAGTTGTTCACTGCTGAAGAAATCTTTAAGCACTAAGTGAAGTTGATTTCAGATAACTTTCAATGCACTGGGAAGTCAGAATTGGAAAAAAGGTCCAGGAGCGGGAGTTTTCTAATGGCTTAAGTAGTGGACAGTACTGTTAGTAGAGCTATACAATAAAGGTATTCCAGAAGAATGTTATTCTAGCTGTCTGTTTGCTAGTACATCATTTTTTGTTGCTTAGCATCTTTTGGTGTTCCTCGGTTCCCTTTCATACATACGAATTTCATAGCACTGTTCAGATGAGAGGAAATCCTGTTTCCTCCTAGAACTGTTCAATTGAATTGTTTTGATAGAATTTGAATAGCCTTAGTTTGCTAGTCTACCTAGGGTTAATGAAATTTTGGACAGTTTCCCTTCTAATGATGTCAGGGTTAATTTCCAGTTTATTTTTCACTCTTTTCACATCCTAGGGTAGGTGCCCTGGTAATAAGAAAACCCTGGAAAGTGATGAAAAGCTTATGCAACGAGGTTTAGTTTTGCCAAATACATAGAAAGTTGTCACGTGTTTGAAAGATAAGGCCTTCCATCCTTGTGTAGAGCCAGGGTCTGTGGAAAGAGAGCTGGGATTACTGGCCAGTGTGAGTGTGCACAGGGCCACAGTCAGTCCTCATGGTCCAAGCCTCAGTGAGTCCTTCCTCTTAGCAGCACACTGATACGCCTAAGCTCATTGGTGCTCCTTGCTGAAAACTATTTCTGTTCCCTCCAGCTAGGACTTTCTGAGACATTCTTAAGCTCTCCTGTGTTTCTGACAAAAAGATGATATTGCTTTGCTTTTTGAAAAGGAAGCTACTTCTTTAAAGTGTTTTGAAATTATACATATTTTTAGAAAAAATTAAGCATGGAAATACTTTCTCTGTTGGGATGGCTGTCAAGAGGAGGACATTTCTACAAAGAGAAAAAGATTAAAACCTTGGGGGGGAAAAAGTGGACTTTTAAGATGATACTTCAGAATTATGTGCAGTTTTGGCTTATGCAATTTGCATAACTAAGAATTATTAAGTAGTCACTACTGACTAATCTATAGCATATATTTTAGAAATGACAGGATTTTTCATTCCTTTCATTTGTACAATAGTTTCCACAAAAGACAATAGTACTTTGTAACTAGTAGTATGTTAGTTAACTTGCGTATTTGTTTACAGGATCAGTTTTTATCTCCATATTGGCTTAGATCTCACATGACACATCAAGACTAATCTTCATAGAAATTTATGTCCAACAGTTTCCATAAGTTTACTTCTCTATGCAGCATTTTTGAAAACCGGGTTTGGTGTTACTCTGTATGGATGTGAACAATTCCGTCTCATTTAATTGTCTTTGTATTCTGATTTTCATATCAATTACCTTAATTTCATATCTCATTACCTTAAAAATGCAGTGAGGGATAGTTGAGAGAGAGCAGGGATCACATTCTATAATCACTTGAGTGTTGGCTTCATTTAATTTGCATGAATAATGTCATGAAAATAGAAAATTACTCAAGTATGCAATGTTTTAGCACGCTTAGTTGGTTACAGGGTTACCTTTTGGGATAGCACTATCTATCATTAGAGGTGCAAGAAATCTTCAATATGAAGTATTGTCTATATGAAACATGAACCTGTTCAAGGAAGGAAAACATGCCTGATGCGAGCTCCGTATTGCCGAGCCTCACAATCGTATTTGAGCATCTTCTGTGTGTAATATATAGTGTGGCAAAATTCATGATGAACTTGGTAGAATCCCTGCCACCTTTGTCTCTTAATGATTATTTGCATCCTACCAGCTCTTCTGATACCTTTTCTGAGCATTACCTTAAAAAAGAAATTAAGGAATTTTAATAAGATATACTTTAATGTAGCTTCCCTTCAGAATATTTTAGGTTTAAAATGAATTGACTTATATGAGATTTTTGGAAATCCCAATATAAATTATTTTATGTTCAAAGACTTTTTCTAATGTTGTTTAAGTTCCAGAAGACCCACCACAAAATTTTGCCAAGAGCAACGTTACAGCAAAGTCTTTCTCAGTAATGTGGGACCCACCAACCATAGTAACAGGAAAATTTACTTACAGAGTTGAGCTGTATGGACCATCTGGTAGGTCAGAGCTGATATTACCATTTCTTTTCCTTTCATTGTGATTGTTTCCTTACACTTGTATTCTTACTGTGCCTGCCAATCAAAAATGAATGTTTGAATTTGAAAGCAGTGTTATGTGGCCTTTTTACTATTAGATGTTTTAAGAATTTTTAGATTACTTTTAAGGGAAAAGTCTGTCCATCACAAAGAAGAGAATAAAATTAAATCCACATTGGATATTCTGAAAAATGGAGGAAAACAACCTTTCCTCAGTCTTTCAGGCAGATGACAAGCTAAGCTTGCAGCTGAATTATTGTGCTTACACATCCAAAGCATTCTCTGTCTTACCTTTACTCTTTTCTCTCTCAGTTAAAGATTTCTGGAGGATTTTCATTCTCATACAGTATGCAATCAACTGTTTGAGTCTGTTTTGATGTTTTTGGAATTTTTATGAACTCAGACTCTTATAGATAGAGAAATTATAGAACTGTCTGTAGTTACGTGAGAATTTTATGAGCTATATTCTAATGTTTTTGTGAGACTACAGAGGAAAAGCAATAGAAATTACTTTTTTTAAAAAAAGAATCCCTTCCTCTTAAACCCCACACCTTCTTCAAGTGGCTTGTTCAGTTGATTGGTTTGTTGGTTTTTTCCCCATACATTCAGTATTTTTTCAATAAAATTGATTCAAAATTAGTTTTTCCCCAAATACATTTGTCTTTTCATCATCCTGGAAAACAGCTTTTCTTTGAGCTAGAATCTATTTGTGTTTAATTCCAGGTCATATTCTGGATAACAGCACAAAAGACCATAAGTTTTTATTTAGCAACCTTATGCCATTTACAACATATGATGTGTTCGTCAGTGCTGAAACAAGTGCTGGGGTGGGGCCAAAGACTAACCTTACCGTTTTTACTCCTGCAGATGGTAAGTAAGCACAGAGATGCAAAATAAATGGACTGTACATTGCAAAGGGTTTCAGTTTTCCCTTTAGAGCCTTTCAGGTACTCTGCAAAGGAGAGAATGGGTATAAAACCATTACAAGAGAAGGATAAAAACAACTAATGAAAGAAAGTAGCTGAAAATTGCTATGTAATTTATTTCTCCAGTTTTGTCTAGTTCATACCCTGTCACTACATTTATCCACTAACAGAGTCCATCAGAGATTTTGAAAGAATCATAGTTTCTTTCTGAATGAAAGTAGTTATTTTTAGATACGGTAATTAAGTTGCAGGACCCTTCTCTTCCCCGTTAGATGGCAGCAAGTGGAAAAGAAAAAACAGCACAGGATTCCCCACAGCTGTTCAGCCCTAATATTTCTTATGAAGCCCTTGGTTTGACTAATTCTCATCAAATCTGAGGCCTCACAGGAGTCTCTAATAGAGCCCTCTTTACCAGGGACCTTAGTTTTGAGGCAGATCCAACATCAGGATTGTCCCAGTGCAATCAAGTGGTTGGTTCTGCCTGCGAGCCCTCTGCTCTGTGGTTTATGAGTTTTGGCTCCCAACAACTAACTCAGCAGGTTAGAGTCCTTTGCTGCATAGAAATGCAGTTTTATCTTAGATGTATGTGAGATTGTGCAGGATTATTGGTCAGCATTTGAGGATGCAAACAGAAGAACACAACATTCAGTGTGTGATAGACAGTTTCAAAGCGGTTATTTCTGTCTTATGTTTATGCCACAAAACACAAATTCAGATCTCTCAATCAGTGATTGCTTGGCAGTGTTTGCTGTCAAGGTGTAACATTGGGAGGAACACCTATCCTTATTTATTTTACTCTTTCCTCAAGTATCTGCTTTTGGCAGCTCTCAAAGACAAAACTGAGCAGAGACAACCTGCCTGAGTACAGTTATTCCTGTTTTGTGTCAAAATGCACTGTCAAAAGCCAAGGGAAATTTTGGTGGGTTTGAGTTTTGGGGGGCTTTTTTTTTTTTTTACAGTAACATAGAATGTCCTATTTTAATGCCAAATCTACAAATTCTCATTATGCAAGTAATTTCAAGATTGTATTTTACTGAAGTGCATTAGGAAAAAAAATTTCTTCACATCAAATCTGAATATCATTCTATTGAATATAAATGCATTTTATCTCTCGTGGTCATATGGAAAGTACAGCATCATTAAGACTAAATAAATAATGAAGAAATTGAACAAAACCCTGTAAAAAAGGGAAATGAATAAGATAAGTCACTTTTTTTCCCAGCTTCTTACTTCATTCTTGTATAGTTTTGATGATTTTCATCTTGAAATATACTTCAGATTCCATATTGGAAGACAGCAAAAAGTCTGCTTGATTCCAAGGCAATGACTTCCATAGGAGCTATTCTCATTTACATCACCTTAGTTTCTGACCATAGGGATAAGTATGTCATATATGTTAAAAAAAACATGTGCATAGTTTTAGAACTGTAACTTGTTTGCTAAGAAAAACATGTGAAGTAACTCTCCACCTGCACAGGATCAACTCAAAAGATAAGGATGTGAAATGTGATTAGATGCCTCTTGTACTTTGAATGCAGTGCTGAAAAAAAAAAAAATCTTGTTTTAATCACAGGTGTTTAATTAAATCAATTTTTAGTCCCAGGTGCTGTATCAGATTTACATTTAGCAGAAGTGGAAGCCACATATATAAAAATTGTTTGGAGGAAACCACAACAACCAAATGGAATCATTACCCAGTACAGAATTAAAGTACATGTGCAGAAAACGCTTGTGACTCTAGAAAATGTTATTCTTGGAGATAAAAATGAGGTATTAGTTGTTTTTTTTTTTAATGTTAAATTTGCTCTCTGCCTTATCTGATAGTTAGAGAATGTGGAATTAGCCACCGCAGAAAAATTGTTGATGATTTTAAAAGTCACCTTCTTCATTCTCTTTCTCTGGGTTTCAAAAAGATTCCCATAATGCTCTTTCCATAACATGAAAAAATAATTTCGTCAGTATGATCTTAGCTACTGAAGGCAGCAAGCCATAGCCCACAGTCTTGTCCTTCCGAGTCCTTGAGTTCTTTGCAGCATAGGGTGACCTAACTGTAAGAATTAGGTGTCTAGACTGATACACAGATTTGTGTGCCTAGATTGATACATTGATACACAGCCACTCAGCCAAACCTCTATAAGACGTGAGTATGAATCCTGGGGAGAAGTGAATTCAGCAGAAGCATCCCAAGGCTGGTTAAGTGTTCTACTAGCAAGGCAAACACACCTAGACTTTCTGCTTCCATTTGTATCCTTAAATTTACATGTGTGATACTAGATGCTGAACTCCGTGCTATGGTTGCGTGCTAAGGATATCTGCACACATCTATGGGATCATATATCTTAGGGCACTTCTGCTGTCAATCAGTCCAGCTTGTGGATTTTGGGTGCTGATGTGCTTTACAGGCTTAGAGGGACAGCTCTGAGTATGCAGCAGGCCCCTAGCAGATATTCAGCAGACCACTGAGTGCCTTCTGAGGTTTGAATTGGCTTTTTGGTTTGAATTTTGAATATAGGTGACCAAAGTCTGCATAATCCCTTGTTTTTTCAGACAATGATGTCTTTCACTGGATCTGAATCGGGATCTAAGTTTTTGATGTAGAGATCAGTGAAGGAGTTCACTTTCAAGTTGAATGGTATATATTAAATAGAGCCCTGGAGGCAAACTTTAAATAAGGAGTAAGGAAAAAAAAATTCGGGATAAGGATCCGTTCATTAAACCAACAGGCATCCTTGGAAAATGGAAGTATATAATTCTATAATTAAAGATTGTATCACAGTACAGACTCAGAAGAAATTAAAATTGTCTGCACAGAAATGTTTCAATAATGGAATTTCCTAATTTTTGAGTTCTTAGTATAGCATCATTACTGCTTTATTATAGTTTATTGAATGTGATTTTCTAATTAAAAACCAAAACAAATCACAATAAACCTCACTTTATTTAGAACCCCACTGACTCAATCTTAGAGCATCTATGGGATTTGAACTGTCAGATCCACAGTGCTAATGATACTCAATAACTAGTAGCAATAAAAATTTGTTGTCTTGTATGTGGAAAAGCCTCATAAGCAAAAAGTATTTCAATGCAAGCTACTATTTTGCTATAAAAAGCTGGTGAAGGGGAGTCATGTATAGCTTTTACTTCTTGGTACTTGTGAGAGATTGATGCCGTATCTCTGCCTGTGGCTAACACACCCGTAGTCAAAGGAGTAAAAAAGCTGCTTTCCCCTCTCTCCACCCAGAGGCCATAGGGAAAGAACTAATGTATATTAGAGACATCACTGTAAAAGCATCTCTTTCTGTCAGTGAGGCACACCATATGTGTGAGTGGGGAGTGTTCCAGATGACAGCAGAACAATTTAGAGACATTGGAGTCCTGGATTTGGTCCCAGATTCTGAAGGGGCATAATGATCTGGTACTTACACACCATTTTGTACCTGTGTTCTAGCCTTTCTCTCTTTTCTCTTATGCTTTTGTTTCTCCTCTCCTCATTGTTCTTGCTCCTCTCATACCTGCTGCCATCCTTTTCCAACATTTGTTCTTTGTCCTTTCTGCCCTGTGGGTCCCTATATCACTTACCTCCCTTCCACTCTCCCTTTTCACATGTGTATGCCCTTATTTTTCCCTCTCCTTAATTTTATTCGCTTCTGGTTTTCTCCCTCTCCACTTATTCCCTCTCAGTGATCTAACCAACCTGTTAATCCTTTTCTTCAGTGCCTGGCCGGGATATTTGAAGTCCTCTTTGTTTCAGTGCCTGCTACCCTCTTTCAGAACATGCTTAGTACAAATAGAATCTCCCAAGCTCAAATGTGTATCTGTTCAATACAGCTCCAAGTATATAGCATTAAAGTTAAAGCCCTTACTCTAAAATTTTAAGAAATTTAAAAAAAAACAAACTGGTGTTTGATTAAATAATAATCAGAAAAAAAGGTTGTAGGTTACTGATAGCTGAGCTTTTTTATGATAGAGATTATATTTTGCAAAGTTAATTGTCGTATAGAAAGATAAGGTTTGTATGCCAAAAGTTATATAGTATGCTTATATATGTGCATAAATATATAAACACCATTTCTATATTATATAAAAATTTATATAATTAGAAGATTAGAAGATTTTTGATTTTTTTTTGTATTTCTAACTTTTAGTATTTGATTGACTCTTTGGAACCATACACAATAAATGAAAACATCAAACCTTCTTCTTCCACTTGGAATTCATTGGAAACAGCCAATGATTTATATGAAGGTTCAGCTGAACTGTTTTCCAGCATTCAGACAGCTTCCCCCGTAATATTTACAAGAGTAACTGGTGATAATTTTCCTGCTATAAATGGAGCTGCAGAATTGCATTCTGCTTTGGGTAAGATATTTTAGGATATTTTTCTACCTGTTTCTTTGTTCTGAAGGACCCCCATCAATGTCCCAGATATGATCTTTAGCACATGGTTCAAGCAAATTATAAATGGGTCGTTTGCTGGAGTCAGATTTTTTTACTACCAAATAACCTTCTGAAGCAAATGGGAATGCCACACAGGCAGGAACTAGCCCCTTGTCACCCAGCTGACCTTCTTCCTAGTGAAAGAAGCACCCGAAAGCCATCAGCCAAGCTGCATAGACAATCAGTTATTACAGTTGCCAAAGCAGGTGTGATTGTCAGGGATTAACATATCTCCAAGCCCTTCAGAGACCTTGATTTCTCTAAGCCTTTTGACTAATAGGTTTTCAAATGTCAGTGAAGGTAAATAGGTCAAAAAGTTACAACTTTGCTATATGGGTTACAAACAGGTGGAGATGACCCCATGACATGGTGATGTCATTAGTGAGTACACTTGTTCTGTATTATCAATGGACCACTGTTTCTTTACCAAGTATGGATATTTACAAATCATTAAGCAGGCCTCATCTGACAGGCAGGGATTTAAAATACCACTCTAAATTTTTAGTGTTTTGAACAGTGGGGAGAAAAGAAAGGTTTTATTTTTTAAATTTTTTAAATTAATTTAGTTAAGTCACTGAATTCCTTTATATATACCACTATCTAAAACCAGAATTCAATCCATTATTTTAAACTACATTATTTTAAACAGTACAGTTTTCTGTCATACACAGAAAATGTACAGTGTTTTAAATGCAAAACTTCTTTTTATGTCCTCATTCATCTTGAGGTATTGAGTTGTTAAAAGATGTCTGTGTTGCTGAAAAACTGATTTCAGACAACATCTTTTGTGATCTAGCGTAAGTGTTATTACAGTATTTAAAACTGTTCACAGCCAAATTTTCAACAGGGTCTGCTAATTTTTCAGTGCCCTCACAAAACTCTGAGCCTAATACTCAGATATATGAAGCACCCATGCTTTTTCATATTGCACTGCCATAATGACTGCATTATAATAGATGACTTTGGCTAGCACGGTTGGATTGTGGCTGACTTTGAACTTTATTATAGCTGCACCAATAACTCTTTGTGGGCATGCATGACTTCTTCATTCGGCTGACCACAACTCTTCTGCTAAAAATACCAGTGTAAAGAGATCTGTGAAGGCAGCCTTTCCAAGTATAGTTCTTTTAGCACCATTAGGAGGGCAAGGAAGAGGCAATTTATCTTTTTCCATTAAAATATTAAAAAAAACCCAACCAAATCCGATCAGTCTAGAAGCCATGGTTCTGAAATCACTGGAGAGACTCAGCTGTCTACCATTGTACCTTTTTCTAGTTTCTAGGGGATTTCTTACAAACCTCACAATACTACTTGTTGCCTACTCATTCTTTCATCAAGGCCAATCTATCTATTGTAGACATGAAAATGGACTACATTAGGATAGATGCTCCTTTGTGGAGTTAAGAGGTGGAGTATAGACTTTTCTTTATATTTCTGTAATTGCCATGGAAGTTGATTCTTTTACAATAAAATAGTTTAAGGTTGTCCTGCCAAAGTGAGTTTAGAATGCACAAGAAAAACAAGGAATTTACAAGTAAATAGTTATTTCTCTCTATTTCCTCGCAGATAATCAGTATACCGTCAACCTTTTGGCTGAAGAACTGTCATATGTTATAAAGGGCCTGGTACCTTTCACAGATTACACAATTAGTGTGTCTGCTTTCACTGCTATTGGAGAAGGACCACCATCCGTTCTTACAGTCAGGACACGTGAACAAGGTAAAGTGTTGTAACTCTGATATTATCAAAGTTAACATACATGGCTTCTTTCCCTGAACATTTGATTTTTTTTTTTAGTAATCTATTTGCTTACTGTTATATTTTTGTTTAAGTTCCAAGCTCAGTACAGAATATATCTTACAAGAATATTAGCTCCTCCTCTATTTTGCTGCATTGGGATCCTCCAGCAAATCCCAACGGGAAAATCATTCATTATACTGTTTATGCAATGGAACTGGATACAGAAAGAGCATTCCACACAACAACTTCAAACAACAGCTTACTTATGACAGGTACGGCATCATTTGATTAAGAAAAGATAAAAATGTAAACTTGAAAAGGCATTATACAAAATTATTTTTTTCCACATTTATATAATATAACCATTTCCAAAGTAGATGGATCAAGTCTCACATATTCACACACATACACATGCACACAACACACACAACACAGCTGCAAGCAAAACAAGGTTGGGACACTGCTGTCAGACCCCACTACTGTGGAGGAATATGTTGGTCTTGTGAGATGGGAGAAAAGGGCTAGGTAAGATAAACAGCAATTTGTGTAATGGATTTCTTCTCAGAAATTTTACCTCAGCAAGTTCTGTCCACATAGGAGAATATTCCTAAATTTCCAGATTTTTTTCAGACTTTAATTTTTTTTTTCACAGTACTTGTCTGACATTAATAATATTTTTTTTATTTTAAGGTGATAACTGTTATAGTAATTGAAGTAAATTCATTCCTAACAGGGTTTCAGGCATTTATTTATGCTAATCAGAGTAATCATATAGAATAGAACCATATATTTGGATGGTCATATATGCATCCTTTATTTTGAGAAATAATTTTTTAAGCTATTTACAGTGTATTTACAGCTGACTTATTTCAAAACCTGTTGATTTAACTGAATGCTTATTTGGCTCTCCCCAAATAAATGGTATTACACATATTCTGTCTTTAGGTGACAAATGTGTATCAAAAGTCATAAAACAGTATCCAGTTTTATAGTTTTATAAGTAACTATGTTTAAGAAGTCAACGGTCAAGATTTTTTTACTTAATCTTTCCAGGTTTAAAAAAGTACACAAATTATAAAATCAGAGTCACAGCCTCTACCGCAGTTGGAGAAAGTGCTTTGTCTGAAGAGAATGAAGTTTCCGTGAGAACCCCTGAAGATGGTAAATACATTGTTTGCAATGATGATTTGTTTTGTGTACTGAAGTTTGCATTTTGTTCAGGAAGAAGATTGGATGCATTCATAAAGAGGGAAGAAAATGTATAAATAAAATCAATGTTTGTTGAAATTATTAATCTGTTATCAGTCAGTGACTTTATTCAGGCCATTTTTAGGTAAGTGCTAGAAATATACTGAAAGCTGCAGCAATCAACTAATTTCAGCTGTGATAAACAAATGGAAGGAAAGCTGCAGAGCAGAGGTTCCTCTCTGAAACACGTCTCTAGCACTCAACTAAACATTAATATTTGTGACTCCATCTTACCTTCTTTTTCTTTTCATGTTGTCACATGGAAATTAGGTTGGTTTTGAAGCATCTGGACGTGGCAGCTTCCAACTATTCAAAGGCCATGTTGCTATCTCTAAGCAGAGATGCTGATAAAGTGAAGATTTTTTACACTGAATGCAGTTGTTTCTGTAGAGGTTTGGGGCTTTATTAATTTTGAGACTGATCAATAGTTTTAATGTAGGGCTTAATGCTACTTTATGATGACTTATGGATCTTCCTTCCTTGCTTGCAAGGCAGTCTCAGCCCGTGCAGACACTGGGACAAAAGCTGGGGTTGTCATTGGCTTCTGCAAAGAAAACACGCGAATTTGATTTACAGAGCAGAGTCATTAGTATTGATCTTTCCTCATTTGTATCAAATAAAAGATTCAATACAATTTTCTTATATAACCTGTGCTAGAATGGAAGGCTGCATTTAAATATTTTAGCATGCCAGATAAATTGGAAAATGTATTTCAATTAAAAATTAAGCTTCTTCACATGGGAAATATCCATGTGGGCAGTCTTGTCATCCAGAGAGCAGTGATCTGTTACAGTTGACGCTTTCCCTTCATGTGCTCAGAAATCAGGAATGAAAGTGGTTTGTGAGACCTTTCAGGCAAAAAAAAAATATGATAAATTCTGAAATATTGGCATAGAGGTGTTTGTATGCAAACTGAATCCTATAATCCTGGGTTTGTAGTACTTTTTTTAAAAATAATTTTATAGACAAGTTATCTCAAGGGTGATGAAGCCTTCAGAGGAATCAAAATTGACATTCAGAGCTGATTTTATTTTAAGTGCAGCTCACTCACTCCTTTAACACTTCCATGCCTTATTAGCTCATTGGAATCACATGAACTCATACATTGCCAGTAGATTTAGCCAACACACCAGCCAGAGCTGGACTTGTTTTGTGCATGACCTTCACACCGGAGCATGCAAGATTTACATCAGGGTCACCAAAGGGAATTTAGTTACAGTGCATGCAGTTCCTTCTGTTGTTCTGTAGTTGATTGAGTGAAATAAGAAGCATTGTTATTTATAAAGAAAACAGTAAGAGGGCATTAATCTCAATTTAAAGAACTGAATATGAGGAAGACATTGAGAGGATTGGAGGATCAATCTGCATGAGATCAGTAGACAGAAGAAATTTTTTTTCTTAATAAATGCAGTTTAGATAGATTTAGAAGCAGATGAGAAAATAAATTCTAGAAAGGCTATCACGATGCAAAAAGACACCTAGTTTTATTAGCAGAAAAGAGCACATACCAAAATTAACTGAGATAAAAAGTGTAAGTCTTTGAGGAGAGTGAGAGAATGACTGTAGCCCTTTTGGTACAGGTAACTAACTTCAATGTTAGGATCCAATAGTTTTATGCTATTATATCATAGCTATATATATTATAGCTATATATATAAAATACATATATATTATATATATTAAATATATATATATAATATATATATTATGCTATTATATTATAGCTATAATGCTATATTCAATTAATTAAAAGGGGTTTTTTTCTTGATTTGTGTATTGCAGAACCAGACTCTCCACCTCAAAACATAGAATTAATAAATGTAACTGCAACAGAAATAAATCTGAGATGGTTACCACCTGAACAGCCTAATGGTCTCATAACTCACTATGAAGTTCTGTATAGTGACTCCACTGATTATTTTATCAAAAATGCTTCATCTACGAGTATATCACTAAGTGAAATGAAGCCATATACTCTCTACAACATCTCTGTAAGGGCATTCACCAGACTTGGCCATGGCAATCAGTCATCTTTCCCAATTCTAGTCAGAACTTCTGAAACCGGTGAGTATATTTTTTAATAAATGAACGTTTTCCACAATGAGCTGCTTTATGATAACCTTTGATGCCCAGAAGATAAGCTTAATTAATTTTAAAAGTATTTGTTTGCTTTGAAAGCAGTAAGTTTGAATCCTATTTTTCTCTTTTATAAACCAAGCAAAACATCAAGGCCAGCTGCTATGTAAGGGAGCCAAGAGCTGAGGGGGTCCCTGGGCCAGCCAGCCAGAGTCCTCACTAGCCAGGACTGGTGTCACCAACGTGCTGTGAAGAGAGCAGGGCAGGTTGGGGGGTGGCAGCCAGGCGTAGCCTGAGCCCAGATTGCCAAACACTTCACACTGATGTGACAGGTCTGAGGTCAAGCCAGGAAAGAAAGTTAGCAGGTGCAGTGACACTAACCAAGTCAGACACAGCTCAGTGACAGCTGGGCAGGTCTGTAATGGTGGAGCCAAGCTGAAGCCAGGCTGCAATGCAGGTCCATGGCCAAGCACAGCCGTGGCAGCCATGAAGCAGGAGCTTTAGCTCAGGCAGTGGCAAAGCACGAGATCCCGCTCTGAAAGCAGCTCCCAGAGAGCAGTGGGCAGCCCTGGCTGCAGCCTCCCTGCAGCATTGCCTGGGAGCATGTCATGAGCGAGGAGAAGGCAGCCTTCAACTACACTATTGCTTAGCCCTGAGCCCCAGCAGCTGAACCTCTAAGAGTGGGGACACTTTCGGGGCTCTTACAGTAAGGTCCCTTTTTTTTTTCATACAAGTATTTATATTGTTTATATAGATGACCCAGGAAAAGGGAAAAAAATGCATGTTGCTGATGCAAAGTGCAAATTATGGCAGTACAATGTGGAAAATCTCCTAATAATAGCTAGCTTGAAGAACTGCAGAGATAGTTCTGGAGCATTAGAAGGAAAATTTAGTGTCATGTTGAGATTTGCTCTCATTCATTTTTTTAAAATGATCTTGTTGTTAGTGTGTCTGTCATGTGGTTTTGATCTTCCAAATCAGCATCTTCTAAAATGTGTTTTATAGAAAAAATAGGATAAAAATTCAAATGTTTACAATGTTTTTTGTTTAAACAAATTTATAGAAATTCTTCACAAATCAATAAAACTGACCAAATCTTCTATGAATACAATTTTTTTCCTTCTAGTTCCTGATTCTGCACCAGAAAACATAACCTATAGGAACATCTCATCCATGGAAATTGAATTATCATTTTTTCCACCATCCATTCCCAATGGAATTATACAGACCTACACAATATATCTCAAGAGGATTAATGGGACAGAGCAAAAAGTTATAAACACTACTCTTCTGACACTACGTATTACAGGTCAGTATATAATGATCTGAAACTTATGGCGACTGTAAATTGTTCTGAGAAGGGTTCAACGGTCAGATGGAGGTAATTAGTTCATTGGTTGGACGTAATCCTTCTTGTTCTTACGTAAAGTTTTGTCCTATCTGTCTGAGAAGTCACCTGTTGTGTCCTACCGTAATGTGGTGAAATGGGCCATGGATGGTATAGAGTCTAACATACATCTCATTGTATTTTAGATGTTTAAGGTACAAGGAACTTCAATAGATATCTTTGCAGATCTACCATTGTAACAAAGTAAACCCTCAGGTCGCCTACATATCTTTCTGTCTTATTTTGGATAAAAATACTGGATAAAAAATTCTGGAAAAAAAACTGCTTTCCACTCACCTTTTCATCTTTGTCTAAGTTCTGGCATTATTGCTGAGGAACGACAGAGCAGTCAATGCTGGGAGCTCAATAACTTAATAATAACTCAATAACTACATTTTCAGAGTACAGCCAAAGACAAACTGCAAAGCACTAGGAATATGAAGTACAAACGGGCAATTAGAGCTTTGTCCCTTGTGCAAAATTGTGTTCCAGCTTTCTTCATGCTTGTTTCAGTCTCTAAATGATAGGCCTATTCAGCACTTCAAAAACACTTATGGTTCACTAAAAACTTAATTTGTCCCACTGAATGGTTGATTCATTGAATTATTCTTCTTTATTTAGATTTAAATAAATATACAGAATATAGTGTAGAAGTGTCTGCAAGTACCACAGTGGGGGAGGGCCTTCGCAGTTCACCTCTGCATATTCTAACTGATGAAGATGGTAAGTCAGACCAGAAGTTGCAATCTATTGTTGTCTGCCTGTATTCTTAAATTATTCTTATACTTCATGTCAAATATGTTTAAGTTTTATGCATTTTTTGGCAGTTATGTCTCTCTATTGCTATCTGTATCCATGTACACACGAACATACTTCATCTATGTATGTGTGTATGTATGTATGTATGTATGTATGTATCTATCTATCTATCTATCTATCTATCTATCTATCTTTCAATATATTTACCAGTACAAGCTATATGAAGTGCCACAATTGGCTTTAGCAATACCTTACGAATTTGAAGAATCTTAATTCACTCTGTGTAAATACTGTGTTTGGTTTTTCAGACACATGAGAACTGGGGAAAAGGAAACCACAAAAAGGCAGCTTGACTTGTTCAAGGACACTTATTGGTTTTTTTTCTTTGGAGATTTTTGTATTCTTCTAAACAGATGCACGTAGACAGATGTAGAATTATTATTATAATGAAAATGCTCAAAGTCCATCATCTGTACCACTGGACTCCCAAATTGAGCAGGGGGGTGTTCCACACTGCAGGCTGAGAGTAGAACACAGTTATTGCAACCACTGTTAATTCATCCAGTAGGTTTCAAACAAGCAGAGAAACCTTAAAATTATATTTGCACTTGCAGTATGGAATTTAGTTGTAGGAAGGTATCCTTGGTCACATCTATAATTTCTGCAGTGGGAATCGGGAAAAAAATTCAAAGCAAAGATCTTAGGTGCTGTGACTCACATTTTGGAAGAGCCTATGTCAGTTCTTCTCCATTCCTTAGGGAGGGAGTCTCTGGGAATCTATTCTAAAGTGACAGTGACACAAACATCCCACCAGCCATTCCTAGATTAAATCTCTTTTCGTGTCTTAAAATCCAGTTATTGCCTAAAATCCAGCTATTGATGATAATGGTTAATTGCAAATCTTCAAGATGTTGATGGGTTTGCATTCACACTGTCAGTAAACACCCTTTGCTCCAGAGTTATGTTGCTGGAGTAGGCATTTTTAATAGAGAGCAATGTAGTTTCTATCCTTTAGCAAAAAAAAGAAAACTACCCTCTGAATAAGAGTTGTACAATGAACTGGATGTGCCAAAAAGACATGACATCCGCCGTATGACGAATCTTTTATTACATAGTCACTGAGCACAATATAACAATTAAAACACTAAATACAGCTGTCAATATTTTTTACTAGCAAATAGACACTCACTGAATACAGTGAACCTTTGTTCATGAAAAACAAAAAATCTTTTTTCTTGAGTGCAAAGAGTTACAGAACCTTTATGCCAATTTTCAAGATAGTGAAAGAAGGAACAAGAGCTGAAAACAACAATATTTGTAATACACCACATGTTTTTCTTATTCACAGGAACACAGTGTTCCAAGGTTCAGACCAAATGTTTTATAGATTCGCTAATAGTTATGCTCATATTCTCCATTTTCATGCATGACTACAGCTATGACCTGAATTTTTAGTGCATGATGCTCTTCGGTTTAATTTGAGAAAAAACAAAAGTAATTCTAATATTACTTCGTAGTGATACATAGGTCCATGAATCAAAATGAAGAAAAATATTTATTTCTCAATAACATGCTAATATAAAACAGTATCACTTATGCATACGTGGGTATATTTTTCCTCAGCAAAACTAATGAAAACTTCAGAATGAAATCAAACGTGTTCTAACATTTTCATTTACTTACAACATCTCCCTATGCAGTCATTATATGGTGTTATGTAGAGGTCATCTTAAAATCAATTTTAAGGGTCTCAGTGAATGCCAATCTTTTCATTTGCCCTTGTGATATGTTAAATGTATGAATGTGGTCCTTATATGATGGAGTGAATAAATTTTACTGCGGCCTAGTATCCCACAATTTTATCATCTCTCAATGACATTCTTCCACCTTCTGGTGCTTTGCATCATTCTTTGCAGTACCTCTTTTTCTTCAGGGGAACTATTATGGTATATTTTACTTGGGTTCATACCTACAAAGCTATTGCTTTTATTAGAATGGGGAAAAAAATTTACAGCAATATACTTGGACAGTAGGAGAATCACTGTGACCTGCCCATTGCACTGTTTTCTCATGAAGTACTTTTTCCATTGAATCACAGAAACAGATGTTCTAACACCACCATGCAAAATCTTCTTTTATCATCTGTCAGAAAAAGGAAAAGAAGCTGTGCCTTAACATTAGCTGATGGATACTGTACCAGTGTGGTGCAAAGTTCCCTTTCCATCACAAATAATGAAAAACCTATGTAAGGATGCTGCATATCGCCTTGATCTTAACTGTTTAACACGATGTTGTGTCCTGTTCTCTCATTTTATAGCTCCGAGTTCTCCTCCACAATCCCTCTCTGTAAAACAGTTGTTGGGTGTCACTGTGAAGTTGTCATGGAAACCTCCACTGGAGCCAAATGGAATTATCCTCTATTACACAGTTAATGTCTGGTAAGATTTTTCTGGAAGTAGTTCTGAGAATAAATATTAATCTGTAACCTATCAGGAATGTGAGGTTTTTCTTACACAATGTGTTGATTACAGGTTTTTGGAGAATGAATATTCATTCAGCACTTAAAATACTAGACTTTTGTATATGCAAACTCAGAGTAGCTGAAAATTGAGGTATTAAATATTTTGTAAACATTTTCCATAGTTTATATTAGAGTAAAAGAATTAAATTTTAAACTAGAGCATGGTGACTATTTTCATTATGTTCTGGTTAGACCTACTGCAAGACAGGGCACAAACCCATGCTGAATTGTCAATGAGATTTGAAATAGGCTTGAAAGAGAAAAATATTACCTCCTTTTATAGAAAGTGTGGAAGAGCCATGTTCAGAGTCTTTGTATGTGCTATCAGTTATGTCTACAGTTTTATTTTATATTTATTACATCCATAGCAAGTGAGTATTTTTAACAGATATTTCTCATTTGCTGTGGGATGGGTTTTTTTCCATCTATCCTTTCTTTTCTCCTATTCTTTCCTGTAATCCTTCCTGTGATATTTTTTCACCTCTAAAAAGGAGTTTTGTCACTTAAAACTTGCTGCTTCTGTCCTATCCTCTGTATAACATAGTTTGGTCTAGTGAAGTGGCATCTCTTCAGAGTTCTACTGGGAGTGAAAATATTTTATTACCAATCACTTTTGATATATTGCATTTATGCTCTACCATGTTGTTGACACTACTAAGGTGCAGGAAGCAAATTCTAAAGTGCACCTTATAAGATGTGAACCAGATGTGCAAATCCAGTCTTACAAGAACACTACTATTGAGTTTACATTTATTATTTTATTGTTACTTGACATTTTTGTAAGGAGTAGGGTTTAGTCTCATTTCCTATTATTTTTTTTTATTTTTTTTTTAGTTATAGCTTCTAGTTAAGGTGGTAATAAAGCAAAGAGAAGTGAGCTCTTCTTTCCAGAAAAGTTAAATTTGTCTTCTCTCGTTACTTCTACTGTGCTGGAATGTCTGTTGTTCTTTAATCATGAACCCCATTAAATTAATTACTGTCCTCGAGCTAGAGAAGAGTTACTTCATGATAAGGGCTATGGTTTTGATACAAGCTATATTCAAAGACTTGAGGCTATGCAACTTTTCATCTTTATATTCCCTTATTTTTTAAAAAAGAACTCTTAATTGATCCATCTTTCTAAAGATAATAATTGAGCAACCACGTAAGGTTTTGCAGTAAGTCTTCCATATTCCCCTGGCTCTGTCTTACTTGTCCATACTGTGCCACATCTAAAATTAGAGAGGCATTAGGTATCATGTTAAGGCAAGGACATTAGAGAAAAACTCATGTTGCCTTCAAAGGGGTCATAACTTCACTCCTTCCTTAGGGGAGGGAGGGGTGGAGGAAGGAGAGGAATTTTAAATATTTAACAGAATTGTCTTTACAGTTTCATACAACTTTGCAGGGTGAGATGTGCCAAGGCAAAGTACTGTGCCATACAGTTGCTGCTTTTGGGAGGCATTCAATGTATTTTGGGGAGATTGTTAATCCCACTGTTTCTCAATAAAGCAGAATGATGAAGGTTACTACAGATGATAAATAAATGCTCCTTCACTTAAACATTCTGCAACAGTTATAGAGAATTTGGTAACCTTTCTCTAGCTGATTTGTAACAAGAATCTGCAACCACTAGAATAGGAAGGGTAATCTGTGTAATGTTTTCAGTGTTTTCTTTCACAGAATTTGTCACAACCCAAGGTGGTTTTGAGTGATAGCAGGTAGAAAAGTAACTTTCTGCATGCCTTGAGTCTACAAACCCCTACTCCCTAAGTCTGTAATTCTATTAAAGGTGTATTAACAAAATTACTGAACTTGAATATAGCTGTTGGGCATTATCTTTTTAGCAAATTTCTGAGATAATTATTGACTAGATCTACTTTGAGGTACAGATTTTTTAAAGAAAATATGATACCTGTCTTTGCCAAATGAAAGTATGTAATTTCTTAGAGCCTCTGTTCCCTGCATTTCTTCAAGTTCTGATTTAAAACTTAATATTATTTTTCTTCAGTAAAATTCCTAGGCTTAGCTTATTCTGCTAAGTACTTTCTTTCTCACTGACTGTGAAGTCTGCGCTCACTTTGATCAGTGTTTTCTAATTTTCATTGCAAACTCAGTTGTTTGTAAACAGAAAATTAACTTCTCTTGAAAAACCTCAAGTTTTTGTTAATCTTTCTGTATCTGGTTGTTGAAATGTTTGGCAACTAAGATGTTGTAAGAATACAGTTACTCAGAGTAGAAATGTTTGCAGCACTAAGCAGTGGATTTTATTCTTTCTTGAATTATAACCAGTTATTTTTTTCCATACTAAGAATATATTGGGTAAAGACCCAGGAAAAAATGTCTTTATTTGTATAGAATTTGGTAACTGCAGCTGTATCTTTTTACTGACTATTAAAATGTCAGAAGTTTGGAAAAAATATAAATTTTAACTTTCTCTGTTACCAAGAGTGTTTCCATGTCAAGTGACATTCCATTCAAAATCTGAAAGGGTTAGGGAGAAGTTTTTTTTAATTCTCATACATTTTCTCATCCCAGTTATTTGTTAATGTAACTTCATTTCAGATGTATTAGAGGGTGATCTTTGCTAGTGGACCATTCAATCGGCTATCAAATTTGAATGAAAATTTTGAATCACTCTTTTTTTTTTTTTTTTTTTTTTTTTGAGTTAGAACTCACTATCATTTGTGAGGAGTTCCACAATGACTCCTGGAGCAAGATATTTAGGTTTACTTATCAAATTATTATCCCTGTATGAAATTCTATTAGAGACACAGAGCACCTACTCATACAGAAATCTTTGCCAGAATGGAATGTTGGATAGTGGTGTTTTTCCCTCCTATTTTTTTTTTCTTCAAATATTACATTAACTTTATGAAAAATAGCAGAACTTTTGAATTCAAGGTAGTTATTTCTTGTATCTTATTTTACTTTCTGATAATAATTTCATACCTATTCTAATACCAGTGTTTTATTAATGTTACATCTTGCAGTCTTTCTAGGCGGGTTTTGACCTTACTGGAGTTCCATTCTGATCCCCTGCTACATTCCACCAGAATTAACTCAGCACCAGCTAATTCCTGTTCCATATCATCTTCTATTATTCCATTTATAACTTCAGCCTTCTGACCAATTTCACAGAGTCACAGTAGGGCACGCTCCCTGCTATAATCTTTTTATATTTCGCTATTCCTGTCCAGGGAGACAGTTAAGTTATGCCCTACTGTGTCCTTCCCAAGGGTACCACATAGACATTTTACAGCAGCTAATAGGTGGAAATGCTCCTCCTTAATATTCCATAGAATCATTCTCTTTGGTCACATAATTTGAAAATATGTTTCTCTGAGGGTTTGGGGTGGTTTTATAAAAAACATTAAGAGCCCTATTGTGATACAACAGTACAAAAATTAATTTTTCAACATAAAAGAAAAAAGTGATCCTAGTCTTTTGTTAAAGCCTAAAATATTTGTATTTACCACAATATTGCATTTTTGTATACATATGAAATGGTGCATGCATATAATTAAATAAATACTTTTTCTTCAGGAATAAAATGTCAAAAAGGAGTGTGAATGTAACGGAAACATCACTGGAATTCACAGACCTAGAATATAACTATGAGTATAGCGCATACCTGACAGCAAGTACAAGATTTGGAGATGGCAATATAAAAAGTGATACTATAACTTTCAGAACTTCTGAAGGAGGTAAGCTACAATGTAGTATGATTCAGCCTTAAATTTTTCTCAGCCTTCTTTAAGTTAATAAAGCTACTGAAGTAGAAGTGGCATTTATCTTGTCAAGAAGAGATGTTCTATCTGTCTGTATGGCTCTGTCTTTGTGACTGAACATGCCTATGGCTCTACAAAATTATGATGGGTATTTCTGTTAATTTAGGGAGCAAAACTTAGCATTTCCCTTCAAAACAGCAAAGATTAATATAATTTAATTCTAAGCTTGAAAAAAATCAAATTACTAAGCTACTGTGACAACTTCTGATAGGGACAATACTTGTGAGAGTGTCTCAAGTCTGAAATGTTTTTAATTTGAAAATGAAATCTGTAAGTGTACAGATTTGTTTATTCTATATTAATTATTTTATACTTCCAACATAGTAGATGACTTTTATAAATGATCGTACTATATATTGTGCTTTGAAAGTCAGTCAGTTTAATTATCGTTTCTGCTCTTCCCATCATTTATACTGCTATGATGTGTTCCAAAATAGATAGTAAGCAGGCATTTTTCAGAATCACCATGCATAGATAAACCAACTTCCACAACCACTGGCAGTATTAGTATCTGTGAACTGACTTTATAGGGCAGGATTTTTAGGAACTGATCCTGGGGATCCCCCTCCAATTAATATTTTAGTATTTTTCACCAACTAGAACATCACAAAGCAAGAGTGATACATCACTTTCAGTGCTTAGTACTCTATTGCATATTCTGTAGAGCACTTTCTTGGATGGTGAGAAATACGGATTTAAATTCTCTTAAGCTGACTTAAGGAACTGAATTTGAGTCTCCTATTTCACTGTGTTGCTGAGAAGAACCACATGCTGCTATTCTTTATAAAATAGGAGAAGAGACTAATTAAAAAGGACTTACAGAGGCCTTCCTGCACATTTAATAGAATGGGAAAAGAGGAAATAAGACATTATCATACTGTCTAGGCTTAAGTACCTGGCTCACCTACATAAGTTGAGAGCCTAAATTGTTTATAATCAGCAAAGATTATAAACATATTAGATATTAGTTTAGGTTTTGTGAAACAAACCCTTTTCCCCCTTATTATCTATAATTGGAATATAGAGACCTAACTCAGTCAATTTCCATGTCTGCAAATTAGATTTTCTATATACCAAAAGCAGTAACTACAGGACAAATTCTATAAGGAAACATTATCTGTTTAAGAATGCAGCTAAATACAAATGTGTCTGAAAAAGTGTTTTAAGAATTAATTTACATATACTGTTTTATTTCATCATTTCCAAAAGCAGTTTTTATACCATAATCAGAAATACATTTAATTTGGCATAAGATGCTGTCAAATCTAAGTGGATGTTTCTCAGGCGTTAAATGTAAAAAACCTTGAGGTACAAAAGCTTTGGGTATGCTAAAATTCAACATTTTTTCAGCACCAAGTGATCCACCGAAAGATGTTTCATACAGAAACCTTACTTCCACATCAGTAATGCTATTCTGGTCTCCTCCCCAAAAGCCTAATGGAAATATACTGTATTACTCAGTTTATTTAAAAAATAATTCAGGAGTATTCATACAGGTAAGCTTATTTTTATATTCTTATTTTGTAGAAGTCAATTAAATGTTCTAATAATTCCTTAAAGTTTAAATCAGTTTTATAGTTGTCAACATTTGCGCTTTTTTCACATTTCCTTTATCATGGTGTAGATTTTAACTTATAAAGACAGAAGCAGGTTACGTTGTACATCTCATCAAGCATTCATATCAAGCATTAAAGCCAATAGATCTTGTGTAATATTTCATTATGCAAAATATATGTGTATAAACACACACATACATCTAATACATATATACACTTGACACATATAATGGGTAGACATAAGACCCATTACAATCATGGCACACCCTTATAAGTGTTTATTTTAGTCTTATCTATCAATTTGAATAAATTTCTGTAACAGTCCTGGTTTTACTTTTTAATTCATGTTGGTCCAGTATAGAAAATAAGAAGGTAATGTGCAAGTAGGTAACACACTTTTATTTCATAATTTTCTTACTCTCAAAAGCAAATTACTGTTTAGTATATTGAAACAAAGATATTGAGATTCTGATATCTCAAGGATATTGAGATTTTAAGTTAAAGCTTAAAAGATAAATAAAATGTTTTAAATAATGTTCTGGTGAGTCGCATGTTTCCAAGTAGGATTTTTTCTTCTTGCTACTTTCATTCTTATTGATGCAGTTCACTTATTTATTGTATATATAGATCTTCTGTTCTCCTTTCTATGAATATACTATGGTACAAAAATATAATAAAAGAAATAAGCTTCCTTTACAGGTGTTTGGTCACAAGGATTACACATATGGAAGAAAAGAAAGAAAGAAATTAATTAAGAAACTTATGCATGAAAAAAACCCCACTACTGCATAACTTTATGCTCAAGATACGTCTAGGTGAAGTATGCATGTGTTTGAGGATAACTAGAAAAAATATTCACAAATTTTACAAATATTTCTGACTGAATAATTACTGACATACTTCAGTGTATACACTTCTCTGACTTCTGTGAAGCTGTGTGGTTGCCAGGCCCTGTATGGTTTCATATGCAAGCGGGATTGTGCCATGAGTTCACATTCTGATGAGATTAAACTCAGGGCTTCAGTTCAGAACGTAGACTCTGTTTGCACACACTGCTATAGCAACAGCATTCTTCTTAACAAATCCTTGGAGAAACCTTTACATCCATGAATTACCTGAACTAGTCTATCCTATGAGGAATGTTTGTATTTATCTAATTCTTGGACAGCTCAAGAGCCTTTAGAGAAGGGCTTTGGACTTGGACTTTTCCTGCCTTTATGAAAGTGGAACTCTGAGGTGAATGAGTAAGGTGAAACTGATACACTGAGAGCTAAAATCCCTCTGGATGTGCCCAGGACTCTGAAAATAATGGAGGAAGATAGGGAAAATGGAGCACAGTAGTGTTGGTCCAGCAAGGTGAGGGTCCAGTTTCCTTATCGCGTGATGTAGTTGGACAGGGAAAGGATGGTGGCACAAGTGGAAATTACTGCTGCTTTGGAATATTAAGTAGTGGATGGCAGAAAAGTGCTGACAGTAGCTCTACTTCTATGTGTGGAAACTACCATTTTCATCCTTTCAACTCTGACTTTTATCCCATCCTTCTGCCGTCAGAAGATAGGTTTCAACTGCTGTTCCATCTGTCTCTTACTGCCCATGGGATATGACCATTAATCTCTCGAATCATGATCCAATCTTAACCTGTGTTCTCCCCTCAACTTCTTCTGCCATTCACATCCAGTCTGCTCACTGTTTAGCATGAAAACTATCATATCTACATTGCAGTCTTATTCTGTACCTTGAAATGCCTGTGGATGCAAGACAGACTTCAAACAGGTGAAAAAATGTAACTCATTTCTGTCAGATATTTTATATCACTCTTTTTACAACAGAGAAATGCATGTGTGAATGTCAGTCTGACATGTGAATATATATCATATCTATATGACATACACAGACAGTTGTGAGCTGCATGAGTGTATGCATACATGCAGCTTATAACCATCTGGAACTTAGAAATATAGCCAAGTAGTTGCAGGGTCTGTTGCTAAGTTTTGTATTGCACAACTTTGGAATTAAATAATCCTCAGTTAGAACACTCTGCATCGAGGTCACCGTTCTGTTTATGTTTATCCAAATTGTATTTTCAGTTTGAGAAATTATCCATGAGAATTGAGAAAGGAGATGATCTTTTCACATTTCAAGGAACTCAAACTTCTCAGACGTGCTATTGTAGGCAGCCAAGCCTTTCATCTGCTTCTTTTTCAGGACATAACGTCAGAGGTCCAAGTCTTTAACCATATCTTCTGGATGCCTGAAAAATCACCCTTGCTGAGGAATATGAAGCAAATTAATGTATTCCAGTGTTGTCATAATCTGAAGTAGACAAAACCAGTGCTCTACTGTTGTCTCAATTTCTCACTTATCACACATTCTCAAACTACTCGGGCATATTAAAACTTAATTAATATAAATTGCTGATTGCTAATATATTAAAACCAGAATGTTAGTAGCTGCAGAGTGAAGCATTTTGTTTAGGGAAAAGAACTCTAAACATAACAAAAGACCTGATATAAAAGATGTGGTTTACTCCTTGATATGATGAAGAAACTTCCAGGAAAACCAGTTTTCCTTTAAAAAGAAAAAAGTTATACATCTTTATAGGTCAGAAAAATAAGGTGTAGTTTCTTTGCTTTACAGGTCTACATGAAAAATCACACTGCAGCTGTCCAGCCAGAAAGCTCGGACTTAAGAATCAGAACCAGAATAGCAGAAGGAAGTATTTAGTGATGGAGATTAGATTTGAGGATTTTGGTAGATGAGTGGGCTGTTTCTATGGGGATACCGATAGGTTGTAAAAGAAAATGTGTCAGTGAGGGAGGAATGAGTGGTAACCAAGTAGAAGAAACCATTACATGCACAGGTCTAGGTTCAAGTTTCATCTTCTGTAGACATGGGTCTAGGGAAAATGCTACTTTTTGGTGTATGTTTGCTACTCTATCCCAGTGCAGTAAAGATACAGCATATATGCTGACAAATATCTCCTGCACAGATGACATGACACTGTACCTCTTCTTCACATCACTCCTCTGTGACACTGCTGGTTTCCTGCAATTAGAGCTGTCACTGTTTGCAACAGCAGCTTTGTGAGTTGTGTGCCACGATGCCTTGCCTGGTGCTTGAAGCAATCATACAGACCACACTCCCAGCCTTATCGAGGAAAAAAGTCAAAGAATCTGTGAAAGTAATTGTCTCGCAGCTAAATACCTATCTATAAAAGATATTATTGACTTGAATAAACTTTCTTATTCAATTTCTGTGTACTTGTGTTTAGCAAGAAAGTGGGAAAGGTGTTAATTACCAATATTATGTTTGGATGAAGTTCTCTGGTGTAGGAATTTCAGTACAGATGACAACTGTCCCGCTCTGCCAGGAGAACCAGGAGCTAAGTACTGAAAAAAATCTATAATCTTTCTAAGCAATTGAATATCAGACCCCAAATCATCAAACTTCTACTTCAAGACAATGGAAGTGATCATGACTGGATACTGTTCAGACTGAAATTCAACTTGGATTACCCTTGGGATGGAGAGAAGGGATGCAAACAATGTGCTTAACAATTGATCATTTTTTTTATCAGTATGAGACCAAAATAGGGATAAAAAGGGGAACTTCCCTAAAATACACTGCAAATTTTTAAAAATATGGTTTCAGAATGGTACAGCATAGAAAAAGGAATGTTGGTACTGGAACAGTATGCATTATGCTCCTTGAGAGATGGCTTGGATTAGCCTTCACAGAGTCACCATTCTCACCTGACTGCCCGAGTGAAGTATGTGATCCTCTGACTCAAAACAACAGTGCAACACAACAAACCTAAAGAAGAAAGCAGAACAGAGGGAAAAGGTTAACAGTGAAGAGCAGCAGCACTGCATTTTCTGTGTACAACTAATTACAGCTTTATGTTGCTGGAAATATCTGCCGCTTCCTGAAGAATCTGCTGCTTTCTGCTGACGCTTTCATGGCCTCTGTGTAATGCTTACACTTAGCTGCTTTTAATAATCTGATACTTTGCTATGTCAAAACTTCTTTCATGTATGGATGAAGAAAGGAACAGAAGGAAGAATTTCTTCAGCTGTAGCCAAAGATCCTAAGCTGTTTGCTTTCATCTGCAGCCACAGTTAATTGTAAAACTTCCTATAGTGTTCTATCCCTAGGGTACAATTAGTACAAGTTTTGTCTTTTCTCAGTTTGTACCCACACAGTTCTCCCTGCTCACTGTTACTTCTGTGATCCTTTTTTCTTTTTTTTTTTTTTTCACAAATATTTTGTCATATCAGAAGTTTGAGATATTCTCCATTCCTTGGGCTCTTCGTAGTAAAGGGACTACCTCTTAAAATAGTTCTTATTGAACCAACACAACTCTACTATTATGATGTTCACAATGGTTCACTGAGTCCATAACTGCCAGACAGCTGGCTACACTGTAAAGGTATGCTTTTTGAACTAGGAGTTGAATTTTCAGCTGTTCATACCCATAAACTCCCATTAAATCTAGAATCAAAACTTGATGTGGTACCCTTGCCATTTTTACCTTGAAAACTCAGATAATTATTTAAGGTCTTACTAAAAAAATCTGATTGTTGAATATTGTTATTATAAATTATTATTTTAAATTGCAATATGTAATAATAATAACAACAGGATGCTTCTTCTGGGCCAGATGGTATTTTCTGTCATACCATGATTAAGCATCATAAAGTTTAACTAAATATCTTAGAATTCTATCCTCTGTTTCCTGTATCTTAACCAATGTAAGTGTAATGCAAAGCTCTTTACAGCCTTTTTCCTTTCTGAGGATAGTGTGAGATTCAAGCTACTTGTAGAAGAAAGTCGTATATTAAGGCAGAATGTTTTTGTATTTTGACTGATATTGACTTAACCTAATCTTTCAGGCAAAACTAACAATGTGCTTTAAGTCAGTTACTAAGAGTGGATATAGAAATTTATACTGGCAATTAGTGCAGCTTATGGTCTGCATTCAAAGCAAAGGTTTACTTCTTCACTGTCAAACAAGCTGTTTACTTATTTATGTTATCTAAGTACGAGTGACTGGAGGCCAAACTAGGTCTTCAGATATTGGTACAAAAATCTCTGAATGAGAGCGTCACCAGTTGTTTTCTGCAAAAATAAAATGATCTTGCTTTTACAAGAAATTGGTGAAGTGTTGCATTACATATATAAATTCATGCATATTGGTGACAGACATCAAAATTGGATACTGGACTTTCAGTTTGCACAGTACCGACTCAGTTGTGTGGTAGAGCATATCCCAGTGACTTCCTCAGTAGGAACTTTCTTCATGAGAAATATAACCCTATTTTAGTATGTGGTTTTAGCATGCCTGTGTTTTTATGTGGTATGTCTTAATTTATATAAACATTACTGTTGCCTTTCTTCTGATTTAATAAGTCCTCTCTCACAGTCTCTCTTTTTCAGAAAAGCATTTAATTGAAAGCCATCTTTGATTTTAAAGAGATAGGGTGTGTGGATAAGATCTAACACCAAAAATAGGGAGCAGGCAAAATAATTGGAATGTGTACTAGTGAATTCATCAGGGAGTTGAGCGAAAACCAGCTCCCCCTGAAAATCTTGCTGTGTAGAAAAGTTAGGACTTCTTTGGTCCTGAGGAGTGCTGCCCATGCCATCTTCTCAATGGGGCAATGTGGCTGCCACAGAGGAATGATACTGATTCTGATTCAGGAGCAAAAATTGGACTTCCTACCCAATGCTGGAGCTGAGCATGCTCAGGGGCTACAAAGCCTCTCAACAATTTCCTAATCATGAACCAAACTGTGTCAGGTTGTCATAACAAGGTGGGTGATTCAACACGTTCAGTGTTGTGGTAGCTGACCTTACCTAAATAGTCTGATTTATATATTTTTCTTCATTTTCCAAAATGGTTGATTCTAAACAGGAATAGCCACCTGTGAGGGGCTGATCTAAAGCACTAACCCGCTGCTACAGACACAGTTTTAGTGATTTTTTTATATCATTCAAAAGAAAGTGCGATCAGATTCTGGTGCACTGCTTTCATTAGCAAGTAACTGAACAAGGAAAAGAAATTAATTGAGGCCTTCAGTTTAACATGGTCCACTGGGTATAGACATTTGCATGAGAGATAAGGTTTTCTAAGTGATGCAGTGAGATCTCTGCTGCTGGAAATTTTGATTTCAAAATCTACTCTCATAAAAATAGAATAAAGTGAGAAAAGTCCTTTGATTTGCTTCATGATGATCAGGAAAGGCAGTAACGTATGATCATGCAATCTATGAGCAATTAAGAGATGTTACATTTTTTTGTCATTTTCTTGATACAATATAGGTAAACACATTGCAATATTACAGATTTGATCTGTGAATTTGTGTTCAACAACTGCAAAGACCAGGAGTCAATTATATACTCTATAGTACTTACAAGGAGTAACAATAGACATCATACAACTGTGTATTTCAATGAAAATCAATACTCCTTAGGAGTCAAAGTGTAGGTTTATGTCTCCTGAACATATGGTAAATGTCATATATCTGGTGGTGGTGATGGCTAAATGGGGAACTAGAAAGACAAATCAATGAATAAATAACATTTTCAATGGCAACATTTTCTTTTTTTTTTTCTTTAGAATTTCACAAGTTATGGTAATGACAGCGACAGGAGTATGTCCCTGTTTGTAGTTCTGGATGACTTGGCAAAATACAGCCATTATGTTCTGTGGCTTACTGCAAGCACAGCTTTTGGAGATGGAAACAAAACCAGTGAAAAAATAGATGTGTACACAGATCAGGATAGTAAGTTAATAATTTTTTGAATGCCCATATTGCTGCTTACATTTATTAGATATTCTCTAAAATTATTTTACTGTAATGAATGCAAAGTAAAAGCAGAAAACAAAGCAGTAGCTGTGGTTTTCAATGCTTCAATATTTTTGTTTGCAAGGAAGGCATTTGGATCTGAGTCTTTGTAATACTAAGAATGTAGTTCATAAGCTTCTTTGGATACAAGCAATAAAAATATTGTCTTAAACCATCATTAAGACACTTTTCTTAAGCGAATTTAACAGAAATGTTTCATCTATGTCTCCAAAGCATTTTATTTTTGATTTTGAAACCTAAGTTATTTTTAAAAATTGTAAAAAATGTGACAAATAACATTTTCAGACTAATCATATTTTGCAGAGTTATTTCTGGTTTGGGTTTGAATGTTTTATTACTGTAATCTGCATTTATTTTTTTGCTTATTATCTCTCACAGTCCCAGAAGGTTTTGTTGAAAATCTGGTCTATCAAAACATTTCCTCATCATCTGTGAATGTAAGCTGGCTTCCACCATCCCAGCCAAACGGCTTAGTCTTCTTTCATATTTCTCTAATGCAACCTGGAACCAGTAAGATAAAATCTTTTCTTACCTACAACACAAGCACAATTTTTGACAATCTGGAGAAATATACTGACTACGTTCTGAAAATCACACCGGCCACTAATAAAGGATCTTCTGAACGGCATACTCTAAGTCTGCATATAAGAACTGATGAAGATGGTAAGATAAAGATATTTTATTAATCCCAAGGAAATGTAGAAAAAACTCAAATAGTTTTCTAAAAGTAAAAAAACATTGTTTATTTTTTGTCATGTTAACTTAAAGCCTTTTTCTTATACAATGACTCAAACTACTGCTACACATTCATGTTTTGACACCATGAAATAGAATTTTACATTGTAACTCATATTTTTCTGAGGTTATCCTTGTTTTTCTCTTTCTTATTTCTTTATGTAGTCCCAGAAACAGCGCCTATAATCAAAACATTTTCAAATCTCTCAACTACCTCAGTTATGTTTTCATGGGACCCTCCTGTTAAGCCAAATGGTATTATAATAAGTTATGATTTAAGTTTATTTGGGCCACAAAGGAATAACTCATTCTCTACCACTAATAATTTTATCATCTTGGAAGATCTTCTGCCATTCACACTGTACAGCATTTATGCAACTGCAAGAACAATAAAAGGAGCGGGTCCATCTGCTGTGCTTCAGTTCTACACAGATGAGTCAGGTGAGCAAATTCAATTGTAATGAACTTTGAAATATCAACCCTATCTTACTGTGCCCATCTTAGGTCTGAACATCAGACCTGTTGAGCTGAAGGATTAATTTTCCATTGGTCTGTAAGTGAAAAGCTTTCAGAAGGAAACAAGGGCAGTGTTTTCTGAGTGCTCTTTCTCCTTGCCACAGTGTGCAAGAGAAGGTCACATTCTGCATAGGATTACAAAAATAACTCCAAGAATAAATATCTTTTGGGTTTGGAATGTGTTCTGCTTTCTGAATGCCATGGATTTTTAAGCAAGCAACAGGACCTTTCTCTTCATGCCCCGGTATAACTAAAAAATGATAAAACATGGAAATATTTCTGCCACATTCACACAGGTCTCCTTTACGTGGACCTCCTCTCCCCTGCATGGTAAATTACATATCTTGTAAATATATGTTGAGTTGTGCTCACTATATGATGTAGAAAGCAAAGCATGTCACATTCCAATAATATATGTAATATGAATTTTGTTAAATGTCTTAGTTCTCACAATGGGGATGTTTAAATGATTAATAGATTTGTTAGATCTCTAAAATCCCTTGCTGACTAAACACATGTTCTGGAATAATGCTGTTTGTTTCATGTTAAAGAGAAAGATTGAAATAGCAAGGAAGTACTTTTAGCTTAAGTTCATGCAAGAATGTTGGCAAAAATATCTATGCTCTCCTGCATCTCCAAAGTGTTTTGTTTTGCCTGGATTGTTTGGAACTCAAAAGCGTTTCTCTTTTGCAGTGCCATTAGCTCCACCACAGAATTTGACCATTATCAACTACACTGCAGATTCTGTGTGGCTAAAATGGGATCCAAGTCCCCAGTCAAATGGTGTTATTATGAGATATAATTTAAAGATCTATCAAAACAACACTGAAAAACTATTTTATCAGGTATGTTTATAATAAAGAGTCGTTAATTTTTTTAAATATCTTTTTTCATGCTTTAGGAACAAAATATATGACAAATATTTTAAATGTCTGTTATGCTCTTAGAATTACAAAGCTCCTCTAAATTCCTATCTGCTAAGATAGGAATTTACTTGCCTTAGCACTATAACTGTAGTTCAATTTTTAAAATTAGATAGACTAGAATTGTTATATTTTAATTTGCTTTGAACTTCTAATATTTCATTAATGGTGGGATTTATTAATCTTTAATTTCTAGGAGTTTAAGATGCACAGTTTAAAGTATGCATGTGACTGTGAGGATCTTCATTACTCCAGCTCCCTCAGCAATACAGTTCTTATTACAGAGATTTGGCATGCAAAGAAACTGTGTGTACTGTTGTTAAGTGAATGCACTGAGCAGTGCTGTTAATTGTATGCACAATCAGTCCCCATGGAGTGGCCTATTGGGCTACCCCTTCTGAGGTCTGCTGTTATTCCCCATTGTGGAATGAAGTTCTGGCATTGCCCCAGTTTCATCCATAATACTTGAAAGAGCACAGTGAACCTACAAAAGAGGAACTGTGGATTCTACAGCCAGCTATCTTTGGAAGCACATTCCGCGGCTGTTCACAGAGACCACCAAAGATTATTCTCCACTGTCTGTCCGAGGCAGTGGCAAACCCCATTAGAATACTCCAACTGGCTGGAGCACTTGAGTGTGTTTGCTATACCCTACATTTCTTCTTGTTTTTTTAGTGTTATACAGGCAAGAAATTAGATTTAGGGCAGGCAGAGAAATTTTTATAGAAATACTGTATTTAGACACCATAATTCTCTGATAACTTGGATCTCGCAAGATATTCATCTGATTTCCTTGCTGAAATTCAGTTCTTTCCCTGCTGTTATTATAGTCCTCTCAATGTTTGAAGAAAATATGCCTTGCAAGCTCTGGGAAAAATAGCTAAAAAGAATTGAACTGTGTTTTTTAGCTATTTTTTTCCCAAGATCTACATCAATCTCTGTATCTAGTTCAGGTAAAGTAAAAGAAATAAGAAGCTATGACCCATGACCTCTTCCACTGGAGAGGTGTAATAAGGAAATAGAAGGTGAGAGAGGTTGATGTGGTGGTGTGGAGGTAACAAAGTTTTCAATATTTTACTGAAATCTACTCAATAGAAGAGGCAAAACTATGACTGTAAATCTTCCATTCATTTCAGTAAGCTCAAGGTGAGGCCTACAATATTTCTAGAGATTAATTGTGTACTAATAATTTTTCCTTCCTTAAGAACATTTCAGGTTCAAGCCATGAGGCAAACCTTTTTGGATTAGAACCATTCAGCCTCTATTCTATCAGTGTCTCTGCATTTACCAAGCTTGGGAATGGCAATCAGTTCAGTAATGCTGTCCAGTTTACAACAATGGAATCAGGTTAGACAAAACTTTTTCTAAGCTGTAGTTCTGTTTATATATACTTATGTATATTTTCCTTGTATGGCTGAACAAGTCTTCCTCTTATCTCCAAAGAAAATGTAAAGTAACACTATCTCATTGTCTTCTGCCTGTGCAACACCTATTCACATTCCCTTTGTAGGCTGGGTTTGAAGTTTGATGTCGGAAGTGTAGAATTAGATATGTCTGAAATGAGGGGCTTATATGGCTACTATAAATCTTTTAATAGCAGCACAGATAAAGGGAGGAAAATTAGAGAGATATCAGTCTTTGTAGATCAAAGCAATAACTCAGATCCCTGTGAAAATAACTGGCATGCTAACAGTGTCAAAAGCAGCAGAAGAAAAGACTGGCAAATGAACAGGAAATTGTATTAAATAGAAATTTTTAATCTTTTTTAGATATATAATTTACTTTAGGAAGGAAACTAGGCACTAAAAGTGAAATACTCAATATTTACTAAAGAAGAGCCTGTGAGACCTGTGGGTTTGTGAATCTGGCCTTTGTGAAAACTGTGGCTCCTTTGCCAGGCCAGAGCAATCCCCAGGCTCCTGCACTTTATAAGGGCTGTCAATGCCAGGGGACTAACATGGGTTAGGGAGTTCCCAAGTTCCTTTATACTGTCAGCAAAGAGAGCAGGCAAAGTATCAAAAGATCCCATATTATCACAGTTTTTCCAAGACCACGTTTCAAGTGAAAGATTCTTGCCAGAACTGTTAAAGCAGAGTTCCTGGGGGAAATTATGTTGTTTATTGTACCCAGGAGTTACAACACCATCAGAAATCCGGACCATTACTAAACAGGTTCAGTTTGGCTCTTGGATCCCTGCAGCTGAAGGTTGTCCTGCTAAAGAGCCGTGGTCACCCATCAGTTGTCTTGTTTCATTACCAATATTCCATACTCATGGTACTTTCTTCAGAAGTGCTAGAGGGACATTGCTCTCAGAAGAGTGGTCTAATAGTTTTATAAGTTTTTCTCAGATTTTATACTCAGGTAGTTGCAGCATGTTTCCTTTCCCTCAAAGTCAGATTTTGTGCAGTTGCTGGATCAGTTCTTCACTGAGTTCCCCTATGGATGCTGTCTCTAGTCAGTTAATCTTCTTTATTCTGCAGATGTTACTTTTTAAAACAAATTTTTTCTTTAAATTCTGGAAAGAAAAATAATCGTGGTAAAGAGATGCATTTGCCTCTGTGTAGTGATACTGAATAGGTTTCCCTATATTTCTGCTGCCTCACTTGCAGTCTTTTCTCTATTTTATGGATTCCTGGACCTGTTTCAATAGAAATACTTTCAGAAATACTGTAATTCATTTTTATATTTAACCAATTGTTCACATGTAATTGCTCTGTTTTCAACACAATTATAATATTTGCTACATTTCATTGATTTCTTTGTAAGCATCTTAAAAATCTCTCCTGCTGGAACCAGCAAAATAGATGGGAAACAGTAAGACAATAGCACTGATATGATAGCTCTGAAACCTGCCTAAAGTGTGCCTCTGCTGGAAGGACAGAGAGCTGTGATAAAGTGCCTAAAAGAAACAAAGCTAACAGACAAATAAGGAACTTCTGCTGTTGATGTGTTGTGGAGTATATATGTGGATTTCACAGTACAGTGTACGTTTTGCCACACTTTGTTTAAAGAAACATGTGAAGAATACCAGCAGATGTGAGCACACAACTAGGAAAAAGTGAGATAGATGGCCTCTTCTCTTTCAAATACTGTCATCAATCATATTCACAGTAGCTGGAAGTGAACCATTTAATGAGGACAAAGACATATTTTTATTCTCTTAATGTGTTCCTTTTATTAATTTGTCTGACACAGCAATGTTTGAACCCTTGCTATGAACATTGAGTCTACTTCTCTAACAATATTTTTTCTGTGATTACCACTTTAATTGTGTGTGAGTGTTAATCTTTGGTGTATGCATATTGTTTAAGTCCCAGATGCTGTCCAGAATGTTCGTTGTATTGCAATGAGCTGGCAATCGATCCTAGTGCAGTGGGACCCTCCTGCTTCATCCAATGGTGTGATTACACATTACATCATAACAGCTGAAGGAAATTCTACAAATTTGTCATCTTATGATACACTGCACACTTTTAGAAATCTACTTTCAAATATTACTTATCAAATTAAAATAAAAGCTGCAACATCTGCTGGTGATGGTGAAGAACAAATATGCAATACCAGTACCCTTCCAGAAAAAGGTAAAAAATTATTCAAGTTAACTTTTTGCTCAGTTGAAATGATGACTATGAAACAAGCAGGACAGAAATAGCTGCTTCAATGCAAGCAATTAAATCCCTCTGTTGTTTACATTCTTGCTAATAGTGAACGAAGAGAAACAAGGCTTCCTTTTTCTCCTGTTTTAGAATACACTTGGAGATGAGAATTAATTGCCATTTTAAACAGAACAGAGAGAACACACTTTTTCTGTGTGAATTTGAAGAGTTATTTTATTAATTTATGGTCACCTATTATTTTTTATCCTATAATATCTGCCTTGTTCCTAGTGGATTTAGCCTATTTGAGGCTGAAAGTCTGAAAAAAATTTTAAGGGCAAAATTTTTGTTGTTTTGGTTTTACTAGCTGCTGGTGCTATGACTTCATTGACAATAAAGTTGTTCAGAATTCATGTAATTAAGAAGAACTTAGCTTCCACAAGCAGACTTTGTCATTACTCTTGATAGATAGAATTTTTCAAACAAGAAAGAAAATTGTGAGCTAGATCCAAAGAAGAATGTAGACACACTTTTTGGCATCAAAGTGAACAATTGTTCCCAAAGTCTGTATGCCTTTCCACACACACACACTTCACCTAATCTTGGCTGTACTTTCATTTGACATGGAAAACTTGGAAATTAATTTCTGGGCAAAATACAATGTTAGTTCTGTGTAAATATGTACATGCCTAGCTTTTAAAGTAGAAGTGGAGAGGAGCTCAACTCTTCATGTCGGAAGCAAAGGCCAGTTTCAGTTGTCTTCCCCGGTCAAGGGTGATTTCTACTCTTGGGACTATGTCTCTCTCTTTTTTTTTTCTTCTTTGGTGACAGTTTAATATAATGATAAAAAATTATGTTCAGTGAGCAGGATCCAGAAAATACTTCACCTTTCTACTGAATTACAGAAGCAATTAGTTCTTTTTCTTGTAACCTCTTGTGGCATCAATTTGTGCAGTGGAGTTGAGGATGTCTCTAGTTCAGAACAGCTAGATAATTAGGAAGCATGGGGGTGGGATGAAGGAGCACAACTCTACCCCCTGAGACTTGGAAACCAAACCTAGCTTTTGTAATACTTTAATTACTAAGTTATTGAATAATTTAAAAGATGAGTTGCAGCACTCATTCTATTCTATATTTCGGCTGAAAGACTGAGTTTTCTCAGTTCTGTCAAATAATAAATACAGAGTCTGTGTCAGCAACAAGGGTTATCCTCTGGATGACAAGTGGAGGGAAGCAGCTCTGCTATGCAGACTTGAATCAGACATCTGATCTGACCTCTATGCTTAGACTTCCTGTTGGTAACTTCCTGAGTGGCACGCACCTCTTTTGGATCCCTTGTGTTCACAAAGCCTTAGGTTCCCATTATGAGCTTTAATTTTCACACTTCTTAAAATTAGATTTGTGGATGTGCAAGTCTGAATGAATCTAGATCATGTCTGTGTTGTCAGCTGAATTACTGCAGCTTTGGTTCCAGGTCAGATGGCTGAGCTCCAAATGAGGACAAGCAGGGCAGCCTCTTGTTGGTGTAATGTGGCCAACACTGTGAAAATAGCCAGGGTTGTACTTTGATGTCTGCCCATCTTCATGGTACAGTCCAGTCCTCTACAGCCTCACCGCATCCCTTATTTGAACTACGAGGTGGCACTCTCATACCTATTTGTGATGAAAATGTTCTCTCTAAATTGTCTTCCTCACCAACAGCTTTCCTACAAATGCTGCCATTTTGTGATCGTTGCTGGTGCTCTTCTGTCCAGTTCCTTGGCAATTTAAGACTTCTGCCTGGGTCATCTATTCTTTTGTTTCCTCAGAAACTTCTGTTTATTAGCAGGGCTCCAAACCTGCTTTTGAAAAGGCATTGTTTAAACATTAGACATGAGCATACTCATATCTTACAGTGTTGGATGGAAATAGTGCACTGAGTTTTGCTGCTGTGCTGGATACAGATGTGTGTGCTTGTGCACTTCATCACACTTCTTAAATGTAGCCATAACTCTTTAATCTTTCTTTTAAATGAGGGCTGCTGAATGGCCAACCCTGACTTTGAGCTTGAGCCAGACTGAACCTGGTAATAGTGTTCAGACTTGGAGTTAGTCTTACAGGAGGGTTGTTACCCTCTGGTACAGAGGAGAATAGGAGGCTTCCCAGGTGCTTTACATCTTGGAGAATGGGTGAATAGCTTCTGGTAGTGTTAAAGAAGCCTGGCACCTGAGAAAGCTAATTGTTGGGATTTCTGAGAAATTTGGTGTTGGCTTGTGCTTGATTAATTTGTGCTTGAGGAAAGATTGAGAGAGCTGTAGATTAAGCCAGGGCTTTGAGAGAGAGACTGCCAATCCCTTGTGGTCTATGTTGTAAAGAGGTGTACTAGCAGGGGAAAAAAACCAAAACCAGTCTGTATTTTCTAACATGTGCCTTATGGGTCTTATCACTGGGACTTTTCCTTAGTTAAGGATTTATACTATAATACATGCAGTTTTTGCCACTTACATAGTGGCAATGCCACAGCATAGACCCTTTCCTGCTTTGTTGTTGCTTAGTCATATTTACAACAAACTAGTTATTATTAGGACGTTTCCTTAACTGTCTGTTTGCATGAATTGTTTTGTGGTGAGTGGATACTAGGAATTGGAGATTCATGGATGGGAATGGAAACAGTTTAATAGCTGTTGTCAGCTTCTTATTTATGGTCGTCTAAGATTAGTCACAGAACATGTAGCCAGCACTGAGTCACTGTCAATGCATTTATTTCTGACATAAAATGAAATCGAATTTGGCTCAGTGTCCCACTGCATAGCGTTTGACCTTTAAATTTTTAGCAAGATTATTTGCCCTTTTTTGAGGTAAATTTGTTCATATCTGGGTGCAATTAAACATGACTCATGAAGTCTGAATTTATGAGGAGATTAGTAGTGTGGTGTGCCCAATCTAGCTTAATTGTCATGGTATACCACCTTTGCCAAGCTGCAGGGTGTTATAAAGACTGTCAGCTTTGTAGCCGTAGTATTACTTTGTGATTAAATACATTATAAAGATAATATAATATACACGCATATGCATAAAGGAGTTAGGATTTTATGACTGAATAGCTATCCTTGGGTTATTTTCAAGTTAATGCATATACTAAAATGAAATTTCATTAAGGTTGAATGAATTTTTAGAGGGAGAAACCCATAAAAAGGTAGGAAACTTTTCCAAAAGGCACACTAAAGCTGTGGAGATTCAGTTAACTCACAAGTTTGGGACAAGTGTAAAAGTCATTCTGGTGACAATAAAAATAGAACAATTAAAAAGCCACTTGGAGGCTTTTTATTCAAAGCATGAATAATATAAAGAAAACTGATGCTACTTTCATTTTTTAAAAAATTTAGGTTTTTCTTTATAGACTTTTCATCATTCTCTGAGAATATTAGTCATATTGATTGTAGTATTAAGACACGCAGAGTAATTCCACGCTCTCCCCATCCCTTACTGCTAATCATACTTAATATTATAACTGAGCCCAGAGGCTTGAAGAGGTTATACTCTAGTGACAGATCTTATAATTTGTTTTTCTACTAAACAGAGATCCATTCATAGCTTACATTTATAAGAAATATGGCTAGAAATCTGCCAAGAAACATGTTTTAATTTAATCTGGTCTTAATTTTCTGGGCCAAGTTCCATAGTTCCATAGTTCCATAGAATTATGTCTTGTGCACGAAGGAGAGTAGTGCCTAAAATAATTGGTAATGGGAAAGTTTTTTAGGTCTTTTGGTGTTGAAGTGGCAAATTAACATCATCCTTTGTTATGTGTGCACAAAATGTCTTTATTGTCTGCACAAGAGAAACTTTAAAGATTCTGGGTTTGTATCTCCATGTATGAAGATGCTCATTGGAAAATGTGGGGTGTTTTTCATCAAGGCCTGTGAGGAGCACAACACCTAGCAGGGGCTTAGAGCCTTCTTCATAACCAAGGAAATGCTCTTTCCTTCACCACATATCCTTTTCTTGGTATATGAAATGACATCTCCAAACTTACATGAATTTCCTCATTAACCAGTACAAAAAATGACCATAATGTACTGTAATACTGTTTAAATCCATACCCTAAAGTGGTTCTTAGGGTTGCAAGCATGATGTGCCATGCAGTGTATTGGCTGGCTATCCTGAGGAACGAGCCTGCTGCAGAGCCATAGTACTGGAAATGGCAGAACTTCAGCATCCCTTCTCACTAATATAGATAAGAGCAGTGTGTTTCACATGTTCAATCAGTGCTCCAAGTTCATGTTTCCAAATTATATTAAGTAAAATCATCCAAATATAGCAGAGTGAAACATGACTAAGAATCTTTGAAACACTTCTTTCCAAGAGGACTAATTCTTTTCCCTGACTCTTGTAATGCAGATTTTTTTCCCCACATTTTATGATTAGTTGTTTTGTCCAAATTAGTGGCTTTGATGTTGATGACAAATCTTCACTAAACAAGTGCAGTGATCACTTGGTTGCTGCCAATGAAATTGTATTGATGTTATTTTTATAAGCAGGTTGATAAAAATAGATGAAGGAATATTTTTATGGGGACTAGGTCAACTCTGCATTAATATATAAGAAATGATGGCGGTATATACATACAAAGCTAACATGAGAAGCATTTACAGGTTAAATGCATTGTTTACTGAAAAGTAGACTGTGATTTAGTTTGTTGGAAAGTTGAATGTTCTTAAGACACAAGTACAGACAGCTTTTCACTACTTCTCTGTTTAGCTTAAAGGAGTGCATTTCTCCTTAGATTTGTAGGACTTGATTTTTCAGTGTTTAGATCCCACAGTTAGAGATGGAGTTTTCTAATGTGCTAGGGACTAAGAAACACGGTCCAGAGAGGCTTCTTTAAGACGTGTTCTCAACTGTGCAATTTCCTTTAAAGCATGTCTGATAGTGTCAGTCCTGAGTCATGGGAAAAATAGCCTAGTTTTTTACATTTTTATGTTAGTAAAATCATTTGGGACCTATTCATGATGTATTTATTCATGCTGAGCAGGACTTTATATTGTAGTGAGTCCCACTAATCTAGTATAGCAATCTATAGTGGCTTAGTATTTAGTATGATCAGGGTTACCAGCTTAACCCAGGGATCTCATTTGGTAACTAAGCTATCAAAATTTAATAGAGATGATCAATAAAGAATATTCTTTTCTTTTCAGATACTTCCATTTTCTGAAGACTTTTTTTTGGTATGTGCCCACTGGAGTTCTACTTTGTTCATTACTTTTCTCCTGTTGATGCTCTTAATACCACCCAGCAGACTTCTAGGCTACCGCTGTTCTTTTAAGCCAAACTCCAGCTACAAGCAGCTGTTCTGTAGGCAGACTTTTTTTTATTAACTTCGTTAGGAACTATGCCATATCATATTACCATCTTCTGTTCACAGCCCATGCAGCTGTACTCGTTGCTTTCCACAGAAGTCTGGACAGAAAGCCATAACCTCTCCTTTCTCAGTAGATTCGTGTGTGTCTGTGTGTGTGTCCTTTGCTGCCCTTAGGTTATCTTTGCATTGTGAATAAGATTTTTTCTACCAAGTGTTTTTGTTAGTTTAAACCAGTTTCACTGGCCAAGTTCAAGCACAGTACTAGTGCTTTTTCTACCAGGAATTTTCTTTCATTTACATTCTCAAATAAAAACTTAATCTCAAAGCAGTCCCCAAGCTTTGGAAGGGCTGATTAGCATTGCAGCCAGACAAGCATAGGGAAACATAGGCCAAGATCTGCGAAAGTAACTTCTATTTAAGTGCTTAGCTTCCTGTCAACTTCAGTGGCAGTTCAAGCACGTAAATAGTTTCTAAGAGCTTAAAATCACATATGGATCTGGCTTCAGGCACTTTTAATTGAACTTTAGCCATCAGGTGAGCAATGGTAGATGAACCTGAAAATACATCCTTCCTCCGCAAGCGCAGCAACTGAATTCATGAGCATTTCACAGCTAGCCTCTCTGCTAGCTCCCTGACTGGCTTTCAGAAGCTGAACTAGAAGCTATTAAATAGAAAATTAAGTAGAGTACATTGCACAAAATGTTTCAGACTTAGGAAAACTCCCTACTCCCAGAGCCAGCCAAATCATAGCAAATGCTACATATAGGGAAAGACTGTCAGATATGTGATTTGATTTAAGGGATCCTACGTATGATTATTGAGAAATTTAAACATGGAATAACACAAGAATGCCATCTAGTTAATCAGAACACAGTGCTCAACAATTAGTTTCTTAAAACACCACAAACACTGCCTTTTTCATGCCTTACCCTTCAGTGCATCTTTCTGGAAATCTGAATTAGTAATAAAGTTCCCATTAGGAACATATCTAAGTAGCACTGTATAAGAGCAGATACAGAGGTCATTATGTATCTTACGGTTCCAATGTAATCTGAAATAGTAACTGACAAAGACACAATTTTTGGCTTCAATAATTTTTACTGTGAACAGTGATCATCATAGTTAAGTCATGTTTAGAAAATTTAAACAGGCAGCTTGATTACTCTAGGAAGCATGGAATGGTTTGTTCAAATCAGTACCATCTGTGGACAGAAAAAGTTGGGGGAATTTTAGTCATTCTTGAGGAATGGAAATCTGATTCTCCATGCTAGAGTAATTGTAATCCTCTTTGTATCTGTAACCCAATAGCATAGCTGTCTTGAAATTGTCTGTGAACACAGTCATCAAGTGCAAGAGATACTGTGCCACTGGGTGTCACTCCGCTTCACTGTGGCTCTAGGATCAAACCTCTTTGATTTGCTCCAGGTTTAGATCACATCTTTTCATTTGTCCTAATGACATTTATATTTGGTTTTTCTATGTAAGCAAGGAGATGAAATTAACTTGATTTTAAACTGGCTTATGTTTAAGTCTCTAGTTTCATTTTAAAGGTCTGTCTAGGCACTGGGAGGGAAAATTTTCCTGTGAATTCTGCTGACTGATCCTCTATTTTGTGGGTTCAAAATATTTTGTTTATATGAGTCTTAGTAAACTGAAAAATGTAACTGTAAAAGCTTTTGTATGAAAGAGAAAATGGCTGTGATACCTGCAAGTTTATCTTTAAAAAAGGTGGGTTTCATGTAATTGTTACTTACTGGGATAATCACAGTCATTACCTTCAGCCTTGTGAAGGTCATGTGTATGGGGTCCCTTCGTAGTCAGTGGGAAAAAGGACAGATAGAAAGAGAAATCATTTCTCAGCCCTCCATTCTTTCCTTCTCTCTTGGTGAGTTTGTCTCTTTTCCAAATACCAAGAAAGCTCATGAAGTCTGGATGTATTAGACTTCTCTCGGTCTGTGTGAGAGCCCACAAATCAGACCCACTGTCATTTTGCCTGATATAAATTCTTGTTCTATGAAAACCAAGCATCTTTTCCATCTTTACTGCAAAATAGATAAATCTCTGTTCTTTTTGATGTCATTGTCTCTGTTGAAACTAGGGGAACAAAGTACTGTCTTTAAGAAGCAAAGCCCACCATGCTGTCTAGAACATGGGCACTGCTTTCTGTACCTGTGACAAACTTCTTTAACCCACCTGGTTCAGGTGCAGAGACTGCAGTTGTGCCAGCCATGGCTTTACCAGTTGCACATTTGAGCAAGTGAAGGTATATATTTCCATCTTCCTGTTAACACCCAGCACGCAACCTGTTATTACCTATTTTACTGCAAGCCTCTCTTTCAGTATTGTAATATAACCCAATAATCAGAAGATAGAAGTTAGTAATAGTAGACTAAGAGACATTAGAGCCCATTGTTTCCATCTCCATGTTTCATAGTTTCACTTTTATGTCAAACTTGCCAGTGATGGCTGTTCCTATCACAGCAAGAGTTCCTGGATTTGTGTGTAGAAAGGTGAGGTCATATTCCTTATCAAAAAATGAAGAGTAATCCCCTCTGAGTGAGAAAGAGAAGAATTGAATTTTCTTAAATTCTTTTTATTTTTACCTGTTTTGATGTCTTTGGAATTGCTGACTTGATTTTTTAATTCCTGGAATATATAATATTAGGCCTTAAAATACTTTAACTCAACTTCAGAGTGAGACTAGGTGATACCTTTTTTCACTCAAATAGTTTTATCCATTCTATCTCACATTTTATCATTATCATAATTAAGTGTGTAAGTTTCATTCTTTTTGCACTGTCTTAACAGATAGTAATAGCTTACATTACAATAGAATAGTGGATTTTTAGAAGAACGATACAACTGTATCCTGGTAACCATTTAGCATTTCTTTGCCTTTAATTTCCACTAATGGTTAAATTAAGCTCTTCCTTGTAATTTATATAAATAGCTAATACAGTTTATAGAGCTTTTATGAAAGTGTTGTAGAGTTTTGTTGGTTTTGGTTTTTTTTTGTTTTGTTTTGTTTTCGGGGTTTCTTTTAAGTGGATAAACTGAGTATTACATTTCCAAATCTGTGCACAAGCAAAAGTGATACTGCATGTTTTAGGTTTTCTACTACTTTCTGTACTTATATTCATGCTAATAACAACAAAACAGAACAACTTTATTTTTGATAGCATGGGGTATAATGACAGAAGTTGCCTTTAGTGAAGACTTTTTCTGCGACAGTTTGCTCTGGTTCTGTGTCTGGTTAGTGGATGGGAGCATATGGGGCTGTTCCACGTTGTGTTGTTGTGTACTTCTGCATGAGGGCTGAGTGGAAGGACAAGGGAAGGGCACACGGTTCTGTGGCTGGTCCCGCTCCTGCAAGCTCCACCTGCTTTGTGCTAATTTGAAGGGATTTTAATTTCTCAACCTTTTCATCATCACAGCTTGATTTGACTCATAATTTACATTTCTTGTTAAATAGTCATATTTAGTTGAGAAGCTTATACTTGTTATATTATGATGATTTCAGTAAACAAATTGTTGCAGAAAAAAAGCAGAGGTCAGATATTCCCACAAGGCTGAAAGAAAAGAAGCTTTCTTCCCCAGTAATGTAGGTCTGGGATGCTTTTCTGCTTTATGTAAGCCTTGGGACTTCTTCAGTTTCAGTTTGAGGGTGTATCATGTGTTTTTCTTTTACCAGTGATACCTCTTCACCCAGAGACCCTAAAGCACTCTTTAAAGCTAAGTGCACAAAATGATTTCTGAGCTGATTGGTCTGCACAGTTTTTTCCACAGAGAGTATTAGTATTATCTTACAGAGTCTTAGAGATAATATTAGCTTACTGTATGATTATGCGATATAGCACAAAACCATATGTTGCCTCTAGTCTGTGAGAGCTGGGAGCACACTGTTGGCTCGATATAGAGAGAGTGAATGTATGTGCATGTGTGTATATGTACATAACATGCACTACTTCTGTCTCCATGGACATGAATACAACCCGTGTATACCTATGTAAATGCATAAATGAAAGCAACATTTATGGGAAGTTTCTTTTTTTTTTCTCTGTATTACCATGTTGTTCAGCTCTTTCTGTCATTGTTCTTTTAATTTGTTTTTTGCTGAACAACTTGTAAAGCACTTACATAATGCTAAGCAAACATACTGTATGTATCAATACTTTCCTTTCAGAAGGTGAAACAGGAGACCTTGAGGTATTTTTTGAGGATTTCATAAATTACCAAGAGAGAGGGAAACAAATTAATATTTCTAAGGGAGAGGTGAAGAAGTCCAGTTAGCAACAGCAGCAAAAGATGCTATGGGTAGGCCAAAAATAACTTTCCTTAATATTCCCTCCCTCACTTGAGACATGGCCCCAAAAGTAGCAACAGAAATGTCACACCTCTCAAAGCTGCCCCTGCAAAAGTACTTTATTTCAAAAACTATTGTAAATGTATGCCACCTATATATGTACAGTGTGATTTATACCAATGAAATTACTCTTTGTTAACCATATAAAGTTGAATCTTGGTCTTTAGACATGCTTATTAAAATATTTTTTCAACAGTATCAAAATCCTTTTCAAAGGATTATAGTTGCAGTCACTTTTCATTCAAATTAAGATATTTTACAAGTGTTTTAATCTGCAGTTCCTAGTGCTCCCAGGGATATTGGTTTTTCCAATGTGCAATCAACAAGTGTGACCTTGAATTGGAGAACACCAAAATCCATCTTTGGCTACTTTCAAAACTACAAGATTACCACACAGCTACAATCCATCCACTGCAATGACTGGGAAGCTAAGGAATGTGTTGAATATGAGATGCATCAATATTTATATGAAAATGTGATGGACGACTGGATAGAAGACACAGTGTATGGACTGAAAAAATACAGGTGGTACAGATTTGCAGTTGCTGCCAGTACAAATGTTGGTTATGGCAGTTCTTCACCTTGGATTTCAACGCAAACACTTCCTGGCTGTAAGTAAGGATATCTGCTATGTCTCATAATGCTATAACAATGTGATATTCACCTAAACTTGGAAAAAGTTACTTCTTTGTAGACCTACAATATTGGTGAAGTTAATAAGGATTTATTGCAACTCTTCAACTATGAAATAGCATGATATAAATAATGAGGTGGGTATGCACACTTAACACTGCTTGATATTTTAATGCCTTTTGTATGCTATATTATATGTACTGCTTACCCAACACCAATTTCAATCCTTAACAATACACCACATCTAGACTTGGTAAGTTTGAATTTTGGCTAGTTTGGGTTGATACACCATTTTCAATACACCTTCACCGGTGGGGTGTGTCAATGAAAAGTAGTCCTTTTTTAATTCTTTGCCTAAAAGTCTGTTCACTAATGTTGTAAGGCTTTCCTGAAGTCCTGGTGTATGTTCCTGGCAAGAGAATTTAAGCAATAGTTTCAGAGGAATTAAGGTTTCTTTCCAACACCATATACAACTACAGAGTTTAAAATCAGTAGCCATGTAACTTGTACAGTATATCCATGACGCATTAGAACTCTTGTGCCTCAACTGAGGATTTAAGTTTCCAAGTAAGAGAAGAGTTAGTTGTCACAGATAAGTCATCATGAAGTATTTGAGAGAAGGGGATGTGCAACATAAATTATGTAGGCCGTTGTCATGGGGACATATGACTTTCCCTACCAGATTGCAGCCATTGCAGGTCAGAGAATGTCTGAGATCTAGTCTCTGGCCTGTGTAGAACAACTGAGAATCACCATGAATTGCTTGACTAAATCACAGCTCTTTCACTTCTTTCCCCTTACAAAATGGTAGCAATGGAGATACCAAGGACTTAAACAGCTGTCTACCAGGGATTACTCAGTGGTCCATGTATTTATTTTGTTCCACTGATGTTTTTACCATCATGTGATGTGAATGCAGAAGGCTTTTATGTAATGCTCCTCACAGTATCTGTACACTTGCTGAACAATAATACATCCATCTATCTTTAAATACCTCACAGTTTTCTACTAGGTAAGCAAATATTGTCACCTTTATTTGCAGATGAGAAATTGAAATAGAGAAATTCTAAGCCCCAAAGGGCAATGAGATTTTGACACTGTGATTGTAAATCTCTCACAATAGCCTGTTTCTCATGTAAAGCACAGAAGCAGTCCTTGGGGTTGAGCAGTACTGGAATCAGCTGCAGAGTCATTCTCATATGCACTTTCTTTCTTTGTCCAGTGACTCTTATGAGGATGCTCTGCCTGTAAATCAATGCAATATTTGCAATGAAGAAGAACAAAAAAAACAAACAAACCCAGATGAAGCAGAAAACAGCTAACAGAAGTTGTGCAACTCTTGAGCCAGAAGCTCTCGGGAGATGTCTTACTATTAAATTGACTGAACTCAGCTGCTGACATATGCAAATATTTGTTTTCAATAAATTGTTACTGAGTTTAGAAAACTTGGGGATTAAAACCAGATGAAGGAGCAGATAATGAAAACACACAAATAGAGGCAGAATCCTCTTTATGACTTCCTCTCTAGACAGTGATAATTTGGTTTAAGAAATAAGTAGTTTCCTAGCAGTCCCACTGAGAAGACAGTATTTATAAGTATAAAAATCTCCTTAGACTGCACAAGCCCTTTCCATGCCAATACAGTGTCATTCACTGTGTGCTCTACTGGATAATTTAAAAGTGGAGGGGTAGAAGCTAAGAAGTTCCACCTGTTCTTTCAGCCCAAGTATCTGTGGCTACCTGTGTCTGTGGTCAGGGAAGGAGGCAGCAACAATTTTCCTGTGAGCTAAATTGGTGACACATCAGGAGATAAGCTGCCTGTAAAACACATCTCTGTGGAGTCAAGGAAGGATAGGTACTATTCCAGATATCATGGCTGAGTGCTGGTCTTTTTCCTGGGGTGATGGCAATCAGCTGAGGAGGAAAAAAAGGGGAAGGTGACATGTCACAGCTGGGTAGCCAGCTGGAAGCTGCACTGTGCTTCAGCAGTGCTGGGAGCCTCCCTGAGCAGTGATCATCAGCAAGGGCAGTTATCTAGCTACCTCATACTTGCCAAAAAGTAGTCTTTAGAAATACCCTTAAACAGACTTAAAAAACTCTTAGTTCTCCTTTTTCTTTTGCAAAGCCTGTAGCAGGAAAGAAAAATTTGGAATGCACCAAACAGATTTGGTACTCTGGGCAGGCTTGCAGAATGTATCCAGAGAACAGGTGTTGATCCCCCTCTCCTTTCCCTCATGGACAGGGCCAAGCATCCTCTGGATTAGCCTGCTGATACACAGCCAATATACATGGTCTGTTAGGGCTTAAGGGTGCTTAGCTGCTATGTAAAATACCCTGAGTACTTAGCCCATAAAATCAATGGGAGTTGTGTTTGCAGATTTGAGGGCAGAAGTTAACCACTGCTTCACTTGATTTTCAAGAAATGCCTCTGTAAGACCTTGCTTCTACTGAAGGTAAAGGTATCTTGTTTGTGAAATAATTGTCAAATTATTTTTCTTCAGAATTCATTGTGTTCTCATAAATGTGTGTTTCTCTCAAATCTAAAGAAAATATTATAGATATTATATTCATATTCAGGAGGTTACAGCATTTAAGCTGAAAATGGTTAGACTCATTTCCCAGAATATAAAGAAAAGAAACTTCAACGGCAGCAAAAACTACATAATAGAAATCCTAAATATTTTTTGCAAGTGCTGAGGATTTGACTGTTGTGCTAAAGCAGAAATACCTAATAGTTCCAAATATCCAGTAACTGAGGTGAGATTCTCAGCTTATTGATTCCAGTTGTTCATTATGAAGGCAAATGCAAAGCTACAGGAATTATTTTTAAGATTCTTTAACTCATTTGCAAATTTCAAACAAAAAAGTATTGCCAGTGTTCTGTACTGAGAGTGGTTATAGAGTTACTCCATGGAAAATGTTATAGATTGTTCAGTACATTCTGGTTCTCACATCACACAGATAACCTTTTCAGTCTTCTGTCTTGCAGATTATCCTCATAGGAATTGTCCTACTGTCTCATAAAGTAGTTTGATGGCACTGTTATTACTTAACTGATTGATTACCCAGAAGCCAAATCTACTCTGCAAGATTAAAAATGTTCATCATAACTTAGATTTATATAGTTACCAGCACAGAAGATCACAGTGTTGTGTCACAGTGAGGGAAAGGGCAAGAAATGTTTTCCAGAGCTAGGGAAACTTTATTCACTCACAACCTGCACTTACCCTGAGCTAGACTTTTGCATTTATAAGGAGAATAAGACTGGCTGAACTTAAATAATTGTGGAGGGTCAGTGTTAGATGGAAAATGAATGACAGTGAGATCACTGACCTCATTTTGGATCTCATACAGTTACACAATGCAATGCTTTTTGGTAAACTGCCAAGTCTCCTAATGCCAGGATATACTGAGGTACAAAGGAAAATCCCAGATGTTCAAATATCCCATGGAGACTAGGACATGGGTGCATAGGGCAGAGGCTTATGCTTCTCTTTTCAGCACCTTCTTTCCCAATCTCTGCTGATACCCAGTTGCTTGGTACTATTAAAGAAATGTTTCCGTGTGATAAGAAGTAATGAGATTTCATGTCTTATTATATGCCCTCTCTTCTGGCAAGTTTTGCCTGAGAGAACTTGTTTTTCTTTGTTCCTTTCATTTCCTCAGGACTAAACATTGGAAAGTAAATATGGCCTAATACAGCTGTTTAAATATAGGTAAAAGTAACCAGGATGACTATAAAATTAAAATTGAAATGCATACTTAATTTTTGTTGGGAAAAAGAAAAAAAAAGCTGAACTTAACCAAATTGGCAACCATTAATTTCCTATTAGAAGACTAGAGTATTCAGTCTTATTTTTCAGGATTATACTAAATGATGGGCTATCCAGACTTATCTTCAAACTAACGCACTTAACTGCTGCCTTAGCACCAGGACACAGATGGATGGGAAAGATGACCCTGACCTCCATAAGACCCACATTCCTGTGCAAGGATAGAAGCATGATAATCAGGAAATGATGGTTATTAGTTACAGAAAATGCATTATTGTGAAAACCAGGAGAAAAGTGCTTATGAGAGGAAGTGATTGGATTATGGGGGAATGAGAGAATACGACTAGGTCATTTCTACTGAGTAAATTGCTGTGATTTATAAGAGAAAGGGTGTAGTGATATCATGGCTTCATATTGACTAGATTCATTTCACAAACAAACCTAAATCAGAATATGGCAGTTAGCCACTGAATCAAACACAGTTTTAAAAAAGATGTTTTTTGTAAGACATGAGACATATTAGATACCTTTCATTTTGTAGTTTTCTTTTTAATTATACATGTTATTTTAGAAAATATTCCTACATTTCAGTATGATTTGTTAATATCTGATATTTTACTTTTCATTGAGAAAATTAAATAGGTATTAATCATGAAGTGTATTTTAAATAGTATCTTAAATATAGCATACTCAATCAGAATTTTATTTCAAAGATCTAAAAATGCATCAAGTATAAGTTACGTATGAAAATTATCCATATAAGCAACTTCAGGTTGAATAATTTGTAGATTAGATTATGCTTTAAAATTATTTCATGCCATCATTGTCTAATGCATAAACATAAAGTGACTTCTGAAAAATATAGAGACATTAAATGCTCCATTAGGTCTATAAAAAAGTAATAGAAAATCGTGTTTGACAACTTGGTTGGTTTGAAAGCTAAGGCTCAAGAAGCTACATACGTATAATTTTATACTGTTTTTCAGAAATTTCATTTTGCAATAAAGCTAGTAAATACTGCTGCCCAAGTTAGTGAAAGCACTGCTTACACTGAAGGACACTGCTTGAGCAAAAACTCTGACAGGCATTACCTGCAAAATAATTTTTGCTTGTTCTAATTTTCAGGGAACATCTTCACACCTGTATTTGGTTTTATCTGCTGTAGCTCTTCACTTGACAGCCAGCCTTCTCTGAGCACTCTCCTCTTTCACCAACCCTCATGTGCTCTCACAGTTTGTTCAGTTACGCTCTTCATTCAGTTGTTCCATGCTATTCAGTGTTTTTGGGGACTGCTTCCAATGCTTAAATTTGATCCTGCCTATAAAGTCTTGTATATTCCTGCTAATCCCAGCACAGCAATCTAACTCCTATATCCAACACCCTAAACTCATCATAGCACCTTATTTACTCCCAAATCTTTCTGCATTATAATGCAATCATGGTGTCAAATTTTCACCTTTGTAGTGCAGAATTTTATTATTTTCCTCATTAACCTTTCACACATAATTTCAATAACTACATACTTCCTTCTGTGTTCTTTTACCTTTTCCTACCCTGTTTTTCTCCTAAAAAAATAACTAGCCTTGTATACCCTCCAATTTTTTCCTCATTAAACCCTCTTACCTAATGATTAATGGTGGCAAACTACATATTCATGCATTAATCTTTTTTGAGAAAAGAGATGGCACCTTCTCATTAGAATGAGTATGATCTCTCTAGCATTTTTTATAGCATACTGTTAACTGATATATATATTTCTGTGGTAGATTAAAAAAAAAGGCACCATGAATCCAAGTTCTGGAAATAAGGACAAATCTGTTGTTGCTTCTTTAACAGGATGTTTAGTGATACTTACCACAGTTGTCTGGGTTTTTTCTGTACTAGACCCCCCCAAAAAAGGCACCATGGGCCCAAGTTCTGAGATTGTCTACAAATCTGTTGTCACTTCTACTCCGACTTTTATTTTCCTGAAATTTAACATGGTCATTATGAAAAAATAATGCCACTTACTGAAAACTGCTGTGTTTTAATTATGATTTCATTAATTTCTTATTCATGAAGAAGAAATAACCAGATAGTTCACATACCACCTTGACAAAAGGAAATTTTAGAGAAATCCCGTTTCTTAAAGAGAGCATTCTTGCCCTCTTTTAATTCCTAGCACTTTTTTTGTTTGTGTTTTCTGAAGTTTCTAAACATGTTAAGAATGAATTGAAAGGAAATGTAGAAAATTATTTCTACTGGTGCTTTTCAACATTGCTGGGAATTTTTCCTAGAGTTCAGAAAGTCATGGCTTTTCAGAATTTCTTGTTCTTTTAATGATTTCTTTTGACATAAGCAAATATGTTTGTCTATTTGCCTAAATAGTTTCTTATATTTTGCTTGTGTCATGTAAAATACATATAAAGTACTTGTAATTCAATTTAAGATGAAGTCGTAGGCAGTTCATATGCTAGAAAAGTCGTAGTGGTTGAAATGAAAGCTGTGTTACTAAATCACATGGTATGCTTTATGGATGAAAAAGAAAAACAATTGTAATTATTTAAGCAGTGTATAATGGTAAATGTGTGAAAAAGTTTTATTTTCAAATCTCTACTGACCACTAAAATGATTAGGTTATTTTTTTGTGTACTTCTTTGGCCATGATTTACATACAGAGTTTTTTCTACAGCTCCAGATGGTCCTCCAGAAAATGTGACTGTTTTAGCTACATCTCCTCAAAGTATTAATATCAGCTGGAGTGAGCCTGCCATCATTACGGGACCAACATGCTACCTCATAGACATTACCTCAGTAAGGCAACTCTGTTTTACTGTCAGTAGTTATACAGATGTTTGCTCCTATAAATACCACAGTAGATGTCCTTATAGAAGTCACAGGACAGAAGTAACTGCATTGAAAACCAGTATGACTGTGTCTATTTCTACATAAATTCCACAGAAGAATTAATTGTACATTTATTAGTTTCTTAGTGGGAGATAAATCAATTACTTCATATTAAAAATGTGTACTAATAAGAGCCCTTGGAGAAAAAAAAATGTATCTATAAAAGTAGTTCAGCTTTGTGCAAGTTGTACCTCTTGCTAACCATAATGACTTTTTTCTTCAAAGAAAAAAAGGCTCATCGTAGTGATTTTAGAAATCAAAATGGACAGCCTAGCGAACGGAAATGACTTGTACAAAGTTACATGGCACCAGAGGGCAAACTTTAAAGTCAAACTAGATTTCCCACTTTGCACTTGGTGCTCTGTCCATCAGATTAGCTGTATTTTGGTAGTACAGCAATAACACTTCTTTCTCCTTGATCTTTATAACCAAAAAAGCTGACATAAGAGAAAAGCTCTAGTCGCCTTTCCCTTTTCATCCTCTACTACCCTTACAAGACTCCTTAAAACCACCATTAATAAACCTCATTTCCTGCCCTGTGGCAAGATATGCAACTTTCTAAGTTCAAGCGCATGAGGAGTAGGATATAGGTTCCTTGTTCTGCCAGATATTATACAGTGAAAATAAGAAGTAGTGTAACAGACTTTACTCAGGAAAAGTTGCTGTTTGCAGTTTCAGAACTTCTGAATCAGTCTGTCAGATAGTAGCAAAAAAAGCCCCAACCAACGAATCAACCAATCAAAAATTCAAACAAACAAACAAGAAAAACAAACTTAAGGACTCCTTCAGCTTTTTAAGGTCTCCAAATAGAAAGTTCTTTTAATTTCCTGAGAAGAGAGTAAAACTATGTGTGCATTTTCAGTGTTTCTGAGTCTGTCAAAGGAATTACAGATATGGTAATATATTAATGCTGAGACTTTTGTGCGATCAAAATTTCTAAGGAGATCAGCAGGATGGCAGGATGAAAGATGTAAAACAGCAAGGAGAGTATTTACAGGGAAAGAATGATTCCTTAGCCCAGTGGCCCATCTCTAGAAACTATATAACAAGAAACTACATAACAAATTTTATTTCTCCTCTAATGAAGTCAGAGAAGACTTCTTCCTCATGAAAAATTCTCATCACTTTTGACTAAACAGAATTATAGTGCAACAGCAGAAAAACATGTCATGGTTTTTATAAAACTTCCAAATTCAATTTTCAAACCTTGATTATTTTGTATTTAGTATTTAATCAATTTATTTGATTAAAATTTATTTGATAAATTTGTATTTAAACAATTTCTTCTGTGTCTGATAATTTCTAAATTATAAAGAGGATTTAATCTGATTCTACACTCTGAAAATAATATAAATACCTTATCAGTACAAGTTATAGTAAAATTCCTAAAGCAAGAGGCACTATGGAAAGCAGACTATTCCATGTGAACATGCCAGAATTTGGAATGAATTTAAAGAACTGATTTAAATCTTGATTTTGGAAGACTTTGGTTTTATTTTTCAGAGTGAGTTTGTTTGGGTTTTTCCCCAGTATATTTCAATAATCAGCTTTGTGTCTATGGATTCCTTGTAATCAGAAGTTGTCTGTCTAATGATCAGTAACTACAGGTGCCAGTTCTGTAGAACTTTACTAGACAAATCTATTCCTTCTCAAAGACCAATAAAGCTGTCGCAGTCTTTTTCAGTAAAAATTTTAGTATATATTTTATTGCCCTAGTGGGAAATTTTTATGAAGACTCCAAATTCCACAAACGTCCTGTATGTATAATTTTACTCATTTTTATTCTCATCTGAGTATCTTTAAGGATTTATGAAAATAAGATCACCTAACAGAATAATTCAGGTTTCTACTCTGCTATGTACTAAAAGTTAATAATTAGGATCCCTATCTCAATGTGTTAGGGTTCAGCATAAATTGCTAGGATGTTCCTTGCAATTTTTTAGATCAGAAAAACTGAAAAGTACTCCTTCATTATTGTTCCTCTGAGTTATGGTTTACTTTGTCTTGCTGTCTACCTAATTATAATATAATATAATTAGTATAGTCCTGAATAAAATATTCCTGGAAATGGGTCAGGAAAATGGAACTGAACCATTAAACTTCATGAAGAATAGAAATAAATGTAATGGTGTAGTGCCATGACTGTATTTTAGCTATTGTATAAATATTTACATGCCATTTTTTTGATAGCCAGATAGAAGAAAGTGTTTCAGCTCTTGATGGTCATCCCAGGAAATGAATGCCTGTTTAATCCATCAGAAAGTTTCGTTCAGGTTAATTCTCAGTGGAGATATATGGCTATCTGTCAAATAAAAAGTATGCTCGAGCTATTCTAATGTTTTATCAGGTGCATTTAATACCAGTTTCCTTCAGTGGGAAACTACTGTACAGCTACCTGATCCTCTTCTCAAATTATACACTGAAGAAACAATAATAAAAACATTATGAACTAATGTAGTGGGAATAGGCATAAATAAAATTTTGTAAATCATGCTTGATCAAACACTAGAAAAGATCCTATTTTTTCATTTTCTCCTGGTAAGGCTACCATTACACATGATTAATTGGATATGAAGTCTAACACTGAAGTTTTTTTTCTACAAAACTACAGATTATTTGAGATGTAAGGATGAGAGGTATCCCAGAATGTAATCCAACCCGTAATCTGCTCTAACACAGAAACAAATGTACCCAAAGTATTCCTCACAGATTATTCATTACCATTCCCTTGTAATGTCTAGTGCTGAAAATCGCTCAGCAACCCACAATAGTTTGTTTTAGTTTCTAGCTAAACATAGAGTCATAGTTTTAGTTACTTATTTAAGTATATCATTGCAGGTCAAGTAATTTTTAATTCCATTTTTTTCTTGTGCAAGTAAAATTTCTGTTTTCAGGAACACTGTAAACAATGAATTATCTTCAATTTATTAACATTCTTTTATTTATATTTCAAAGTTGTTACTATGTCTCCTACCATCCTCCTTAGGAGGTATCATCCTCCTTTCTTAGATTGAACCCTAATTATTTTCAGCTTTTTAGTGAGAGAATTTCTCCTTCCCTGCTGCCTCCTAGAAAGAGCTTCTCTTTATATATTCCAAGAGGAACTGCACTTTCTGCAGTTGTATCCACATTAATAAATGCTGCCCAATATTCTAGTATTTTTGTATTCCAAACAATTTTCTGCTATATGGCTGCTCATCTTCTGGATCTTTGTCTAGTTTGATTCCCATTTCAGGTCGCTACAGTTCCCCTAGCCCAGTGTCTACAAATCAGTTCACATTTGCTTGGTGTAAGATGGTACCAAGAACAGCCCATTTCCTTTATGTCATCCTACAGGGAGTGGCAAAGATGAATACACGGGTGACATGGGTGCATATTCTCCAGTGCAGCTTTCTAGTCTTGGTAGCTAGAGACTTCTTGTGAACCCTTCTGTGTAACTAGTTATAATAGTGGAAGGATAGAAGTTAAATGAATTGTTCAAATAATTTCCTGCTTTTGGGTGTTTCAAGCCTTATAACAATTCATTTATTCTATTATTTTTTTACAGGTAGATAATGACAACTATAAAGCTCAGTTTTTGAAGACAAAAGATGAGAGCAAAGTCTTAGAAATTTCTGATTTAAAAGCATTTACAAGGTATTCTGTAGTAATCATTGCCTTTACAGGGGATGTTAATGCTGCACTCCTAGAAGGCAAGGCTAGTTCTCCAGTAATTGTCTCCACTTTTGAAGCAGGTTTGTATTCTACTTTGTACGGATCAAACTTTGAAGCTTTTTCTTTAATTTGACAAATAAATGAGAATTTTGAACACAAAGTGTGCTTTTAGTACAGATTTGTCCTCACAACATTTTTACTTTAATATTTAAAAAGTCATCAGTCAACCAAAAAAAAGGATGGTTATGAATACTAAGATTTACCTTTAGTTATGCAGGGATCCTAACTTGCTTCATGTAAAATTTGAATGTGTGGAACATAGCCATCTTCTATGTTTCTTCTATAGTCAACGAAGAGAGAAGTCCTTTCTGTATCAGTATGTATCTACAAGATCGCTGTCTTAGGCAAGGGATGGCTGCCGTGTGGACGTGCCTGTTTCTCTTAAGAGACTGCTGAAATCTCTCTACAACATCCTTTGCTTTGGTGCAAAATTTAAACATATAAAGATTAAGTGAAGTGAATCCTACCATTTATAAATTGTACCTGTACTGACTAGAGGACACAATCTGTGTATTCTCACTGGAAGGAAGGTGCCAGTGAAGGCTCGCCGGGATCTGTGCTTGAGTCAGCTGTCCCACAGACTCAAAACAATCTGGAGAATGAGCTAGATATTAAGGTGACAAAAGTTTCTGATGCTATTAAGTTACTCAGAGAAATAAAACTGAGAGATGAGAGTAAGAAACTGTATAAGGGCCTCATGACAGTGTTACAGAAAAGTAGATAGGATTGGCATTTGATTAGAAAAGTATAAATAGATGTACATGGAGAGGATGCAGTCCTGACTTTACATACATAGATCATGGTTGTTCTCTACTATCTTTGCTGGTTTTGAATTGTTTTGAACTATTAAACAGGAAAACAATAAAACCAATTTTGCAAAAGGTATTAAAGTTTTGTTTTGTTCAAACTAATTTTCAACTATGTATAAAGTACAATTCCCTTATCTTTAGTGAGGTCAGCTGCAGGTCAACTTTCTAGCTACATGCCCAGGTTAATTTCAGATTTGAACACACTACACAGTGATTGTATTTATCATTTATCTTTCTTTTGATGTATGAAAATCCAAGGTCCCTAATGACATTATACGATATAAGTGTATATATATGTATATCTCTCCAATCCCTTTAATAAGTTAAATTCTAAGGATTTCATGACTTCTTTATATCCCTGGAAGGTGATAGCGTCTTTTACTGTGGAAAAATTAAAGAAGATTAACTTAGGTGGTAACTAGGTCTATCCTGAGACAGACAGTATCCTGTGATACCTTTTTTGGTAGCCCTTTCTCTTATTTAAATATGTGATACATTAGAAGGTGCAGTAACCTTAGAGAGGAACATTTTTTTTCTATCTTATCTTGTCTTATCTGGTCTGTACAGCCTAGCATATGGCTGAATTAGGACCAGTTTACACAACCTTACTCCAGAGAAGCCCAGGTAAGCATTTGTTGGTTGATATAAAAAAATGGGAAGTATGACAACTGCATCTAAATCCTTGGCTGAATGTGTTTGCCTTCAGTTGCTGATTTCACTGTATAGTGGTCACACTATGTACTTGTCTGCTCAGGTAGAGCAATAAATATTTAGCTGCCTGAAAAGAATATCTTTTCTTTCAGACAGGAATGTTGGGAAATGATTTATACCTTTGCTGTCTTGAGAATAAGCTACTGGAATAAGCATTTGACAGGAAACTACCTCTGGGAAAAATGCATGTTGTGCTTGTGTCTGAGTATCAGCTAGTGGAATTTTTTTCCTAAAGGGTTAGCTGTGATAAGCAGAGACTGTTAGGTGGCACAGTGGCTTGTTTATATGTTGGGAGGGAGCTTGCTGTTGACAGAGGGCTTTCAGAAAGGGATACTCACTGACACTTGCTTCTTGCATGTCAATCCATGCAAGGGTCTGTTTTCCCTGGGTGTATTTCAAGGTATGCCTTGAAATGCCTTCATGCCTTCAGGCTGTCTGAGTACATAATCAGAGGAAACTTTTCTGAGTAGAGAATACTGAGTGTTATCTAATCATTATTTTTAATGTTTATAGCGTCTGGTTCCATAAATAAGAATAGGATTTTGGTAGATACTTAGCTTTTTATTGTCTTAATGAATATTTACATATACAATAATTATTTGAGATTCTTGAATAAAAACCAGAAAATACCAATGCAATAATACCGATATGCAAAAAATAGCATTTGTAATTTTTCAGGTTTTACTCTAATAGTAATAGTAGGGTACTAATTAAGGGGATTATTGAAATATTTATTTCAGTGCCTGAAGACCCACCTAACAACATAACTTTTCAGAAGATACCAGATGAAGTAACAAAGTTTCAAGTAACATTTGTGCCACCATCTGAACCAAATGGAAATATTCAAGTGTATCAAGCTATGGTTTACAATGAAGATGATCCTGCTGCCATCCAGATCCACAACCTTAGTGTCATTGAAAAAAAAGATCAGTCAGTCACTGCCATGATAGAAGGACTAAAAGGAGGACATACCTATAATGTCAGCGTAAGAACTAATACTTTTTCCTTGGATTTTTTCTTTTGTATGTGTGAGATTAGATTGATTAGGGAACACAAGTTTTGGCTTAATATAAGATTTCCATGTCAAGAATGTTGGAGTACAAAGAGAGGCAAGTCTGAGGAATGAGGGGAGCAATTATCAGGGTAGAGTGAGTGGGAGCAGGACACATCCCTGGACTGGAAGGCCAGTCCTGTACTACCAAAGCAGCCTGTGACATAACATCACAAACTCAGAACTAAATCTCTCTCTTAATTCCACGACTTGCATTGCTCATTTGGCTCACATGCAAGGGACAATTGTGCAAGGGGAGCTTGCTAGGAGTATGTGCATGAAGTACTTTCAAATAGTCCAAAACTGGGACACAAGAGGAGGAAATACAACTCCTTAAGTGGGCTTGTTTTCTCTCCTTTTAGTAAGAGCTACATTAAGGCAATGAAGTGTTACTATGCTTAGTATTGTAAAGCAATACAAAGTTGAATGACAGAAAGAATGTTTTGGCATTCATTGTTGCATCAGATATATCCAGAACTGGCCAATATGAAGCTCTTATAAATACTCATTAAACAAATGTTTGGTTTTTTAAGGTGTATGCAATTAATGGTGCTGGTGCAGGGCCAAAAATTCAATTGAAAATAACCATGGATATCAAAGGTATGTCTCATAAGTACCCTTTAGCTGAAACCTCTATAAATGCTGAAGAAATTGCCAAGTACACAGCTGTGTGCCTTCGGCTGTTATTTAGAGGCCTCATAATGTAAGAACAGGATTATATAACTGATAGCCTTGAATTGTAGTGTTCAGTTTTGCTCCATATTACTGATCATCTGCTATTTTTATTTGACTAATACCATAAAATATGTGCAGACTCAGTGAAGTAATCATAATGAGTTCAACATTTTAATTATCATCAGTGAAGAGCTCAGAATATGGCAGACTTATAGCTAAGTATGAAGTAACACAGTTGTTGAAATAAAGTCATTGATTGAAATAAATTGAGAAATACTCAATCTTCTGTTTTTCTCTTTTAATTGAAAGCTGATATACATAGGCATTTATCAGAATACAGTTTTTAGAGGCTTAAGACATAAAGTAGAACATTAAGTCATCCCTGAAAATATGTTGGAGATTTTTCTTGCATAATACATCTATGTGCCTGAACAAGGTACATGTATTGAAAATATTGTAAAAGAGAACTCTGTGGTATATCTTTGTTTAAAAACAGAACCACCAAGGCCTAAAAAGAAACCAGCACCCGTTTATGATACCAATGGGGCATTGCTTGTCACAGCTACAACAATTACAATCAGAATGCCAATATGTTATTACAGTGATGACCACGGCCCTATCAAGAAGATACAAGTTCTGGTCGTGGAAGCTGGAGGTAGAATTTTATAAGTTCTCTTGAAAACTTTTTTCAGGTTCAGAGTGTTTGTCTTTTTTATTTCTTTTCTTAGGTGTCACTGATTTCACTTTAGAAAACAGCTAACAAAATCACTTTAGCTGTGACAACAGCACTAAGAGTAAAGTATCTTTCACAATACTTGTGGACTGGGTACTGGGTTTTGGGAACACTTGCCAATGAAGTGTCATGCATGCTGTTTGTAGCCACCAATATTATTCTGTCCCCACCTTTATCATTATATTTCTTTATTTTCTATTTCCTTGAGAAAAGACCCTACATCTGACATTTGTGAAGATAAACAAATCTGAAAGCTTTTATTTTTTTGGCAAGGTCAGTCTTCTGTCATGATCAGTGTTGCCTGTAAAAGAATGCAGTCATGTGAAGTTGATATTTCTATTTCATAACTGGGACAGAGAGTTATATAAATCCCTTCTCTAGACTGTGGGTAACAATGTTTATTCCCTTGTATGGACTGATGAGCATTTACTCAGCTGAACAAACGTGTTGTGAAACATTTTTTGAGTACTTGCTTACCAATGGGAATAGGAATTTCATGATGGGACATCATATGGTCAGGCTTACTTTACTATAAGAAGGACAAATTCCAGGTATTTAATTGCCTTCTTTACTTGCTTTCAAAGTATAGAAGTAAAGCATTCACAGTAAGTGAACTCACATCATGTGTCTCACCTTTTTCTTAATTTTGCATTTTAGACTAATCCTAAAGACATTTATTTTATAGCTATTCCTGTGAAGATTCTCTTGAACTTACAGATACACAAACACCATGCTAAGCAACATTTTGAGGATATTTTTTTCATGAGCTGCTGGGCACCATCCACTTAGGCAAACAACTTTTACTGTCTTGCGTGAACACTTTTTTTTGTCTTTGCTATCTAGTCATGCTCTGTTTCAAAGTGGCTTGCACTAGTAATATACTCTACAGGCAGAGCTTCTGTGTGAAATTGCCCCCTAAATTCTCTAGCTGCGATTCAGTTGACTTACTCAGAGGTAACAAAACATGAACAGTAAGGAAATTAGGGTTCAAGTGCAAATGCAGCTATAGACTCAGTAAATGGCATCAAGAGCATGCTAACTTCTTAAAAAAAATAACTTCCTATTTAACTTCTCTATTACAGCCTTGCTAGAATGTAAATCATAGCTATTATTTCTTTTCTTCATAATAGCTCAGCATGATGGGAATGTTACTAAGTGGTATGATGCCTACTTCAACAAACCGAGGCCATATTTTACAAATGAAGGCTTTCCAAACCCACCATGTATAGAAGGAAAAGAAGATCAGAATGGGAAAGAAGAGATATATGTCATAGGTGCTGATACCACATGTATATCAGGCAATCAAGACAAAATATGTAATGGCCCACTGAAACCCAGAAAGCAGTACCTGTAAGTACATTTGTCTCTGTTTGTCCTAGAGGAGGATTTAAATTAATTTATGCACATACATAAAACATGCCATTTCATTAGAAAAGGTGAAGATTGAAACAATTGTTGTGTGTTTAATTTTAAATTTTTTGGTTGAACATAAATATGGGACACAAATTTTTTTACAAAATTGTTCAGGCAACAAAAGATGCTTACTGAGCTCTTAAATAAACCCAAATTCAAAGCAAGTAATTCATATAGGTGTTTTAATAAATTTAAAATATTGACAGTGAGTCCTTGATGTCTGTCATATGGCACTTTAGCAGGTAAGTAATTATTCCAACTTATACTAAAGCTAAAAATAGTGTTTAGTTTCTAAGTAAAACAATATTTAAGAAAACACACCTAAATTTCTATTTCATTAGTTTTCTTGCATTTATTTCACAGGTTTAAGTTCAGAGCAACTAACATTAAAGGACAGTTTACAGATTCTGACTATTCTGACCCTATCAAAACATTAGGTAAGGAGAGTGTCATTTACTAAAGTACTTCTCTATTTCCAAAGGTCTAGACAATTCCATTTTCTTGTTAGTACAGTGGTTTCCGTGAAGTAAATGATCTTTGTTATTGTTGTGTTGCCTAAAAATGGGAGAAAAGAACTTTCCAGACAATATTAGTATAGATAAAATAGAGACCCGGTCTTTTAATGAAAGCTCTTTCAAGTGGAGCAAAATACATAAGTGCAGGATACAATGTGAGCTTTGACACTACTCAGTTATCATATCTAGTGGATACATCCAACGTGAAAATTGTCCACCCCCAGAACCTCCCCGAGTCTGCCCCTTTGGAGCTTCTCCAGGGGTTTTGGGCCTTCTATCTTGCTTTGACTACAATCATACCTTCCAGGTGCATGTATCCCAAACAAGATGTCCTTGCTGAAATCTTCTCCTTATGTTAACTTCTCCTATGAATGTTAAACAGAATTTCAAGAATGTGGCACAAACTGTGAGAAAGTTTCAAACTAAAGTGGTAGAAAGTATACAGCTATATTAAAATCTACAAATATATAAAAATCTTAAAGATCTTAAGGCATCAGTTGGACCTGGCTTAACTAAAATGGCTGAGGAAACATATTTATTGCCTTGTATGTCCTTTTGAGGTTGCCAAGAGATTTACCTCAGCCTGGACTGTTAAATGAATAAGTGGCATCAACAAAATTCCTTCACAGAGATTCAGTTATACCAGTAAAATTACCATGTTGTCAGCATTGTTCATTTTGTTTGTCAAACTGCCAAGAGCTATACTGTTTGTGCTGTTTCCTTCTGTGTTGGATGTAGAACTAGTATTGTATACTCTTGGCTGAGTGAAAAACTGGCTGGATGGCTAGGCCCAAAGAACTAAGACCAAGGGCACCCTCAGTTGGTTGCAGATGGCATCACGTTGGGCAGGAGTATTGCTTGATCTGCTGGAGAGTAGCAAGGCTCTGCAGGGGGATCTGGAGAGGCTGGATCCATGATCTGAGGCAAATGGTATGAGGTTCAATAAAATCAAATACTGGGTCCTGCACTTGAGTCACAACAACCCCAGGCAGCACTACAGGCTTGGGAAGAGCATCTGGAAAGATGCCTGAGGGGGAAAAAGACCTGGGAGTGCTGGTCTTCAACCAGCCAAACATAAGCCATCAGTGTGCCCAGGTGGCCAAGAAGGCCAATGGCATTGGGGCTTGTATGAGAAATAGCGTGGCCAGCAGGACCAGGGCAGTGACTGTAACCCTGTCCTCAGCACTGGCGAGGCCACACCTCAAGTCCTGTGTCCAGTTCTGGGCCCCTCACTACAAGAAAGACATCGAGGTGCTGGAGTGTGTCCAGAGAAGGCAACAAAGCTGGTGAAGGGTCTGGAGCACAAGTCCTGTGAGGAGCGGCTGAGGGAGCTGGGGTTGTTTATCCTGGAGAAGACGAGGCTCAGGGGAGACCTTATTGCTCTCTAGAGCTACCTGAAAGCAGGTTGTAGCCAGGTAAGGGTTGATCTCTTCTCCCAAGTAGCAAGAAATAAGACAAAAGGAAATGGCCTCAAGCTGCGCCAGGGGAGGTTTAGACTGGATATTAGGAAAAAAATCTTCATAGAAATAGTTGTCAAGCATTGGAAGAGGCTGCCCTGGGAAGTGGTGGAGTCACTGTCCCTGGAGGTATTTAAAAGATATGTAGATGTGGCACTTAAGGACACAGTTTGGTAGTGGATTTGGCAGTGCTGAGTTAGTGGTTGGACTCTATGATCTTAAAGGCCTTTTCAAACCTAAATGATTCTAGGATTCTATTCCAGTGAGCCCAGTGGCAGTTCATCTGAGGACATGACCCTCTAGCCCCTTCATCCTTTAGATGCAGACAAATCCTCATATGAATTAATAAATAAATATTGTATAACAGAATGCATTTAGTTCTAATGTCACTGCTCAGTAGGCCAGCTGTTATTTGGTCTGAAATCCAACAAAATTCCTTCATGGCCATGTTAGATATACCCCAAAATTGGGAATGACATTTCTTGTAGCAAATTGTAATAAGATCTGTAAGTTCTTTTAATATATTTTCAAGTGAATTACTTACTTAGCTAAGCATTAGTCCTGACTTTCTGAAAATGGATCCCAAGATAACTGGATGAGTACCCAGAAGAATTTTAGTGGGCATGCATTTTTCATTTGGCATTCTTCTTCTGTGATATGAGCTCCCATATTCATCTAATCCATTTTAGACAGTTGTTACATGATCTGATACTGAAGACCCTGAAATGCTAATTTACTACCTCAGTATTCTGAAAGGATCTGGTATTATTTCTCTAGCCCTGAATGTTTTGGAAAGTGAAACATAAAAGCTGCCTTTATATGTTCTGAGTTTAAAAGTTCTGATTCAATGAAGCAATGAAACAGCTCTTCAGCCAATATGAAATCGATGCAGTCTCATGGAAGCAAAAAGAGTCTGTGCCTCATCATTCCCTTATTTCACACCGTCAGAAATGTAAAAATTCTAAAGAAGCTATGAAATAACTTGTGTTCCACTTTCTGTTGCAGGTGAAGGACAAACAGGAAGATCTGTAGAAGTCATCCTTGCTGTTACTTTGTGTATACTTTCAGTTGTTCTTTTGGTGGCTGCAGTATATGCTTTTGCAAGGTGAGATTTATGTATCCTTGCCATAGCATGTTTGAAAACACTCAAAAATATTTTAAAGAAGAGTTGAAACAGTCCTATAAATGGAACCAATCTGTCATTTCCAAATGTGCTAATTTTTGGTTCGGATTTTTTTGTCTTTTATGTAGAAATTTAGGGAGGGACTCACAAAGACTTTAGTCTTCAGAGGATAACCTCCACAGATAAAGAAAATATGACATGTCCATAGGGTAAATCAGAGAGGTAGCCTATCTTAACCTTTCAGAGCTACTTCTCTATTGAAAGACCAGGGTGTCAGCTGGTTGCAGTTATTGTGATGGCTAACACTATTTATAGCTGGATTTGAAGTAAATAATCTAAATTCTATTTTCTGTCTTTTTCTTTTGTCTGTTTTCTTTCTTTAACCAGTTAAATACATTGAAGTCTCACACATGTAAGAGAAATTGAGTTCTAATTCAAATTGTGAACAAAATGTCCATGTAAAGAAGCAGGCTGGGTACTGCACACACAGTGTTAGTTTGCTCATTGATCCGTTCTGTTCTTCCTCAGCTGCATTACTCAGGCACTACCAAAGAATTTATGTAGGAAAACTAAAAGCATATAGCAGCAAGATCTTTCTTCTGAATTTCAGGCAATGTAACTGCAGGATTTGACGAAATTACGCTGTTGGAAGGGAGCAAAGAATAAAAGCCAAGGAAAGATTCCCAGCAACGATTTTTCAGTTTCAGCCTGTCAGATCAAAGTATTGTCATATGTGTCCTTAAATCTTTTGCATATTTATTTTTCCCCTATTATTTTCTGCTTAGAATTCGGCAAAAGCAAAAAGAAGGAGGTACGTACTCCCCTCGAGATGCTGAAATTATTGACACTAAGTTCAAACTGGATCAGCTGATCACAGTGGCAGACCTGGAGTTGAAGGATGAGAGATTTACACGGTAAGCGTACTCCTTAGGCAAAACAGTAGTCAAAAGGGTCTGTAGCCATGACCCCTTTCTGACCTTTGCTTGTTTGGAAGTGTTTGTGCTGTCCTTATTTACACAGGTCACTGAGATCCTTTTTCAAAGAATGACCTCCATCCTCAGGACACTTCTCACTAGCTTTTAGAAAATCACTTAATCTTAAGCTCTTTTTACAACAAGATAAAGATCTAAGTGCAAATCACTGTTTAATTGTGTTAGCCAAAAAAAAGGACACGTTTTTAAACATGCAGAATTTCTGCGTTTTTTAATGGCCCAGTGTTTTGTGTAGGCTGCAAACTTCCATAAGTATTTTGAACGAGCCAAACTCCCTGAAGTCCCTGTCAGCTAAATCAAGAGCAAGTCAACTAATTCAAGAACAAATCTGTCATTGTTTAATTGACACTTTGAAAGCTTTTTTTCTTTTTTTTTGTCTTTTTTTTTCTCTCTTTTTTTAAAAAAAGAATTTGCCTAACATCTGGGTTTCTGCCTAGCTCAGCACACTGGCTATCCTGACATCTACTCCTTTAAGGTGCATGCAGAAATTCCAGGCTATTCATATTTTCATATTTTCTATCTGACAAGAAATCTTGTCACAGATATTTATTAGAAAGAAAACTGCCAGAAACAAGGATATTATTCACCAAATAAATATAATTATGATTCTGTCCAACTGAGTTAAAAATGTTTGTCAAACATTCTTCACCTCCCTGTATTTTCCCTGCTGTGTCACAGATGAAACACTGTGGTAGGCAGTCTCCCTAAAGATGTGAAGACTAAAATAGTCTTGCCCTAGTAGTCAAACCATCCTACTGTTGCAGACTAGGAATAGCTGGAAGATGAAAGGTTGTATCTGTTGACCTGGGCTTTTTGTATAAGTCTACGTGTGTGGTACAGAGTAAGCCAATTGCATGTACAAACCTGTTAAAAATAGAGCACACAAGAATGGTTGCTTGTGACAGATGAGAAAACATACTGTGAATCATCTGGAAATCATTGACATTATGGATGTGGTATGTTCTGTGTGGGATGCTTGTTGTTCAGATAGCTTTGTTTAGTACCTGCTAGTAACAGTGGAAAGCATCCTCCGAAGACAGAACCATTGCCAGTGCGCTGTGATAACTGTGGCTCATATAAATGATCCTGATGGATCTTCAGAATTATGTTGTCTCCAAACTGTTAGCTGAATAGGAGTAGTATTAATTTTGTTTATGTACTAAAGTGTTAATGGATTTTACTTCCAGATACTCTTCATTTTTCTTTAGACGCAAGGAGATATTTGTCATCCAGTAAGTTTTTGTATTATTGAAGCAATGTGGTGTGTTTTCCATTCTGATCTTTTAACCTGTGTGTTACTATACTATACTGACCAATACAGTTAAAACGAAATGTCAATCTTTGCAGATATACTAGTGACAAAAATTTTATTTGTCATCATGAAATCATATCTATTTTTAGTCCCTAACATTAAATTATAACAGTCCCACAACTATATTGAAATAAATCAAGGCAATTTTTACATGGAAATTATAACATATTATGGCAATATAGCCCTGAGATATACAACGTATCCTAGGAAAAAAGGTAGTGCAAATGTGATATATAAAAACACACTGTTTCTTTCTTTTAGCAGTTATAATGTAGATACTTAAGAAAAAATATCTTTTTTTCTTGACTGCGTCTTTTACTCACACTGCAGCAGTTTCATACTACGGCCCTACAATGTCAGCAACATATCCACACAGTCAAATATTTTATCAGTTTGCAGATAGTATCCTGCCACTTCTGTGTATAAATTTGTGTAGTTTAGATTTGTACAGTCTCAAACTCTACAGGGTAATTACAAACTATATTATTTCATACTTATGTACACTTCATTATGTGATTTAGGCACAGCTAGGCCTTTACTGAGCAGTGCTTCAGCAGTTTTAGTTACATTATTTTAATGAGTCAGTCTCACATCTTGGTTTGCAATTTGTCATGTCATTCCATCTGTATTCTTCTCTTTCCTCCTTCCAACCCTTCTGTAATGGTCAAAAGCAAAGGTTCTGTTTCTGTCATGATAAGGTGGATGATGCAGCTGTTAAAATTTTTGATTATTGTTTTTCAAACAGTAGTAGCACTGAAGCTACAGTGGCCTCCTTTTGTTGAGCATTAGGACAAATAGTTGAAGTGCAGGCACTAATTGAGAGTTCCTCAGGATAGGATTCAGGACATCTTTTCAACTGGAAGACAGAAAATGTACTGTGGGATCCTACTAGATAACATACACAGAGTAGTGAGGGGCAGGATATCCTTTATCTGATCAAATTTTTTTAGTTATGGTGGGCTTTTTTTTCCTTTTTTTTTTTCCTTCAAAGAATGTTTCACTGTGTGTAATGTTCTGTTCCTATAATGCCAGTGATCAAAAGAGATATTTTAGGTGTCTCTAATGCTGTCTTTACATCCTTCTTGGTAATGATGAGTTATATCAAGGAGCTGACAGAGGCATGGCAGCATGTGCCAATAATCTACTGCAAAACATAAGGTCTAAAATATTTTTGCTGCCTGTTTTTAGACTTCCACAGTTGCATCATGAAAAGGCTTTTGTACCTGTTGGCTTTGGGGTACATCAACACTGAAGTCAATCCCAACAAGCCTTGTGTTGTCCCTATAATTCTCATGATTTGTTGTTAAGCAGTGACATGTTAGCATGTTAAATTATTGTAGTACATGTTGATGCCACAGCATAATTTCACAAATTTACCATGCATTTGGAATGGGCACCACTGCATCTGCACAATCTACTGCCATACATTGATTGTATTTAGGCAGGTATCTCAGCTGAGTTTGCAAAGCTTGCTGTGTTTCATTTATGGTATTTCATAAGTGTATGAGAAAAGCATAGATGGGCAGACTCCTTTTCCAGACTGGCATGTTTGTAATTCTTGGATAACAGTAAATCAACTGAAACCTTATCCAGCCTTCTACCCTGCAAAAGTGATGGGGAGTTTGTGTGAAAATCTTAGGTGATAAAAGAACAGTATAGAATTTTTTTTCCTCTACCTACTAATCATCTCATTCAGTGCTCATTTGAAGGGAATGTTTTTGAAACCAGGTGTTTTTTCATTTCTCAGACAGTATATTATTTATCATCGTAGCTACTATAAATCAATAAAGGCATGCACTTGCAGCTGACACAGTTCATCTACAGAATCAAAATACTCTAGCCTGCTCCCCAAGATCCTTCTTGACTATGTCATACATTGTGTCTTCAGACATTCTCTCGTACTTAGTGAATCGTGGCCTATGATCTTGGCTCACATTCTCAGAAAATTTGTGCAGCTGGTATCACACAAGAAACAAAAAGAAGTAGAAAAAAGTTTTTCTGTTCTGTATGAATATGACTGGAAATATTTTTTATCATTCTGAGATCAAAAAAGTCAACAGCTTGAAGCTTAGGAAATGTTCAGTATGGGTTACTCAGAACATTATATTTCACACATTTTTATAAGTTTTTTTGTATGAACTATTTTGCATTGCAAAAGTCAGTTTGAGTAGAAAAAGACAAATTCAAAAGTGCTAAGTATCCCATATTGACAATTTTGAAACTTTTTGAGGGTAAAACTTTTTTTCAAACCAGGAAATTAACAGAAAATCCAAGTCCCTAGTACTAATCTTTTACATAATGGTCATCATAAAAAATTTTGCTTGAAAAACTTCAGTGTCTAAAATTGCTAATACTAGAAAGTACATATATGCTGCCTCTCAACTAGTCTTTGTTAGGCAATTTATTAATTGCATGTCATTTCTTAGGGCATACAGGGAATTAAGTCCTGCTGGATTCAGTGTAAAATGAGATCTTCTTTATGAATCTGAAATGCTAACTTTGAATGTTGGGGAAATACATTGCTCTCCATGATGATGGAGATGGTGTGAGACAAAAAACCCAACCTTGTTTAAAACATATATAGCCCATCAATTTAAATTGGATTAAACATCATTTAATTAAGCACACTGAATATCCATATATTGGGTGCTTCAATTGCTTACCTTTTATAACATGTCCATAGGGTTTGCTAAGTCACTTTTCAAAGCAGAAACTAATCTTCTGACAATAGATTCTGTCACTAAATTTTCAGGGACCACCAGATTTGGTGAGAGACAAGTAACTCTTCCTGTTTCAGGTGCTCACCTAGGAGACAACTTCTCTGTCACCTTACTGTTGCCGTGGTTTCTGCAGCAAGGATAAAGCTCTCTCAAACCCTGTTTCTTAAAATCTTTCCTTGAGAAGTTGCACCTTGTGGTCGATACTTTGAGGCTTGTGTTTTGCTCTGTGTGAGACAGCTTTTCAAACAAATGGGGCACAGACTCAGAAGTAATATTTCTGCATTACAGACACTGTAGCCCTTGCAAATCCCAGGTAATTAGAAATCCTTTTGGAAAAGTATTGTATAGAAAATGATTGTTGATCTCACATTTCCTATGTACTATACATCTGGTAGGTGTCTATATTTGAGATAATTTCACACATTACTTTCTACAGACCAGCCTGTTTCTTCCTGTAGGGAGACCTGTCTTCCTTTGTGTGGGGATAGGCATGGCTTCTGCCTTGCCCTTTTATTCAACAAGTTTCTCCTAGTAATCAGCTATCAAAAACAGGCTTCCTTACATTTGTATCCCAGGAGTACAAAGTTTACAAATGCACATGTCCTGGGACAATGGAAGAAATGATCATGTGTTCTCTTTCCTTAGGCCTTTAATATTTAGGAAGGGTTAAGCTCCATAGTACTTTCAATTAACTTGTTAAAAATTAGTTCCTCCCTTGGTCCTAGGAAGTGTCAATGGTGCTTATGAGTTAAGCCTTTTGCCTACAAAGTCATTTCTGTTGTTTTCTCTTTGGACGAGGTTTTAATTCCCTGTGGATTTCAGATGATTGACCCAGAGAGAAAGCTGAGTCTGTGTGGCAATATGGTCCTCAGTTACCACTGCCAACACAAATAAATTCCTTCTTTCCAGCTCTATCATAAGTAATCTGAGTTGGATTCAGATTTTTGATAGACTTCAAAAAAATCCAAAAAAACCCACACATGAAACAATACACTGTTTTAAAAGAAAATCAGATTTAAGTCAATAAAGCATTCTTTATCTTAGAGAATGTTTTTCTTTCCTAGTTTCAAAGTCAGGCAAGTGGGAATCTGAAATGGTCCAGCTGAAATAGGGAAATTTTCAACCTTGTGCTTTGATTCTAAATTGTGCTCATCAAGATCTAGTGATATTTATATTGTTATGTTTTATACAAAAGACTGGGAAATGTGGAGGACAAGATCGTTGTTGAAATACTGTAAGATTATTATTACATATTGCAAGTCAAGAGACATAGAAAAATTAATTTTTAAGCCTAAGGATGCTGAAACTGACCACATGTGGAAGTATTTAGTGAGCACACAAAATTTATCCCTTATGAAGATTCTTAGACAACAAAGCCAATATCTTTGCCACAGTTAGATAAGATAGACATGAATTTTCATATAAGCATTTAAAGTTAGCCATCTTATTTTCTGAGCTGCCAAGCCACAGCTATGTGCACTTGCTACTAAGAGAAGCTCTAAAAATCAAGTTCTTCACTTAAATGCCCACAGACAGGTTAAAGTGTCAACCTTCAGAGTTCTTGCTTCTTAAAAAAAGGTGTGCTGCTTGTGAAAGATGATATATTATTATGCCTTTAAAAATAGCCAGTTATTACTATTGAAAATTAACTAGAAAACAACATATGCAACAGTAAATGTTTAGTTAATTTCCTAAGCTATTTCAGTGTTTACTCCCCTGCTTACAGTGCAAGTAGAAAAAGGAAATATTGTTGAGTAAAGTGGTGTTTATGGTGCTGCCTGTCTCCTGTGTTTTTTGCTATTGGATCCATCTACCTTCAGCACTGAAGCACTAATGGCATTGCTTAGGTACAGCATAGAAGTAATTTTTTCCCCTCATGGCCAAACTATTTTCTTACCACAGATTAGGTGCAGTAAGCCCCTGCTTGCTATGAATTTGAGCAGAGCAAACACTATTTGAAAAATTACTGCAATGTCAACTGAGACACAACTTTTTTTGAAGATAGGTGAATTCAAAGGAAAAACAAGTGTAATTTCTTTGCAAAAACTGCTTATAATTTTATCTGGAAAGAAAGGCCTAAAAATGTTTATGTTCTGCTCAAAGACAAATATATTTATGTGCAGCACATTGGCACAGCTATTAAGAATACTTTTTCATGAGGAAACTTTAGCACTGTAATATTGCCAATATTACTAGAAGGTAGTTTCATCTGCTACATAATGCCAACAACATGAGTGATACAATAAGCACAAGCTGTTTGTCTAAACATTCTGAATAAAGAGTTGCATGCTCTGCTATCCTGTCTTCTTTTTCACTCTGAAGCTGTCCTTCAATTGTCCTATAAGCACTTTGAGTTAGAGCCTCTTTCTGTGAATAATTACAGTTTTAACTCCAGTGAGACTGACCCAATGAAGCTTTCATAGCCGTTTGCTTTGTTTGAAGATAACTGTTCGAACAAAGTACGTATCACAAAGGCATCTTTAGTAACTTTGAAATTGACATCTCTGATGCTTAATAATGATTTGACAATTGTATTAATCTCAGGATTCATCAGTTGTATTAATATAATTTTATTATCTAAATTAGAGTTTAAATACTTAGGAATAAGATCATAAACCAACATATTTTTTAAGCATTTTTTCTTTTCTATTAAAATTATGACAGCAGTACAGCAGACATTTGTATTTGTATTATAGAATATTTTTTGTAATATTTGTCTGTAAGAATGTATGACTTTTGTAGAGACAGATACATAAAAGGTGTACTTAGAACTTTTTTGAAGGGGCAAGTTATCTTTTAAACTGTATAATTTCAGATTTTTTGGCTTGGTCCTTTACAGAAGTTTTGTCAATCTAAGTGCCCAAAATTTGGTTTCTAGGTCCATACTGCTGAGACTTTTGAAACAGGTTCAGAGGCAATGTTGACCAAGTTTCAAGGCCATCTCAAAGTCCCCTGAGTATAGATGCTCCTGTAACATCTTCATGAAACCTGCTGTGGGATCAAGTTAAAGATTTAATATGTATCACAGTTTTTAAATTGACATGCATGGAAAGAGCAGTAAACATGTAAAAAATGAACATGGAATCAAGAGACTCCTTTTCAAAATCTTTAGGAAAACACCCCTAGCTATGGTTTCTGTAGAGGCACACCAATAGCATGATTCAACTGTGAGTTATTTTAGATATCTGCTTAAAATGAGATGAAATCACACCTATTTCTCTTCACTGATTATAGATGAAATCTAGAGTGACTAACTCAGAAATAGGTGCCTGTGTTCAGTCACATTAATCCTATCCTTATGCTCTGAAATGGCCCTTAGAAGAATGACATTTGGTACGTAGTGTAAAATGAAGCATGTCAATGTATAAGAAATGTTGTGCTGCAAGTGTAGATTTCCCAAGTCCATATGAGCCCAGAGCACTGTAAAATGATCTGAAGAGAATTATAGAAACTGTAACTAACTTATTCATATCTGCCAATACCTGAGATAAAAACTAAATAAGGCAATCGCCCAAGATATCTGAATTTGAATCCTTAAGAGAAAAAAATCTGGTTCTTTAGTTACTTCGTGTTTAATCTGGAACCAATTAACATGTACAGTATTGGTTCATTCAGCTTGCTACATTTAACAAAAATCTCTGTTGCAGGTTGCTTAGTTATAGAAAATCCCTCAAGTAAGTTTATTAAAGGTTTTTATGTTGTGTTCATTGGTGAGTCTCAATGTGTGGTTCCCTCCTCCATGTTTAGTAGAAAAAAACTCCGCCAAGCTGCGTATAAATCATAAAAGCATGACTAATTGCATGGTAACTGGAGAAATGCTTTCTCTCTCTCTGGGGTGAAGCCTGCATGTCTGTGTTTTAGCTTGGGAAGTAATACAGGGATATTTAAACTCCTCTGGATTTAAAAACCATGTCATTGTGAGGATGAGGTCACTGCAATATTTTATATGTCTAAAACCTTGCAATGTATAAAATGTAGAATGCAATGATAACTTTACAAATTTACTTTAATGTCAAAACCTCACTTTGAAATGCTATTATCTATAAAAACAAACATATGTTACAGTGCTGTTAACTTTAGCAACATAAAAAATTTTGTGAGGGGGAACAGCAAGGTGAGAAAATGTTTCTATTTTAAGTGACTGAGAGGAAATCAAATAAGCACGCTGCAAGCAATTTATAATTTTCTGCCTGTAAGTATCAGTTTCTAGTGAACTGAAAAACATTGTTTATTAATAAACTGTAGATAACAAAAAGAAGGACAAAGACATTTCCTATGGTTTTCTAATACTTTTGTCATTACTTTCAGGCCAATAAGCAAGAAATCCTTCCTACAGCATGTTGAAGAGCTTTGCACAAACAACAACCTAAAGTTTCAGGAAGAATTTTCGGTATGTTGCTAGCAGTTGTCACAACATCGCAAGACCTTCAGTCGTTTCATGTGTCACATTTCATGTCCATTTTAAGCAGACAAGGCCGTGAAGGACTCTGGCCTTGATAATCAATACCCAATTACCAGGTTGATTGTTTAGAAAGTAATATTACACTGATTTGAATTCTGCACTCTGTACTGCAACCTTGTCAGAACTATTCACCTTAGTGTCAGCAAAAGATGATCTTCTTTAGACTTCAGTCTTGGCAAGACACCATATTTATGCTTTTACTTCCATAGTGATGCGTATGTGGTTAACCTAAGAACAGGTTATTTAGAGTTTTCTAATATATATAACAATATATTTAACCACTATAAATCTGTTCATTTTCCTGAGTAATGATGACTCCAAAAATATAGTTATTGCTTATTCTGTGAAATTTTGAGGCCCCAGTCATACTGCCATGAAACCCAAAAATGTTTTTCTTTTCATAGATTTCAGTGCAGAAAGTAAAAAGTTCATGCATGGTACTTTGCTTTTTGTTCTTCTACAAAGAATAAGTCATACTTGATATGCTCTTGAGAATAGCTTCCATGTGACTTGCCTTCATCTCCATACATGAGTAGGTGAACATAGCAAGCCTCTCTTTCTTTCTGAAAAGAGCCTAGGTTTCAAAATATGCATTACAGATAATATAATGCATACATAGTTTCAAATTTAAATCTAAAAGTTTTCACTATTTTCATTAAGTCATATTTTATTGTTATCATATTTTTTCTACCAGTATCTTGTCTTCTTGTTATTTCAGAATCTTTATCATCATTATCTTTTTTTAACAGATATAACCCTCACAAAAATAATTTCTTAGTATTCAGTGTCCAGTGAGTTTATTATTTTGGATTTATAAATTTACCCTGAGTTGCTTACTAGTTGGATTAAAAAAAATGAAGACTTAACAATCAGCTTTTTTTCTTCTAGATTATAATATTTCAGTTTACGAGGGAACACTAACAAAAGTGTGTAAAGATTAATGGTATTTCCTACAGCTTTTTTGCTATGCACATTAGGTGAAATTGGTCTGGATTTAATAATAAAAAGCACCATAAAATTCTTTGGGCAGTAAAGTAAGAACTTTTTTTTCTGAAAGCAGAAGTGTTATTTCACTTGAACAAGAATGATTATGGTTACATTATGCATGACTGAACACATGAAAAGTTTTACTAGCAATAATGTTTTCTCATATTAATATTCATTACTGGAAAGTTTCTAGTATTACTTTCTTTAGGTGTGACCCACATTTGGTAAGTTTTACAGCATTGTAATGCTGTAATTGTAATGCCTTAAATCTTAGACAATGGTGTTTTATCAAATCAAAATCTTTGCAATCCATTTAAAATTTAGAGAAATATAATAAACTGAGGCCTCATTCAACTATATTATATAATCAACTTATAATAATCAGTTTTATATGCCATTTAGGCTTTCAGTATTTTTTATCTCTGAGCTCCAGCTTCCATGTTTTAGAGTGTAATGAAATCTTCCCAGATGGCTTGTCCAAGGGCAAGCAGAATTTCAGAGTGAGTTCGGTCCCTGATTCAGAGTGTACAGTATTTGTAGCACGTCTTAACAGATGAATAACAGGATTGGCTATTTGAACAACACTGGCTACTTGAAACGACGTCAGAAATGACAATGCTCAGAAACGGGCCATGCACAAAACAAACAATCAGACCTCATGGTCTGCATCATTTATATCCACATTCGTTGTATTAGTTTCACATAAATGACTTGAGGATCCTATGATGTGTGTAGGAAAGATTAGCTCAAGATACAAAGCCATGGATCATTATATCTGAAGTCGTGACGCACTGAAAGAGGTTGCCCATCCCTGGAAGTATTCAAAGCCAGGTTGGATGGGGCTTTGAGCAATGTGGTCTAGTGGAAAGTATCCCTGCCTGTGGCGGGGGGGGTTGGACTAGATTATGTTAATGCCCTTTCAAACTCAAACCATTCTATGATTCTATAAAAAGCATGGTGCTGAGTTTGCTTGGGCTTTCGACTATCTCTGTACTAGTAATTTCAAGTATACTGAGGACTGGACATGAGAATATGGTAGTTTACACTAATAAACTGCTAGTGTATTCGCTGTCTTGAATTTGGACTGTTTCAGCTAGCAGTCTTCTGTGATGATTCCAAGACATGTTTGGTAGGTAAAGCAGCCTAGGGATCATTTACGGTAGGCAGTTTATGGACAAAAAATGTGGTTTGGAGTTTTCCAGCATAAACGTAGCTCTTACCATTTCACTTAGTCTTGGAATTCAGGGACATCCCTGGTTTCATCTCATTTGCTGAACTGACCAAGCTGCTGTATCAGAAGATCTCCAGGGTTCAGTCTCGGTCTACATGGCAACAGAACCTGTGTGCAAATGTGATGAGAGGAGAATCTGGACCTCAGAATGGATCTGGATGCATGTCAGAAAAGACAAGTTTAAAGAAACCATAGGGAGCCCAAGTAACTGGTGGTGGGTACCACCTGACTGCTATTCAAACTTCCAGCTTTCCATCTGATTCATGTGTCTCTCAATACCTTTGGGAAATTAAGGTTTTCTAGTAACTGGCAAATTACTGAAACGTAAATGCTTGTATAATTGTTTTATGGTAAGTTCTGTTCATGAATAAAAAAGGGAAATAACTCCAAAAGCATGGCACCAGAGTGCCATGTATGTACTACAGTAAACAAAGTGCAAATTAATTATTTCAACATTTTATGAGTCTGCAAAAGAATATGGTTTCTGTGACAAGTTGTTATTGAATCTGGGAACCCAAATAGTCTTTGCCGTGTTCTGAAAATAATAATTTAGACTGAAATCATACTGATACAGAAAATTGATATGAAGCATTTGAAAGTTTGTTCAGATAAGTAAGCCTTATCATGAAAACATTATAATCTGTTTCTCTGTTTCCTCTCTACTACAAAGTGCTGTACAGTAATGCTACTTCTATACTAAATAACTGGCAATCTAAGACTTGGAGCAGTGAGGTAAATGACGCAAGTTAAAGTTCACATGCTATGGGATTCCATGGCCCAAGTCACCTGCAAAATGCCATAGACATTTTGTGTATTTCCTTCCTTGGTGCAAAATTCAATGACAAAAATTTTGCGTGATAGTTTCAGCTTTCTGAATAAGAGGAATTAAAATGAATATAATTTTAATTTTTTATAATTAATATAAAATTAAAACAAAAACATCTTCACCCTTAGCTGTGTTTTACACATAAGGCTGAAAAAATATTTGCATTAGCAATGAAAGAAAACCAGTGTAATACAACTCTTCAGGTTTTTAATTTTTCATAACCTGTCTCATTTATTTATTTGCTAGTAGTTTATTTGCTAGCAATTAACTATTTTATTTTATTTTAATAAAAGACACTGTCTCAAATGCCTGAGCAAAAGAGCATTTGAAAACAATTAACATTGAACCTGATAGTAACACTATCTGCCCCACTTTTAGAAGTAGCCATTTAGGGTAACCACTAATATTAGAAGATAAATTTGAAAAGGATTTTGAAGGGATTATTCAGCACAGGCAGCAAAATTTTTGAATTGTGCTCATTCAAAGCAATCTTTTTCAAATCAGATCTCTTAATTTATATCTTAGATAGATGTTGAAACAGAATTCCATATAACATTTATCAAACAAAGGGAAAAATCTATGGCAGTTAAAGATATATTTGAAATTCTGGCTTTTCTGAGTTTTCTGTTCTCCTAACACTGCTCTGAGATCATCACATCAATACATTTTCTCCATTAGCAATATATGAAGTTGTCTCCACTGTTTTAATCAACTTCAGGAATTATACCTATTTATGCACACAAATGTACCCATCAAATAAATTCTTCAATATGACTTATCCATCGTTGTCCTTCAGAACAGAACTAATGACCAGTTATGAAACTGCCATACAACCCAAAATAACTCTTCCCACCCCTTTCACAAGCAGTCCCATGAACAATAAGTAGTTGCCAGTTGTCTCAGCTTAATTAAATTCCCATCAGTTCTCATACTGTGGCAAGAACTCTACCGAGCTACAGGAGTCAGGAAAAGGCATTATTCAAGACTAAGGCTGAGTCAGTAGGGAACAGTAACCAAGCATGTGACTTCATGAAAAAAACTAGAAAAGAACTACTACAGGTGATAGACTGACTTTATCCAGGCTTGTAAAGGTGAAAGTTCATGTAAGCTTTAATTGTTCAACTTGACAGCATTGTCTGCAGTGCCGCATCTAATATTGCTGGTGTTACTGGGGTTGGCAGTGAGGTGGAATGCTCTGTAATGCTTCCAGCTGTTTTTAGAAATGCACCTTCTTGCAGAACCACAGAATTTTTCCTCTTACTGGATGATTGTGTCAAATTCTAAATTCACTTAGACGCAAAACTTTTCCAACAAAATTTTATTCCTCTACAGGAACTTCCCAAGTTTCTTGAAGACCTTGCTTCAACTGATGCTGACCTACCTTGGAACAGGTCTAAGAATCGTTTTCCAAACATAAAGCCGTGTATGTGTGTTTACTGATCAACTTCTTCGTTTTGCTCTTTACTTTCAATAGTGCAGCATATATTTGGAATGCAAGTGTATTTTTGTTTGATCTGTCATTGAAATGGCAGTTCAATCATGTCCACTTTCCACATTATGAAATAATTTTCTGTCAAGCAATCTGTCCTTTCTTTGTGTGTGTGTTGGGGGTTTTTTTAAGACAGTTTTATTTGCAAGTAGCTTTCAACTTGCTCTCACAAGCTTTAATATGCAGGTGCAAAAAACTATAGTCTCAATAACTTCTTAGCTTTGCAATTTAAGCCATGTAGCAAACTTTTTAACATTATTTTTCAGTGTTTTTTTTTTCCCCTTTAGCAAAGTAATTTTTTAAAACATATAAAATCCACATGTTTGTGCATTTAGGCACCTCAGGAGCCTGGGTATGCTTTCTTGTGGATATGTGTGCATGTGCTACAAAGGTTCCATAGAAGATCAGAGTGACTGTATGATAACTTATAAGCTCAGGCTAGATATTATCACAGGAGACAGGAGTCTGTCTCTCTATACTCAACACTGCTTCATTTTTCAGTTAATAAAACAAGAAATGTCATTATTATTTTAGGCATTAGCTGTGATGTGAGATGGAGTGCATGGCATTCCTTGGTTAATAATGCTACATTCTGTGCTATTAACTTTTCAGAGCAGCTGTTCCTGCTATCTACTGCCTTGTTCAAGACATATTCTAAGTTACAGTCACTAAAAATTTATATTCGTGACAATGAGATATAAACAGATAAGATTCATAAATCTTTAACTTTGTGTTCTAATTAGTTTTTCACTAAGTTGAGGCTCAGACATTAAAATATTGGTGTTTCATATATGACATGTTTCTGCATACGCAAAAAAATCAGAAATCCTTAGTTTTGGTCTTTGTTTTTCGGTGTTATTATTTATTTTTTTTAAAAAAATAAGTTAACCTTGTGTAAAAGTATGTAAAAATGCAAGGATCTGGCTCAAATCTGTGATGTGGGCAGCAAGTTCGTAGAAAAAGCTGTCAGATCCCTGCCCTTGCTGTCTGACTCACACACTAAAGCCATGTGTGCTAGAACAGCATGGCTTAAAGCACACAGGCTACTTTTAGACAGAGAAAACTTCCATACATACATGAAATTGAAGTTTTTGGCACATTCACCATTTAAATTAAAAAGTATTATAAAAAACATGTGTGGAACATTAAAGAATGACCATGCGGTTAAGGAAATAGGTTAAATTGCCTTTGTAATTACTGTTCTACTATGTCAAATACTGTTAGATTAACAAAAATTTTTGATTCATTAGCACTCCAGGAACACTTATTAGATGTGTCTATGGTTTTTGAACAAATATTTTACTTAACTAGACTTTATTTCCATGGTAGATAATAACAACAGAGTAAAGCTGATGCCTGATGCTGGTATTCCTGGATCTGACTACATTAATGCCAGCTACGTGTCTGTAAGTAAAAAGTCTCTCACATTTTTACTGCATTTGTTTTCTGGTAGAAGAGAGAGTCAAAAAATAATTTGCAAGAGAACAGGGTTCTAATTTTTCTTTCATTCACCCAGCCACTGTTGCCATGGCATTTTTCAAATGACTTCTGTGGCATGACTAACATGACTAGTGGAAAATACACATTATTCCATTTTCATTGCTAAGCAAAGATTTCCAGTAAGAATCAAAATGGTGTCCAGCAAATTGCTTTGTATAAATTGTCTCATACCATTGTTATTAAAGACAATAGTGAAACTCCTAGAGAGGTCAATTGTTCAGTCAAATGTTATTTGGTCTCTTGGTTCAGGAGTTAGAGCTGGTATATAAACAGGACAATGTAAACATAACTGAATTCAAAACTTTTATAGAAGTGGTTATAGTTTTGGCATGCCCCTTATTATTTTGTGAAAGTTATGATGGAGAGAAATGCAAACAGGCTTCTTGAGGAAGAAATTAATACTATATTTCTAATCCTCAGCTTTCTTCCTAGACTTCCTGTTTTCTTGGGTACTCAGTAAATTCATCTATATTTTTAACTCATTTTTTGTTCCATTGAAGCTCAAAGTGTGAATTATAATTATGCATTAAATTTCTTTTAGCTGTGGCTGGTGATCTCACGTGTGGTCAAGACTTGATTTGCATTAAATGCTTTTCAAACACATAGCAAGATGTGCAGACTGTAGCCTAAACTGATGACACAGTGGCAGGTAGAAATAGTTAATTCCTGGTAACTAAAAGACATTCACAGAGAATGAGCAATGGAGCTTCCATTCTCATTAGCAAATGCTGGTTATTCCCTTTATATGGAATGTCTTTGTTCTGACAGTAGCAGATAGGAAGAGCCATGCCACTTGGTGCTGGGACTATGCACAGAACGACTGAGAAGGAAAATGGACAGCTTCAGCATGGCCTAGTCTTTCCCTTTCCCATCACTAACTGACATGCCATGTCTTAGGCAGGGAACACAAACAGCAACCTCCAAAAAGCTACAGGGAGTGTCCCCTGCTGAGATTTTGCTGGTCTCTACTGCATACAGGCATCAAATTTTGGGTCACCGTTCATCAGTGAACAGACAACTCTGATGTTACCATTTCTCAAGGCTAAAGCTGTGCTCTTTAAAGGCTCTCACTTTCCAGATTTGGAGACATGTAAATATATCAATGCATATAGCTGTAAATAAGTAATATATGTGTATGTGAAATTACGTACCTAATTATCTAGGTGTACATATATATGCACAAATATAAAGAAAAGGAAAGAAAATGGGTACTCTGCTGCTACTTTTATTTTTATTGGTTAAGCAAGAAAAAGTCAGCAACTGAATTGTGAGCTTTGCATCCTTGAATTATAGTTTCTCACCTCACTCTTAAATAAGGGAGGATTAGCATAGTTTCCCACTGCCACCTGTTCTTTATATTAGAGATGGAGTAAGTAGCAGGCAGCTGTGAATTACAGGGCTATAATTCCAACAAGGAGCTTTGGTGGTGCTATAAACTACTCTGTCAGTTGTTTTGAGCAATAAGCAGAACTCTGTGATATTATAAACTGCTAGTTCTACAGCATAAATTTATTGCTATTATTATTATTTTAGACTTTCTGTAGTACATAATAGTTCCTGTAGGTACACTTTGTTTCTTTGAGGAAACACATCCTTGTGAAACCATGCACTGACAGCACTTTCATGGATTTTTTTCAACAAACTTCTTTCTTCAGAAGTTTGGCATCTATTTACGAACAAACTAAACAGTAGAAGCCAATACTAAAATAAAAATCAACATCTACAGTAGGTTTCTTGGAGACCTTTTACAGAGATCATTCCTTTGAGTAAGCTCCAGCCCCGAGTTACAGCAGACCCCTGACAATCACCAGAAGAACAAGGTCATCAGTGGGTGTATTACTTGCGCTAGCTCTCAGACTGCTCCTTAGTTGTTTTCCTGGTTCCACTGCTCCTTAGAACTATTTAATTCTACTTTGTTTGCCATCTTTTGACACAGTTCTTGGTAGCCTCCGACTAGATCTGCAGTAAGGCTAATATGAAGACGTAGACAGTTTTAAATGGGAATTGACGACCCGATATCCCTGTAATTTCCCTGCTCAATGCATTTCTATTAGCATGGCATCTCCCAAACTTTGGTAGAGTATTGGTTCATAACTTGATTATAAAAAAAGCTGTTACTTCCTTAGGTTTCCAAGGCAGCCTCACATGCAGTGTTTAGCCAGGCCTATGCCAACTCTCTTAGGATGTCTGACCAGGTTTTAGCCTTAGGCATGGGAGATGCAGACGCAGCTATGAGTCACATGCAAACTCCTTTTTTTCCCTTGACAACCATTATGTATAAAATATTTTCTTTTTTTTTAGGGTTATTTATGTCCAAATGAGTTTATTGCAACTCAGGGACCATTACCAGGAACAGTGGGCGATTTCTGGAGAATGGTGTGGGAGACAAGAGCTAAAACACTTGTGATGCTTACACAATGTTTTGAAAAAGGACGTGTAAGTTACCAATCGTGTATCAATTAAAAGCATTTGATGTAATTGGAAATTTTGTACGTAGTTTCTGTCAAGATTATATGATAATAGTTAATTAATTAGTAATCATCTCTCTGCAGATAAGATGTCATCAGTACTGGCCAGAAGATAATAAACCAGTGACTGTGTTTGGGGATATAGTGATTACTAAGTTGGTGGAAGATATTCAAATAGACTGGACCATCAGAGATCTAAAAATTGAAAGGGTAAGCCAGAACTGGAAGTTGATTGGATAAAATCTATCCAACACCCCAAAGAACACCAGATGTGCTCCATCCCACCCAATTATCCCCTCAGTATTCTTTTAGTCTTTTAGTGTGCACGCACTGTTCTGCCTGGTTGTCCTGCATTTTGTTTTCATTCACATTTTATTTCCTGAGAATTTCTGTCAGAAAGAGATCAGATATTTGTCTGACAGGTTTTGAAGGGCCTGTCAGGATTACTGAAACTCTAGTCTGGTGGGAGGTGAAGTTTCTACTTGGACTCCTCAATTGTTACTTCTAGAAAGGAGTTATCCTAACCATTCTGGAATCAGATAAATCCCTTTGAATGTATCCCACTCAGATTAAAGGGAAAGATTCTCTGGTGCAGCTGCTTTGCATTGTACCACCAGCTCTATTGGCCTCCACCCCCAGGAGATTCACCCAATATAAATGAGAATCATCGGTATTTCTCCCACTCTTTGTGCTGGGAAGTGGGGGTAAGGCTACAGCATAGATCCACAACTATAGTTCCCACTCCTGGGAAAAATTATTACCTAGCACGAAGTCAGAGCAGCAGGTAAGCAATCTGGAATGATGACCCAAGATTAAGTCAGCCTTCTTATGCACTCGCAGTGTTGATCTGTGTGGTATATAGTGGAGCCAGATCCTAGGACCTGAACTTGGCTATACAATTGCATGTATTACCCTCCCGTGTCTTGTGCACATGACAAAATGCACGCAGCAATTCAGGGATTGCCTCAGCGGTGACCCAATAAGGATGTATTGTGCAAATAGTAGAGGGCAATTGAATATTTTAAAATTACTGAGAAAAGAGAAATCTTTTTTTCAGCTAAAATAGGACAGATTACACAAGACTTGAAAAAGGACTATTTAGAGTAATAAGACATGCCAGCAAAATGTGAAGTCCTCTGTGTTAACCAGGGCTGAGAAGAAGATAATCTGAAATGACTAGGTGATTCATTTACTATAGGTGAACTACCCTGCACAAGAAGCTATGCCCTTTGCAAATATATCATTAAATGTGCCGTGTTGCTGGCTTTAAGATTGTACTTCATCTTCCATTCACAAATGGGTGGATTCTTGATGATCTTCCCCTGAAGGTAAAAAACATATGTGAGGCAAATAACTCAAAATTATTCCCATATTGGATCCAAAGTAATTTCTTTCATTTTTATGTTGCTCAATTAAAAAAAAAAACATAGACGTGAAATAATTTCTACACATAATTGCTCACAGTTGTTCAGTGTTACTTCCAATATGAAAGCAAGTGGTTGATATGAAAGCAAGTGGTTGATTCAAAAAAAATTTTAAAAAATAGGAACTGGCTCATTACACAACAGCTTATTAAACTGGGGTACTCCTTGCTGCAGAATATTGTGAATGCAAAAAACTTATAGGGCTTCAAAAAATCTTAATAATTTAGAAGAAAATTCTGACAAGTGCTGTTAAATTTCAAGGTACTGTCGCTGATTGAGTTCACAAGTCACAAACTATTAAGAATGGAAAGGATATTTCCACGTATTTTCCCTTAACCACTGTTAGAAACAGGATAATGACCTCAATAGGTCTTTGGCATGATCCTGTCCTTTCATTTTTATGTCCCTCATAAATGATTTAGTTATCAGATCATAACCTGATCTTTCTTTAGGTTACTGTTGCTTCTGCTCTGATTGAGAGGGCATCAAACACTAAGAAAATATATCTGTGTTTATCAGTGCATGTGTGTTTACCTTCACTATATCAGATCAGTCTTGGAGTGGTTGCTTTTTCCTAAACAAATTTGTCATCTTAGTTCACTAACTTCTAAATAAGTCATAGAAATTTTGATCTTCAGTCTACAAATTACACAAATACAGTAACTGAAGTCAAATGGAGAGTGACTGGTGAAGTCATTAGTACTTCCTAGAAGGTGGACTTGATGCCGTCTCTCAAAAAACCCCCCTGCCATAAGTTCTGTGCACAACAAATTATTTCTCAGTGCCAGTACATCTTATAATTATTATGCTATTCTGACTTTATTTTTTACATTAAGTTGCTTAGAAGGCTACATGTAACTTACTGAACATTCTGTGATATTCCTTACATAAAAAATACCTTATTTTATGTATTTCAGCATGGAGACTGCATGATGGTGAGGCAGTGTAACTTTACTTCTTGGCCAGAACATGGTGTCCCTGAAACAACTGCACCAATTATCCATTTTGTAAAACTTATCCGTGCAAGTCGAGCACATGATAACACACCGATGGTGGTTCACTGCAGGTAAGAATATTCACCAAAGCATTGGTTAGTGTCTTAGAATTTCAAGTGCATGTTAATGGGCAGAGAAGTGTCCAGAAGAACAATGAAGCAGAGTGCACAGATATGGTTCTAGTATGCACAGCAGTGAAGGTTTCTCTACCAGTTCTTAGTCCTTTCTGGAAGGTAAAACGCCGAAGTGTGTCTGCTCTTCCATTCATGGAAACCCACTGAGGTGATGTCAGTTAAATAATTATTTCAGCAATTACCATAAGGTACTGCTGGATTTATCTCTGTTTTCCTCTTTAACCATAAGAAAAGGAATAACAAATTACGTGTTTGTTTAAATTACTTCTATTACAATTTGAACTCTTCTTAACAAGCATATATTAAGAATGTATTTATAATGTAAATGTCACACATCATAAGGAAAAAACTATTTTGAAGCCACAGAGAATGAGAAATAGGAATAAAGGTTAGCATAAGCCATATTTCAAACTTGATTGCCTGTAAACAGATAAGAACTATATTTAGGCTCTTAAATAAATGGTCTGGTAGTCAGAGGTGTTCAGCTTTCACAGTTCCAATTGATTTCCTTCTCAAGACCCTAAAATGGCTATTTCAAAGAGTAAGTGTGTGAGGAAGGCTAAGTCTTAAGGAAGGTAGTGAGTATGTCTGCATTTTTAGTGCAGGTCAGTGTTCCTGCTGAATGAGTGGGCACGCTCCAAAATAGCAGTCTAAATTCAGAGGTCTGCAACTGATTCTTTGCTTCATTCTCACTCAGTGTGAATTTGGAAACGTGGAAAAAAAAGCTGGTATTGATGCCACAAGTCTCTTCCCTAACCATCCATGTTATCATGCATGGGAGTTCATTTGTTCTCAGGGTCCTACAGGTGCCACCCACAAGGGGTGGTAAAGCTTCATTTATTAGATATCATTGTCTTTGACAGATATTTCTCTCTACTGCAAGGGCCAGAGAGACTGTTACAGGAAAGAACACGGTCCTCATGTTTTGAGGACTCTCTGGGGCTCCTCTGCAATGAGTCCTATCCTTTTTTCAGAACACAGATATGTAGAGGGGCCAGCATGGGCCAGATACTCCACCTGTGCTCAAATTCCTGACATTTATAAAACTTCATTATGTGTTCTCGTATCCAGAAAAACTCATTCATTACTTTCTGCTCATTACATCTTGCAGGTTCAAGGCTTTTGCTATATATCTCCTGATTATCTGTCGTGATATACCCTGCATTTATTGTATCAATTGCAGAGAAGTCTGATAGCAATTTTGAGAAAATCCTGTTCATTATGAGACCTTTAAATAAAACACTAGCTAGCAGCACGTCTTACACACTCATCCTCCTTTTAAAAGTATTTTCTTACAAATGTTTTGCCAGATTCCATATTGTTTTATCCCAAATACCAAACGTATCTCAGAATCCAGGTGTGATTTCACAAAATCTTGTGATTTTTATTTTTCCTATCAATTACTGAGTCCTAGAAAACTCCCAGTAAAGCTGTAGGATCTTTTTCCCACTTAAACAGGTTGAGCTTAGTTATATCTCATTGTCTGAAGCAATTCCTTTTTAAAATCAAAATCATGGCTTTATCACATTCAGCAAGGAGACAAATCACAAAATGCAAATACTGAAAAAAGATTTAGGATTTTTTTTTCCAAAGTTTTCTTTTCACAATAAACTCAATTTATCTAGAATATTCTAAGAAAATACTAAAAGCATTAACATAAAAGCTTTATTTTATCTTGTGTATCGTGTTTGCAGTGCTGGTGTTGGAAGAACAGGTGTTTACATCGCACTTGACCATTTAACCCAACATGTAAATGACCATGATTTTGTGGATATCTATGGACTTGTAGCTGAATTAAGAAGTGAAAGAATGTGTATGGTACAGAATCTGGTATGATTTATCTATTCTGTTTTCCTGTTGTTAAAAAGTGAGTCGTGTCATCATCTGATCTACAGAACAAGACTAGAAAGCTCATGACAATCAGCTATATAAAACGTTTTCTCCCAAATCCTGCTTTTATTTATTTCAAGCTTTGTGCAGATGGATGGTCTGTATCTATTTAAATACACTTGTCCAGCAAAATCTTGGCAAGTGTTGAAAAGAGTGCTATTTAGATTTTAGTACCTAAATAACAACTTCTCAGTATTTGAGAATCTATTTCAACTTCTGGGTGAAGAACAGTTGTTAAATTAAAAATAGATCTGCTCATTCACTACTTAATTTGACTTTATTTGCTACTTAACTGTATTTGTGTGTGTGTGTGTATGTATATGTGGCATAGTCCTACAAACTTTTAAATATTCATTTACCTTTAAACCCATCATTTATTCCTTGATTCTTTTTCAATTGCTTCAAATAAAATAGCATATATGGATAGATTTAAGCACAGACTTCAATGTTCAGAATAAAGGCAATGTTGGGTGTGGGGTCTGAAAAAGTACACTTCTGGAAGGCTTATTCAGTATGGATATAAGTTAGTGATGACCTGCTGGTGAGGAAGACCTCTGCTATATCTGGAAATCTGAGTTTATGTAAAGGAGTACTAGAAGAATTTAAAGCTGACCCTAAAAGTCCAGTGGAACAGAAATCAGCTGCATTTGCATAAAGCTTCTAGCGTAAGTCTCCTGCAGGCCAGATCTAACCCATGACCTGAAGCCTTTGCATCTACAGCGTGACTCACTAACTTCTTAGTATGGATGAATAGTTTCAGGATGAACTTCCTCATGACTGATGGATTTAAAATTATTTTAACACAAGGAGATTTGCTCCATTGGGAATGCAATTCTGCGATTCCATATCACAGCAGAAAATAGGAAAAGTGTGTCAGAATGTACAAAACAATTAACCTCTCTTCATCAACTGCACTTCAGAAGATTTTGTGAGACCTTCTGGTGATACTCTGCCATGATGTATCTTGGAAGGTGCAGTCTGATTACCATTTGCTTTGGATTTTCCCTCCTGAAGTCTTCATGCAACCAAACAATTGACAGAACTTTCTTGTGATGATGAATTCTGGGAATGGATTTTTCATTGTTGTTTTACAGTTTTGATTAGAAGTAGAATAGTCTGAAAATAAATCAAAGGCTGGAAGAAAATTCAATGGGAACACTCCCAAAATAAAATCATAAAACAGTAAGAAATTTCCTAAGATCAGTGAACATTTTTAAAATATGCATAATTTTGGTGTACCTCTTTATCTGCATATTTGAGCAGGGACTAGGAAAAGGTGTGCCCAAATGCAGTACAAAATGCTGGTATCATAGTCCTGATTTCCTAACAAATCAAGTATTGGCCCATATGCTAGATGCAGAATTCTGAGACAGGTTATTCCCTGTCCAGCTCGTTTCTAGCTCATGTTTGCAAGACTACAAAAGTCAGATCAGCAACAAAACTTGCCCAAAGGGAATCAATCTTGTAAAGTTTTATGGTGGATTCAGAAGTCAAGCTACTCTGAGAGTTCTGTTATAAAACACTGTTGAACTGCCTATTAATCAGATTTTATGTGATCAGCACAGAAGATATAATGAGAGGAGCAATTCCTTCCCAGAACTCAGTTTAGAGAGTCCCTCATTCAAACTGCCTGTAAGATCTATGAGTAAAATAAGTAAAAACTGTTTGCTCTCAGACCTGTATTTTGCATGTTTATAGCTTCAAAATAGTTTTCCTTTTGCCAACAGTCACCATCTGTTCCTGTAGCCAATGGATCAGAATAGTAAAGAATGTCATTGATTCTAACTAGGAAAATGACTTGCTACCCTTACATTGCCCAGGTAGCCTGCTTCACTCTCCCCGGCCAAATCCAGAAAGATTTTCCTTGCTACATCAGAGGCACCTGTATGAGTGCAAGATTATGGAGCTTTCAGAGTCTGCCTTCAGAGTTGAAATAACCAACCTAAACTCCACTGAAACTGAAGACCTTCTTTTGGACATGTTAACGTTTATTTTCTTGCCAAGTACAAAGGCTAGTTTGAAGTAGTGCCATGCTTCTACTTCAGTAAAAAAGCTATTGAAAAGCATGATGGTACTGTGTGCTTTGGGGGTCTGTGAAAGGTTGATTGTTACCCACAGCTCTGGAGCTGTGGCAGTAAAACATATCCATGTAAGCAGATTTCTCGTACGCATCTGAGACATTTGACTTGAAAATTCTGAAATGAAATAGCCATCATCAAGCAGAAAAATTACATATTTTTACCTGGGCAGAAGTCAAGGGTAATAAAGTGATTTTGGTGGAGATGTTCCAAATCCATCTTGACAAAGTTCCAGGCAACATGTTTCAGCTGACATAGTTTGAGCGTGGGTATTTGCACTAGGTGATATCAAGAGGTCTCTTCCAACCTGAATGCATGTCTGACACTGTGATCTGGCTCATTTTCTGCATCGACATGTGCAATACTTCTCCTATGTAAAGATACACTCTTTATTATATTTCTATCTATTTTCATTCATTTATTTCAGTCTTACATTGACTTAGTTTGTTTTTCTCTTTTCAGACTTTATGTCCTTGAAAGTGTCAAATTAACTTTAGTTGCCCACTCTTTGCATTACAGTCTGACAAAAATGAGGCTACAGTTCAAGAAAATATTGTGGGTGTTTTTTTTGCTTCTAGCTATGGCACATGCGTCTAGAACATATAGGTTTAGAGTCACTTGAACTTTTGCATTTGAGTGCACCCTGCTGGTTTTCTCTATGCTAGAAAAGGAAAACTTTTCTTATCTAAATATTACATTCATGTAGTTTGGTTTCTTCATTCTGAATCTAGTGGCAAAAAGTCTTCTCATACAGCAAATCTTCATAGAAAGTTGTGGAATAGCCTATTAGTCTCAGTTATGGTTATGGTGTAATTTCATATATCTTACTGTGCATAAGGATTAATATGTTTGACAAATTTTAAAGCACTATGCTTTGTAATGAATAAAGTCAGATCAGGCATATATGAGATGGTCACTGAAGCACTGAGATTCCTAAGTTAAACTGCAGTTGCTTTGAGAATATCTAGATGTTATTTAAAAAAAAAAAAAGTTTTTTCTTCTAATCAAGCATCTTTAAATTCACATCTTACAGGCACAATATATTTTTTTACATCAATGTGTATTGGATCTGTTGACAAGCAAGGGAAGTAGTCAGCCCATATGTTTTGTAAATTATTCAGCACTGCAAAAGATGGACTCTCTGGATGCCATGGAAGGTAAGGAGATACAGACTGTCTCAAAATCATTTTTTCATAGCAGATGCAAAGACTTGTCCAGATTAAGAAGCGGGAAAAAAAATACTTTGACTTGTATTTTTTTGCCTTCAAAAATGTAAATATCTAACATTTTGCTGCTCTTTAATCTTCCCCATAGTAACAGTCATTGCTCAAGCTTTCCACTTCTTTTTCCCTGCAAGATCTTTTAAATTCAACCAAAAATAGTTATCTGCCATTAGTTACTATTTGTTTACAAGGTAGGTTAACATAATGTATCTGTTTCTTTTGCAGGTGATGTGGAGCTTGAATGGGAAGAAACTACTATGTAAATACTAAGACTAAATATGAAAGAAAATGAGATTCTGAAAGTCAAAGTCATATTTTTATAAGCACAGGGGCCAAAGTGAATTCCCCTATTTTGATGATTGAAGCAAACACAGATGATTGAAGCATCCTTTCTACTATCAATGTGCCTTCACAAATAAGTTAAAGTATTTTATTCAGAACACTGAGCAATAATGTTTTGGAGTACTTTTGCACAGACTGCACTGCTGGTGTTATATGAATAGTGTATTCAGTATGTATTCAAGTATAAAGTATTGAATTTGAACGCATTCTTTTTTTCCTCATTATCTTTGTGAAAGAAAAATGAGCCAAATTATATGTAAAAATTTCATATTCCTGTTGAACTTATTGTGGTGTGAATTTGCTGTGTTCTGAGTGTTTTGGTTTTAAGTAAAAGCTACAGATTCTTGAATCATTCTTGCCAGATTGGCTTCCATGTTGTCAGTTCTTGCAGATTAATTCCAATACCATCACAGCGATCTTTACCTAACTGTATGCTCTTGTGTTTTGAATACTTTTTTTACAAGTGGTAGCATATCAGCTCATGATCCTGAACAGCTGAAGAGTCACCTTCTGACATGGAGAGGATTATTCAGCTTTTACACAGCACACAGTAGCTCTTCAGGGACACTTGGGGCTATTTAAGCTGTTTTATAATCAGCAGGTTGTTTTTTTAAATATATAATGGTGATTGCATATGTTCAGTGCAGAAAAAAGTATTTTACATTCTTGCTACTTTTTCCAACAGATTAAGTAAAACTATAAATTTATTGTCTATTACAATGAATATTAAATTGATTTATGTAAGAGAATGCTTAGAATTCATTCACATTTCTTGAATATAACACTATTCAGCATTTAAAAAGGTTGTTCAAAATTTAATGTCAATGTTTTTTAACAGTTGTCAAGTAAAAATATTGTTGCTCCTTCCCCAGGCTTGGCAAATCACTGTAGACACTGAAAATTATGGGAGCTAATATTTAGAGATTTAATAAAAGAAAGCATCTTCCACTCTCACTGCTTATTATTCTTGGAAATAGATGTGAGAAAGGAATGAAAGAAGCAGGAAACTCTTATCTGAGAAGCAAAATAAAACTGGCAGAGTAGGAAGACTAGACAGATAATTAAACTGTGTGCCCTGGTTTTACATGGAAGTGACAGTATTTTATTGATATTATTGGGGGAAGGGTTAATTGCTAAGTTTTTCTCTGTATAAAGAAATGTATTATCATTCTGAATAACACTGAAACTGTGGCCTTCATCTGAGTGAAAAACAATAGTAAAGAGACTTTGGAGCTTCCGTCTTATGTTTAAACAGAAGAAATCAAAGATACCATTTTGAGGCATCAAGCTCAAGGAAGTCTCTTTAGAACACTGAAATATTATGAGAGGGGCTGTGTTTGTGTGCACACATTCTGAGCAGAATAGTAAATGAACAAAACTTTCTATTTCTGAACTGTAGCTACCAGATGAAAATTCTATGTGGTATGTAACCTGGTACTTTTTCAGAAGCAAATGAGAGTAGGTGTTTTTAGAAGCTCGTAAGGTTGGTACAGTGAAAACCCATTGTAATTTAGCAGAAAGTGCCAAATATCTAAAATGAAAATCAAAAGACAGCATTTAAGGAGATGGAAGTAGTCTACGGAGGTATTTGGACAACCTGTCTTTTAGGAAGATTGACGGTATTGTAAACATCACCTGTCGAGCTAAAAAGTAAACAATGCCTTTTAAAGCTGGATAGAGCAAGAGAGAGGTGATGTCCACAGCTGTTCAAGTCTCTGGCAAAGCATTCGGTACAGCTCTAGTTTCATTTGGTTCCTATGAAACATGTGTTCTTCATTTATTATACATGTACTTTAAAGTATTCTGACAAATTGCTTATAGGGACTTACAGATGTTTTTCATGATTTGTAGTTGTACTTGGTAGCAGTACATGCAGCACTGTGATAAACTGACATTATAGAGTCATAATCTTGTATAATCTTATATCCACAGTAGTGGAATATCTGTTTGTGTGTCATTCTTCTTTTGATTGGAGGAAAAACCCACGAAGCCTTATGCAACTTACAGAAGAACTCCAAAAGTTCCAAATGTTCTTAAGTATTTTCTGGTTTTTATAAAATGCTTAATGATGAAGACTTCTCCATACTCCTTTAGGGAACCTGCCTATGGTCAGACACTGCATTTGGTAGTCATCTGCTGGTCTGACAATTTAGTGAGACAATAGAAAATGTAACTCAGCTGCAGAAGCAAAGTGAAAAACTGAAAATTCAAGTAGTTTACTGTACAATTTGATATAAGCAATCTGTTATGTGCTACCTTGACACATTTTGTACTATCTTCAGGGTAAAAGACAATATTCAACATAAACTGGCCAAAACTCATACGATATATGGTCAGGGAAAGAAGTATCTCCAAGAAATTGTCTCCAAGAACTGGTTTTCCTTATAAACACAGCAGTAGTTCTTTGACCTCCTCATGTGTCTGCCAGTGCTTTACAGGTGTAGGAGAGTATCTATATATCGGGAAATTCCTCCAGACCTCGGTTCAGTCATGAAGAAAGAATGTCCACAGTGTCCTGTCTTCCATCCCTCCTTCCCTTATGCAACAACACCTATGGTGGTGCTACTGACAGTACTGCAGAGCTGGAGACAAGCAGAATTTGTACAATTTGTAGTGTAAGAATATATATATATATAAAGCAGAACATCAATTAATTTTTAATGTCACCACTCAATTTTCTACAAATTTTTGGCACTGCTAATATACAAACATGTACTATCAAAATTAGAAATGGAATTAATAAAAATTGGAGAAAAAATCATAAATTCTATAGGATTATTACAACTGTATTGAAATTGTCATACTGTATTAAATTGTCTGTGCAATTTCTAGAGACTGATATATTTCCATACACAGAAGAAGCAGTCTTTATTTACAGCCAGTTCTGCTGGACATCATTATGAGAGGCTAATATCAGTGCCCTTAAAAACTGATTTGTTCTGTTCACAAAGATAACAGAAAGACACTAGAACATCAAGTTGAATTTAAAGCACTTCTTATACTGTTAAAAGAGTTGATAAAAATAATTGTGCATTCCCAGTTGTGATTTTACTGCATATATGGAACTATTCAGTAATTTAATTTCATAACATTATGTGAAATTAATAATGTGAATTACTCTGTATAATACATCTGTATACTGCTGCAATACAGAGTATGCTCAGTAACTAAGAAAAAGAAGTAAAGAGCAATGAGTCAATCCTATTTCATACTAAGGTAACATGACAGGGAACTTTCTTCATTGTATATGGAAATTATACAGCATCCTAGATGTCAACATGAATTTTCAGAGGTTCAGGACAGAGAGCCCTGTGAAATCTGTAAGCAGAAAAGATTTTTTCCTGAAAATATTTTGACAGCAAGTTAAAATAAAATTTGAGAAGTACCCGTTTCAGAGGGTATTAGATGTACGTTCATCATAACACAAGATCATTGTCTATCCATGAAAATAAACAATAAAAATAGATCCAAATTAATGTTTGTTTTAAGACCTATGAAAAGTATCCAATTGATTCACTGGTTTAGGGGATATACATATGATAACAATGAATTTAGGGTTGTTTTATAAATAAGTTACAAGCCCGTTCAGCACTGAAAAATCTGCAATGCATTGAGTACAGCTGACTGTAACTGGAAACCACCAACACACAGTGTCTTTGCAGGTTTTGAGTTTAGGGAAATGAGTCAGAAAAAATGTACTAAAAGGTGATCCACTGTTTCAGCCACTTCTCTGTGACTGTTGTGTCACCATTCTATGTATGGTGTTGAAAAGACAAGTCCTCCCAACAGTGTTCTCCATGTTTTATTCCCTTTTCTAATGCTGTATTGTTTGTCTGTATATAAGTATATTAGAAGGAATTGAAAAACAGTAATATGGATCATCAGAATTTGAATACTGCAGGCATGATCTACAGGTGTGTAGGGGTCTTACTTCAAACCTTCTCTCTATCTCTTTCCCATGAGTTGATTTTCACATGACACCATGGAATATCAGCTGCATTTTTGGGCTTGCTCAATACATTTTCTGCCCTGTCTTTGTGGCTACAATTATGAGGTATGAGGAAAGTGCAAACCTACTTTGTGGTCTGTGGTCTCAGAGCTGAACTCTGGTATCAGTTGCATGACTTTGCAGCATTGGCACCATATGCAATTGTAAGGGTAAAGTGGCTTCCTATGCAGGAGTTCTCCCTACTGCTACAATAAATTTGTATAAATTTCAGCATTGGTCATTGTTCAGTGTCAGGTGAAAAAAGTGTTTGATATTTTGCATGGCCATTCTCTTCTCCCAGTAACTTTTCCCAAATGATGCTGAACTAATAACTTATTTTAATTATTTATTCTCACAGCTCCCTTATCCTTTTTCAGATTCTACTATGTAAAGTAACGTGAAGATCAATGGCTTTTCAGCACTGAGTAAGAGTGTATGGTACATTTCATAGATCTGACATCATCAGCTTGCAATGAAGTTGTGACTCTGTATTTCATTTGAAAGACAACATTTAGAAGGTTTCAGATATATTTGGATCATCTTACTCTGTTGACTGGTGTTACCAGGGTGATCTTTTTGTAGGACAACAGCTGCACCCAGCTATCCACTGTAATCATGAATAAACCATTCCAGTACTCTTTACAGTCAATACTGTAAGAGCCGAGAGAAGTTTTACAAGGATGTTCCCAAAATATTTTGCAGGAGATGGAGTCCTGAATGATATAAAAAGAATACTTCGATACTGGAAACCTAATATGCAACTAAAGCTGTACCATTCACAGCTGCATTCCTTGAAGCCTGCTGAGCAGGGTGTGTGTCCTGGAACACACAGAGCATATTTGGGACAACATAACACAACTTTTGAGCTGAATACTGCAAGATACAGGGAACTCTTGCCATCCCTGCAGGACTGCACTTAAACAAGCTTTACTGTAAAATGTCCCTGCCTTACTTGAAAAACAAAAATGCAGGAAACACTATGACATCTGGTAACATACTTTGTGATTGAAGTTAGTGCTAGGAACCAAAGGACCTTATTTAGTCAATTCTTTCACTAATCTTAAATATAGAAACAAATATTTTGACGTGACAAGTGTAGAATATGGATGATCAGAATATAGACAAAGAAGATTTTCTTTCTAATGGAGGCATAAACAGAAAAGTAATTAAACCTGCACGTCCCTGCAGACTTTTCCTGTCTCTTGTCTGCATGTGCTCACGAGCTGGGAATAATTTCAGATAAATAAAGTTTATTCACTTTTAATTTGATTCCCATATTGGTAATCCCTTTCTCAGAATCCAACATAAAACAATTACAGAGCTTTGCTTTTTCATTTATCACTCTTCTGTTTGGATTCACAGTAGCTCCATTTAACTATTTTTCTTACTGAATTCTACTAATTCTCTGTCAGTATTACAGAAAAAAAATTCATAGTGTGAACCTGGGCTTGCATATCATGCACAGAATTCTTCACTGAGCTGCACTAACACAATACTGCACTCCAACCATGGGCAAGGAATTGACCTGAGGAGACTGGCTGCCTAGCTTGTAACCTTACTCCTTTTTGAGAACAGGCTGGTTATCTGAGTGTCCCACTCAGGGAGCCCAGAAAACGTTCCCAAAGCTGCCTGGCATTTATATGTTGGAGTTTAAACTGAACCTTTCTCTGCTAAAGATAAACAAGAAAATTCAGGGCTATTACTGTTGTCAGCAACTTGTTTGCTTCTTAGGACACCCAGAAGCAAACCTCATGTTTAACTGGTGTTAAGAAAACTTTTAACTTACAGAGACTTACTGTTGTCTTCTTGATTTACACTTAAAATTTTGACACATTTCTGTCTTTTATATAATTTTTTTTTTCTCTCAGAGTGGTGATTTGGAGATACTGACTTTTGAATAATTACAGGTTGTCTTAGGAATATATTAAGCTGTCCTGATAAAATAACTATTAGGAGGATGTTTTAATAAAAAATATTCTATAATAATGGCCAGATTATTGCAATTACTCAACAATATGCCTGCAGTGTGGCCATTATTGTAAGAACATATCTACTAATTATACCGCACACTAAGAGTGTGACTGAATTCTCATGAAGGCAGATAAATTTATCACTTCTTGATTTTCCCACTCTTTTTGCCCTTGCAATTCTTCTTATTCTTTTCTAGAACCCCTAGGCAGGTTTTGGGGACATATCATTGCTAGATAATGGAGATTAATTCCATCTGCTATAATAAGTCTGTTAAAATTTAGTGAGACAAACACTCCTCTCCTGAATATTGGTGTGCTCTCTGAAACCAGAAGGGATGCTTGGCATCACTACTAGAGCTAACTGGTCCTCTGCTAGTGTGGGAGAAAATCTGTTCTTAGTTCCAAGTGTTCATGCATCGTGCATGTCCGAAACAAATCGGTGAATTTCTATGTATCTCAACTCCTTAAGCCACAAAAGATCAAAAATAATTAAAAATTTTTAAAATTTTATTAAATCTTTTTTTTTTTTTTTTAACACTTATGTTTCCGGTGTATTTGTATTTGGAAGCTCTGTGGGGAAACCAGTCTCCCAAAATGTGTTTGCACTTTCTATCACAACTAAGAATACCATCAAAGTAAATAATTCTTTCTTCTATAATATCATCCCAAAACAAACAGACAAATGGCCAAAAGATTATCAAGAGCCACCATGGGATGAGGGATGGCATCACTGCAGCACAGTGTTCCTGCTTTGCTTTGCCTTCATCACCTCTTCAGTTCTCTCACCTTGACAATACAAAACTAGTGGTAGGCAGTGCCTCAATATGGAGGGCATCAGCTGCGAGACACTCTGCAGAGAGCTAACTTCATCTTTCTGGAAAGGTGAAAACACTCATTTTCCAAATGAGCATTTCAGGAGTACAGCAGATAGTTTTCACACAAGACATCTTCCTTCTTTTTCAATCTTTGGGAAAAAGTCTCCTGGCTCTGTATCTGGAATAAAAGAAAAATTACAAGAACTGAAGATGCCTGTGATCACTTACAATGCCACATCCACACATCCTTTATCAGGCATGCAAGCACAAGCAGATACTTAAGCTCTTGAAACTAAAATCAGTCATGTCAGATGTGATTAGCTTGCTTCATGATCTACAGAAGTAATTGGTTCTGATTTAAAAAATAAATTTTGAGCTGTCATATTACCTGGTTCTCCCAAACCAGGAAAAATGTTCACCAATGTCTTGTAAGGAGACTTTGTGAAACATAAAATTTCTACAACACCTGGAAGAGGGAGAATGCTTCTGCTGAGAAACACTAATGAATAAGTGTCAAAATGGGCAGCTGGTGTCAAATCCAGAAGAACTTAAAACTTAGATATGAGCTTGATTAAAAAATGTGTTAATAGAGCCCATATTTGTATGAAAATAACCTAGTACTTAGTGAAAATCCTTTAGAACAACATGTTTGACATAGCATGCATTAAAATGCTTAGGAGAAAGGAATACTGTATTAATCATATACAGAATTATTATATTCCACTTACAGACAACATCATATGTTGTGTTTTGCTTTTTCCTGACAAAGAAATTCCAAATATGTCACAGTTCAGTGTTTTGATGAACTTGGCTATAAAGTTCATTTTTCAAAGATGTAAATCTCTGAGAAAGCCATTATGATCTATATAGGATTTTTTCAATCACAGTTAGGAAATCAATACAGTATATACTGTAGAAGAACTATGTATAGTTCTTTCTGGAGAAGGACTGCAAAAGGTGCGGCACACAGCTCATGCACAGTTCAAATACAGTTTCCATGCCAAAGAAATGTCACATGACTGGCAATGAGGGTCTGCTGGCATTGCTGAGTAATCCAAAGCCTGCCTTTGGAAGGAAGTGAGTCAGGGGAAGCTGTTGAGGCCATCATCATCAGAATAGCGCACCCAGCCCAGCCCTGTTCCACAATGAACCACTGAGATCACAGGGCAACCAATGCAATGTCCTGCATGCCAGTCCCTCCAAATGTGTGCTCTCCTCCTGCTTCCCTGTGTACCAGAGTTTTGAGCATGATTCTCTGTGTTTTTTGGTTTTTGGGGTTTGGTGGTGGGGTTTTTTTTTGGGGGAGGGGGGGGAGGGGAGTGAGTGGTGTACTTTTTTTTCTCTTGTTAGGTTTTGGTGGTTGTTTTTTTTTTTTTTTTTTTTTTTTTTTTTTTGGTGGGTGTTTTTTTTTTTTGGGGGG
>JAWWMO010000043.1:39081129-39100380 GCA_035047845.1 Dendrocincla fuliginosa
GGTTGGTTTTTTTTTTGGGGGGGGAGTGGGGGGATTTTTTGGGGGAAGTTTTGTTGGGGTTTTTTTGTTGGGGTTTTTGTTTTTTTTTATTGTTTCTTTGTTTGTTTGAGGTCTTTTGGGGGGGTTGATGGTTTTATTTGGTGGGTTTTGGTTGGTGGGGGGTTTTTTGTCTGAAGGTCAAAGGCAAAGGTATTGAGAAAGGAGTAATGACACAAAATAGGAGTTGTGTCATGTTAGAGAATTTCAAGGGCATTTAAATGTTACAGTACTTAACTCTTGGACATCCTGCTGCTCTGCAGAATCCTTAGTTAACAGGTAAGTGCTCAAACTCAAAACACATAGAAAAATAACAAACACATTTTGAAACACATAAATAAACAAATTCTCAGAAATTATAAATGAGACTTAGGAAAAAACAAGGATGATGCAGATAAAAAATAGCAAAGTGCACATGTCCACACAGCTCTATGATTGTCATATCCTCTTGTTAAGGAATCATCCTTTAATTATAATTTAATTGTTGACTAATTCAACTGGAATTGCCAATTCTGACTTTCCCTTCTAAAAAAAGTCCACGAATAAATCTCTATGCTTGAGTTTTAAGTACTCAAATAATACACAGGAGACACTGATTTACTTTCATCCTCTGCTTGATTCAGAACAGGGAACTGTTTATCCTTGTTTATCGCATCTCAGGCAAATATGCTGATCACTGGGCTAAGGTTGCCAGGGAATCATGCATATGCATTATCTGTCTCGTCCCAGTAGTGACATTTTCCAGAATATTCAGATATTCCTTCAGAAAGGGATATAGCCTGAGGGGGGCAGACTCTCACATGAAATGTGGAAAGTAGCTGTTCAAAACCTGAAATACAGTAATAAAAAAATTTACAGAAGCCTGGCTGAATCTTCTCCTGCCCTGCAAGAGCACTGATACCTTGACTGACTTTCTTTGTCCACCCTTAATGCTCCTCAGTTATCACAAAGTAGAATTCTTTCTAATAAAGAACAATAAAAACATATTTCATAGCAAAAGAAGGCAAAAAAAGAATCTCATTGTCCCATAGTCTACATATTTTGCTTGAAGGCAACATCACTCCTAGCAGACCTTTATATTGCTGCCTCTCTGCAACCAAGCCAGTCTGGTTTTTCTATCAGGAGGCTTACATAAACCATATTAGTCTTATTATAACTAGTTGCATATATTTGTTTCTATATACATAAACACCTGCACCTGTTTACTCTGTTCCTCTTTTCAGTGCTTACTGTTTGCTTGATCACTGCCAGCACTTTCCCTTGATTTTTCTGTTCTCTGTATCATCCCTTCATTCAATATTTACACAATGTTTCTAAGCATCTCATCGTTGTTAGCATTCCATGTTACCATTCTGTGGTTTCTATAGTTGTATCAGCTTTATCAGTTTTGAGATGCAGTGCAGACCCTGAAAATGGACATGGAATTGCAACTAAGTCTTACCAGCCTAGAACAGGAGGGAGGGACTACCTGTGCTTCTTACCTGTTTGTATGCCCTAGTGGGATGTGTGGAGTTCTTTTCTCACCAGCATGACACACGTTCTTCTTCCTATTCACTATAACCATCAGTTTCCTGCTTCTGAAGAATTACCACCTAGCTAGTTACTCAGTCTCTATTTCTGCAGTGACCTGGCTTCCCAAAGTGTTCATTTGTGCCCTTGTCCTCATCAAAGTCTATTAAAGACCAGATTTCTGATTTAGCATGAACAACTCGAAATCTAAGCATGCCCTCCAACAAGCTGATAATTCATGATGCCTCTGTGACATCTGCAAACTTGATTAGCATATTCTCTATTCTATCAGCTGAGTTATTAATTAAAACAAAAATTCCCAGAGCTGAACTCTGAGAAGTCCCTCATTTGAGAGTTCTTTGATGAGTTTCCAGAGTTGAATACCCATAGGAGTTTCATTTCCTAGACTTCAGAGAAGGATGTCATGTGACAATGTATAAAAAGACTTCATTAAAATCAGGTGTTTTCTGCTTATTCCATAATCACAAAAATCGTCCTCCTGTTATGGCAGGACAATAAATTGATTTGTCTGGAAGATTTTTTAACAGGAACAAGACTCCTTATATGCTGGCATTATTCACCCCTTTGTATTCTCACAGGTGCACACAAAGATCGCAACATTTTTCAGTATTTCCATAGAAATTTAGGCTGAACTACTCACCTACAGGTCCCTCCTTCCTTCTGTTTTTGCATTACATTTGCACATCTATACTTTTCTGCAATCTCACTCATCCACCAAAAGTTCCCGAAGACATGAGGAAATGGCACTGAGATCAGGCAATTCTCTAATTATACCAAGGTTAAACCAGTTTTAATTAGTCAATCTAATTATTTTACCTCTTGATTTTCCTGTCCTGAGTGCTTCTACTTTTGTTATTAGCAATAACAATTTTGTTAACCAGCTAATTGCATTTCATTTTTAATTATATTATGAATTGAGGGAGGCATTAAGCACAGCATCATCTGTTAGTGGCTCTCTCTCTGTTCAGGCTCCCTTAGTTCTCTTGCTATTGCAATCGTTAGTAAAAGTTTCCTCTTAACTTTTATGACTTTTGATAATGATTTTTTGATTTGTCCTTTGTCTTTCTGATTTTGTCCTAACATGTCTATACTATCTTTTCTTTTTCTTTTTTCCTGTGTTGCTTGTGACTGGTCTTCCTCAGCTTTAGAACAGAGTATTAGAATAATTTATTCTGGAAAGGACCTGTGGAGGTCATCTAACCCAGGTCCAACTTCGACATTTGATCAGGTTACTCAGGGTCTTGGTATGTCAAGATGGCCATTTATCTTGTGGCTTCACTAAGAAGTACTTACAGCCTCATCAAGAATGACATGCTACCAAGTCCTGAACTGCCACATAAAATGCCCATGGCTAAGTTGTGTTCAGGAACCAATCTAGAAAGTATGTTCTGAGTCCATCTGTTTTAGGTCCTGTCAATATGTCAGGCAGAAACACATGAAAAATAATGCCCCTAGCTGCTCTGCCTGGCCAACAGTGAGAGATTTCTGCATACATCCAGAAGATGATGTTTAGATACCCCTGGAAATTTACTGATGAGAAACATGGCACAAATACTTTTCCAGACATCTCTAAGGTTTTGCAGCAAGGCCTGAAAATACATATTGTGAATTTAGGTACTCAAATTGGGGCACAGGCATGTTACTCCCATGCGGAATCAGGCTCTTGATGGTATTACTGCTAATTGGCATGTCCTAACCTACGCATTTCCTGATGTCTCTTGGCAGCTCTGAGACCCTTCTCATGGTAAGTCCAAGAAGGATTATCTATCTAGGTTTCCCTTCACTGGCTTGTCCTTTGGGACTTGATCCTGCAAGCCCTATCAGATGTAAGTAATTACAAAAAATACTTTGGGAGGTGAGACACTATTGGGATGTTCAGAAAGGGATCAGATAAATTCATGAGCAACATGTCTGTAAACAGATACTAACAGAACTAGGCAGGGATGTGCTCTGTAATGCAGAATGTTAGAACAGTAACACTTATCTATTAATTACTCCTTTAAGCTCACTGAGACAAAGGGTATGGATGTGGATGATGGATACAGATTATACGTGACAGGTCTGATGACTAACATTTTTTAAAGGAAGCCATTTGTTTGAGGTCAATAGTTTCTTTCACATATTAATTTTTATGGCCAAAAGGAACTTAAGAATGGCTGAGATTAGTCCAATCTGTTCCTACTAGTACCGCATTGCCTCAAGTACAACAGAGTTAAGATCATGGAGATATGAACTAAGATGCCATCAGCTGTGAACCAATTCAAGTAAACTAGTCAAGAAGTGATATGCAGGACAATTAGAACTTGGCAAGTCTTATCATGCAATCTCTTTCAAGAATTATCTGTAGTGCATTTCTGGTTGTCTTCCCAATAGTTTGGTATTACAGCTTGGTGGGATCGGTGATGTGCAATGACAGCTCAAATGAAAAAGCTGTTGGTATAACTGGGACTCATCTGGAATCAGATACTAATAAATCCCAAACAAATCACAAAGAATTCGCATTTCCACCTCAGGTATTTTTGATTAAAATGATCTCAAGGTATTTCAAACCAGAAGCTATCACAATCAGAAAGTGAATTCCCTGCAAGGGCCTGGTACAGTTGATAAGACCATTCCAGATCATGGCTTATTCAGAATTTCTGAAGCCTTTGAAAAATCACATTAAGTAGTTTGACTAACTTTAGTTTGATTTACAACTCTCTGTCAGTTGGAGTTACAGGGATGATTGTTGGTCTGTGCATGCATGCATGCAGCTCTTGAATGTGCTGTAATTAAGGTGACTCAGTGACTTTTTCAGAAATAAAAACACAGTTAAAATTTATTTTTTATTAGATAGCTCATGTTGGTGAGGGAAAAAAGTTGTTTGAGCATTTCAGGCAGTTTTTCTATTGTTTGTAACATTCTTGACTGAATTTCAGCTCAGGGACACTGTGAACATATATTTATCTTCTGTCAGAGAATGCCAGACATCTCAAGAAAGTGACATAGCTATTTTCTAGTCTCCCATTTTTCTCCTCTTGCTTCAGATACATCATTTTACAAGCATCTTAAAACTTTCCAAAAACAATAGGCAAGTTCACTATTAGCTGAATCCATCATCAGGATATAATCACAGTATTGAACAGTTGGAATTCTGGAAAATAGTTTATGTGAAGTGTCACAAAATTCCTGGGACCATGGAAACATCAAATTTGAGGTGCTTGACTGAGAAAGTTCCACAATGAGAGCTGATAATCTGAGCATCTCCAGACTTGTTTATAAACCATTGCTGCTGCCTGTGTAAAATCAACTTCTGCAGACACTTCCTCTGCCTGGAAAAACAGCTAAATATCAGTATCAAAGAGGCATTGATGCTTCTTGAGTGCACTCACAACACTGCTTTTCAACCAATATAATGAATAATACAGGTTGCAAAGATGGTACCAATTGTGTGATCATTTAATAGCTCCATCGTACATGAAATATTCAGACTTAGCATCAGCTGGATCAAGTCTACTATATATATATATATACACACACATATATATATATAAAGACTTTCTGTAAATTGACATGACTTTTGGATCCAAATGAAGCAACTGTGGTGATCCAGAATGTTCAGAGGGCTTTTTCTTCAAAAGCAATTTCAACTAATTAACAGTTAGTTTATTAATTATTTCTCAATATTTCTTGGTAATTCATCATTAATGACACTGAAATCTTGGATGCTGATTTCTAATTCTCTTGTAAAAATGAAAAGTCATTTCCTTGGAAATTACTGTAGAAAGAGTTTATCTAAGGCCTCTCATAATATCAGTTTCTTTACCATAATGTCCTTGAGGGTTAGTGCATCATGCAGAATGAATTTTGCAGCTTGAAAGATGACAAAAGAAGAGACTGAATCTTCAGGGACAATGCACATCAGAGACAACTTGTTTCTTACCCATGTCACTGCTAATGATCATTCTTGTAAATGTTTCAGAGCCTTTATATTCTTTACTGTGTACCTTCCAAATATGACAAAGTTTGTTTATCCTATTGCTAAATACTTCTTTGGTACTTGCAGATGAGAAACACTGTTAGGTCATTCTGTTTCGTACTATTGAGTGAGCTCAACTGACCTTGCAGGAATAGCACTCAGAACCTTTAAACTGATTTTAAAAACACTGATGTTGTTCACCACAGCCAAAGGAGAAATTTGAATAATTTTGTATAGTCCAGTAAATGGTAACCTGGTTTAATTTTCAGTGTTTGCACCAATGAATTTTTCAGTGATGATCATATTCCTGATAAAGATGACCACTTCAGTTCTGTTACTGCCTTTCCTGTAGTAGTTTGTAGATGGCAATCAGTTCTAAAATAGGAGTTCTGTGTATCGTTTTGTGTAATTAAACAGATCCTGATTCCTCAAAGCAAGACATGGTTTACTGATGACAGCAATGTGAACGCAAGGAGAAAGCAATCTATGATTAGACTTGTTCCCTACAGACTGCCTCCCTGCTGTAAGCACAACTACTCTTATTACCTCTGGCTCACTACTGAATTTGTAACTTACTAATTAATAGGGCTGCAAGTAACCATATCTGAAAGAAGAAAAAGATGAAGTGTAGTTACATGAAATGGTAAATGACATGCTTTGAATTCATCTGGTTCTAACTCTTTTCATATAACATCTAGTTTCAGAAACCACCTTCAGACACTACTGGAAAGTTAATGCTGTTTCACTATGGCTGTCCCAAGCTGAAGACAGTAGTTTCAATACAAATTTTTTACAATTATTTGTATCCTCATAAAATTACATTTATAATCTATAATTAGTCACCTCATTTAAACAGTGGCCTTTTTAGAAGTCCAAAGCACTCAGCAGCTCTCACTGAACAGAACATGATTAAGCTACTCAGTAGGACATATAAAATATTTTTTTTGTTATTGGAAATTTATTTAGGAACTGCTAGTGCACAATTACTTCAGTCCATTCTATGGTTTAGTTATTACAGTAATCAAAAACACTTCAAACCAATAATTCTAAAGCTTACACTTTCAGACAGACATTTCTATTAGGCTGCTGTAATAATACATGAATTTTGTTTACAAATAATGACGCTACAGGTCAACAGACTCTGTTGTAATCCAGAGTAATCTGTTGGTTTACACTTCACAACAAAAATATTTTCACACTATTTTCTCTGAGTCTAAACATAGCTACAAATTGTCAGTTTTCAGTTTCAGAACACAGATTTAAGATTGCTTCTCCAGGTTTTTTTTTAATCTAATCGGAATAGCTTTTTTTCTTCCAGACTTTTCTTCAGTGTTTAACTATCAAAACATTTCCCCCAAAACATAATAAATACATTCTCTCTAAAAATCCACATGCTTGCACCATTCAGTTGAAACCTTATTTGGATAATTTTTGCAGGCAGAGAAGGCATCTGGCAATCTTTTAATATGTGTAGTTTCTCTGAAATGTTGTCCAGAGTAGCCTGGTGAAAAAATGAAATACAAGTGAATTTTGAGCATCCAAGATTCTTTCCATACCTTAAGAAATTTCACATTCTCTTCTAGGATAACCATAAGACTGCTTTGTACTTTTGGAACATCACCAAGGGGTTTTAACATGGTACAGAACTAGTGAACAGAGTCATTTATTTATTTCAAAAATCTCAGGCAATAAATTTGCAGATTTGCCTTTGTGCCACATACCCATGGCACATTCAAGAAACTATATTAAAATATCTAGATCCCAGTGTACTTTAAGGAACACATTTTTGAGCCTTCAGGAATATTAAAACAAATTAAATCTTAGTATGCAAACACACAGAAGTTAATAAGTGAAATTATGTGAAATGAACAGAACAGAGAGGTGGGGTACAATGTAGAGTGCTGTATTTCTTGCTGTGACAGATCACAGGTAACCAACCTTGTATACAAGCATGTACCTTAAAAGTCACACACATAGCTGAATAACTGAATGACCTTCACAGCCTAAAACAGTTTTGCAGCTGTGCAACAGGTTTCAATAACATCATGATACAATATATGTTGGATTAAGGTCATAACTGCTATTTAATACAGTGCAAATTTTTTTCCAGATGACTTTATCTCAATAGCTTCTATTTTCCAAAAACAGCAGCTATTTTCCTTTTGAAAGCCCATATAAATAAGATACTTGGGGTTTTGTATTAATATTTTCTCAAGTCCCAGATGCATTATACAGAATTTATGTTCATGATACAGGTTGGCATGTTCGAGGGCTCACACCACTGTAACTGAAGGGATTAGGAAGAAACTTCTCTGCTGAAATCTCATCAGCGCACCCTGTATCTTCCACTGAAGCATCTGATATTAGCCTTTCTCAGAAAATACAGATGACAGATTTGGTGGGCAGCAGTGTGGTACCTTGAGTACTTCATCCCTATGTTTAATGGGAGATAAAACTTTTAGGATTTTAAGGCATTTTCCAGATGGACAACTGACCAGTTTATCACCAGGAAGGGATAGAAGTACATTTGTCTTTCAATGACTAAAAGCAGACAGCTGATGCAGGAGACCGTAGGTCATGGAAACAGGACCTAAAATACATCAACTAGTGTACCAGCCCAAAGTGGAGATGGTAACAAGACGGAATGAATAATGAAAACATTTGAAGATAAGTCTGTTCTTAAGGGATAAAGAAATGTAGATCTGGGAAGACATTTTTTTTTTGCTATGATGCAAAGAGAGGAAGAATAGAATAGGAATGAATATACAACCCTTTTTTCTTTTTCTTTCTTTTTTTTCCATTAAGTCGCATTAAGCCCAAGGATTATGGATACACAGCAATCAAAACACTTGTCAAAAGCTACCCACAGAATGGAATCTGAATGATTGATGCTTTGAAGGGGAATGGTCACATATCAGACTACCCCCAGTATGTTCAAATCAGACAGGAGCATATTTATGGAAATTCGGAAGGTGCATACATGAGTTTCAAAGCTGAGACTGACTCTGCAAACCTAGCTGTTGTACCTAAGGAAGAACTTGTAGGACAAAACTTACGACATAACAATTATCTCTGCTAAAGCAGAAAATGTGACAAGACAGCAAAACCAACATTCTGTATTTACCACATATTGTAAACTATTAATGACATATCACCAAAAGGAAGGATTTCTCAAGTAAGTCATAACAAAGTGCATGACAAGAGCTTTTTTTATTCAACTAAGAGCAATGTAGGATCTGTAAAGGAAGTGGTAATGATGCTTCATGGAGAACAAAACATTGAAGTACAAATCATGCAAAATGTACAAAGTACAAATCATGATGAAATCAACATTTCTTCAAAATTATGAGCTAAATTGCCCACTAATGCAGTAGAATACTGAAAATGAACTGATTCTGAAATTACAGACAAAAAAGAATATATATTAAATGTCATGAGAAAAAAAAGAATTCTATAGGGCTGTGGCATGATTGCATTACTTCCAATATTGTAATCACATTTTGGCAACAATAATGTCTCAAAAGACTCTCTTTTCAGTTGTTTCTGCATTTTAAATCCATGTGGGCATGAAATAACTGAGGATTGAATTAGTGCACCACCAGGAACTAGGTCAAGACCAAGTACTGCCTGAATTTGACTACAGTTTAACTTTTATCTTAACCATCCAATGCTAGGTATCTATAATCAAATGGCTTGTTACACTGGCTTGCCCGTATGTCAGACAGAAAACCAAAAGAAAACCAGGAAACCAAAAGAATATTTGACAATGGATGATGGAACTAGTTCTCCACATACCCTCTCCTTCCTTTCACTTGCAGAATTAAATGAATACTATGGTTTAACTATTGCTCTTTTACTGAGATTAGGTTTAGATGCCACAGTCATCATGTTCTGAAAATACTGGGTGTGAAAATGCACATTGCACTTCCAACAGTTTGTAGTGCGAACAGACAAATCAATGTATACTTCAAAAATAGCCTTTCATGTAATTACAGAAAACGCGGGAAACAAAAATATGATTCTACAACACATGATATGTCCTTGTACTCTTGTCACATTCCATGTTCTCTGTGTTTCACCTAACCACAAGTAGAAGACGTCTGTCATTATTACTCCCTTTCTTCCTGCAAGGAATGCCTACTTGTGCATAGAACCATGGAAAATGCTTGTCCCAGTGAGCAACATGCAATGGGCCTCCAGTTTCTGTTAGGCACTCCCTCCTCCCCAGGAAAATGTCTTGTAGTAAAATAAATGTGTTTGTGCAGTGGTGACTATTTGTCACTGTAGACCCTGACACAGGCCTTAAAGCATCTGCCATTTAGAACTGTGTCTCATAACTGGCCAACAGAGGAGCTGCAATGAAATCCTACCTTACCATATTGAACTGGAGAAGTCTGTTTAGTTAGCAAGGTTGCACCTCTCAGATACTAACAGGACTGTAACTGATATGAGCACTAAAGTCCATATCCAATCAAAGAAAAACAGCAATAATTTGGAACAGCTATACAGCCAAGACCTCTGTGAATAAGAATTTTTAAGTCTTCCCCTACAAAGACCATAAAATTGTACAGTGTTGTCTTTTCCAGGTTTCTACCTTTATGGCTTTCCAGCTTCAGAGCATATACTACACCATTCACTATTCTATTTTCAAAAGTTGAGGAATGGTTTCTCCCATGGTTGCTTTTAAATCCTCTGAAATGTCACACACTTCTATACAAGCACTGGCATGTGCAGTACACACACACTTCCTCTAGTCAGTTCCTAAATCTCCTGTGAGAGTGCATGTGACAATATGGATATGCAAATAATATAATTTCCTTAGACAAACAGAATTTGAATACAGTCAAGTAAAAAACAGATTCTAGGTAAGCAAAAATCAGCTGACAGTCTAACAACATACATAAATTAAAATCAAGAATAAAAGCTGGTTTGTGCTGTCCCTGCAGACCTCTGTGAAATTCAGACATTTTAAGGCAAGAAAAGATAAAGAAGTTCAGCTAAGAAATTCTGCTACATACCATAAGCCATGAAGTTCCAGTATCTGGAATTATGCTTCCATGAATGTCAGAAATGTTCTTTTGCTTAAATTTCCCATAGGTTGTTGTCAGTACAAGAAAATCTGATCCCTCTTAGATCCTCCACTGCCCAGACTTTCAAGAAAACTCACAGAAAATCTAATCTCTTTTCACCAGGGATTATTTTCTGGTGATAATTCCTGTTAAATGTTGAAGATTCAGGAATAGATGTATGCTCTTTAGTAGACTATCTATCTTTTGTGCACCAACTCTCTCATTACATATCTTTCAGTCATTGCAAACATCTTTAAAAAGTAGTAGTATCTCAATCCTTCCCATCTGCTTAAAATATTCTTCTGAAGGGAAAGGATCCAGTTTTGTAAAGGAGAACATCTCTGAGGACATTTTGCTCATATATGCTAGGACTGTTTGCTCCTTCACCAAGGAGCTAGAGTGGAAGATGTAGTGTGATGGCTACAGCAAAATTCAAGTTACTTATATGATGGGAAAACTGGTATACTTCATTCAATCTAAAATTTATTCAGAGTTGATAAGAGTTTTGCTCAATAAAGGGCTATTTATGCTGTGCCCATGACACTGTGAGGAACCAAATCTGTTTACTCTAGCACTAAGTGCTGGAAAGAAAGAACTTATTTTGTTTCCTGTTTAAAAAAAAATATCTGTTGACAGCAGCAAGAGCATCTGGCTCCTAAGCTTCCAGTTTCCCAGCTAAGTCCACTTAAGGCTCTTGAAAGGACAACAACAGTGTGGTAATTTTGGTAATTATCTTTCTCCCTGAAACTAAGTTCTTATTTGTGCACCTTACCATTCTAGTCTCTGTCTTGTTCCAAACATTCCCAGAGCAGTAGTGAAGAAACAAAAGATTAAAAAAAGAGTGCAGCAAATGTGAAAAAAATTGAAACAATCAGCACACTTAGAGGTTTTTCTTTATTTCTTTTTTTTTTTCACTGCCATTACTAATGGCATGGGACAAACATACCTGCGGAACTCCAAAGCATGTAATGCCAAGAGTAGCATCTCCCTGGATAGTCAGCAAATTAAATGAGACACACAGGATGGGTAAAGGTCAGCATTATATCCCTTTTTAAAGGTAAAAAATTAAATCACAGAGAAATTAAGTGACTAGTCAAAGGTCAAACAAAAAGCAAGTTGCAGAGCATGGAAACTGAGCAACTGTCTTATATTCCGTGCCTTAACTTCCAGACTGCCCTTTTTTGAATCTGAAGAGGGGAAAAAACCTCAGTGGTGAAATAGTATCAAAATCAGTTTCACTGAGAACAGTTTAAATTTCTCTTTCTTATCCAAAATTGTATATTATTCTGCCTCATTATAGCAGAAATGAGATCCATTACAACAACACTGATGTGGTCAAAACAAAACCACAACTACTCTTAGTCATTAAGATTTTTGTACTCTGAGAAACTGATTTGCAGTGTTGAAGAAACAGTCAAGTCAGTTATTAATTTTATTGTAGTTTTAGAGAAATGAAAAAAATACACCACACTTCCCTTCAGAAAGAATGAGGTTAGGACCTACATTTGAGAGCCATGAGAGCATTCCAGGAGCTTCATTCATGCTTCATGTGTTATTGTGAGCTTCTATGAAAAAGTGTATATGTGTGTATACACAGACATATACACATACAGAGAAATGTATTTACTTATCCACAGAAATATGCATATGTGTGTGTGTTTGTGTGTGTGTGTGTGTGTGTGTGTGTACAGATAGGGACATATATATGCATATATGTATATTTACATAAGCATAAAGGAATTATATGGGATTTAAGGAACACAAGGCAGTACAGCAAAAGAACCAAACAGGTCATTTTCTCATTCCTTTTCTTTCTTCATGCAAAACAGGCCCAGACATGATATGACATTACAGTATACACTAACAGAGAGTGACCACAAGCTCCATTTCTGTCTCAGTGGCCAGGAAGCTCTGCATACCCTGCCAGACCCAAGGGACTAAACTTCATTTACACCATATGCCTGGGCTTTTCCTACCGTAAACACCGTCAAGAACAGGGGCTGTTCAGAGCGCCTCATCACACTGTAACCCAGTCACCTGGAATCACTCCTGTCACCTCATGGGCAACGTGGGAAAGTTCAGACTGAAAGGCTAAGCCGAGGTGCAATATGTGTGAGTGCCTCATCATCACAGCAAGGCTCTGCCTTGGCAACTTTCCCCGTACGTGTGGAGGGACAGCGAGCTTGGCTCCCAACCTTGAGCTGGCCTGAGTGGCTTGGGTCACAGGAATGGCATGCTTTAAGGGGTAGATGGGGGGCGGGGGAGGGAGGGGAAATAGCAGGGGTTTCTTCTGAAAACAGGGGTTTCTTCTGAAAATACTAACCCGTCTATTTGGAAAGCGATGGCTGCTTTTGAAATCTCTCTTACAGACCGACACCTAGCACCGGGGCAGGGAGCGTAGGCCGGGGCTGTGAGGGGTGGGCTGGGGGCAGCGCACCCCTCACTTCCTGCGTAGCCTTTGTCCTCCAGCCGTGCCCCCGCGGGCTCGGCAGCGGGGCCAGGGACGCCCCAGCCCGCCCTTCGCGTCCCTTCGCTGCATCCCGATTCGGTGGCGGGTGGAAAGTTGGGGGGTGGGTTGTTGGTGGGAGGGGGGGGGGTTGCTTCTTTTTATTTTTTTCTTTTCCCTAAATTTGCCTTCCTCCTCTAGTGTCCCCCCTCCTCCTTCTAAATAGGAGATGTTCTTAGGACAGTGGCCGGGAGACTGGCTGGAATCAGTTTTGGAGGGTGATACACTGCGACAGCTAAAAGCTGGATAGGGTTTCAGCAGCTCCTATATAAAGCAGGGGGGACTTATGTCACTGCACTAATTAAATTCCATCTGGGTTGTTCCTCGGGGTGTTTTTGAGCCTGCCACCCAACTCAAGCAGGCAGAGAAGCAGGGAGACAGCATGATGGACCTTTTTGAAACTGGCTCCTATTTCTTCTACTTGGACGGGGAGAATGGAGCCCTGCAGCAGCTGGAGATGGCTGAGGGATCCCCGCTGTACCCAGGCAGCGATGGCACCTTGTCCCCATGTCAGGACCAAATGCAGCCAGAGGCCGGCAGTGACAGCAGCGGAGAGGAGCATGTGCTGGCACCCCCGGGACTACAACCCCCTCACTTCCCCGGCCAGTGTTTGATCTGGGCTTGTAAAACTTGCAAGAGAAAGTCGGCCCCCACGGACAGACGGAAAGCAGCCACCCTGCGGGAGAGGAGGAGACTGAAGAAGATCAACGAAGCCTTCGAGGCTCTGAAAAGGCGGACTGTGGCGAACCCCAACCAGAGGCTGCCCAAGGTGGAGATACTGAGGAGCGCCATCAGCTACATCGAGAGGCTGCAGGACCTCTTGCACAGGTTGGATCAGCAGGAGAAAATGCAGGACATCGGGGGCGACCCCTTCAGCTTCAGCCCTAAGCAGGGAAATGTAAGCAGGGCCGCTTGGTCCCTCCCGCCGCCCCGGCACGGCGCCGCCGCGCCCGTCCCCTCCCTCCTCCTCCTCGGCACGGCCGCTGCGGCCGCGGAGGGGGCTCCTCGGCGAACCCGCGAGTCCTCGGGCCTCCAGAGGTCAGCCGGCCCGGCCCGACCCGGCCCGGGGAGCCGCTGGCCACCTCACTAACCCTTGTCCTCTCCCCGTGTCTCCCCGCTCCCGCCCCCGCCTGTGTGCCGCAGATCCCCAGCTCGGACTTCCTGAGCACCTGCAGCTCCGACTGGCAAACCGTTTCTGACCATTCCCGAGCCCTAGGAATCAGCCCTAAAGAAGGTAACTCTCTCCGCAGCCGGCGGCCCTTCTCTCGCCCCGACGGCCGCGGCCCCACCGGTCCGTCCTTCACCCTTCCCTCCTTTGCCCAGGCTCTCCGGCATCCGGGAGCCCCGGCCACAGAACGGTTCATTCTTTAATCCCTTTTCTCTCGTTGAACAGGAGGCTCCGTTGTCGAGTCGTCGGCTTCTAGCAGTCTTCGCTGCCTCTCTTCAATAGTGGACAGTATTTCTTCCGACGAGCCGAAACCGGCCAGTACGGAGGAAGCGGTGGAGAAATAAACCCGATTGTGTGGTAGTACGTTTAACGAGATGAGGCATCCACCCTCTTTCCTCTAAACTAAATAACGAAGCAAAATAACACAGTGAAAAGCCCAAGCAAGGGCCTTGCTAAGGTCGATTCGAGGTACACCTATCCCAAGGAAAATGGCTCTCACTGACTCGAGCCAAATAGACTTTCCCCCTTTTCCATGTGTTTTTTTCTTTAAATTGTGCTGCATAGACCATACTTTTCTTTTTTTTTTCTTTTTTAATTTAATATATTTACCTGTGTACCGGTGATCCTCTTCGTCTGAGACTCACCGGGAAGTTCATTCCTGTCTGAGTGAAGCTGTTTGTTGCATTTCATGTGAGTCATATTTAAAGAGTTCCCACCTCGTTTCGTTCCTGTAAATAATTTCAGTACTGTCTTTTCTTTTGTAAACATAACATATATATTTAAATGGTGGAATGTGATATTGTATATAAGAACAGATGGGTTTCTTGGATTGTAAAATAAAGCTCTTTGTGTTTTCCTCCCCTCCTCGTAATTCCATAATAACCCGATCCCGGAGTTCCCGACTTCAGCGAGATGAAGCCCAGGCGAATCAGATCCGTGTAGCTGAAGCACGACCCGTATGGCTTGAAGCAGGATTAGGGATAGATTTTTCCCTCGGTTAGTCCTCTCACGACCGTCTCTCCTTATTTAGGGCCGCACCCGCGATGTGAATTACCTGCCTCCCCGCGGGCTCCCGGGAAGCCGGGAGGGTACGCATGGGTGCACGGGCGGGACCCGCCGCCCCTCCGGCCTCCCGCAGCGCTCTGTGGGCCGGTTCCTCGCCGTGCTTGCGGAACGCATGTGCCCCTGAAAAGCGATGCTACTCCCCTAAAATGTCCAACAGGGCCGCTCGAGTACCTTGCCAGGCAAGGACGCTTCTTCGGCCTTGCTCTGCACGTGGAGGTGAGCTTAGAAACAGGGACGCGCAAAAAGGCACCCCCCCATCCACCCCACGCCCCGGTCCTTGAGCTGGGAGACTCTCAGCGCGTCCCACCTCTTCCTCTCTGCACGGAGGACTTGAAGACAGGCCTTGTGTGCAGCAAAAATGACGGGCCTGCTGCCCTAACGGGGCAGCGAGAGGCTGTGACAAGAGCCCGCTCCCTTGAGCGGGGGGAGCTGTGGTTTATTCCCAGGAAGGGTAACTCCCCTTGACTTCCTTGAGCTTGAGGGAGAAAGGAACGGGGTACCTCGGCCAGGAAAGAGTTAAGGGGCCGAAAGGATTTGGAGGTGGTGGGGGGGTAACAACATATGAAGCCTTTCACTCAGTGATGTAAGAAAACACAGCCTCGCTAAGGATGGCGGAGCGGAGCTGCTCACAGTCAGAACGTTAAGGTCTGTAGTAGATTGTACCCCCGGGAACGGGCGACCACCAGGGAACAGCACATTGTGCCCTAAGCATACACACACAGGGCTCGCAGGAGAGCCTGCACAAGCAAAGGGACCATACTTCAACTCTACCCGCGGGCGCTCTCCTAGTCAGCTTTAGCCCTTGATTTATTTTTTGTTCTTTTTTTTTGAAAGGTCACAGTCGCGTTTCGGGAAGGTCTCCTCCTTCTCGGCCGGCTCGGGCACGGGTAAACCCGTCTGAAGTGGAAGGTCTGAGCAGAGCCTGCCCTGAGAACCGGCTCTCCCATCTCCGTGCCTTCCTACCGCCCTTTCTGTGCCGCCGTGGCCAGCCTGCTTTTTAAACCAGTCAAGTGCTAGTTGTAATTGCTCTATAATGAAACATTCCATTCTAAGGAGAAATTGCGGCGGTACAGTGTGGTAGGCACAGTGATGCGACAGTTTCCCCCTTTTTATCATTTCAAATTAAACCCCATTTGCCTCAGGCAACCCTCGGAATCCTCAGAAATTGTCGCGTCGGGGAGCACGGCCCCCTGCGTGCCATCTATGCGACCTGGCAGGAAAGCGGAAACGGTGCTGTTCGCTTCTATAGCGAAGGCACTTGACCAGCCACAGAGTATTTCAGATCGGGCTAGTAGCCTTCCTTCCTAATTTGTTTCGATCCCCCCCGCGTCGGCGGGAAGGGCTACACACAGTTCACATGCTGATCCGAGCCCCGCAGGATCCACTGCCCGCAACAAGGGCAAGAGTGGTGCTGAGCCACCCCTCAAAGCCACAATATCGCGTCGACAGCCGGGCAGCAGAATGTCACGTTGATCCACAGTTCAGCATTCACCTCTACGAATTGCCCGCTCTGCCCGGCAAGACCGCCACTACAGCGTCTTCTCCAGCAGCAGGGTAACTTGAGCGATTGTTTGGAGTAAGTTTGCCTAAAGGCGGGGTTTTTTTCATTAAATAAAGAAAATACCTCCCAAATAGACTCTCCGTGACCCCCACGGCTGCGGCTGACGTGCGGCGCTTCCCAGTGAAGGTCGCCAGTATGTTTGCAATTAAGATGTTTGTGTTAGATATTAATAACGATAATCTTTACTTAAGTCCCTAGCCAAAGCAAATAGGGTCCTGGAAACGCAAAATCAAAGGGTAATAACTGGGTAAAGACAAGAGGTTTGTGATTTAATCAAGTCTTTTTTCCGGAGGGGTCACGCACAAAGTCATCAAAGATTTAGGCGAATGCAAGTGCCCCTGCCGCTCACTCCTCCCCGATGCACTTCATTTAACACTGGAAAGCCCATGCTCAACACAGGCCCCCTCGCCCCTAGCTGCTTCGTTCACCCGGGAACCACCTGCTCTCTCCCTCAGGAGCGGAGGGGTGCGGAGTGCGGGGTGCCCGGCCCGGCGTGGCAGCGCGCCCAGCCCGCCCGAGATGTTTGCGGGGCAGGAGAGCGATGCGGGGAAGACGAGGGGGGAAGATGGGGGGGTCTGTCTGCAGTTCCGCCGCGTTGTCACCACTTTCCTCTGAAGTGACGCAACCGAGTGTTCAAAGCCTCTTTTTTTTTTTTTTTTTATCTTTATTTCCTTGATAAAATCGCCCTCAGTCCACGGGAGGAGACGCCACTGGGCTCAGGTCATTCTCTGAGTTCGAAGTAAAGGCAGGCAGGTGGCTACACAGCAGCTTTTTTCCTCGGGAAAATTCCTGCGTGGATCGCTGCTGTTTTGAGCTGGGGATGGCTGTGGGGGGCAGGGCAGGGAAGAGATTGAATAATTGAACCATGTGCTCACTGGGACGTCCCTCCTATAGCAGGAACTAGCAACTTTTCCCAGTCTCAAGGCTGCTAAAAAACCCCTCGTGTCCCTTTGATCTCTCCTGGGAGTCCCAGGGAGCCACCAGAGGCCAATGCCTTCTTCAGCTGTCCTCTATACAAATCCCTCTGGCAGGTACTAATGTGTTTACTTAGGTGCGCACGATTCTCAGCGCTGGGGAGAACCAAACGTTTTTCACACGGCTGGAAGCGCCCGGCCCCACCAGCCCGACTGGGAAACAGTTTTGGTGCCGGGGCAGCTCGGAGTAGTCCTGGACGCCGCTGCCGGCACCCACCGACAGCGGGATCGGAGTGTCTCGGCAGCTTTAACGCTGAGTAAACACTCTCGATGCGCTGCTCCGGGGCCCGGGTGTGCGCTCCGTCGAGGCCGGAGGGCACGGGTGCAAGGCACTCCGAAGGGCTGGGATTAGGGGCACGCTCGGGTCGACCCCAAACACCTCTCACCCCCTCAGCTCGATGATTTATGGTTTCGGTCGGATTTTCTTGTCTTAAATAGAAAGGCGTGGGGCTTGAAAAAAAAAAATGGTGTGGTCTGCAAACGGTGCCCACACGGGATGAAATTCCTCCAGAAATAGGTGCGGCACGGCGATTGCTGAGGAGCGGGGAAGGGCTGGAGTGAGGAATATCTTTTAAAGCGATCCTGACACATTCACCATTTTCTCTCTACCCGCCCACGGGAGCGGACAGTGTCTGATGCTCAGGCTGTTCCCACTTACCGGACTTGAGCCTCCTAAAATGCAGCAGTATCGTCCCCCGCCCCCCACCTCGCCCTTCCCTAGAAGCCTCATTAGCCAGCCTTGTAGTTCGTGTTTTCTCTCCCCTTTCTTTAGTTCCACTCGCCTACTGCATTTTTGCAAATTTGTTTTGAGATCACTTTACCAGAGGAGCCGGGGGCTCCTTAAGGGATACTGTTCACAGATTTTTTTCTTCCTGAGTGACAGGCTCTTCCATCCTTTCTTCCTTTTTCCCAAAAAATATTCAAGAAAAAAGGGAAAGAAATTTTTCTAGCTCCTCAAAGATTTTTGGGGGAAGGCAAGATTTTAACAGCCCCCCGCTAAAAAACAGTCAAAGCTGCGAGCTAAAGCTCTGCATGCTAGGAGAGCGGGACCGAGCGGGTTGGCGTTGTGCACCGGGAGATCCACAGAGCATGCTTGGAGAGAAACCAAGCATGCACCAGCCAAGAAAGGTGATCGGAACTGCAACCGGCACTTTAAAGATCAAGTTTATTTGTGAACGAAGCATAAATATGTAAACAGGTCTATTTTAGCCAGCTCAAACGTGGTAAATCAGATTGTGTGTATGTGTCTGTCTGTGTTTGTGTGTGTGCACGCCACAGCCCAGTGACGAGTTCAAGTTACTGCCCAGTAGAACCCCTTCTGACTGCCCGCTGTCTTAGCAAAACAATAGGGAACTGCCCTGTTTCAGATGTGGCCCAACAAAAC
>JAWWMO010000043.1:39113131-39145920 GCA_035047845.1 Dendrocincla fuliginosa
CAACAGGTTGGAGAGATGGGCAGAGAGGAACCTTCTGAAATTCAACAAGGGCAAGTGCAGGGTCCTGCACCTGGGGAATAATAACCCCAAGCACCAGAACAGGCTGGGAGCTGGCCTGCTGGGAATCAGCTCTGCAGAGAAGGACCTGGGGGTCCTGGTGGACAACAAGCTGCCCATGAGCCACAAGTGTGCCCTGGTGTACAAGAAGGCCAATGGTACCCTGGAGTGCATTAGGAAAAGCATTTGCAGCAGGTCAAGACAGGTGGTCTTGCCCCTCTACTCAGCCCTAGTGAGGCCAGATCTTGAGTGCTGTGTCTATTTCTGGGTTCCTCAGTACAGGAGAGACGGGTCCAGCAGAGACTGACAAAGATAGTTAAGGGACTGGAGCATCCCTCTTACAAGGAAAGGCTGAGGGAGCTGAGCATGTTCCACCTCAAGAAGAGATGACCGAGAGGGGACCTCACCAATGTCTGTAAGTATCTGAAGGGAGGGTGTCAAGAGGACGGGGCCAGCACCTGCTCGGTGGTGCCAAGCAATGGGACAAGAGGCAATGGGTAGAAACTGATGCACGGGAAGTTCCACCTGCATATGAGGAAGAACTTTACTGTGCAGGTGACCATGCACTGAGCAGATTGCCCAGGCAGGTTGTGGAGTCTCCCTCACTGGAGATATTCAAGAACCATCTGGACACAGGCCTGTGCAATGCCTTCTGGGATGACCCTGCTTGAGCCCAGAGGTTGGACCAGACTACCCACTGTGGTTCCTTTCCAGCTTACCGATTCTGTGATTCTGTGACTCTGTGTATACAGGATTGCAGAGGCCACTTGCCACTTTTGAAGAAGTGAGTGTTGTGAGAGCTTCTCTGATTGGGATTCAGAGTCACCAGAGAGGGTAAAACAAGGTGAGATAGAAAGGCTATTGTTGGCAAGTATAGGATTCCAGAAATGTCCTCATGGAAAGTGAGGCACTGGTAAATGTTGCTACTCCTAGAGTTATCAAATCTGAGGAATTATCCTGAAAAAAAATCAAATTTTTGATCTTAAACGGTTAAAGGAAAGGCTTTTCCAACTCCCATGATGCCCTTGGCAGCTACTCCTTGGATCTTGCCTCCGTTTACAGGCACCTGAGCATCTTAGGAAATCTGTCTGTATGGTCTCAATTCAATCAGATATTTCTATCCATGACCAGCTTATGATGGCATGGACTCCCTTGTGAAGCCAGGGGCATGCATTATAAATCCAGGTATGTGGTTGTGTATGTTGGGCTATAGATTGCAATAATTTCCTCTGTTTTTCAGTACCACACATTGCAATAAAGTCTTGATCTGTGATTGTACCTTTAAGAGACAATCAATACCCTATAAACATGAGCACTTTAAAAGTGCTCAAAACCCACAGTTAGGCAAATGCTAATTGCATGAGTGTAATTTTGTCACCTTTTTTTAATAGTACCTTAAAATCTGTACATTAAGGGTTTTTGTAATAATTTGCTATTGCATCTAGTTTCATACTGGTAAACTTCCTGCAGAATAATTTATGATGTCATGTGCCATCTGCTATGAATTTTGATAAAATTATTTTATCCTGGCTATGCATGGTTAACATTTTCAGTATGAAGTTGTTTTCTGGAGTGTTTCCTTTTAGTAAGAGGCAGGTGGTACTTCAAACAGTCAGGGAATGGATTTCAGACAGAGTTTGGATTTGTCACTTCAGAGGATTTGGGGATCTAGCTGTAAAATACAGCACTGGATCACCATTTCATGAGTAAATAGTTCTCCAGACACAGATCCTGATCCATTGTTCATGATTTTCTTTGAAGCAACACGAATTCTTTAACTTAAAGATATCAAATAGAGTGACCGGAACTCTATGGGAAAACAGGCAGTGTTTGGCCTCAAGACAAGTATACAGGATAGAAGGGAGGGTTAAGCACTGTATGGACACCGTAGCCATACAGGGCAGCATGTATAGACAGGCTGTAAGGGAGCAAGTGTGTGCAGCAAGCAGAGCATCTCCCTAAGCAGTGCTGTTGCAGCAGTCAGCAGAGGCAGCAGGACAACTCCTCATGGAGTGTGGCAAGCCCTGAGGCTGATCCCAAACCAACAGGTGACAGGAGCAAAAGGGAAATAATGTGCATGCTGGGCTGAGAAACCATGCTGGGCAGATTGCTAACAGTGTGTTATGGTCGTATGTTGTAAATTTGGTGGTTGTGATTTTTTGTCATTCCTATTAGTTCTTCTTGAAGTAATTGTTAGAGGGCATCAGAAAAGTAAATGATTTTTTTTTTTAATATGAACATTTTTTCCCCTCAAGTTTTAATGAAATATTATCTTTTTTCTTTTGGCCATATGTCTCTTTCACCCTGTTAGCAAGACTAAGCTCTGCTTGTTGGGATTTGTTCTTAGTGTTGCTTTATAAATAAAAAAACAGAGAGAAATGCCCATTACACAAAGCAAAATGTATGTATAATACAGGGAGCTATTTTGTTTGCTACATGGTTTGCGTTTTTTAAAAAACCCACAAATCTTCCTTTTCATATTGTTCTCCAGATATGCATGCCCAGAGGAAGCTAAGTTTTGAGAGTAGAATCAGCCTTGATTAAATCATCAGAACCCCCTTTCCCAGCTGCTCTCAAATTTGAGAGGGGATGTGAAATTTCTCTGGAGGAGGGAAGAAGTAAAATAGAACCCCTTCTAAACATCTTGTATATAAACCCTCAAATTCTACTACAGTTGGAAATTGCTCTTTAGCAATTTAAGATAAGTAAATAAATAGCTTAAAAAAAGATAACACTTTTAAAAGTAATCAAAATTGTAGAGAGATCCTGTCATTCCTTTTGCTTGGATAAATAATTGGAGAAAGTTAGAAAAGAAGATGTTGAAGTAAAAGATCAGTTTTCACAGTGAAGTCACAAATAAAGTATAATATATTCTAAGTGATCTGGAAAAAAAAGATGTGACTGGAAAGGAGAAAAAGCTTATTGACATTAATAAACCAGGATAGTAAATAGTAAACCCAGACTGTCTGTAAGAACTGCAGAAGGACTCCATAGGATTTAGTGACTGGCTGTTAAAATGACAGATGAAAGTAAGTTTTGATAAACAGAACATTATACATACCGGGAAAAACACGGCTAACTTCACATATAAAATTGTGAGTTGTCTTACCCCTTTTACTCAGGAATGAGATCTGAAAGTTATGACAAATGGTTTTAGGTGTAACAGAAAAAAGATAATGAGCAATCAGAAAATATCACTATGCTACTATATAAATCTCAGTGTATAAGCTTATGCTTATACATAAGCTCCTCTAGTACCCCCATCTGAAGATTTCAGTAGTAGAATCTGAAAAGATTCATGGAAAGGCAACAAATATGATCAAAGATTCCTAAATGGCTTCTCTCATGGGAATGTGGGTTGCACAGTAACTTAGGAATTCTGTTTTATTTTTAAATCTTACCATTTGTTCAGCATCAGAAGACTGATTACTAAAGGAAGATATATTTCTATATTAAAGATCTAGAGAAAAGATAAAGGCATGATAAAAGCCATGAGCGGCATGAAAAGGCAGACAGGGAATGATTTTTTAATGTCTACCCCAGTAGAGCAACCATGGAGCACCAAATTAATTTTAAAGAAAATGTAAAATAGTAAGTTCAAAAGAAAAAGAAATGGTTTTTTGCACCACATGTGAGTAAACTGTGAAACTCTGCTGCAGGATGGGTACTTGCGAAATACACTGACTTCAAAAAGCCCCTAGAAAAGTTAACACAGGAGAAATTTATTAAGGGATACTAAATACAATTACACCTGACTTTGATTCAAGACTCTTCTGAGGAAGCTCAAGTTCCTGGAAGCTGGAAGTGAGTTATGGGGGGAAGCTCATGGCAACATTTGCCTCACTTTCTGCTCTTTGGAGCTGGATTACAAGGTTCCCAGTCCTGGTTTCAGCTGGAGTGATCCTTCTGATCTTTAGTGTTCTGTTATGTTGAAACCAACAAAATACATATCACCAGCTGGTTTTATAGCCAGGTAGCATGCAATTTCCTAGACTTAGATCCTAGCAGTTGTTCATTCAATATCATCTCTATGCTGCAGACACATACAGACATAGTGCCTTGACTCAGTTATTACCTACTACTTCAGTCAGAGTTTGCTTGGCTTCTGTGCACTAATCCTTGACAGTTACTCTCCTGGTTATAGATATTTTTTTGCTTGTCAGATAGAATGTTGCGTTCTGTGGCATCTAAAATTTAGGCTTCCTATCTGATCTATTCATCTAGGTTCCCTCTGTAGTGAATGATGAAAAAGAGGCATTTTCTATTATCAATATTACAAGATGGGAGAGATATAACTATCCAATGTATTGTCTTCAGCAACAAATTGGGAATAGGACGCTCCTACAGACAAACCAAGAAACCACAGTGCTTTCTATGGGAAAGGTAAGAGAATGGTTATATGCTGCTTCACTGACAGAAGGAGAAACTTGTAAAAGCTGGGGAGGGAATAAAGACTGGCAAAGCAGAAGGGAGAGAGTAGGAGGAGAATGATGAGAAAATTCTTCTGCTGTCTTCAGTGGAAAAAAAGTATATTATATTGTGTCAGTAACCATTACACAGACGAGGTGAATCACTCCTTGGAGATAATTAGTCCCTCCATTAGCTGCAGAGAGATGTTAACTGCAATTAATTGCACCTTCACTAATACTGGCCTCTGAAGAAGTGTCACATGTTCTGGCTGACTTGTGAGTCACTTCAGCCACTTCAGTAGTTAGTTTTACAGTCAGAGAAATCTGTCAAATCTTCATCTGATTTGACACTTGGAACTATTCTTTTTTTCCTCTTATTTTTTCTCCAGCTTTGAACATTGTCGTTCTTTGATTCTTGGCTAAGAGAAAAAATTGCTTTAAGATTATATCTGTCTCCTTAGTAAACCAGGTCAGTATTACACCTGTGTAGCTGAGCTGAATAATTTAATAAAGGCAAGATGACTGCTTCTAAAACACGCTTTGCAGGTTGTTCTAATTGTAATGCAGACAGCTACTGAGGGTTCATTAATTCAGCAAAGAATCTGGTTGGAAACTCTCTTGTACCTCATGAAAATCTTTTGCACTTCCATTACAGCCAATGACTTAATTCTCACATCCTTTCTCCATTCAGATTTAAAATAACCATCCTAGAATTAGCCAAGAACACAGAGAAGAAACCAGTCTCAGGCACACCAGCTTCAATGGAAGACTTCTTTTTAGATGTCAGGAGACTATTATTTGAAGCAACCATCATACATTTTGACAAAGTATGTTTTTTGCCTTTGACTTCAAATTTGGCAAACAGTTATGTAGTAACATCAGACAATTCCAGGATGAGCATAGGTCTCCTGTTACCCCTCTTTTCCCAGGACTGTAATCCTTATCAGAGTAAGTGGATTTCTAACAGAAATGGAGAATTTGGGCTGTTGTTACACACCATACTCAGAACAGGAAAATTGAACAGGAGATTTGGCCCTTAACAGACAGTGAAGGCTGTCAGAGCCTGGGCTTTATCACTGAAGCTTGCCGATGGTAGGACTATTATCCTGGCTGGTTTCCTCTGGCCTGTCTTCCAAACACTGGTGCCAGTTTTCTGAGGCTTCCTGTGTTTGTCAAGCTGGTGCTTTTTGTGAGTATTGCCCTCTCACAGGCCTTTCAGAGAGGAAGCTGCCTGAGAATAAGCTGTGGTGTACAAAATGTAGCTCCTAGTTTGTTTTCTCTGCTGGAAAAATAAAAAAAAAAAAAAGAAAATGGAAAACTTTAAAATACCTGCATACTTCAGGTAAAGATCAAAGCCTTGATTAGAGTTTGTGGAGAAAGACGAAAGAATTATAGTGTCTAGAGGGGGAGAAATAAAATGTCTCTAAAGCTAACCAATAGACATACCTGGATCTAATGATCCAGGACTATGTTTGTGTAACAGGAAGCCACTGTTGCATGTTTGGGTGTCCCTAGGAGGAAAGTAGTACCAGGCAGCGGTAGACTGTTACCTTGGAGAAAATCACAGCTTCAAGGGAAACCAGATTTGATGGCTATCTTTGGGAAGTCTCTCCCTGAACAAAGAGCAGCTGCTGCAGTGTGAGACTCATGACTTGCATCAATTTGTTACTGCACCTGGTTCACATGGCTCCCTTCAACAAGGTACGGAGAAGTGTGCTTTATCCTTCATTTACTTCAATGTGGATGATACACTTGCCTAACGGTGCTTTGGGTCATTTTTTTTCATCAGCACATGTATAATCTTCAGCACCAGCAACAGCAAGTGCAGTGTGATCAGACCCTGACTATGTGCAGTCCACTAACTATCTTAAGCAATACTTACGCTAACCCTAGAATTGTTGCCCAGATAAGAATATTGCTTTTATTGCTGTAATCCTATTGCTATTTGCCATTCTTAGCACACAGAGTATTCACTCATATGGTGTTATTGAACATGTTAAATGGAGTTCAGCTTTCTGAACTGTCCATTCACTCTAAAATGTGTTGAAATATGCTGAATGAATGCTGTGTGCATCTCTGTGTGTAGCTTTTTAATGCTAGAAGAAAAGAAGTCCACAACAGTAGCGTCTGGAATGCGCAGCTAAAGGTGCCATGAGCATCATTTTACACTAGGTGTCTCCCTTAGCTTATCTATTCAACACTGATTGTAATCAAGTGTAGGTAAGGATACTCAGATATATTCATACAACAGAGCTGTAAACATGATACAGTGCAATACAGAATGGTGGACAAAAATATTGCTTCAAAGGACCTAGACAGCACTTAAGCTTTAGTCTGAGCTAATTGATGCTTAAACCCCGTTAAAAATAAGCAGTCAAGTCTATGTTTTCCTTTAGGGGCACTAAGACAGAATGGTAAATAGTTTAATTTCTTTCTGTCAACACTACAGACAAGCATAACATGTGCAAACCCGAGGCTTTAAAGGTGGTGCTGGTGTAAGTTCTGCACCTGAAGCATGAAGATGGTAGAGAAATTAATAGTTGGCTGCATGTTTGATCCCTAGGATTTTGAGAAAAATTCTTGCTTTCTCATTGCTTAATGTTGAAAGCTTACTTTGAAATAGAATTTCAAAACAAATAAAACATTGGTTTCTGGATGTGTTTTTATAATACACTTTCAGACTGGATGGCTGAAGGCTCTGACTCCATGTTAGGATGTTGCTGGAAGCTGATTCCACGTTTCCACCTCTGAAATTCCAGATAGACATGGGTGTGAATGCCTGACATGCTGGATTTTCATCACCTGTAAAACTCAGGTGTTCAGTGTGTGCACAGTGACTCTGACCTACTGCACATGTATGAATTCACAGTGTAATGCCTTCAAGCAGGTCTAGATGACCACTGGTTCCAGACAAGCAGCTGTTGTTTCAGCCAGAGGAGGGTGTGTATCTCTTCCACAGTCTGTCATCACAGAGTGCTTTGTCAACAGGGAACTAAATGGAGGTAAAATCATTACCTGCTGAAAAGGCGCTGACTCAGGAAACAGGAGACATTATTGGTATATCCTGAAAAATTATTTTAAGATTTATCTACCATTTTTCTACCCCCTCCCTATATTTTTTGCCCCATGTGTTTCTCAGGGCTAGCAAAACTATCTTGGGTAGGCCAAGTAAGACAGCTGACAGTGGTGGCCATGAGAAGGCAGCTAATGGATATGGAATGCAAGTAAAGAGTAGAGCACTCCAGGAGGCAGATATGGCAAAGCCCGAATGCCACACCTGGCTGAGGAGATTGCAAGTGATCAAAAAGTGTCACTGCTCAGCTAAGAGAAAACTTGCACGGAAAGAAGGGTAGGGGAGTAGTGCAGTAGGAGAGTTCGAATAGCTTTGTGGTGAAATTTGGGCTCTTCCTAGGGGAATTTGCAGGGCAGAAAGGTGGAGGGATAGGAGAGAGATCAGTGGAGAGGTATCTCTGAGTTACTCTCACCTGAATTGGGGCCATTCTTACCCACCAAATTGTTCATGGCTACCTTACCATACCCAGAATTCCTCCAAAGCTGTTTTAGCTAAGCATCTTGTTTGTTCTTTCCAAACCTGTTATTAGAGACATGGCTTTTTTAGACATGTTCCTCCCAACATAGAAAAGTAATTTGGATAGATAAAAATAATATTCTATTTTCCTGGAGAAGTTTTCATGCGTGAAAAATCCCAAGTATCTTCCCCTTTCTGTAGTGCTGCCCTGGCCATTCTCTGTACTTCAAAACTGTACTTTGTGTTTGTCTTTTATATTTCTTCAATTTCAACAGAAATGTTAGAGAAGCAACCCCTGGGATCCAGTTTTTAATTGGACCAGTTTACAAATTAATCTCAGGCTCCCAACTGGATTATTACAACTGTTGGTTTGGTTTGGGATGTCAACATTAAAAGGCTGGGCAAGATTTACAGCTTCAGGCTTAACACAAGAGTTTTCCTTGAAATAAACATGAATTTGTGTGTCTATAAAACATGCCCCCTTTGAGGAAACAAACTGAGTGTTGCTGTTGGGGAAAAACTGTAATATGATTAATGAAGAAACTCTCTGTAGGACTGGGATGTGTTGGGGTATCACCTTTTTGCAGCAGATGGCTCACACAAGTTTAACAAAGAGGAAGGAAGGAAGGAAGCGAAGAGCTATTCCTCTACCCTATCAGCTCTCTATGGTTTTGATAAAAGTGCAGTTGCTGAACTATAAGCTTCCTGTGTGGTCAGTGAGATGGAAGAGTGAAACTAACTATAAGAAAGTAGATTAGAAGCTGATTGAGACTAAACCCCTATGGGATTTTTTTTTTCTCTTGGATTTTGGCCATTCCCTAGAGACATCTGCTTTTATTATCTTTTTACTTAATCCTAGATAACTGCAGGTTTTAGATATCAGAACTGGTCAAGTTTTGCTATGACTCTTATTGCAAATTCCGATGTTGCAAGTTTGATGGCTTTCATTTTTGTGCATCTCTGTTGTAACGAAAAATCAAAAGCAGTAGTTCATCTCTTTGGCTGCAGGTATGGTAAAATGCACACACACCAACCCAGTGCTGGAGGTGGCAGTTCAGACTTCTGCTATTAGGATTCACAGGATGAAGCTTGTTACAGGATGCTCCTGTATGTGTCAAAGCATTTTGTTAATGATGCCTATGCTGAGCTCTTAAGTTTCTTAGAATGTTTCAGAACAGACATCTGTAATGACAGGACCCTCCTTACAAATCAGCACCTGCAAGGCCTCTTACTCCTCAGAGCTATGCATGTAGAGGTTTAAGACTACAGAATTCAACCACTGGAGGCTTGATATTTATTTATTTAGAAACTGTGTATGAGTGAAGCAGCAACATTCCCCCCACACACACACCTGCCCCAAAAGATATTACTTATTCCAAGATAGTAGCTTAGGCTATTTAGTCAGTGGCTCTGCTTATAAACTTTTTTACAGGATGCCTTATTCTATTTTAAGATGCATGTTAGAGACAGGTGGGTTGAATCACATTCGATGGATGCCTCTAACTCTATGCTGACTTTGGAAACAATCAGTGTAAGCTCCACATCTTGATTATAGATAGCTGAAGGCAGAGTCAATGAATCCATCAAACGTATCAAAATCTTTTTGCCAGTTCAGACTGCATTTGCTTTACGGACATGCAGGGTGAGCATGGTCTGCTTGCAAGACTTTGAGCACATCACTAATTCATGCTGACCTTCTCATGGATAAGCACAGCGGACTGTATTTCTCATCAGACATGTATTGCAGCAGACAGCACATTCCTGCAAACTGACCCAGAATACTCTCTTAGTTTGAAACTTGTTTTATTTTATTGAATGCTGGATATGGAAATGGTCTCACTAATGCTTATGAAAGGATGGTACTACTTCTAGCTAATAATCCACTGCTTACACATAGAAGGGTCCCCTTAGCACTAGCAGACACAGTTCTGCATTAGAAGATTGGTTGGTTTTCTTTCACAGAATGATTCAGACAGAACTGCTACTTTTTGAAACAGATACTCATCCTGTAATAAAATACATCTTCTGTGAGCATAATAAGTTCTGGTTTAATTTCTGAAATCATGCTTAAAATCCCATTTTATTTCAAACACAGGCAAACCCACTCCCCTTTTTGCTTAGCATTTTTTTTATTCTAGCAACTTGATTTGCTTGTGAGATCTTCATTTGGAACTCTAAAATCCCTACAATTAGTAGATGAATAAACAGTTTCATCTCCTGCAAATGAGGCAAATGATTTTGAGCCTTCTGCAAGAGTTCCCAAAGGTCTCTGTGTCATGCTGAAAGCTTGGCTGTGATAAATACATACACAAGGTACAATTTAGAGGACTATGAGATCTGTAGTATTATTCACCAGGGAACTGCAGGTAGATTTTTACGTCATTTCTTCCACTCATGGGCATTCATTGACCTTTCATTTATGATTTGTCACTGTAAAACGAAAAGACGAAAATGCAAGCTTGTGAGCTGATTGAGCTTCAAAGCCCTATAAAGTGCTAGTCAGATCAAATGTCACAAACCGAAAAATGAGGGCTAGCACAGCAGAGCCATCAACTGTTCTAAGTAAATGCCACCAACCCTGAATTCTCTATTGTTATTATCTTGCATCTGGATCTTTGGCATAAGTGAACATGATGCAAGAATGTGTAAACAACCCCTTGGGCTACCGTAATAAAGAGACAGAAAAGGCTTTTTGAATCTCCTATCTCAGTTTCATGCCAGTGCAGAGAAACATGAGAGAGTACCAAAGCTAAATATGGGTAATAAAATGCACCGAGTTCACTGAAAGAATATCAATTCAGTGTAGCGGAACAGCAAATGCCAGTTCAAACACAATGCACAAATACCTGCAGACCCGAATGTGGAAAGTGTTGTCCTCCCTGCATTTCTTCTGGGTACTAATTCAGCAATGCATGTGTGGAAATGCCTTACTGCATCAGGACCAAAGACATTTAAATCACAACACTGTCTTACAAGCAAATGCATGTGACAGGTTTAGGGACAGAGATTATTCCATGAGGAATTGGCTATGTTTTATTCATCAGTAAGGGGCATGAAAAGTGATAGAAAGTTTTTTCTTCCCTTTTCTACTTCAAATTCATTGACAGTTTCATTTTACTTTTATTTTTCTTTTACCTTATTGTTAAATGTTGGTGTGGTCATTTAGTTCTCTTGGTTTTGGTCTAGGTCTTCCCTGGTAACAAGGTTATAACTAAGGAAGTATTCCACACCATTCTTTCCCATAATCAGGTGTATATAAAGACAGGAGGATGGTTTCCTCCCTCTCTCTCTTCCTTTTATGTGCTTGGAGGACATCAGGTCTCTGTGTTGGCTTTAGCTCTTATCTCTGTGGGCTGAGGCCTATTGGAGAAGCTGGTGTCCCCACTGTGCGGAGGGGAAGGACCTGCTTCTCTTGAGGGGAGTTTGGTGAGAATTTACTGTTAGTTACTTATTGAGCTTTTCCCTGAGTTTATGAGTATGTGTATCTGTTTGTTTTGGTTTTACCCATTTTTGTCTCTTTTCCCTTTTCCCCCCTTTTCCTTTTGGGGTTGCTTTGGGATTCTTGTTCTGTATATTCATAGTGTTTGATTGTATATAATTGTAATATATATGTGAATATATACATATACTTTTACTACAATTGTCTTTGGGTACTTTTTTTCCCTCTCTCTTGGGAGGTGGGAGTCTGTGTGGCCAGCAGCTGGGTTTGGCAGGGAGCCAACCCAAACCTCCACAGTTGGCAAAGACTAGAATGCTAATTTTAGTGTGTATAAATAATTTATTGAATAATAATATATGAAAATGAATTTGATATGCTTCTCTATATGAATGACAGTCTATCATTGAAATTTATTAATCAGCACATTCCACTAAAATTTTTTGAGAAAGAGGAGGGGGAGATGTGGAGAGGCAGTTTGGAAAAATGCAGTACAGTGGGCTGACTCAGTCTGAATACTTGGTCTCAGAAAATGCAGCTATTAGTGTAATTCAAATCATATGAATGAGATACAGAACAGTCCATATGCAGTCATAATAACAATTTATATACCGTCAATATTAATAGCAACGTCTGTTTGAGAATACAGTTTTAAAATAGGTACGTACAATTTTATTAAGTATAAAAAGACACCGTGCAGAGCACAATACAATATATTTCATCTTTAGTTCTGGTAGTTCTCAAACTCCACTGTCTTAATTGATATTGTCACCAATGACCACTGGATAGAATTACTTCTCTGTAGAAAATGAGGCTTCTCTAGATGAATTCATGCTGCTTGGTTTTAAAAATACAGTAATTTCCTTTCAGTGGCTACTTACATTAATCAAACACTGTCAAGACTTTTGCCTGCATTTGGTTTCTAACATATGCTACGATACTGTAAATTTCCCATTTTCCTTTGTCTCTCTCTGAGAATCCTTCAAAATATTAATTGTTTTTGACTTTGTTCCAAGTTCACAACCAGAACACTGGTTTTGGCTATTTCTACATTCCTCACATTACTGAACTTCCACTGACATCAGTTGGAATTTTCAACATGCAAGGACTGTAGGGTTCTCCCCTAAGCTCCTTTTCTTGCCCTGTATTTTCTAATGAAGCATAGAAGGCATGTGAAAATGATTATTATTTTTAGGATTTGGGGATCCATTTTCTTATTTTCTTGAAATCAGATGACATTTATAGCCTTCCAGCTTTGACTATCTTCTTTGGAAAAGCAGACATGTAAACTTAAGAACTTAAAGATTTTTTTTTGCACACTCCAATTTGATTTAATTAAAAAAACAAAAGCAGAACTAATTTCAAATTGATTTAAATGATAATGTGTGAGTCTTAAACAACTTACACTTCCTTCTCTCTAAAATATATTAACATTAGACTGGAAAATAAATTAAACAATACAGAAATGCAGAGATTATGCAATCACAGTAATATCTGCCAAACAAAGCTTGGTCTTTTGCTAACATTAGCTTACTACATTTGCAATACATGCTAAGCAAAGACCCTACTTCTCTAAAAGGTACATTCAGACAATATATATTTTATGGAATAAATATATAATATATCCAGTTATAGATTTCTGAATAGTAACTATAATAGATACAAGCAATGCCTACGTTTAAAAATACAGTTCTAGGCTTCCCTAACTTTACTACTGATAAAATTAAAGCTGTCCTAAAACTTTCTCACTCTGTTGATGCATAATAAAATATATGGAAACACCAAGAGTAAAAAGCCAATTGCTTCTACAAATGGAATACTTTATAAATATAGTAAATTGCTATTTCCAGAGGGAAATTTGAAAATTATAAACTGGAAGTTAGGTTAAAACAGCTCTACAATATATAGTACAAAGTGGTTATGAAGCGTGATGTACGAGTTTGATGTCTGTGGCAAAATTTTGAGCTGATGTAGTTCATTTCTGGAGATAACTGTAGAGAAAGATCCTGTTCTCAAAAGCAGCCAATCTTAACCTCCTTAAACAAAATTTTCAGTGACTGAAGAAAGCCAACTGGCAAATTTGTCAGAGTAAGGAGTGCAAGATTAGATCAAGCAGAACTATTTGGAATCCCTGGACTTCTCTGTTTCATAGGGTTTACCAATCATGCTTTCTCATTAGGAATAAAGCCACAGAAGTAATAGGTATCTGTGACTGCTGTGTGCTGAAAAGCCTTATCATGAAGGTACCTTCTCTATGGCTCACGTAACTACATTAGTCTTGCACTGTACATTCTCCAGATGAATTCTGTCTCATGTTCCTGTAGTCGTTTCCTTTTGCTGGAATACTGAAGTACAGCTCTGGTTGTTTGATTACTGAACTCTTGATTGAGACTTTTTCTTTCTTGAGAATAACCTAGAATTAAGGAAACACATTCCTCAGAGCAAGAACAAAGAACCGAGGAATTAAGCTGCTGGCTCTCTCTGCCAGCCTTTCTTCCCTTTCAGAAAAATTTAAAATCAGTAAAAAATACTTTACTTGCTAATGAAAAGATTTAAGTAACTGAAAAAAATTAAAAACACCACACATATGTCCATGTCCTGCAATGGCCTTATTTTACACAGAAACTCCAAACTTCATGAAATACTATTGTTTATACTTCCTGTCTGAGTGGAGGCCCTAAGATGGGATTCAGAATTCACTCAGAGCTTTTGTTTGCATCAACAAATCTGGAATTCTGGTGGTCATAGGGCAGGGGGTTTACAGGGTGGGAGTTTCCCCCTAAGTATCAACAGAGGTCAGTGTTAACATTAATAATGATGAAACCATCACTGGGAGATTCAGTTTTTGACCATTTAGGGACTTTCTGAGTCAATTGTGGACCTGTATTAGTACGAATGTCTGTTTTGGGAACAAACAGACATGAGATGTGGAGGGAGATGCAGAGCGTTGGGATGTAAATCATTGGGACATGCTTCTTACTTGATTTCATTTAGGCAAAAAAGAACATATCTATACATGCAGTCATGGCAAAAACTCTCACTGATTTCCGAAAAACTGAACCTTTGAACCTTGCATACCACATGCTTTGTTTGCACCGGGAAACCTCTTGGAAGCTATTGTAATAATGAATGTCAGTCAAGAGCAAATGAAATGCTTCCTACCAAAACTGTACACAAGAACTAAGCACTTACAGCTGCCCTGCAGAGTAACCAGAGAGTGAAGTTTGGGTTCTCTGTAGTAGGGAAGGGGCTAGGAAGATTTTCCTTCACGTACCACCACCAAATCTCAATGTTCTGTTCAGAGTGGTAAGAGCCTAGTTAAAAATACATTAGCTGTGTCTAAATCTAATGGTATGTTTTCACTTGTCATAAACTCTCTGTTTTTTAACATAAAAAATGTTCCCAGGAACTACAAACTTCTTTCACTTGCAGATAAACCAGAGCTGCACAGTGGCCATTGATCTCAGGGTTATTAGCTGGAAATTGGCTCCAGAATTTGCTAGTGCCTTTAACCTCTTTTCAAAATGCATTTCTACTGGGACAAAAACACATATAAATATATAAAAGAATGAGCTCTCCTCATCCTGACTGCTGTTAAGTGCTTGCTGGGGCCCCAAGGGTACCTCCAGCTCCCTGATTGTCCCCCCTTGGGGCTCTTCCAACCCTGTCCTCAGCCCAGGATCTCATGTCAGCCCCCAGGGCCATGATCCCCTGCTCCAGCAATGCCCCAGCAGGGACTGCCTCCTGCTCCCCAGGGCACTGTCCCACCCAGCCATGGGGTCCACTGAGCTGGGCCCACCTGTGGGCTCATGTCCCAGCCTGTCCCCATCCCCAGGCAGCCTGTGGCTGCTGAGCTGCTGTGTGGGGCTCGGATGTCAGACACTGGTGTCAGACACTGCCCTGACAGCCCCTTGGACCCCTGGGAGCAGCTGGCCCAGGTAGGATGCTGTCAGTGGACTTTAAGGAAGACCAATGAATCCTCTCACCTACGACATATGGTTTTGCTGTGTAGTTTGCTGCTGTTGCTGCTGCTGAATGAGCAATTGCTGCTGTTGCCGGCGCCGGGCTGTTCTCAGTTTTTCGAAGCGAGCCTCCATCTCCTCCAGCACCTTGGGAGTGTAGCGCACCACCAGCTTGACACTGTCCTTAGCCGCCTTCAGCAGCTCCACTGCCTTCTCATGGTGTTCTCCTTCCACACTCTGGGAGCAGAGAGAACAGATTTAACAATGAAAATGGTGCTCTGATCTAGAGCTTTGTCTTTTTCATACAGAAAGGCTGTCGGAGTTTTAGGAAGTTTCCACACCTTACAGTTTTCAAGGGACCATTAAAAGAAAGTATTAAGTAAGGTTTATGCACTGCTGGGAATGTATTAATTTTTATATTTAAAATAACCTAAATCTGTTTCAGGTTACATTACAAATCTAATTTCTGATCTGTGTGAAAATGAGGGGAGATATTCAACAAGCTTCATGCAAACAAAAATAATGTTGAAAAACCCAAAGAAATTGTTTGCAAGGTACAAAAATAAAATACTCTATTTAAATGTTGGTAGGAAATGAAGAAATTGCAAGTTTGAAAGAGCAGTTCCTTTCTTATGCCTTGACCCTGCTTGGATCATACAGAGAATGACATGTCATCATCATGAAATGGTTTGGGTTGGAAGAGACCTTGAAGATCATCTAGTGCCAACCCCTCTGCCACAGGGGTATACGTTCCACTAGACCAGGTTGACCTGAGCTCCATCCAACCTGGCCTCAAGCCAGGTTGGGTGGGGATGGGGCATCCACTTCTCTAGGCAATCTGTTCCAGTGCCTCACCACCCTTACAATAAAGAATTTCTTCCTTATATCTACTCTAATCTAGCCCTCTTTCAGTTTGAAGCCATTCCCCCCTGCCCTAGCACTATATGGCCTTGTGAAAGTCCCTCTCCAGCTCCTTTGTAGGCCACGTTAGGTACTGAAAGGCTGCCCAAAGGTCTCCCTAGAGCCCTCTCTTTTCCAGATGCTGAGCTGCAGGTGGAAGAACATGCCTACTGCACCCCAGGACAACACAGGTTTTAGACACTTAATGGCATTGCTCACATGTTTACCACTTACATGACATGGGTTCTCTGTTGGAAATAGACTAGTCTTTATCTGGTTAGTTGTAAGCAATCAAACTGAAAAACAATTGAAACATTACAAGCTCTTGCTAAAGGAATACATATTTTCCCTCCCTTTCTGGAAAATGTTTTACAGTAAATTGGTATCTGCTGTGAAATCCAAAGTATTCCCAAAGGGGCTCAATCTCTGATTTCTATGCTAATATTGTTTGAAACAGTAAATTTCCAAAACAGGAATGTAACTTGACTGTGAAAAGACTATTCAATTTCTACTATTAAGTGGACTGAACAGACTGCTTTTCAATCATGTGGATTGTTCCACATCTTAAAAAAAAGGGAGAAGTTTTCTAATGGTGCATGATTGTAAACGTGTTGTAGGATATATTCCAAAAAACAAAAGTATCTCTGCACGTCTGAAATCTTCACATGGATTTTAGACCATCTAAAAGTAACTATTTTTCTTCCCACTTAAAATAAATGGAAGTTTTACCACCTGCTGTGTTTTAAGACTCTTATATGTACCATGCTATTTAAAACGAAACTATACCCATAGGCTTCTGGACTTCCAAAGAGAAGCTGCAGCACTCAAAATATTAGAAGTTCAATACACGCAAAAAGAATAACTTAGCACTGTTACAGCAACTGCCAGAAGAAAACTCTTTCTATTTCCATCTCTCCTATTTGACTGCGTAGCATTGTGCAAGGACACTGAATAAGAACTACTTCTGCTGTGGCACAATAAGAGCTAGAAATAATGATTGAAAATTTTCAAAAAGCAGACACAAACACTTCTGCATAGATAATAAAAACAATGCAAGCTTATTGCCTTGCTAGTTATCTTCCTTCTTCTGTATTAATACAAATAATTATTTTATGTCTGAGTCAACTGACTGGACTCGAGTTCGTATAGAAATTTTAAGATGCTTTGAAAACATCAATGCAACTCAGAGAAATAATGAATATTATTTCAGGTGTTGAAACGATTACCAAAAATAGAGAAAACCTTCAAGAAAATACAATTTTGAACTGTATGTTCATGAAATTCCCCCAGTAGGTCCAAAGATCTTCAAGAAAATTCATGATCTGTGATGACCAGATTTGTTAGAAATTTTGATTGGGATAAATCTGCTCGATAAGCACTGTTATTGGAGAAAGAAATTGTTTCCTTACAAAGATTTGAATGTTGTTGTGTAAGAAATACTGAATGTATCTAGTGTTCCAAAGAGAGCTAAAATAAAAAGCTATAGATGAACAGGGTGTGAAATTGCTGTAATGAACAAGTCACAGATACAAATGAAAACCTCTTCCCCATATCTCCTAGCCCATAACTGTTCAAAGATAGAAGAGGTGATCATAACTAACACATACTGTAACTAGCTCTCTTTTATAGCACATTCTTTGTGACTGGTTTTGATACTGGCTTTTTTAAAACAGGTCCCACCTTAAGAAGAACTGTGCAAAATTTGTTTTATATTTTTTTTTTTGCTTTTAAATCATGATCAGCATGGTATAGCATGGACATTCAGCAGAAACAACAGTGTATTCAGTGGTGTCATGACCGGTTTAGCTGTGCAACAATATAAACTTAGAACAGGCAATGAACAAACATTTTAAGCTCCCAAGCTACATGATGGTTCTAACTGACATCAATGAGCAATTGTGATTGTTCTGTAGGGGAATAACAAGATGATGTATTTTAATACCTCATTCAGCCTAGTAAACTGCATTTAATTCATGATTGTCTGTTTTCTCTCCTGCTTGCCTCTGGCCTTGCTCTTCCATTTTACAGACAGAATTTTCTAATTAGAAATGAAGGGTTTGACTTTGATGCTATCCAGGTCAATGGAAAACTCCCATTGACTTGAATAGTGATGATACAGAATTAAGCCTAATGCTCTGAACCACAACCAAAGAGGGGAAAATAACAAAGGCAAAGAGTGCTGCTAAAAAAGTCCTGCTCTTTGAATGCACCTCACTCAGGTCTTGACAGCCACAGTTTTCAGCTGCTATTTATGTGATTGTTCCACTTGCTCTTAACATTTTCACTGATGCTTGCACTCCTATTTTTAAGGCATTAAAAATGTTTCACCTGCATAACAGCGGCTGCACAGGTGAAATGGCAGAGCCCCTTGGAGTGTGGGAAAGAAAAGGGCAAAGGAAATTGTTTTGCTGTTTCAATTCTTCCACCTCTGCAAATCTCTGAGGCTGTGCTAGTGAAGGACTTCTGCTGGTATCGGTCATTCCTGTATAAGGTACTTGGTTGACTAGATTATGCTGCTTGGGGACATTGCAAGGATTTGACACTCATGTTAACTGCCCACCAAACATGAGGTTGAATAAAATTGTTTTGTCCTTATTTCCATTATTGCATTGGTAGATTGTATCAAAGAGAAGGATGCAAAATACTGTAGAGACAAGAACAGCTGAAAGAACTGCAGATATGGTGTGGGGAAACACCAATGATTACTGCATCCTGGTTCACAGAATTTTATCAATCTAAAAAAAAAAATCCCACTTTTTTTTGCAGACACAAAAGAAAATCTGACTGTTAGTCCACAAGTTGTGAAACTGAGAAGAATATTTCTATTAGGTATCTCTAAACAAACACTTGAGTGACAAATTAGCCATTATAAATCTATTTTGCATCTTTCCTCTGACTCACACAAGGTATCTGACTAATGCAGAATCTTTGCCAGACATGAACAGGCATCAGTAAGTGCCTTTGTTGAGCCATCTGCAGGGCTTACTGCTTTCAATTTCCTTTATTTTTAGGGGGTGTGGGACAAAAGTATGTAACAAAATCCCTGGCAAAATGAGAAAACAAAGCTTTTTAACATGCATTCAAACAGCTCAAGGAACAGTCATCCCAGTCATGCTGGGATAACAAATCTGGATTCTGAATACACAGGTCTAATTTTATGTTGATAATTATGAAGTCGGATAACCATCAATGGCTGAGCACAAATAAGTTACTGACATTCATGTTCTACCGAGCCGTCTGTTCTATTGTACATACTGTGTATTATTTTCTTTTCTCCAGCTAAATTAAGAGAAGCACGGAGTGAAACAGTCCCAGTGATCTAAATTTAGATCTTTCTTGTCTTCTCTCAAGCTGTTGGCAAACAAATATCACTTCTATAATTTTTGCCTTTTAAATTAATTATACTGCATGGGTTTAAATCAGCCCAAAAATGTTTTGTGAAAAGCTGTTTATAACTGTGAGAGTTGTGAGGCACTGGAACAGGTTGCCCAGAGAAGTTGTGGATGTTCCATTCCTTGAAGTGCTCAAGGTCAGGTTGAGTGGGGCTTTGAGCAACTGGGTCTAGTGAAAGGTGTCCTTGCCCATGGTGGGGGCATTGAGACTAGACGATTTTTAAGGTTCATTCCAACCCAAGCCATCCTATAACTCTGTGATTCTATGACTGTAAGTACACAACTGCAATTCAAACGTTGTTGTTCAGAGTCTGAACAAAAAAATATTTCTCTTGCTTCTCTAAATCAACTTCCTTGTGTGTCTACATGCAATTGTGAGTTTGGTATTGTGGTGTTTTTTGCTGAGTTACCTTATATATTCTAGAACACATGCATGAAATCTTTTAACAGAGAATCATAAAACAGAGGTGACAAGAGGGTTAAATTCAATATATCTTGACATCTGAAGATATCCTTTCTGGTATTTGCCTTGGTGTTGTCAACAGTAAAAGGATTTTTCAAGAACTGTACATCTATTAGTGAATTAAAACTCTTTTTGTCTGCCTTTTTATTCACCTATTGAAAGAAATACTGAACAACAACAAAATTTCTTGATCAATTTCCAATCAGCAAAGTTCAGGCAGTTTACTTAATTAAATATTCAGTTTATTTTTTTTTCTCTGAGACTAAATAATCTTTTCAGTGGATTTTCTTTGGTTTGTATCTTTCATTTCTCATTGTGTATTGGTGCAAGCAAGTTTCCAGAACTCACATTTCTCTTTCAAAACATGATAGCTGATAGAAGTGGTAAAAAGTCTGTCTGAAATGTTGCATAGATATTTAATTTCAAGAGAAAGGGATTATTTTTGAGAGAAGCAGATGAAAACATAAAATCATATAGAAAAGGGCATTTTTTATTGTTTACGGGCTTGCAACAAAGAAGAAATTTAAGTTGTAAAGTTTTATGTTTATGACTAGATTCAGAAATTGCTCCTATGTGCCTTTGGTGCATTTAAATATGAGGCTTAGATGGTGGTTTACGTGAAAAGGATTGCATTTTCATAAAGGGAAGTGCAGGATTATATGAATAAATATGCTTACCTTTTCAGCACCTTACATTTCCTTGGAAAAGGGAAGAAAAAGCAATGAAATGCACAATTTGACCATATCATGGAGTCAGAGCCTTATTTTTCCTATCTATGGCAACAGCCCTTTATTTTTACCTCTATATTGACATTAACAGTGAAACTACAGTGAAACTGTTTCACTACAGCAAAAAAATACTCCACTTTGACTTATATTAAAAACAAGTATGTAAAAAACGTACCTGTTTCCTGAGAATACATGCTCCCTGTATGTGTACATTTGCCCAGCTGATTTCTCTAACAAAGATACCACAGCTGGATGAATCTCACTGAAAGAAATCTAGAATAACTTCCATTGCAAATCAGCACCAAATGTGCTTACCAAATTTCTTTTGATTTAACGTATTCAAAGGCTCTGAAGGTCACAAGACTGCACAAGTGCCACTGCAGCATTACTGTGCTTGGAAAGGGCTGTGTGCCTCAGATGCTATGAAATGAAAGAACAGCAGTCTGTTATTAGGCTTTTACTTGAAAAGGAATTTACAGAATTATCAATTAAGGACATAGTTTCCTTGTAAATTAGGCAGGTGGTGTGGATTTCAAATTAAGCTCTTCAAGCACTCTCCAGTGCCAGGAACTGTAGTGGCACAAAGTTATCAATGGAGCTTTGCTTCACTGCAGCACAAATGCACACTGAAGGTCTCTCACAGAGCTAATTATTTTTGTTTTGTGTGGCTGCATTTTAAATCATGGTATTAGAAATATGTGAAAAATGAAAATCCAGATGAAAATGAAAGCTCTACCAAATTTCCACATACCACTCCATTAACCGAAAGCAGCTGGTCCCCACGTTTGAGCCCACCATGCCTTTCTGCTACTCCTCCAGGAATGATGCGAGAAATATAAATAGGTGAATTTTGTTCTTTTCCTCCCATGACATTAAAGCCCAGGCCCTCCTCAGTCTTAGGCAGCTCTACCACTCGTGGGTGTGAATGGCCTTCACTTGCAGCAAATGCAGCAACTGTTGCCTGGAAGAAAAAAACGAGTGATTTGGCTATTTAGGGAGAAGAACATTGTTGTTCATTTGCAGGAAGAATTCCTTCCTATGAAAACATTTCAGTATCTTACTTTGACATTTTCTGATTGTCTGGAAGTATTTTAAAAATATTAACTTCTTTGCCAATATTTTTAAAATACGGGAGTAAACAGAGAAACAGAGAGTTGAGATGACTTGTCAAAGATAATACAGAAAGTTAGCAGCAGAGCCAGAAGGCAGCACTGGGAAGCCTTACTCTGTGGTAGTGATCCCTTATGATCACTTTTGCATTTCTTTGCCTTTTCACAGGAAGAAAATCTGTTTCTGTGGGATAGGATAATGCAATCTCTAATGGGTTTCTAATTGAAATAAAGTGAATGAACTGAATTGTTGACTCTGCTTCCAGAATTATGGAATTATTCATCATAAATCATAAAATTATATTCTTAGAATAAAAAGTTAAATTTATAATTTTTGTGAAATCTTGCAAACTAAGTAACCTCTGAAACAGGAATAGGAGGTTGCATTATATAACTGGTTCAACATTTTAATTGAAAATTAAATAATGATACAACATATATATAAATCAATTAGAAAAATCCCAGGTTGGTAATCTTATTTTAGGGGGAAAAAATAACATGCTGTAAAGCTTACATCCAGAAAAATATTACCTTTATACTTAATTTTTCACTACAAGCGTTTTCTTACTTATAGATCTTAGCAAATCCTTACATCATTAAGAAAATCTATACTTTTCAACTTGTGTTTGTAGTTCAAACTGCTTGAACAATTCTTATTTACACTAATATTTTTCAGCATCCTAAAAATGCTTATGCTTAATAGAAGCTAGTGGATGACATGACATAATGAAGCAATCTCAATTACATGTTTTTGCACATGCAGAACTTGTAATCATGCATACATTTTATGTTAGACATGAATGCACTAAGAGAGTGAAATACAGACAGCCCAGAAATAACCAGGAAATATTGTGATATTGAAACATTGCTCTGTAACCTGCTGTTCTATATGAATAAGAAATGAGAATGGGAAACACTAATTGGACTTCTCCCCATTTACTAAATAGCATAGCAATAATCTCTATGTTTATCTGCAGTGTAAACAAATCAGGATTTCATATACACATTTCTTTATATAGAACTACAGACTTTACAAATTTACATTGACCATTAACTTTACATTAGAAAGTTAAATCAGAAGAACAGTCTACAGAAAAGACTGTTCTATTTAGAAAGGAAAATACACTGCAATTTAGGGTATATTAGGTTATTTGCTGGCTATTATAGAGCTTGCTTCTTTGAAGTACTCTAAAATAATTTTTTAACATGCTCCCGACCTTCATCTTCTGATACAGCTCTAAATTAATATCTCTTAACATAAATACATAATGGTAAGATCTTAGTTCTGTTAGGATTTCGGTGAGTTTATCTTCACAGGAATGGGACCATAAAGAAGTATCTCTAAAAAAGATTGATGGGTTTTGCAAGTTTACCTATTTGGCATAGAATTGGGTATACCACATAAAAGAGAGTGTTTTGTACAAAATGATAATGGGAAAAAGAAGGCCATGGTGGATCCCCTTGTTTGGAAGCATCTATCTTTGTGCATATTGCGAAAATACAGAGCATATTTCATACTGGTACATAGAATGGGTTCTTTCATGATTGTGCGAATTCCCTTGGAAAATTATCATTTTAGTAGTAGTAATAATGTAGCTGGATATAATGATATAAGAAAGGCAGGTCCACATGGATAAAGACATAATATATTTTATTAAAACAGGCAATGTATCAGAGAAAAACATGCTTGCATTTTTTTGTGAAGTCAAAAAAATGTTGACCAGGCCATTTCTTGCTCAGTACATACAGTTCCCATTACTTAAAAGGGGAATTTTGACTGTTTAGTTTCTATCTCCCAAATACTTCTGTCCTCTCTGGATGAAATGTATGGGAAAATTGTCCCTTAAAATATTGTTTGTTGCAGGCAGACTTCTACAGAATGAACCAGTAGATTTGCTTTGGCAAAGCAACTTTTCAAAAAGCATCATATTCCATAAAATCATTCTCTTTTCTTAAGCTACAGAAGCAGCAAAAAGGTTGAAATTTTCCATTATGATTGTTACCTGGGAAGTAGCACTGGTTCTAGACTCTGGGCTGCCACTGATGTCTAAATTTTCTTACAGTGTACACACGAATACCTGAAACACACACGCGCACAGTCAATTACTGGATCACTTTGGTAACACATATTTCAACAGTTGCACGTATCCTACCTTTGCAGTGGCCCTGGCTCGGAATTCGGGGCAGCCATTAACAGTTATGGTTTCATGCATGTATTGATACACCTAAAATGTTCATGAAAATAAAACAAAATTAATTATATAAGCAAAACAAGGGCTTCATATTAACTCAGACAGGAGAGTCCCTGTCCCTTATAAGACTATCTCTCATTAATGCTGTATTCATGCAATCACATAGTCAAGTGTCTGCTAAACTTGAGCATGGTTAGGTTTATGGAGAACATCAATCTATGTTTCTCATCACGCTTTGCAAACTTAACTGTACATCTTCCAACACAATTCCCTTCCCATTTCTAGCAAGTAGTTTCCCCATATCAGAACAGTTAAGTTCTATGTTATGAAAAATTGGTGTCTCCAGGCAACTGACTTGAATGCGACTGATCTGAACTGATGAGTGGTGTCTCAGCCTCCAACAATGGCTTCTTTGTTCTCTGAACTTTCCTATGAACTAAAGACTTCGGAGACTGAAGTTAAAAAAATATGTAAGTTGCTCAGCATACAGAAGAAGAAGCCATGCTGCTCAGCTGAAGACTGGAAGTGAAAGTTTTGGAGAAAGGTCAGAATAGTAGCTTCCATCAACCATAATTTGGAATAATGAAAAGGGCTGGTAGGTCAGACATGGTCAATGGGTAAGATTATCCTTTAGAAAAGAATTGTACATTCACATAAACTGCATAGAATCAACACTGCCAATATGTGAAACTTTCCGTTGCTTTTTTCTGGTATGCACTCTTGGCTCACTTTTCCTGGTCCTTAACGCTCCCCTTTAAACATCTTCAGTAAGGAAAAATGAAAAGGCTCTATCTTATACTGCCTTTGTTCTCTAGATTCGTCACACTCTTACACAAGATGTATCAACCAATGCCATGATACTAGCTGGTTTTTTTGATAACAAACATAAAAAATAAAAATATTTACATATACAGGAAGTTTTTTGAAAGTCAAAGATGAATGCAAACAAACCATTTACATTTTATTTAAGTTTCTTATAAAACCACCAACCTAAATAAATATGTTCCTATATGCCATTGATTTACTGTGGGCATTTCCTTAACCTACTTCATGAGAAATTTTGTCTTTTCATATACTCTGTGTCTCAGGCTGCATTCCTCAGAGAGAACTTTTGCTGGTAAAGTATGTTAGCTCTTACAACAATCTCCTTAGGTTCCTTTAGGAGTGCAGATACAATTGTACTTTCACTCATTTGCTGGTATTTTAGCAGGAGTGCCAAAACTTTCTTCTTTGGTAATGTAAGTGTTCCTTTGGTAGAGAAGGTGTCAAACCTGTATTTAATTGACCTGTGAACAATGGCTTGTTCCACTGACAGGCAAAGCTCCCCATCCCCCTGTCCTGATGACTTGTTATGCAGTACCCTAATAATGTATCTCTCCCCACTGAGCCTGTCATTATAAAACTTAACACACTGACAAGTTTATGCTACAAATATCTAAAGAGAACTAAGATTTGTGGCTCAATCCTGACTTCAGTGGACAGACAGAATGTTAATCAAGCACTCTTGAGTAGCAAAATATTTGGGATAACTGATATCCAAACCTTTTTTTGGGGATATCATTGACAAGGAAAAGGCAAAAAAAGAAAGGAGATAACAAATGTAATCCAAATTTAAGAGATCTAAAATATGCTAAACACTTTCAAAATATAGCAGAAAGATTATTTTTCTTGAGTATTTTCAGCACATACGTCACTCTAGAACTGAATTAAAAAAAAATCTGGGCCAGTGAAGAAAACTGAGACAAGGGGAGTATGCTGTAAAGTTTCCTGCTTCCTCCAATTGAAATGAAATCTTGCTTCCTTTGGTGGTATTGACACTGGCCACAGCATAAACCAGGATTTTGCCCTTAATTTTAAATATATGGGAAAAGAAAGCTCTTTTATAGTCTCAAAAGGATCTCATTTTGTTTTTTTTTTGTACTGGATGACGCCATCATAAAAATGGGCTGAGCCTACATATCCAGTTGTATTCTGCACAGCTCAGTTCAATGTTTATTGTATTATGTTGTAGGACATATTATTATATAAGAACAGCTACTTCATTATATAAGATGAATACTGTGTAATTGCAGTAATGAATCATTAAATACTTGTTTCTTTAAAACCCATACTGTACTGAACCAGTGATAATGCTGTATTTTCTTCAGGTTCTCCTTCATCTTAAAAGCATGAAAGCAGAATGAAAATATTGGTTTTGCTTGCACAGCTATAAATGCTGTGGTTTGCTATAATGTCTAAAGCATGTATTTGAATATTGAACTGTTATGACATTAAATGGCTTTGAAAACAAGTCACAGTATTTCATATGGAGGAACAGTAACTAAAAAGCTCTTTAAAAGATTCGTAACTAAAGTAGAACATCACAAAGGTGAGCTGACAATGACATATTCATGTTTGCCAGGTTTGATGTCATATGCAGCCTACTGACTGCATCCTACAAGTATCTAGCTGGTAGACTTTGTAACACCCAGTGTCCTGGCAACTAACTTGCCTATTGGTCAAAAAAAGAGACTCACTAGTGTGTGATTATACGTTAAAAAAGAATCCAGCTACTCAAAATCTTGTGAAAAAAATATTATCAATAATGCCATATAATCCTTGGGTTTATTTGTAAATTTTCAGTGCTAACATTTAAAATGTTGTTCTGCAAATAGTTATCAGTGATCATAATACCTATAGCGCAGTTCTTAGAAAAAACCTGGCATATCAAATCTCACTCTCTATAAGCAACAGATGCAACCAGTCTTGAATATTTGCTTGAGGCATTTGTAAATCTAATTATCCTATTTGACTGTTACATAATGCTTAATGTAATTTCAGTTTAAGAATTATAAAACATACACCCACGTAACTATCATCTTATTACTAAGTCAGTTTAACAATCAAACACAGATTAATTGTACCTGTTCCACCAAGCCCCTTATACTCTTTGTAGGGCTCATATCTAATCACTGCTCATTTTTGCAATGCACAAAAAGCACACTGAAGTCCATAAACAAATGTTGTTTTCCCATAGCCACACTAAACCCTTTATGTATGCTGCTCTCAGCACCACCTTAGCCATGATTTGTACACAATGCATCCATTCTGCTGCCTCTTCTATGTACACAGAACACATAAACTGAAAATCTTAGTTCTCAAACTGAATAAGGTAGCATTTAAATCCTCCTGTTGTGGAATAAAGCTTTTTGTTCAATCCATTGTACCTAACAACTAATTGAAATAGTTTTATAAAATCTTTTCTTTTAATGTTATTATCTATCTATCTATCTATCTATCTATCTATCTATCTATCTATCTATCTATCTATCTATCTAATCTACCTCTGATTATATTTTTAAGATATAGCAATTGTCCTGAATCTAACAATGCATCCTTAAGATACCTGTATAAGATCTACTGTAGATTTCCTTACTTGGACAAAGTACCACTCAGTATAGAAGACAAAGGTGCAGAATTTAATTGTAAATATTTGAAAATCTCCCCTTCAGGATATTTACTAAAGAAGTCTTTTAAAACAGTGACCTTTGCTGATCATGACAGGTGAACCATTTCGAAAGACATTGTGCAATACCATTGAGTCGAAGGAAGAAAATTAATGTATCATGAATCACAGACTGGTTGAGGTTGGAAGGGACCTCTGGAGGTCATCTTTCCAACACCCTTGCTCAATCAGGGCCACTTAGAGCCAGTTGCCCAAGACTGTGTCCAGAAGGTTACTATATGTTAGTAACTTGAAAAAGAGTTGCACATCTATTTTTTCATGTACGGCTATTTCTTTTCTGAGTGTCTATAGGACTACATTGATGTTTAATAATATTATTTGCTGACAGACTGCATACATAGTCTGATGGTCTAGTGCCTGGGGAAAAGGGTTTCCACAATTCATTAATAATAGAGATTAAATTACAGGTGAAATGTCAATGTTTCAAGACGCGAAGCTGCAGCTGCAAGGTAAATGGTAATGTTATTTTAAGTGATTTTAAGACTGTCAGTGTCTGTGTAGTGAACATTCATTGGGTAAAGCCATGCTGCAGACAGGGGTTTGTTCACACAGATCTCATTTGTGCTGTGGAGCAAGACATACTCAGCTTTGTTTGCTCTTTCCTGTGATACAGAGAATACAACAATCCATGAAGAAATACTCCTGAAAGCACAAATATAGATCTCAAGACTTTATTCAGATTCTGCAGGTAGTCTCCTCAGACAGCATAATCTAAAGTTATTCTCTCAGAGTACTCAAAGATTATGAAAAGAGCAAGGGAGGTAAATTACAACTAGAAAATCCGAACTTGGAAGTGAATCCTCCTTGCACTGCAGCAGCTCTCACAGGCACAGAGAAATGCACATTTTATTACTTCTCCCAGCAGGAGCTGTAGTGAGTCAGATGCAGCAGGTATTAATATGATCATAGTCCTCATCCCCACACATTCAGCTGGGAGGCAAAGCAGCTGGTTTACGATTACTGAAGCTCAGGAAAGGGGACTGCCTTACAGATACTTTAGGAGCTAGCTTCTTACCAAAAATTACTCCATACGGACCCATAAGAAAGCAGCATGTTATTTAGGGCTGGGCTATTCAAGTCAACGTGAAGCTTTAGGAAGAAGGCCCAGGAATAACAGTGCACTTAGCAGCCTGTTTTATAAAGGTGGCTAGAAACTGCATTCTGTTTACAGCCTGAATGATGCAGCATCTTTTCTGATGAATTCTCAAAGTTAGAATGTAATTAAACAATTTTATTCCATTAACTTCTGTAAGAGGTATTCAATGCTTTATCCCCTGATGAAATATGTATTTCTAAATACAACTGTACCTACAATAATGGTGCTCAACTTAAGGATAACTTGGTCTGAACACCAGAAGGGAAAAGACATGATGCAATGATCTAGTCCTCAAAAAACCCCACAAATACAACACAAGACAGAGTACATTGCAATTCAAACCTGTGAAGTAGCAGGCCCAGGTGAAGTTTTCTTAAATTTACAAGAGCGGAAGTAAACAACCTTTCTGAACATATCAGGGGTTTCTTAGCATGAGATAATACATGTAAGTAGTAGTAATAATCCATGTTTCCAAAGTGCATGCAGCATGATAATAATAAAAGATATTAAAATACTTCCTTCAGGAAGTCACAACCTAAGTAAGTGACTTAGGGAGGGAAGAGTTACTGTGAAAATAACCAGTGCAAGGGAGACATAATTGGCTTCATTGTGTTTCTGTAGTCATGTCAATGGAAGCAGACACGTGTGCATCCTTGCAGAACTGAGGCTATACTATAAAAGAGAGATTGTTATTTACTTGTATGTATGCTGTATTGCGGTATGATGCTTCTACCATCAACTAGCTGAATCCCTGTTTTCCTAACTGCCTTCATATGTTGGAAATGATGAAGCAAATATTTCTCACTTCTAAGATGTCAATGAAAAGATGTATCTCAATCAGTCTTTTACCATGGTGAGAAGAGCAGAAGATGCTTGAATCGGCATAATTGTTGGTCTCACTTCTTCCTTCTTCTCAAAACCAGGAAGCTGATTCTCAGGACTTCAGTCTCCTGATCTGAGACAAATATATCATCTCAGTGTGCAAGCACCAGTCCTTGGCACAGGCCAGGAGAACACCCGACCTCGTGACTAGAAGTTACAGTGCAAAGGTGCACTGGAGAGCTGTGTACTTCTCCGCTGTGGTGCCTGTGAACACCTTATTTCTGTAAGCAGACTTCCAGCAGAGACACAAATCCGTTGTGTCATTCCCCCTAGTCTACTTTGTTTCCATCACTTTTGACTTTCACATTCTGTTTGGCATTTTTTCCTTACCCACAACCTCTTGTCTATATTTTCCATTCTTAATCCAATACATTTATGTCTGTGTAGTGGAATGCATTGGTTTGTACACCTGGACAGACTCTACCACAGATGTGCTTCAGCACTCAATTCAGATCATGCTTGACCACATCCATGACCAAGGACATTTTAAATGCTACAATGATCAGGAGGGACTCTGGTAACCTTTAACCTTTTTAATCTGGTAATTTTTATACCAATCATCATTTTGGCTTGAGCTACAGTCTTTAGAAAAGTTCTGTGAGTTTCAAACCTCCAACATGCATAGGAAATTGTCAACTGGAAAACAGTATTTCCATGAAAAATGGATTATTTCCAAGCTAAATGTGTCCAATTTCAAATAATAATTTTTTTATATAATCGAGTATTTTTCATCTCTTATGGTGATCTTTCCTTCTCTACTGGAACCAGTTGTAGGCCTTTGTCTCATTTTGGACATCTATGCCCTTTATGATAGGTTTGCTGATATTTCAAACAGTATTTGCTTTTCTACAAAATAACTCACAAAAGTGCAGTGGAACGCTTCCATTCAGCCATAAACCTCTGCTAGCTCAATGAAAATGGAAAATCTATAGTACTGATGTGTTTAGTTTTGTATCTCTTGAACATCAAATGGAGTTTCTGGTTTTGTGCCTGTGTTCTGCTTTTTAAAAATTATCTCATGTGATAAGCATGCTTGGGAAAATACATCCATACCATGAGAATGTGTTTTCTCCACCAGAGCTACTGCTTCTAGCTAAGATACTGTACTAAACGCTGTTATACAACATAGTCCAGAAGACAGTTCCACTGGGTAGTTGAAAGCAGGCTGATTTTCTTTTCTATCTATCAAGTCGATTCAAAAAATACTAACATTGGTTTTTCCTTATGTTAATAGCTACTTTTATCTTTGGTATTTGATTAAAAAAACTGGAGAAGAGACTATTCTGGATGACTGGAAAGCAAGAGACTTTGGGGAGACTTTTTAAATAGCAGTCCTTGTGAGGGACAGAACCCCAGAAAATCACTGGTTGTGGAAGAATACCCTGGATGCCATGTACACTCACAACTTTGTGGTTACATTAAACTTAGATTCTTCTTAAACAAGATTGCTTGAGCAAATGAATCACAAAGGCCCATTTTGTTATAGGACTGTGACAGGTGTTTGAATAATGCCAAAAGAAGCAGAATTAGGCAATCTCACACCCATGTTCACAGTGTATATATGGCACATAAACTTCAGTCAGGCCCTGAGCATAAGCTGACAAAAGTTCTTCCTTCTTCAATGTCAAAAGGACAAGTTGATAGATGCCTGTGAGTACAGGGCAGTTGAAATGGTTGCAAAGTACCTTTGACAAGAAGGCATCCTTCTTACTGGAAGCACCAACAGGTCTGTATTACATAAGTTACAGCCTGCAGATACTGAATTTGGACAACTGAATTTGAAAAAGCTGCTTTGTGACAACTAGTCTGTATTAATGAGCTATTTATATCTGACAGAATGTGGTCATTCAAGGTTGCTGGCATTCTGAATATTTTTACATGATAAGCTCTCATTAGCCTTTGAGCAGTTACATGTTTGCATTGGGAAACCTGTTGGTGTTTATTTTTAATACCAAACTTCTGCATCATTTTCACAATTGTTGCAACAATCCCCTTTCATAAAGTAACCACATGGATGTTGCCACCTGATGCAGTGGTGATGCTAACCCATTAAAAAACTCAAACCTGTAAAAAAAAAATCAGTCTCATTTAACAACCTGAGCAGATGAGACAGTTTCAATTTCAGGTCATGGGGAAGAAATATTACGAATGCTGGCTTTTTCATTGAGGAAATTTTATTTAAGTTTCCTTTGTGGGTGGGGATTATGGAAGAAACTAGGTCAGTTTTACCAAAGTGAAAAAACCCATCTGAATCTCAATGCATTATTAAGCTGTCCTTAGGCAGTAGGAGAAAAACAACATAGGCCTGAAACATTGTTAAAAATAAATTAAGTATAATCACTGCAAGGGTATAATATTTTAATTTAGGGTGAAATGCTTTATGAAGGCTCAAGTTAAAATGGCATTTTTTTCATTTTTTTTTGTGTGGAAAAGGGTGGTGTGTACTCGGCTCTGACAGTATCTGTAGTGGTGTCTGAAAGCTGATACAAATTTTGGTTCCTGAGTTCTTACCATATGATGGTGCATCTGTCCAAGAAACAACCCAACAGGGGTTACAGGCAGCGGCCAGAATCTCTTTGCTCCCTTATGCGCAAACAGAAAAATGTAGCAGATGTACCAGAAAATGCATGCTGTCACATCCTCTGCACATACTGCGTGAGTCAATTGAAACACTCCTGGTGTTGCTGTTAGGACACACAAGACCTCTGTGTGCCTCCTCTTCTTCCCTCTGATATCAATTCTGCCTGGAATCATCACTGACACTGTAAAGTCAATAGGAAGTTGCTTTGCACCCTTTTAAGAATAAGGAGAAATAGACTTTTATTTGCAAATAAAAACTACTTGTATAAGGAACAAGAAAAATCTAACTGGATTACTTAGTTTGTTTCATATCCCTTACACGCTGTTCTATATACTCTGCTCTAAGTTAATGGTGTAACACTCCAGTTTCTAAGCCTCATGCTTAACTGGGAATATTACTTAAGACTTTTCAGTTTTCCCAATAAACTTTTGAAAAGTTTACATAACATAAACATTCGTTATGTTCATGTTCAGCAAAAACGGTGCCACACTTTCTCTAAGAGAATTTCTTTTAATTTAGTGAGAAAACAGGTGTTTTGGCAAAAGGGT
>JAWWMO010000043.1:39146020-39183796 GCA_035047845.1 Dendrocincla fuliginosa
ACGCTCTTCCGATCTAAAAGGGTTTATAGGAATAACACACAACCAAGGAAAACTGTTATGCTAGAGCACCAGCTAACAGTAGCCCCATACAACCTAGTGAAATACCATTCATTGGTTTTAAGTCACTCACAAGAGAAAGAAAAGAGTAAAGGAAGAAAAGAGATTAAGAGTAAAGAAAGAAGGAAGGAAGAAAGAGAGAAGGAGAGAGAGAGGAGAGAAAAAGTTACTGCCAAGACTGACATGTTTCCAGGCCTCAGGGCAGTAGGCCAAATAAAATGGAGACCCTGCACATCTGCTTATATGGCTTGGCTACTGTGGCCACCCCTTCCAGGTGGGACAGGCAGTTCCCTGAGCACTGAGTGCCCTCCCAGCTGCAGTGAGGGGTGCTGCAGGCAGTCAGAGGGGCTGGGGCGTGGTATGGATGGGCTGCCAGACAGCCCTTCCTCCATTGACAGCCCAGCCATGTGGCTGCCTACACGGCCACGAGTGCTCCGTGCCCTCAACCATGCTGCCTGCAGAGCGTGTGCCTTCTGACAGGGCCACGAGTGCTCTGTGCACTCAACCACGCTGCCTGCAGACCCTGTGCCTTTGGACACGGCCATGAGGCTGCAGGCCAGACCATGGCCTCTGCCCCAACACACACAGACAAGAGAGTTGATGCCACCCAACTATTACACAGTCTACTGAGATACATTTCTCACAAATGATCTGCCTCTTTGAAAGCAGTGCTACAATTGTTTCAGAAATTGTATGCTTTAAAATCACTAAACCTTAGCAAAATACTGTACTAAAAGTCTCTTCTGCTGCTTCTACTGCAATATACTGGGATAAAAAGGAATATGAACGTGTGTGATTAGTTAATTCCTGTAAGACCAAGTGGAATTCATAGCTTGTAATTTAAAACTCTCTCTTGGACCTCACTGCCAGTTACTTTTGAGTTCAGAAATATGCCAAGTATTAATAAACACTAATTTCCTCCACTTTATGAGTAAGTCTGTATATGCTGTGGGGGCTGACTTATGCAACAGCCACATTCCAAACTTTAACAGATTTGTCAAAACCTTGCCAAAATGAGCACCTGGATGAAACAAGACATCATCATGCAAGCTCATCTTAAATGTTCCCATCCAGCTGAGAAGACAGGGAGAAAGAAGGAAACCGCTGATGTTTCTTGTTTTATATCCCAACAAAAATGTAGTTAAAATGGAGTTTTAAAACAGTTTTACAATTTCTTTTCTTTTCTGAAGGCACAATTAAAAAATGGAGATTGAGCAGCATTTCTCAGGAGTCTCATCAGTGACATCATTTAAGCAGCAGCAGAGGGATACTGAGGATCCATCAAAGCAGAAACATTGGTGTAGTGGCTTCCAACAGCCTGTCAGCATAAATATTACTCGGTAGTTCACCTTGCTGCTGATTTCTCTCAAGAGGAAGAAGAAGGCTTGAGATGAACTGTAGCAAAGGTTATTCTGTTTATTCTTAAAAGTGTTATGTAATCAAATAGAGTACTGCAACAATAAACTGAAGTGATAATGTGAGGGAAAAAAAAACGCTGAGATGTACCACACATGTTCCACTGGAGTCACCTCCTGCACCACATGCCACTGCAGCTGTGTGCCAAAACAAGAACATCACCTGAGACCACTCACCAGAGTTTTAGTGAGTATGATACAGCTACCCAGAAAAACTGTAACATGAACAAGGTATGTAATTGTTTTGATTCTATACAATGCAGGACTCTTGCAGCACTAATATATTTATTTATCTGTTGTGAAAGGCACAACTATGCAGAGCACAAATACGGTTAGATATATAGCCATCAGCCAACTCTGAAAATTGATCTTTAATCAAAACCAGTGGGAGAAAGCACTGATTAAAGACCAATGATATGGCCTGGATGCAAATTCTGGGCTACTTTATCTGTGAAATTGATGTATTTAGCTTCAGGCACCTAAAAAAAAAAAGTGACAATAGCAGCTGCTTCAAATCTCCTACAGTGAAGTTGTAAAAGTGGTAGGGACTCAGTAATTGCACAGAGACTAAATAATGCCTTCTCTCAGATAATGTTTGGGCAGCTTGATAAATTCATATAATTGCCATTAATGAAGGCCATCTGCCGCGGGACAAGGTAATAATTTCCAAAAGTTCTCATTCATGCCATTCAGTGCTTGCAAGCTAGAGAGTAATGCTTCGGTCAGTTATGGTAAAGTGGCAAATGAAACTTCATTGTTTGTCAAAATCTGAGTAATTTCTGATTACCTTCACCCTATTAAAAATAACACAATAGAGTAATTAAAAAAAATAAATCTGTGTTTACTGCTAATTTAAGCTTTTCTGTTGAATTTGCTCAATGCCTAATTCAGCATGGTGGCAAGACAAAAAGCAGCCAGCTCATCTTTAGAAATCTGATGGGTTTTTATTATCTAATTTACATACATTACAAATCAGTCTCTCAGATCATCAGTATGGATACACTACTTGCAACCACAAAGCAGAAAAGAAAACCCTGTCAAACATGAAAATGTTACTACTTAGACATATCATCGTATTTGAAAGAAGCTAAGTAATGCCCTTTCCAAACAGGGATGAAGGTACTCATATAGTGGAAACATATCATTATTTTATGTGGCTTTTCATTGCTGGGACAATGGTAATGAAAAAGGGATGGAAAGGTACAGTAAAAGATTCTTGCAAATGCTAGACAGCCTCAGAATTCAGGTAAACTGAACTGGTTTGGCTGACATTATAATCCATTCCAGTACCTAAAATAAAGATAAAATGCTGAAACTTTACAATTAGTATCCAGGAATGCAAATTTTAATAAAAAGTTACAAATCAATCAATGCATAAGCATGCAAAAATCTGAATGAAATTGGTCAATTTGCACAATTCAATATTTGCTACTGTATGAGTGCTGCTACTAAATTAATGGTGCAGTAATTCTGAATAAGATATCTGGAACACCAGAACAAGGTACAACAAGGTATTAGATTAGCTTAAGGAGAATTTTGCTTCCCAGCCAGTCTAATGAGGCATCATGCTAATATAACCACACTGTTTTTGTTACAAATATGAGCTGATAAATCTCGCTCCCTTTACTCCTGTGAGTTGTCCTATTGCCCTTTTGTTTACTAATTGCCTTATTATCTGCTCAGTCCTGACCAACACTTTGGTTTGCATGGGTAAATGTGACAGTAGGGACGTTCAGATATCAGGCTTCCTACTGAGCCTTAATCACAGCTCTGTGTTGTGAATTATAGCAGAAAGTCTTCTCAATATATTTTTTTCCCAAGGTTGCATCTTATAATTTAAAAACTTCAAAAACTGGGCTTGCCTGTGGAGATGAGAGATTGACTGGAACTGCATTTCTCTTCCTGCAACAAATATTCAGCTTCCAGTGAAAATAAAGCATAACACAGGGCAGGACTGTGGGTCTGACCTTGTTGCCAACCAAGAGTTTGGCCTGGTAACCACTTTTACATGGATTCATGAGGCAGAAAACAATGAAATTCTACTTTCAGAGGCTAGGTCTGGGAGGTGGAGGAACAGCATTATAATCCAAAATGAATAGCCACATTTTGAGATTCTTGAAACATAATGAAAGCAGGTCTTTAAATGATTCCTACATTAAAATCCTAAATTAATAATTTAAGAAAAGAATTAATCAGAATTTTTGCCTGAGTCTAGCTAATACCCAGGTTGTTATATTTAGTACACCCTTTTAAAAATAGAGTACACCACAATACTGGGATATCTGAAGTGAATGAGCATTTAAGGGTTCCAGCGAGCCTTCTGCTGTCACTCGCTGCATCACAGTAAAGTAATGTGAGCACAGTACCATCAGACTCAGTTTTCACCACCCAGCAGCCTTTTCTCGCTCCTTAATATTTGCAAAGACATATATCAGGGTTAATAATGAAAAGCCCAGGTGGGTGGCTTGAGGAAATGATGAGATAATAACACATTGTATATTAACAGCACTGAGATTTCAAGCATTCAGATTGCTAAGGCATGGAAATGACAATTATTAATTAAAGGAAATCATTCCAGTATACCAACTAGGTTTATTGAACTATCCTAACTAACATATAGCCAAACTGTTATTTTAATACTATACAACACAATCAAATATATTTCTAAAGTAAATGGAGAGCATCCAGACCTCATAAGAAATGGGTCAGTGTTCTGCCACCACCTTTTTATGCCTGTAAGTTAACAGTGGTCTTTAAATGTTCAGGATGCTCTGTCTATAAGCTATATTTTATAGCAAGCTTAAAGTTTTAAACTACTGAGGTAGGAACTAACTATTTTCAGAGACAACAGGTTTTCCACTGACACATTTCATACAAAATGCCGAAGATCAGGGTACATTGTGTTGGCTGCTGCTCCCTTGTTAGTGACTCCATCCTGCAAAAGTGCTCTCTGTGATGACCTGATATTTTGGTGGGAGTCATAACAGAGTAAAATAATGGTTACTTTTTTGTATCTGGTTGCCACACCACATTTTTATGGAAACATATTGATCTGATTAATTTTGGTATTGATAAATGTTTCAGCATAGGTATTTATTGGTCAGATTTTCTTCCAAGTAATATCCACAAAGAAAACATTAGATTTAATCTTGAAATGGAAAACTGAGTAGCAAAGACAGCCTGTAAGAAAAGTGAGATACACCTGACTATTACATATTTAACACACAGAAACAGAAACTGGGGAATCAACCTGAAAGAACATTACAGTCTACAACTTTCTTGTGAGGGCAAGAGGAGGGGTTGGCATCAATCTCTTCTCTGTGGTGACCAGTGACAGGACATGATGGAACGGCCTGAAGTTGTGCCAGGGTAGGTTTAGGTTAGATAAGAAAAAAAGTTGCTTTACCCAGAAGGTGGTTGGGCACTGGAACAGGCTCCCAAGGGAAGTGGTCACAGCACCAAGCCTGACAGAGTTCAGGTGTCTGGATGATACTCTCAGGCACGTGGTGTGACTCTTGGGGATGATCCTGTCCAGGGCTAAAGACTGGACTTGTTGATCCTTGTGGGTCTCTTCCAACTCTGCATCTTCTGTGCTTCTGTGAAAACTTCGGTCATCAGGAGATGCATATGTTTATCAAACTACATTATTACTCTTCTGGTGCTTAAGCACCGATTATCAGATATTAGGAGTAAATGAAATTCCCATAAGCTGCTAAGGCATGTCAAACTTTGTTGTTGATTATTCACTGTGTTCTGCCCAACTATTTATTCTATCTTCTCTGTCCACAGGTCTTTAAGATTTCTTGTCAGACCAGAAATTCACCTTATCTTACAGGTCTTATAACTTCCTTTTACTGACTTACAACAGTTAAAATAACTTTATCAATTCAGGTTGTCTAGTTTTATATGGCATGTGAATATAACTTCTCAGTAGCTCAGCTGTGCATTCAGTTTCATAGACTTGCCCTTCATTTATTTCACTATCCCCCTGGAAATCAGAAGACTATAAGATAGCAACAGTTTTGAATAAACAGCAAGAACACTTGGAATGGTAAAGGACTTAATGGTATAATTGTCCATGTTTTGCCTGATGACAAGGTTATAGAAGGCTAATTAATCTTTATGTAGTTAGAGAGCTTTTGAAATAAGTCATTTTAAAGCACAATTATTTTTTTTTTTCAAATTGACTTTTAGGGTGACCAGACTTTGGTTAACTTGTTTTCTGGTGTAGGGGTCTTCAGGTGAAAAGGAAATAGTGAGGCCATTACATACTTCAGTTATTTCCATTCTTTTCAGAGCTAATATGTATTCCTGCCTAGTGCCAGACAGAATATTTCAGTTGGTGGTACTTATATTTAGCTAAGTGAGAACCATTAATCACCATTTCCTGACACAGCATCCTTGCAAAATGTTAAAGTACTTCTATTTAAATTTCATTCACTCAGTCACTTTCAAACAAATTTTATTTCTATGGAACATTAGTGTGGAGATTTGAACTGGTGGGTTGATTTACTAAATAGGTTCCCATAAATACAATTAATTACAGCCATTAGATAGATTTCTACACATTAGATTGGAATGTATGTCACCTAATAACGTATCTCATACTTTCAAAGGCTAATTGGCCATCAAAGGGAGCTCCTGCTTCCGTAGTTAAAGAATTCCTACTTGTAAAAGGGACAAGTCACATTCAGTCAATACAGTGCAGATTATGTTTTATCTCCAATCTTTTCACCCACACTCAGCCCAATATTGAGTTTCCCTGGGACATATTTTAACAATCAAACACATTGGACAGTTAGGTTTTCATGATTCCATAGTCTGGAAAAGAACATTTTTATTTTCCAAAGCTCCTCCATTATAATATTGACAGGACTACAGGAGTCAACCTTAATCTCTTTTATGAGGTTTTCTGATGAATCAAAGTTAGGCTCAGATCTTGCATTATAGAATGAACATACCACACTGCAGATCTGAATCTCTGTGTATATAATAAGCAGGCTCTTCCAGAATTTGCATACTTACACAAAGCCTGCCTCCACATCCCATTTTGATTACTCCTACCTGCAGCTCACACCTAGTCCGCTTCCCTCCCACTTTTCTCATTACTTCCAAGTGACTGCTGTGCATTCTCTTGTAATGTCAACAACTTTTCTCCTCTAGTCTATGTAGGTGCTAATAAAGGAAATTAAAATGTAGTCACCACACTCTTACATCCTGCACTGAGGATAAGAGAAGATAAACCATGGGAGGGAGCACTAGCAGAAAAATTTCTGTCTACCCTCAGCTATCTCAGGCTCAAATACACTCAGTAAAAAATATGCTGTTCAATAAAGCAGCCTTCTATAAACTCCAGTGTACATGAAGGACATACCAGAAGGGCGTCCCTGATTAATGGCATGACACAGCTCAGATATCCTCCAAGCTCTTGCTGCAGTGCTTGGAAATGTCTAACAATGTAACATGACCAAAATATCCCATGCTTTTCTAATTATTTTTTTTTAAATATAGAAGTTTTTCTGAATATAGAAATTTTTCTGAATTTTCCAATAGCTCTTTAACCAGCAGAAAAAAGTCTAAATATTTGCCAAGGGCTTAATGTAAGTAACTGAAAAGAGAAGCCACATGTTGAACAACCTTAAGTACTTGCAACGTAAATATGTCAATCTTCCCACTCTTCCTAAATGAGAAAATTTGTTACTGGTCCTTTTATATTTGAAGATATTTTTTTAAGAAAAGGTTTACATGCATAACGGTGAATGATATTATTTTTTGCGGGTGTAGAAATTTTGTTCTCTGATAGTATTAGATAGATTATATTATATAATATATACATCTATAAAATATGTAAAGAGAAATAAATGTTTTTTGTTAATGGAGTCGGTCGAACGGCTCGTTCATCATCACTCAGTTCTTGTGTAACTAAGCTCAAGGCTTATAAAGTGTCTATTATTTAGCTGTAAGAATATAACAGTCTGTCATGTGCAAGTTGTCTTTAAACAACCCTCTATAAAGACCTTTTTTGCCACTGAGATGATTTTTTCAAAATATACTTTTAGCTCACTGAACCTAGAGTGCATTTTCTAAGGCACTTTCCTAATTCTTAGGCTCTGTACCTGTTTCAACAAGCTTTGTGTTAGCTTCTGCTAAGACTCTTTTCCAGAGATTAATATAAATTTGTTAATATTTCACTGATGAGGCTGTGAAATATTACAGCCTCAAGTTGCCTCAAATTGTCAAGTTGCCTTTGACAATTGGAATACCAGGCTCTGCTACCTGAAAAAAAACCCAACAAAAAACACCACAATTTTTCAATGCTCTGTGGTTATTCAAAGAAGCATTTAATTGGTTAAATGAAAGGACTAATTAGAATATCAGCTTTTGAGGGTACACAGTGACATTATTTATTGTCAGGGAACACTATTCCCTTTAAAAAGCCTTGAAAACTGCAATTTAATTCAGCGGAAGCCTCTCTATGATTCGCACATCGGAGAATATATTCTATAAAACAAAGAGTGTGTTCCATTTTGCATATTAAACTGATGTCTGTTCATCTCTTTCTTCTTTCCAACCACTCAGCAGTCTACTCAATCAATCTGTTGCTGTTGCCTAGTTATCAGGAGTTCAATTCTGCTACCACTGGGGGAACATTAGATTCCCCATTGATTTCAGCAAGCGAGGATTAGTTCCAGGCAATAAACAGCTAAACTAAAAGAGAAGTTCTTAGAGATTTTCTACAAAAAAGATGGTACCTTCATTAGGGCATTTATAGCTCCTTCTGTGTGGCAGGCTAACAGCACCCAGTTTAGCAAGTAAGATGTCAACACAATGTCATATCAAGTCATGTTTTTTTGTCTAAGAAACACTTCTAACTGAATTGTTTGTAATTTAACTGCTGTAAAGATACTGCTTTTATGCATGTAGGAAGTTGGGTGCATCTTCCCTAGCTTGACTAGAAGAAAACAATTATTATTTATCTCTTGCTGGGCAGAACTTAGGAAGGCCCTGACCACAGCTGGGAGGGTAATGATCACAGTTCTTAGCAATCTGACAAGAATTTCTGTCATGTGGAGCAAAGCCCACTGGGACCTGACCACTGACTTCAAAGGCAAGATTCCTGTCAGCTTCAGTTAACTTCAGTGCTTACAGTTTTTGGCTCTTACTGCATTCTGATTTTATCAGCACATCCCTACCACACACTTGAGCTCAAAGGACAGGCAATAAGCTTGCACTGACCCAACCTGGCACGTCCCCATATCCCAGCACAGTGCTGTACAGGTTACCACAGACCCTGAAACAACATGAGCAGAATACTAGAGTAGTAATTAATCACCCTTTCTCCTTGGTAAGGCTAATTGCCTCAGGGTTGATGCCTTGCTGACACAACTGTTCTATGTCTGCTTTTCAGTAACTTGAGCATTCTGCACAGTAACAGGCAGTTACAGACACATCTCACATCCATCACCCTTTATACAAGGCACTCATGATTCTCCAGCACTGAAAGAAAGACAAATATACTTTTCTTTTCAGGTGAGAGATGTTAGTCTGAGAAATAAAAATCTCAAATCCATACCTCTCTGATAGCTGTACAAAACTCACTCTGCAGCACCTTCTTTAGAGACTGTAGCTTGTGTACTGGTACTTCTCCAGATTCTTGCAGTTTCTCTAGTAACTCAATTGCTCTTGCAACATCTGAATGGGGAAAACAAAAGGAACACAGATCAGAATAAACAGCGACTAATAAGTGACTAAAAACAGCATGCTGGTGGTCATTTTAGATTTAAAATCAGCTTTACCGACACACACTGTTTTACTCTTCTGTTATACCAGACTCTGCTAGGAAACTACACTGCTGTTGAGATCCAAATCTCAAAGTATGGACAAATCATGCATGTACATGTACAACAGACACAGAGAGGTTCAGTCTTAGCAGCAAACACTCTTTGGAACAAAGCTACTAGGTCTAAGCGGCCAATCCACATTAGAACCAAAATATTTCTTACTTTCCACATAAGAGAAAATAGCACAGGAAAAGAATGGGGTTTCCTTTCAGAAAGTCTGAAAAAATGTAGCTGTTTCCTTAGTAATTGCCCTCAGGATGACAACACCCAAGAAACATATTTGATTGTTTTTTCTCATAAGTCTACATCTAAATACCAACTAATAAAGTTCTCCAGAGACAGGTAAAGAGTGCTCTAGAAGAACAGTAAGTCTGCTGGAGAAGAGTAAATGAAAGGTTCTTGTGTAGGTCTCCAAAGACCTGATCTACCACACAAAACCCATACAACCCATAGAAATACATGGAGTAGTATTTCTGGTGTGCTGAATTCTCCTTAAACACTTGTGCATTGTCAAGGGAAAGATCCAAGTGTCTCTCAGTAGGAGTCCAGAGGGTTTAAGTGAGTAGCCCTACTGAGTGGTGAGTGGGAATCTGATCCAGCTGAGTGCCCACACCCTCACTCTCATATTTTTTTTTCTCTTTAACACTACTTCCCAATTTACATAGCTACTACTAAAATACATTAAAAAAAATAATCAACCCAACCCATGAGATGCCCAACAATCCTCTATGACTGGGGATGCAGGGGCACAAAAAATAGTGGCTGGTGTCATGGAGTCTAGCCTAGTTAAGCAAGGGGCACGCTGAATTACATGTTGGAGTTAACTGAGCAAAACATATCTTGGTTAGTCTTCAGGGTGGTAAGAGCTTAAATAGAGGGATTTTTCCTCCTCTGTTGCTTAATGCTACTTGCAGCTTTTCCTTTAAGTTTGCTGGTATAGTCGAACCTGGCAATGCTGTTGTCCTGACTGTGTGGTCATTGTCACACCCTCTATGTCTTTTGCATAGCCACCAGGGCCACTACCGGCTAGTTTCACCACTCTACTAAATATAGGTCTGTATTCCAGTGATGAAATAAATGCATAGTACTAAATGATAAAACAGTATTTGAGGCATTTTAATTATGTGCTTTAAGTGCAGGAAAAAAAAAGAAATAAATACTCTCCACCCAATTCCTCCAGAATTATTACAATGTCTAGAAACAACCTTATATAATTCTCCTTTCCGATGACAAAGATTATACTGTTTGTGACTGGGAGATTATGCTAATTGAAACAGTTCTTGCAATCCTTGGCTTGTAGCTGAGCTATACTGACCAGATGTCTGATGCAACAAAGACATGAGAGGTTTTTTTAAAATAGAAAAGACATGACAGTAGATGAGCTGCAGTAAAATATATTCATATATTTTCACTTATAAGAAAATAATTACTATCCAGCTGCATTGGTTTAGGAAAAGAGAAAATGACATCTTAAAAAATGTACAATTTAATTAAAAGAGGCAGGCAACTAGTCAGCATGGTAGCTTCTGCCTTAGTAGATTAACACTCAAGTAATTCTCAAGCTTTTTTAGAGGCATCTGCCAAAAGACAGTTCCAAGCATGAGAGGAAGCATGGCAGAAAGCACACAGTATTTTTCCAGGAGGATGATTCCACTTATTGGGCTGTAAGTTGCATTGCAGAGCAGTCTTGGAGTTCATGAACTTTCAGATGAAACTAACCCTAACCCTGTATTCAGAGACTGCACGGAGCTTTTACTCCAAGCAATGCTTCAGCTGCTACTGGGCATCCAGTCCATGTTACTAGATCACAGGTGTACCAAGAACGACCCCTAAAAAGCACTTACTGATGATCAGAAAGCAAAAAAGGAGGTCTGAGTAATAAGGCCATGGAAATCAAGAAAAAAACCATATTTTAGAGAGAAGAATATGACTGATGGAAGACAATACACTGAAGATGATGGTTTTAAGATTTAAGAAGAGGTAAGCACACTCTTTCGCAAGAACCATTTCAATGGATTGCCAAAGAATAGCAAAACATTAAATAAAACATCATAGAATCACAGAATAGTTTAGGTTGGAAACCCAGTCTGAAAACCTAACATTATTTTTGATGTTCTCAGTAATAATAAGGTTATAGGATTATTCAGTAATAATAAGGTGAAGGCATTTTTTAACAAAGCTAGTGAATCATATGCCTTGGAATTTTTCTTTTAAAATCTGTATCTGCCACACAAGACTTGCAGTTAGTTAAATACTAAACTCACACTCCCCAGTTATTAGTACCAGTTGGTACAAATTGGTATGTCAGATAGCACAAAGCTATTGCATGCTTTATTCTGAAGAAGCTTCAGCAGCCTACCATAATAGATCAGATAAGGCCTCTGTAATTCATGTGATACACAACAGCTATTCAGATATTCTTAATCTGGGGTTTATCTACTGCCATTTCAGGTTGGTTTTGAACTGTCTTTGCCTCTCACCAGCTATACTTGTAAAGGATACTGCCAGAGATCTCAGACTGGTTGCTATTTTGCAGTTGTTTTGAAGTTTCATCACCACACCTGAAAATTCTGTGAATCACCCTGAATTTGCTATTGTCCTGAACAAAACTATATTAAATGAAAAATTTGTACTGGTTAGAAGGAAACATAAAAAGCTTCAGGTTCATTAATCAATCTAAAAGAGACAAGTACTAGTCTAAACATTTCCCTAGGACATGGGCCAGACTCTAGATGATAATTAATCACTTCTAAAGTGATGAGTGTTACAATACAAATGATAAATCCATAATGTGGTTGAAGAGTCTGGCATGGGTCCTTAGTATGCAGCCTCATAGGCAAAACTGGGCACTAAGTTGTCATTTTCCAGTACTAAATTACTTAAATTTCTAAGAAGTGACTGGAGGTAAACAAAAGCAGAATATCCCACGAGCACTCTGATTCCATGCTTCTAGATTCATCCAACACGCTAAAATACATGAATAATGATGCTCAAGTTCTTGCTTTATTATTCACCTATCATATCTGTTTACAATAAGCAGTCTCCTTTCTCTTGTCACCCTTAGGCCCACAGTTTGCTCAGTTTGGCAATGACCTGTGGGATATTGCTCACAGTAGAGAGATTGTAGAATAATATATAAATTACAGAAAGAAAATGAGGCATGTATTCAGGGCCAAAGCTGTTTGGTATCAGCTGATGCTCTGTAAAGTGCAAAATACAAGAGTTGGCACAAAACAGAAGACTCTGAGCAGACTAAAAATGTATAAACGTGAGTGTATAAAATATGACTGCATGAAATAGGCTGTATTTCCCTTCATTAATAACTTTGGAGACTTGAATGAACAATTGCTTTTGGAGAGGTTAAAAAGTGAAATTTATCAGTCCACAAGAACTTAAGTGATGCACAGGCTTTTTGCTGATGTTCTCTCAAGGTGAGCTGCAGCTAAAACTAGAAAAAAATTTTTGCTCAAAGAAGTGATATGACTGGCAATGAGGACGACTTACAAGTTATAATGAATAAAGAATATAGCAGGGAATGCACTCCTGTTGAAGTCAATTAGAATTGTCATATATCTGACATATACTGCTAGGATAATTTTCTCGTCTCCTCCTCTGATTACGAATCTAGCTTTTCTTGTAAATGTTATCAGCAAGGATTTGTTCTTAAATATCATTTTGTTATATACTTGTAGAAACAGCAAATTGATGAAAAGACTGTGTGTGTATTTATACAGATACATGTTAAAAAAATTCCTGGAATTATGTTAAAATTATTTAACTTCTATGTAAAGGAAATACCCTTGCTTTTTATATCCGTATATTTTTTCTGGCCTTCCTTTAAACAAAGATATTTTTTTAACCCAACTTTTGAAAAGCATTGTTTTGCCTCCTCTCAGATGTTTTCCAAAATATGAACTCCGTTATACTAACATGAAACTCATGCTGTCATTGAAATTTATCTTAATTTCCCCCTTTCATATCCCACAAATTGATAGGAATTGACGGATAATGTGAGTAGAACTATTGCTCTGTATTCTATGATGCACGCATTTTAAAAGGAATATGTACTTATTTCTCCCCTTATTATATCCAACTTTCATCACTGCTTTTTTCTTTAATTAACTTTCTTTTCAGTTTTCCTCACATATATGCACAATTCCTCTCTCTCCCATTCTATTTAACGTTCATTTCTCTTTTTCTTCTCATCATCATGCTTGCCTACAGCCTTTCAGGAAATAATACTGTTTCAGTGTGGTGGGTCACATTATCAGTAGAACACAGAGAAGGCAGGAGGCTGCGGGTGGGCGGAACACATTTTATCAAGTGCACTCATCAGAAGAAAAGCATGACTCTCAAAAAAAAAAAAAATCTTAATTTCAAGTGTTCTTTCTGTATTTTCATTTGAATGATGTTTCATTTGCATTGCTACCAGGACACAAGCAGAAGATTACTATACAAACCCTGGGAAGAATCACTAGGACACAGAAGTAGCAAGATAACACACTGTGACACAAATGGAACACTGTATACATCATGTATACATAGATATATAGCATGGAGCAGTTGAACAAAAAAAGGTCAACCGGTTTAGTTCTGTTATACATTGTTTTCACTTCCTGGCTTTTGTACAAATAGCTAACAAAAAACACTGTAGACTGATCTGTTTTATTTGCTAGATGTTTTAAAAAGCAAATGCTTTTTCCAATTCAGCTTTTACAACTTGAAAGCAAATTATGAATCCACAGAACAAATCCTGGCTGGTCTGAACTTGGTGCTCTTTCACATTACCATTAAAATCGGTTACACCAGGCTCCAGCACTCTCTGAAAGCTGTCCAGGCTGGGGCTTCACTCTGGTAGATTTTGTGCAGGGTTTATGTTTGCTCAGTTTAGTCAGACCCGTTGAAATTTATTAGGAAAAATGTAACAAAATACTTTAGCATGTATTAACATGGTAAATGTGTCCCATTTAATACCAGAGTGACTCTTGAAAAAGAATGTACATGCATATTTTATCCTGCAAAATGTGAAAACCATTGTACACATACCAAGTGTCTAACCTTCCCTTCTTGTGCTAGTCAATGAGTGAATTGGTCTGCAGTCCTTAAAATAAATATATTACCCTCTGACTTAAGAGAATATAGGCATTTAAATAGCCTTACAATGCTCTGCATTATCAGTTTGGGTTCAAATAGTGTTTGAAACACAAAAACACAGTGTTTTTTTCCTCAGGTAAGTACTCTAGAACGTTGTTGGGTTGTTCCTAAAGCTAAAATACAGTGACCACTTGTTTACTATCAAGATATTAGAGAAGAGGTTTCTCATTTTTTGAAGGTCTTTCAAAAATTCCTGTTAATTCTGGAGACTTTCACTGCAGTAGTATGCTGGTTACTAGCAAAAGTAAATATGCTGCATAAACACCAGCCTTTGATACCTCAAAGAGGTAAAACATCACTACAAATTGAAAGCAAGGATACTCAGTAAGTCTCTAAAACATTCACTAGGTTCACCATGGAATTGCAGAATAATAATCCTGGCAATTTTCAAGCTCTGTTCTGTTGCGCTTGAAGACCTTTGATCAGACTGAAGGTGAAGAATTTTATGACATAACAGGTCCTTATAATTGTCAGGTTTTCATTCCTCCAGTACTTGCATTCAGGTTTAGTTATTTCTTTAAGCTCATGAGAATACATTCCAGAATTCTTATTCTACCAACTTTTTATCATAATTCCCCAAGCCTACACAGGATGCTTTATTATATTTAGCAATCTTCTCCAAACACTATCAAAGGACAGCAGGTAATCAATGGTTGAGAAATCGAAATTCTATGGTGATTAGCAAAGTTCATGCATAATTTATAGCCAGCAGCCCTAGTACATAGTATCAAACTATTTATATGGCTTCATGGTTAAAGCACCAGCTTTGGAAAAATTTCAGTGTATATACTTGGAAAATATTCTGTATTCCTAGAGCTCTGCTGTCAACCACTGCTTTGTACAACATGGCAAGGCTTCCTCTGGTGTCAAACACCAGACTGTCCAATATGCTTCCATTCATCTTTCTGGTTCATTACTATCAGCACAGTGCTCTCCTGAAATTCAGAAGCCCTTCCATTAATTTAATATATTTATTTCATCTAATCCGTAGAGCTCAGAAACATTGAGGGAAGGAGCAGCCTTTCTTCCTATTTAAATTAATATGTTTGTCTTGCCCAAAATTTCATGCTAATCAGAAAGCAGAAAGGTGTACTTCACCATGGTTAATCACACTTGATGTGCAGGGAGCAATGAGCTAAGCTGTTAAAAAACAGCAATGTTATTCAACACTTTATAGCATGCATCTGTGAGGTCTATGCAAAGTAATTATAGCAAGAATAATACTATCAGTGCTTTCATACTCTAGGTTAGTTGATATGGGTAGCATTTACAGATTCAATGCATTGTCACTTTACACTCCTGTGGTTAAACATTACTATGAATACACAAATATAACAAAGAACAACCACACAGAGCTCTCATGATTCATCTTGTGATGAGGGTTTCAGGCTGCCACACTTCTGATGTAGACATTGACAGTTCAGTGGCTCGCCCTTGAGTGCTGTTACAGTCAACGAGATAAAACAGACACTTTGAGGCTTCGATTCATCTGACCTATTTTAGATGAAATGAATCATACTCTGGGAGTGCCTGGTCCCTTTGTTGACTATAAAGGGAGATTATTACCTCAGATGTAGATACCTGCATCTTACATATCAGACATCTACATCAGTATGATGAAACCCACTCTTAATGTCCAGATATATAGTGAATGAGTCATGAAAATTTATCTTTTGTGTGGCCAGAAGATATCATAGCTCAGATGTGCTACATTTGACAAGAACAGTCATTACAAAGCAGGCCAATGCGTTTTCAAGGTAAAGCTTTTCAAAATGCCTTAACTAATGATTTTATGGAATTTTCTTCTTAATGTATGAGAAAAATCAAGAAATCATGACACATAATTGAGTATACATCTGTCTGCCTCATCTTGCCTGATGTGAGATGACTGCCCCCAATGACATTAATGACATACCCCCATGGGTTTCTACATATGTTCCCCCACCACTTGGGACAGGTTCGTTTGCTTTGCCTACTCATCAGGTCTTGTTTCTGTCTATTATGTCTTGATATGTTTGAGCAGCACTTAGATTCTGTTTGGCTCTAGCTTCTCAAGCACACCACAGGCATCCAAGTTCTCTGCTTCTCGCCATTTCTCTTACAAACAGCCTATGACCCAAGAGTTGCACAGCCCAAGGCTGAGTTTTCCCAACAGTTTTGGTAGCAACACCTGAACATGAAGCAATGGTCTGAGATGTTTTGCAAAATAACTTCAAGAAAGGACAGTTTATTTGCAGCGAAAGCAGTGCTACGTGTGACCCAAATATAGACAGCTAACTGTGTTGAAACCCCTCCATCCAGCATCCTCAACAGTACAAAGTTCTTCAGTGCTCTCTTCAGAGATCACTTTTGCTGATTCAGGCAAACACTGAAATACTGACATTTCAGGTATACTGCTCCTAAATACTCTGCTTAGCTCATTCAAACACAACATTCAAAAGATTCCCTTAAATGAAAAAAATACGCTCCTCTATATTCTCTGAACTTCACAATGTCTTAAGTAATCTTGCCCCTCTTCTTCCCCTACTAAGTTTTAACTAGTGATTTCTGTTTTTATCCTCAGCTAGGGATTTTCATAGCCTCAACCTACCATGAAGGCTAACTAGGAGAACTGTATATGCTTTACTTTGGTCAATCCTCTTAGCATATTCATTACTGTACATAGATTTTTTTCCTTGAAGCCTTCACATGACTGATGTAAATCACAGGAGCATCTTTGTCAGCAATTTCAGATTTTGTTTGATTGTGCATGTGTGAGGTCAATCTACAGAGTACCTAAAACTATTAGGAGTTCAACAGATCTTAGAGAAAGTGGTTTGGTACTGTCACATTTCCAGTGCTGACTTTTAAAGAAGTAACAGTAAATCACAAAACAGTAAAGATTGAATTAATGAGTAATTCAGGATTGATTCAATAAGATAAGTTTCACTGGCTTAACTCAAGGCCTGAAGAACAATAACGAATTAGAATTTTCAAAGATGGGCACTTAAAATGAACCTTAAAACCTAGTAATTTTTAAACACTGATATGATTTTTATTCTTCCAAATTATTAGTTTCATTGCAATTTCTAAAGCAATCAGGATGAGGAAAAACTCATAAATATGAGTTTGAAAATTTTCACCAGAAGATTCTGCCATCTGTGAGAAAGATGAAATTACAGCTGCACCAACCCTTTACATTTGACACTGCTTTGTACAGAAGGCATTGAACATACCATCGGTGTGAAAACAAGATACCAAATCATCCTTAAAGTGAAAAGATCAAAACATAAAGCTGAAAATGCAAATAGAAGAGCATTGAAAACTATGGTATTTTCTAACACAGTACTAAAAACAGAATGCCATGATTTTCCATCTGAATTACCTGTAGAGAAAAGGAAAGGGAAGGTAAAATTCCTTACGGTTTTGTTTTAAACTTTCTACATAGTTTTCACTTCATATTGCTTAATCATACCTGCTCTTTGTGATCATAACTATGATTTATAGTTATCCACTCCTGCTGAATAGAACATATGAGACATGATTTTGATCCTTTCATTTGACTAGATACAGTTGGTTACAAACATGTTAACAAAAGCCAGCAGATTTTTTATTTTGTATTTAAATTAAGTCTGTATTATTTATATAAGGAATATAAAAGCATATATTAATTCACCCTTACTTCCTGCAGGATACAGGGTATTTTGCCGTTTCAAACTTTGTGCTATTTAAATTCTCAGTGTTTCTGAAAGCATTTTTTAAAAAAGAGCGATCACAGTGTTTAAAGCAGTTATTTGCCTCTACAGGACATGTAAAATAGTGTTCTGAATTCTTGAAACTATGAAATAACAAAAAGAAAATCCTTTGAAGCAAGGCTATAACTCCCTGAAAAATTCAGTATGATGAGTATAGCTAGCCTTAAAGAATTAAGTTCCTACATGCTGAACTATGTGAAAGCAAGGAAACTGCCTGCTGCCCCCTGAAGCCATAGATATCTTGTAAAGCAATGCCTTGATAACTACATCAGCCTCATCTGTCTCCTGATCACATAACTTGATCTTGTAGGATCAGTTCTGCCTCAGCAGACACCATTCACCATGCCAGAGTGAAGGTCCTTTAAACACTAGACAAAAACACCTGGCTGAAACTGCAAGTGTAAATGCTTTAGAGGTTCTGATCCCAGATTAAGAGTAAAAGAAAGGGCCGACACATTAACATAACCCAAGGAGTCTACTCAGAATACTTACTCTGGTATTTTAAATTACATGTATATAGAGAAAAAATCAAAATCAGTGAAGGAATTGAAAATTTGACTAAGCTAAAAGCAGAAAACAGAAATAATTACCAGGAATAAGGTTGCATGAACAAATAAAAAAAAAAAATAAACCAAAACAAAACAGAATGGAAAACAACACACTTCTTTGAGTTAAAATCCACTCTCTTGCTCCCCTGCCTAAGCAAAAGCAAGTATTTTTGTGCCCTATGTGAGCATCACAAACCAAAAGTATTGGCCATATGGGCAACCTCATGCCTTTCCACATTGCTACTTCCAGAGTGTGTTTTCAGTCTGCATCACAGCAATTTTTGTTGGCAGGGAAGAAGACAGGAAGAGGGGAAAAAAAGACCCCAACAGGTGTCTCACAAAGGGAGGTAAGGTTAACTTAGGGATGTTAATTCTCCTTCACAACAGGCACTGTGTTTGAGCCAAAGCAGTAACTCTCACTTTTTTCTCCATTCGTATGTCATTACTAGAGTCTCCTGCTGTCTCTCCTCAGTTCTTATCTCTCCAGCTAATCTTAGTCTTAAATCTTTTTATGTTGTTACCAGAAAGATGAGAAATATGGCTGTGGGTTACTGCCTAGTGTACATAGTGACAATACAAATTTTCACTTGAAGTCTAGCATCAGAATTTGATCTTCTGTTTTTCTAGGTGGTTTGAAAGTCTGGTGAGACCACAGTGAAAAGACATCATTTGTGCACAACAACAGATGCAACACAGTCATTACATACACATATGTAGCACTTTATCTGTAGGTTCAGGTAATGAGAAGAGAGTTAATATTCTCTCTTAAATTTTAGTGGATTTAGGGATATTGTTTTTTGCAGACTGAATCCCTCTGGTACCTGGCTACATACTAGTCATTTCTCAGAAAAGAAAACACTTGCTCTTTGAAAGTGTGTAGCTGAAAAGCTGCAACAGCAAGAAGAAAGCAATATAAATAAAATCCTTTGTTAATAAATCCCTGCAAGACAAGGCAGTACAGATGCGCTGCTGGCAGATTTTAACAACTGACCACTGTTAGCTTTCAACTTTGAAACACATATGATCTTTGAAGAAAACTGTGACTAGGGAATTGCTGCAGCAAGTTATGAACAAAACCTTGAAACAGAAAACCCCTGTGAGAAACAGAGAGCTCACTGTCACCTTTGCAGTTCTGCTGCTTGTTAGCCTACATGTTGAATGACCCCAAGAATCGGAATAGGAGTACTGAAACTCCTCTCAGGTTGCAGCTTGATTTGCAAGGTATCTACCTAACATATGAGTGGCACACACTTTGAGATGGTTGTACCATTAAGATGCAAAAAGTGCTGAATAAATTAGTAGTGACTCACAGCTATTACTATCAGGTTACAATAGTATCAGGCTACAGACGGGATCAGACATACAACCATCTCTTTTCCCAAAGACTGCTTCATAGATTTTAAAGCCATTGTGCCCTCTTCAAGTATCTCTGGCCTGTCTCCATATAATAAAGAACAGATATATTATTCTTTTGCTTCTGTGCTGATTCAGTAAGCACTGTTTCACAAAAACACTGCTGCCAAATCTACTGAAAAGTGAAGAGATCATGATATATAAATTTCTGAGGGCTAAGACTGCTGCTGATGGCCATAGTTATCCAGCAAATCGGTTTCAAGCACATTCTTCCCCAATGCTTAAATGATTGCACAGGAATTGATACCTTAAGATCTAGGAGATTTACCTTCTAAGAAAATACGGTTGAAATAGAAAATTAAAGAGTTAGTGGATGTGAAAGATTAGTGATTAAACATGGGCTTTTATTGAAAAGAACCACTGAAAATGTAACTTTAGTTCAGGAGAAATAAATTAAGAGCCTATTTTCAGAATTATTCTTCCTTATGCAATTATCCCTGTTTGTACAGAAACAAAATCAGTGCTTTGGTGCTCTGTGTATTCACAATAATTCATTGTTCCATTTTTTAAACAATAAAGAACAATCATCCTTCTATCTCTTCATGAAATAGAGTTTTCTAATCAAGATTTTTTCACCTCTTTTTTCTTACAATTATTAGTCAAGTAGAGGTAGGGTAGCAACACATTATGAGAAACTATGTGCATTTCCTGGTAGCTTAGCCAAATTGCATTTGAGAAATTTGAGGTTTATTTAACCCCTCCGTTTTGGACTCCGGTAAAACAAGTTCTCAAATATGTACATGCATCTCCCTCTGTATTTAACATAACTAAGATCCAAGCTTGTGGTTCATACACTTAGGAAAACATTGTTATTATAAGTAAATGTGCATTTATTAATCAAATCTACTCATTTGAATAGAGAATTAACGGCTGAATGTTTCTCATTTAGAGGCTGACTCTCCAGCAAATATCTCAAAGGAAGATTAAGTTGACTGAGATTAACTTTGAAAGTGCCTGGATTTATACATACATATACAGTTCACAGCATGTTAGTAAACAGTACTTTTACAAAAATGCATCATGTGAAACACATTAACTGCATGTGATAGAAGGCAGACTCACAAATTTACAATTGTGTGCTTCTGAAAACACTATCTGCCTTAGCTTGGTTTCCTCTTAAGTCCTTAACTTCTCATTAATTGTGTTTCTAATGAAATTAATAGTTTTACCTAATTCATATGTCAAATTCTATACAAGAACACTATATACAAGAACAGTATTTTGTATTTGAAAACACAAGTCAGACAAAAACCTGTACTCCCTTTTTTTGTGCTTGCATGAGGGTCATCTGTATTAAGGAGTGATGGGCACATATGTGTCCTGAAACAGCGAACTCAAATAGCAAATTATCCTCTGTATAAAACTGATGACTTCACTTGTCACATTTTTTAAAAAAATTCCTTTCTGGCAACATCATCAGAGAAGTCCAACTCAAGCAATAGGATAGAATTAAGAAAACCATTTATTTAAAATTACATCAAGAGATTAATACTTCTTTTCTGTAGTTACACAAATGTGTAACACATCAGTGTGAAAATGAAATTTGTAGAAATGAAATTGGTAGGAACTAGCATAGGGATGTTATTTAGAAAACAAACTCTTCTTTTTCAACATTGTATGTAAATAAAGAATATACATTTACAAAAATAGCATCCCTCAATCACTAACGATCTTGCAACTTGTTGCAAACAGTGAATTCTGCACCTATGCCAGGACTTGTCATAGCCTCTATCCCTTGACCTAGCTGCAGCAGCAACTCCCCTTGGAGAGGTCAGAAGCAGGACACAGATTGGTGAGTTCAGCTTACCATTTTGCCCTATGGAGGATAAATTCAGACAGACTAAAATGATTAATTCACTGCTATCATGTCTAAAGAACATTTTCATCCTGAGAGAGCAGGAGGAACTCAAGAGTCCTGCATAGCCATCAGGTAGCAATGAGCCTTGTTACTCTTTCAAAGGTGTTTCACAAACCTGTCCTGACCAGATATTCAGTTTCTGCTGCTCTGCCTTCTTATCAGTTACAGGTTTCTGAAGGAAACCTGACTGGAAATTTATGGTATTGCCCCTCCACACTCCACAAAGGTGCCTTAATGTTAAAAGCTGCCATGAGTGTTGTAGAAGGTGCTTCCGTGTGTCTGCGTACAGGTTAAGCTTTCTCTCAACCTCCATGTCACTGTGTGTCACTCTGGGCTTAAGGACAGGGCCCTGCCTATGAGAGGGAGCCCAACCAAAGGGCTGTGCTCCTGTGGGTGCCCAGCTGCCTCAGGCATATCCCACCTGGCACAGAGCTCCCATGCTGCCAAGCGCTCCAGCACCTCTTCAGGTGACGACCGTACTGCCAGAGACATTTAAGCAGGACATGTGTGTTTAGCTTTTAAACCCCTGTATTTTTACCCCACTCATGAACATCAGAGATGACATGTAGATAGGTACGTGCTCCTACTGCACCTTCAGAGTTCCAGGTGGCACAGCTGAACTATACTTACTTCAACCACACAGATTCTCATAAAGTACCCCAGTCATCACCCACAAACCACTGTCTCAATCTGCTTACCTTAATCCATCCTTTAATAAAAACGTATTTTTAAAAAATCAAATAAATGTAGACACACTAATGTAAAAACCCCAAACATTTCAGTCTGTAACTATAATTATAATTTTTTTCCTGTCCCTACAAACAATAGTCCTTTCTTTTTCTTGGAAGAATTAATTTAGATATATATAAGTCCTCAGTTGGCATATCAAATGGAGAAATGTTAGATTTAAAGCATGTAGAAGTGTAGAAGAATACTTTGCAGAAGTATTTTTCAATTTTAGCATGCCAGGCTGAAGAGCAAGAGAAGACATCCCCATGACAGACAGGCAGCCAGGCGGGGAGCAGCACATCACTTAGCACTACTCCACAGGGCTTCACCCTGTGCAAGAGAGATCTGCTCCCCCTGTCAAGGACTGTATTTCACACTTTATGAATCTGATTTTCTCTTTCTGATGAGTACATTTTATTTTTTTTTTCCAAGACAGTGTACATTATAATAATATATGCAGTCTACTGCAAATTATGCTCGATACAATTTTTGGTGTGTGTACATATATATATATGGACACAGATGGGGAAAAAATCCCCATTTATGTAGGCTATAATGATGTAGTGAGAAGAAAAATGACAAGACGAGATGAGGAGGAAGGAAAGAGGAGTACTCTAGCAAGGACCCATATACGTTAGTGGTCAGGTGTCATCTGGTACCACATCTGACAGAATTTGTATAACATCTCTAACAGCTGATGGAAATTCCAAGCCCATTCATATTCTTATTTATCATCACTAAACACAGTGCTTTATACAGTATTTTCAGGAAGTTTTGGGACACCCACTCCACTAGAAAAATATTTGCTTGAATTCATAAAAACCAACAGAACTGTTATGCATTACAGCCCAACAGCAAGAAGTCTTTCCAGTTTCCAAGGATGTATTTGAAAGCAAGAGAAATTTGCTTGTCAATAGCCAATAGCTATGACCTTGTTATGAAACTTCACAGGGATTAAAATATCAGCACTGTATATTCAGTCTATTCAAATTTCTTCTTTCATCCTCAGTCACATGAACAAGTGAAACCATCAGTGACATGAATAGTAACTATATAGGGAAAAACATAGTAGGATATGGATTATTAACAAAAGGCAGCTGAAAGCCCCGATTCATATGAAAAGACACTCCCTTATTCTTAATCATGAGATGGTCCTTGCACAGGCTAATTGTATAACTTCAGAAACAAGAATAACTTTTGAAAAGTGCCCTTTTAAAGCTGCCACTTTCATGATCCTATGCAGAGGAACTGAGACTGAGGTTTTGCAGCAATCTGAGAAAATACACGGTCAATTTTCTTTCAAAGCAGATTTTCATCTTGAAAAATAGAACACAAGTCAAGTTCTAAATAAGATAAGGTTTATGAAAAATTTGCCAGACATGTAGCCAAAAAAAAAATAAAAAAGTTCAGATTGAGAGGAAAATCTACAACGTCCAGCTAGAAAGATGGCTTCTTCAATTTGCAGGCCTCCATATGACCACTCCTAAAATGCGTGCCAAGGGCAGCACAGAAATCTATTCCCTCTGAACATATTTCTGGGAGGGTAATGGTACTAGTAGAAAATGCTTCCATCAGACTGTGCTAGCACACTCTTTAATTGACCCCACCCACAACAAGCTTCCTTTAATTTCTCATTGCTTATAACATGTACCTGCAGCACACAGGAACTCACAGGAGGTCCTCAGCCAACCAGGAGGAAACTCAGCTGGCCGGGGGACACTGCACTTGGAGAAAAGCAGAACACTGTTGCTGGATGTGTACGCAGCATTGGAGACAACGTGAAGCTGGTGAGGTGCCGACGGCCACATGACAGTAGAACAGAGGATTAGAGGAGGAAATTGAGTTGCTGAACAATGAAAATGGATAGAGATTACAGGCAACGCATAACGCAATGGAGTTAACTGCAGCAGGGCTTTGAGAAGAGCAAGGCGACAGAAGGCAGCATGCAAGGGAGACCTGGAGATCTGGATAATAAAGGGGAAGGCAGCAACTGCTGGTCATGGGATGGGTGAGGCAATGCCCCCGTGGAAGACAGAGGACATTATGCGGAGAGGGAAAGGCAACAAGATATGATGAGTGGTATGCCAATACAAATAAATAGTGTTGGAAAATGCCAACTAATTGAACCAGAATGTGAACAAAGTTCTTACTAAAGACATACCTGTGAAAGAAGTAAAAAACAACTGCACAGGTATTTTTAAACATTTCTGTTTTGGATTGAATAATTTGGTTTTTTAAATAGAGTTAATTAAGCTGGGAATGTACTTAAAAATCCCTAACCTTGAAAATAAAATGGAAAAGAGGGAAAAAAAAAATAGAAAAAAATCCCATCTTCATGGTTTTTGTTTGGGTTTTTTTCCCTTTTCTTTTCCTTTTATGAAAGACATGGAACTTTCTGTCTCAACCTGGAACAAGATACAACTTCAGGGTTTAAGCTTTGAATTGGCCTAAAAAATTCCTCCCAGTTAACTCTGATGAACACTGCAGATTACTGATGGGATGGTATTGATTCAGCATGTAAGACATTTGCAATAAAGGTAGGAAGGGTGCACTTTCTTACAGAGAAGACTTACTCGGCTGTTGGAAGATACCCAGCAGGCAGGCACTTTCTCCTCTCAGACCTCCCCAACGCTGGGGCCACCCTCCCCTAAGTGGTACCACTGGAAGCCGCACTACTTTATTTTCCTCCCCGAAACAGTTGCTGATTTCTTCCCCTCCTCCCAGCAGAGCACCTCACAAAGGTCAGGCAAAAGCCTTTGAGATTAAATTGTAAGTGATTAAAATTTCCATTATTTTGTGAACTTGTTCTACATATTAAAAAGCCCTAATGGAACTTGCACACATTTGTGCAGGTAGAAAGGCACATGATGATAGGAATTAAGGAAATTAATTCCTGTGCTTTGGACTGAAGTAATCTTCCAGAATGTAATTGGCTTTCAATCATTCACACAACATGCCCTTCAACTTTAAATGGTAATTCATTTTACCATACAGGTTTTGAATGCCATTTACGTCAGGCTTTAAGAAAGCTCCCATCTATATACTATAATACAGTGAATATGTTTTGTCTAGGAGGAGACCACGTCAGAGAGTAATTCAGATTTCTAACGTATGTGTCCATATGATGTTTTACCATTTCTGTGACCCTTAACAAGGGAGAATGCGGAACACTTCATGGACAGAGATCAAACAGCAACTCCCCCAGCAACAAAAGACTAACAATACCACCTCTCCCAAAATGCTCGCTATTTGCTCTCTATGCTGAGCTCTGGGTGCGACATGTCAAAACGGATATGAGCGTACAAGACTTTTCAGGGCTGTGCCTAGATCACAGCGGAGCTGTGCAAAGCATAGTGACGGTAAACATAGCTCATCTGTTTGAACAAAAGCAACAGGAATCTGGAAAGTCTCACCATGTAGAACTCTCCTTCTCCCATGGCTGTGAAAGAAAGACTTCAGAGGAAATATCTGGGATCACTGAGCTTGGTCCAGTCATTTCTGGAGTTGCTTCATCCCACCCTCAACAGTTTACGTAATAGCAACGTTACAGGTGTTGAAGTGTATGCCTCTGACAAAACAGCCTTCCGCAAGTCAAGCATGGTATTTAATTCTATTTCCTCTTGCCTGTATTTTCATTTTGCACATCACATCCTACCATTCTGTGATGTTTTATCTCACTCACACTCATATCAACCCTGGCTGACAACCAAGGAGACTGTGATGCTGGCATCCCTGCCAAATGGTTAGGCATGTCCTGGACACAGACAACAGATGTTTATATTTAAATTAGGACTAATTTGCATTTTTGTGTATTGTGGAATTTTTGAAGCATAGGTTTAATAATAAAAAGGGATGTATAATTCTGAAATAGCAATACTTTCCTTTGAAAAGCCAGGTTTGCTAATGCATTGCCATCTGTTCAACCCTTTGCCAGAAAATAGATTTGTCCTGCTTACTGAAAACAGTATTAGGGTGAAACTGTAGATTACACAGTGGATTTCTGAGCAGTTTAATTTAAAGCACAGGCTAGCACTTTACTATTTCAGTAAAAATAACTTTAGATTCTCCCTTTCTACCAATGCTGGAATTCAAGCTCAGCAAACTGTATTTACAGTACTTTGTGGGTTGTTTTGCTCTCAGTTGGGTTCTAGTAAAGTGTCTACCTCTCCTTTATCATTTTGAAACTGAGTTTGTGTTCTTTCTTGCACAGGATTTACAGCAAAAAACTGTTCTATCTTACTTCAAAAAGCCATCTTAATCCTCTGGAAAAAACTCCAATGGCCTCAATTATGCTTTCAAGAGTACAAGATTTATAGGGGCTGAGAGCCTCTTGGAGCCTCTGGATGCAAGTGAGGAGGAAGGATAACCGCGGCAATTCAGGATGCTGTGCTGGGAGCTGTTGGACCTCTCCACCCAGTGGAGCGGTAGGAACAAAACAAATCAGAATGGTAAGTTACTCTCCCCCAGAACCCACAGAAATCTAATGACGTTTCTGCTGAGCCTTCTTATGGGAACAAATCCACTGCAAGGGAGAGGTCCAGTTTTTACAGTCCGGAGGCAAAAGTTGAATCGTAACGTTAACTTAAAGATTTCAGCACCCTCGTACACTACTTGTATAAGGTTACTGACACAGCCTCAAGGCTACCCAGCCACCAAGCGCTCTCCCTACCCAGACGGAATAGCTGTCTATGGGAATACGCAGAGCCGCTCTTTTGTAGGGTAACATCATTACCGAAGTTACAGTCACGATCTCTTCCCCGCACATCTCACACCCCTGCGCAAGCCCGCCAAAAAGCCGCATTTTGCCGGCAAACCACGAGAGATTTGTGCTGCCGACTCGCTGCCCCGCCACCGAGCATCCCCCGCCGAGTCCCCTGCGCCGTGGGCGCCGAGCCCCGGAGGGGGCGGCCCCGGGGAACGGCGCGGCACCGGCCGGGCAGGCGGTCCCGGCCCCGGCGGACTCAGGGAGCTCCGGCAGGACATGGCAGCTTTGGTGGGGGTTCCGTCCCGATGGGGCTGGGAGACCTCGGGACCATTCCCGGCTGATGGGTTGACTCTCCACATGGAACCCATGGACGGACTCTGCTTGTGGACCCCCGAGCAGAGACTTCACGGACAGCACAGACCCCCTCCACAGACCCTGGGCACGGACTCTATGAGTAGAGCCTGAGCATGGACCCAATGGACCTTATGGATAGAATTTATGGACCTTATGGATGGCACCTGAGCATGGACGCTGTGGATTAAATCCGGGCACGGACCCTGTGGATGAAGACTGCACAGTCTCAACATGTGCAGCCCCTGCTGCACACCTCCCGTGCACAGCCTGACGGGGAACAAGCACAGTGCCAATGCACTCTGGGCTGCCACAGCCGTGGTTCACACCGCACCAGCCAAGATCTGCTTCTGGCTGTGCTGGTACCCTGCCGGAAAAGCCCGGCTGAGCCCAGCGGTTTGGCTTCCTGCCGGGCTGCACAGCGCCGCGGCGGAGCACTTACCCGTCCCTTTGCAACAGCAAGGAAAGGGAGAGGGTTTACAGCTAAAATTGCTCCCCGAATCCCCAGAATGGGAGTCTGGGATCAGAACACAAGCTCTTTTTCTTTGCAGGAGCTGGAGAACATCCCCACGGACCAGCTGCCTCCTTTCCACCTTCCCCTGGGGGTTCTGTTGCTGTGAGGGATCGCTGGGAGAACAGACCCCAACCAGCAACTGTGCTGCCAACATCCAGGTGCAGGTAGGTGCTGGGCGCTGACACTGCCACAGGAAGTGATGACAATTTCCTTGCTGGCGGTGCTAGGCAGGATGTGCCTCGCAGTGATGGGGTGCCGCTGGCAGGCTGGCGCCCGAACTGCCCGTGGGATCTCAGCCACCTTCAGCTTCGCCTTCTCAAGGTCAAGGAAAACTCTGCTTCCCTACTGGTAAACTTGGGTGCTGGTTCCTTTTCTTTCCTCAGAAGACTTAAATCCCTCTCAGTCTTTACAGGGCCTTGACAGGACAGACATGCAGGCAGCACCATCTCAGTGGCTTGGTGCTGCGATGGCATTCCCAGCATTATGCCATCCATGCGTCTCCTTTGGGAAGTCTCCCCCATGTCCTTGTCCTCTGCCAGCTCCTGCAGGAGAAGGCTTTGGGAGCGCCTTTGGTTGTGGTGACAGATGGCACCACGCACCTCATTCCCTCAGATGGCAAAACAAACACTAAGCCAGCTCAGAGGTGAAGGGTGTCAAGCCTGGCTTGAAGTGGGACAGGCCCTTTTCTGCTGCAGGTGCGAGCAACCAGGACTGGCAGATGCTTGCCAGACACTAGCTCACACAGCTCCTGCTGTGCTTCCAGCCTCAATGCCTTCCAGGTCAGCATTGCACTGACAGAATGTTCTGCAAGGCCCTCTTCAGTTCTGCTCATCTCAGCCTGGAAAACTGCCAGGATTTGGAAGCATGTGCCCATGAGCTTCTCCCAACCAACTCAGAGTACCCAATTCCACCCAATTCCAACACCATCGCTGGGCTTGGCAGAGCAGCCACCACCTAACCAAAGAAAAACCACCATGAATTTTAAACCTTCATTAAACCAGCATAACACCCTGCCCAGCATGTTCCTGAGCTAAAGATAGGGGCAGAGCAGAGCACAGCTATCTCTGCTCCCCCAGCCCCAGGTACTGGAAGCAGGCTTGGGGAGAGCTCACAACTGACAGGTGCTGGTCCCGGGTGAAGGACACAGGGCAGAGCTGCTCAGCATCATAAACCCTCTGGTCCTTCAGCAAAGCACTTAAAAATAGTCCCCAGCTGATGCCAGAGACGCTCCCACAGCCGTCAGTAATCCCCCTCCTACAGCATCTTTTTTATTCCAAGGCTCTGAGCAGGACAGCTGCTGAAGTAGATAATGGAGTTCTGAGGCTTTTTGATTTTCTAATAACTTTTATTCAAACACAGTGAATTAATACCCATGGTCCCAGCTTTGACACTAGTGCGTCAGCTCTGCCCTCCAGCTGAGGACATAGTCCAAGTTAGAGCTCTGACACTCAAATCTCCTTCCAGAAGAATCAAGACAGAGCTGGAGGGATTCAAGGCAACAGGCCACAAATGCAGCAACACCATCCACAGAGGGCTGGAGCACTGAGGCAAGCAGGAACAATAGCTCGAGGAGGGGAAGTAGAATAAAACACCACAGAACCAGATGCTCACTGCCAGAGCAGGTCCTGGTCAGGGATGGGAGCAGTGGTGGCACAGAGCAGTGTCCCTGCTCCCCTCCCTGCAGCAGTTTGATTCACAGCACAGCAAAGATTGGGATAAGGTGCTCAGCCGTCACAAGTGGCTCGTGCTATGCCCAGCTTACAGCTGCAGCCCTTTGTCTTCCTTCTCCCCACGAGCTCACTGCTTGGCAAGAGGACAGAGAGAAGTGTGGGGTGGGAGCTGACAGCACCAGGATGCACCCACAAACCCCTCATCCACTGCACAGGAGAGGACAGCCTCACAGATCTTCCACTCTGTGCTAAGTTGCAAGTTTGCAGTTTATAAAGATAAAAGCTGGGTTTGGCCAAGAGGAGACAGGGGCAGAGGCCCCACTCCCTTACTGTCAAAAAGGAAAAGGGCTTTTCTTCTTCCAAGGCAGCTGCTCCAGCCCTTCCTGCAGGGCTTGGGCCCACCATGGCTCCATCCATCTCCCCACCCTGGGACCAGGGCTGCAGCAGGGTTCATCGGGGCACAACCCACCCAGCAGCAGCTTGGAAAAAATTAGTTAGACCAGCATACTCAAATTAACAAACTGTAATTTTTCTCCAAAGATACATTTTCCATACACATCCATCATACACTGTAACAAAAAAAAGCAGTGTACATGAAATAAGAAAATAAATTAAATCCATAGCATAGGTAAGGAGGACGCTCTAGACTGGAGTAGAGTCAAAAGTTTCCAGCGATACAAGAGGCTCGAGTTTAACAAGAATGCCTGCTAGCATGGGCCCAGCAAGTGTTCTGGGTCAGTCCAACTCCTTAAACAGTTTTATTTAGAGTTTTGAACAGCCAGTATTGTCCTCAACAGGCAGAGCTATTACATCCTGGGAGAAAGCCAAGAGGCATCAGGAAGATCCAAATAGAGCATCCAGAAGATAATCAGATTGGTCCTGCAGCATCCACACTAGCCATCTTCCTTGGGTGGTGTGTACCAGCCTGAAAGGAGGAGAGATCTGTGAGGGAGGAAGCTGCATGGGCAATGGGAAACTGCACCTGGAAAAGCTGCCAAAAGCAGCTATGTCTCCCTGATAACTGTGAGGTTTTCCCTCTGGGCTACATCCCGACACTACATGAACAATCACAGAATTATTTAGGTTGGAAAAGACCTCTTAGATCATCAAGTAAAAGTGTTCAGTGAGGTGCTGCCTCTGGTGCCCAGCACTGGGCATTGGAAAGGGCAGCAGAATGCTGCAGCCACACTCTGCATTACAGTGGCTGCCCCTGCCCCCCGTCACCTCTGCACTTGGAGCAGGATAAAACTCAAGCGGCTTGTCTGGAGAGCCCAAATGAGCAAAGGGAAATGTAGGCCCTCTCCCTCAGCCCTTACCATTCTTCTCATGGATCTGAACCAGGGACTTGTAGGACTGCTGCGCTCTTGTCAGGCTGTACTGGTTCTGTGATGGAAGGCAGAGAGATCATCAGGCCAGCAGGAATCTTAGGTGAGCCATCCCACATGCTTTCCCTATGCAGCCAGAGCTGGCAGTGCCCCCATCTGCCTCTCCCCTGCCACCCACCACTGCCCTGTGCCAGCCAGGCCTTACCTTGTTGGCTCCAAATTGTACTCGTGCTTTCCCTTTCACCAGCGTCGCGCTGATCTGCATGATCACTGACTCGATGGAGTAGGCGCTGCTCCAGCCCTGAGGGACGGAACACGCGCTGAGGTTGGACCCACCCCAGGAGCTGTGCTTCCCCAACTCAACCAAATGGCCTGCCCTAGCTATGCCAGGCGGGGCTACAGCAGGATCCCGCAGGAATATGGAGCGTGGCAGGCAGAGCAGCTCTGCCAGTCCCTGCAGGGATGAGCACCCACCTGTTTCGTAAGCAGCTCCATGCAGATGGCACCCCCACCCAGAACATACCTGGGGAAGGAATCGAACAAAATTACCGCAAAACCAGATGCAGCTGCACTGACTCACTGCTCCAGAAGTGAAACACCTCTGATTAGGTTTCAGATGGAAAAAATACACTAAAAAAATTCACTATCCCTGACTGTGCTTCCCTACAGCAAATGTCAGGGAGGTCATGGGACTGCAAAGTGCTGCAAAAACCCAGTGAAAGCTGCTGCAGGAAGCAGCTCTGCAGAGCAGAGAGAGGCAGATGGTTACTCACCCCCCTGACAGCACTGGGGACACGACCCTTACAAATGGTGGATCAAAAGGAAAGTTATCCTGGAATGAGAGAAGGAAAGCAAAGCTGTTGAGAAAGGTGTTCTCTGACACCTCACCGAGGCAGGTGCCTCTTGAGGAGGGGGAGCCTTACTTTAAAGGAGAAGTTGAGGAGGATGAAATCTGTTCCTTCTTTCTCTTTAAGGATCTGAAGATCGTTGTGCAAAGCGCTGTCCTCGTCAACCCTGCGGCAGGAAAACAGCAGGTCAGAGCCAAGGCCGTGCCCCTCAGGTCAGTGCTCACTGCCACTGCACCCAGAGCTGCCATACCTGCACAGCCGGGCAGCCACGCCGGCCCTCAGGCTCTCACTGAGGGCAGTGCCAGCACAGCCTGCCAGCATTCTGCTCCCGGTGTGCAGAGAAGACCATCACAACCCTTTTGCATGCTGCCAGCTTAAAAATAAAAGACTGCCTGGCCCAAGGGAAAGGCAGCACTGGTGTCTGGAGGGTGTGAAAGCTTGGGGTTTGCCTGATGCATCTCTTTCCGGACTCTTGGAACAGCAGAGACTTGCAGAGCCCTCAGATTATCTCGTCTCTCTCTGGCGATATCATCTCCTTTGTGACGTGGAGACAGCAAGTCAGCTGCCTGAGAGAGGCTAACCCAAGGTCTGCTGGGTGCTCCCCTGTCCTGCTCACATCCCCTCTGCTCACAGGGACCTTCTGGTCCCACCACCAAGACCCACCACAATTGCACAATCGCAAGCTGGGTCACCTACTTCAGGAGTTTGACGTTCCAATCGTACAGGCTGTCATTCACTAGTTCAACTGCATAGTATCCTGCAAGGAGAACAGAGGTGCATCACCGCAGTGGAAAACCATAAGGGGGTTGAGCCATCACCCAGATTTCAAATCCCCTGGACCCTGCAGCACAACTTGGGCAGTCCCTCCACGAAAAGCAGCACTTATCCAGGACAGTCCTCAGGGCAGCAGTTTCTTTCCCAATGTCCCTGGGCTCAGAAAAGGGATAGAAGCACCATCCCCCTCAAAGCCAGATAATCTTCCAACCCACAGCACACGCAGTGGTGGCAGAGAACAGAGAGGGCAAGGTGGTTTTGTTCACTTTTGACAGAGCCACAGCCACCGAAGGCCAGGGATCTTCCCCCCAGCTAAGAAGGACAGCTCCAAGGCCCATTAGGTGCCCCCCAGAATGAAGAGGAATCCTCCTCCCTGGAGCTTCCCGCAGCACTCACCGCCCTTGAAACTTGGTGATCGGTAAATATCCCTGAGCTCCTTCATTAGCCGGTCGGTGGCCTGCACAGACCCAGACACTGCACCCTGCAAGGAACAGGGAGGAGGGAAGCAGCATCATTATGCTGCACCCACCATGGCCATTGCCCTGTGAGGTTAACACCTGAGCTACATCCCTGTCCCTCACCTCTCAGTCTTGCCCCTTGCTTCAAATATGCCACGCAGGCAGCACAGCTGCGGCAGAAATGCTTCTGTGTCCTCCCTAATATCTAAAAATCTCACCCCAGGGGTACAAAAGCACCACCAAACAGCTACCTCCACAGCTTTGTATGAGGCCCTGCTCCTGGGGGCAGAGGGGAGCCCCAGATCTCACTACAGGAAGGCCATCTCACGTAGCACCAATGACTTGGGGGTACCTGATGCCCTCCAGATGCTGCAGAGTTCAAAGACTACTCTGCTTCAGCCCCACCAGCTCCTGAGAGCCACTGCTGTACCTCTGGCTGGGGATGGCCCCTGATTTAGGGCTGGAGAGCTGGCAGGTGACTAAATCACTCTTGCCCTTGGGTCCCTCTGCTTCCCCAACCCACCTGCCTGCTGGGTGACACGTACATTTAAGTAATCTTGCCTCTGGTTCTTTTTTATTTTCTCTAAAATGGCCAGATTTTCCTTCCCAATGCCTTCATCCTCTGTCTTCCTCCCATCTGCTGGCTCTTCCTCTTTCATCTCATAGTGGTCCAAGTCCTCAGTGTCCTGGGAAGGGAAAAAGAGAGCTCAAAGAGATGTGCTTTCACACCTCCCTGCTCTGAGTACTGAGCTGCCCTGACCAGGAAGGATTCCCACTGCAACTCTTTCACCCTGGGAAGCCCCAACTCTTGATCTGAGGTTTGGGTATTTCATTGCACTTATGCAAGCTTTGTTTGCTGGATTCTTCCCTGCTGTGCCTCATGCCTGTTTATAATGAGCCCCATGTATGTGAGGGGTTCTGTATGTCAGCACATCCATGGCTCCAGCAGGCCTGTACCATGCTGCTGCATGGCTGAAGCAAAGTGCAGGCCCACAGCACAGCACTGCCAGGCCACCTGGGCCCCCTTCACCAGCCAAACGCCAGCATGGATACAGGTCGCTGGCATCACAGAGATGCTCACACACAGAACCCAGCAGTATGGGAGGTTTTCCCCTCAGCAAGAGGAAACGTTTCATAGTGTGTCTGGGGGCTCTTTGTAGGTCATCTCATCACACCCCCAATGTGGTACCCGACCCTGGCAGAAACTCTGCCCCTCATACCTTCCCATAACACTCATCAATGCAAGACCCTGATGTGAATAACCAGTAAAACCCAGTGGCAGCCATCTCGGCCCACTGCAGAGATCTCCCCACACACAAAGGATTCAGCTGCCTGGAAACAGCTGTGGGTATGCACAGCTCCAGCACTGGCACTAAATCCTCAGAACAAGTGTCTACTCCGGCCTCTTTGGGTTGGCCATAGTTATTCTAGTTGAGCAGCATTTTTGGAAGGGCTTTGACATTTTTAGACTGTCACACGAGAGAATAGATCCTCCTAGAAAATCCTTCCAGTGGATTAACCTGCATAGTGAACCTCTGCCAGGGAACAGCTCTGCTGCCCCGCTCCTCCACACAGCCCCACAAATCCCACCACTCAACATAAAACCTTTGCTCTACATGAGAGTGTTCTCTCTGCACGACAACACATGGCATTGGCAGAAGGCACAAGGGGGAATGCTCCACTCCTGGAGATTTGTTTTCCAGCCCACAGGAGTGTGAAGTTGTGCAGCACTGATTTGCCATGAAGCAGCAGATCTGCAGACCTGTGAGCTTCTGCTGGTGTCAGCTGAACCCTTCTCCTTTTCCCCGGGGACCCTGGCAAAGCCCAGCCTCGATTTAGCAAACAATTAACTTTGCTAAACCCCCGCAACTGCCGGGGTGCTGCTGCTCAGTGACCTGCCCCCGGGCTCCACAGCACTGCTGACTCAGTGCCCGTGCTGCTCACACCCCAGAGAAGTGTGTGAGGCATCGCTAAACGTCACCATGGAGACTCAAGATTATTCCACCCACTTCCAGAGATCTCTAAACTGCAAACCAAACAGCCAGAGCCTGTGGGTTCTGCAGCATGATGCCCTCAGCCTGCAGTGAAGTGTGGCTGTCTCCACTCCTCCCAGCAATCAGCTCACTCACACACTCAGCCAGCACACCTAATCCGCTCTGTGGGACTTCCCTGCCAGCAACAGCAACCTGGAAATCCCATCCCTCCTGAGGAAATTTCAGGCTCTAGAGAACAGCAAAAGTCCAAGCAGCTCTGCTAACATCCCTTTGGAGGATATGGCTGCTTGGCCTCTTCGCTCCCCCAGCGTTTGTCAACACATGGCTCCCAGACATGGCTCAGCATCCTCAGCAGCAAAATGCTGAGAACTATTCAGCCTTTGATCCCAATGTCCCTGTCTGCATGCCATGAGCTTCTCCCAGGCATGATCCTTTTGCCCGCACAACTTTCAGTGGGCATCTCCCTGTGCTTGGCTCTCTGGCGTATCAACTCATCCAGCAAGGTGGCACTTACCTCTGGCATCTCTTCATCTTCCTCTTCAGAGGACACCTCTTCCTGTGCACTCTGTAGCGATAGGACAGAAACGGAGCTCATGTGACCAGTGTCCTGGGACAGTGCTCTCCTGCCTTCCCAGATACTTCCAAGGCAAGGTCACACAGGGGTGTACAAGCAGAACCAAATCAAAAGCAAAGAGAACGCAAGAGCCCTTACAGGAAACAGCTCCAAGGCCCAGTGGGGCTGGCTGGCATCACCCAGGACAGGAATCCAACCCGTCACCCATTGTGTTCCTCCTCTGGTAACCCCCAGAAGCCTCCAGAGCAAACTCCAGGGAACTTATTTTCTGAGCTTTGGGAGCCTCCTCCTGAGCCACTCACCTGTTCCGCCGGCAGAGGCTGATCCAGCATTTCGACATCTGGATGTTGGGGGAGGTTGTAGAGTTTGCAGAGGTCAGAGATTATTCGCTTCAGGTGCTGCAGAAGCTGCCCGGAGAGCAGAGCAGGTCAGGGAGGCGCAGCGACCTCCCAGCACTCAGGGAGTGAGGCAAGGTGCCGGGGCTGCTCCTTCCCACCCCAAGCAGGGGCAGAATCCCACCCCAGCACTGAACCAAGTCAGAGCTGCTCATCTCCAATTTCTGGAACATTTATGAGAGCAGAGGCCCCCCACACTGGTGGCTGAGATACGCAGAGAAGGCTATACTCCCCACAGCAGCCTTCCCTTCCCTCCCCCAGGAGTGGCCCCTCACCAGCGTGTTTCCTTTCCTGACTTCCACCAGCCTCTCCAGGATAGCTGCCAGGTTGGGATCGTCTGACTCCACAGACCATATGGGTGGAACAGCTGGATAAGACTCCTGGAGAGGAGAAGGTGGTGTTGGTTGCATGCAGGGTGGGGGCTGCAGTTCCGACCCCCACCCCTGCACCAGAGACACAGCCACACGTGACTGATCTACTCTCCAGGATAATCCTGGGGCTGAGGGCAAAACAGACGCCTGCTCCGACCCCTCTGGGCTGTTCCCCGCCCCTCCTGTCCTGGGTGGCACCTGGAGGGAGGGTGGTGGTGTTTTGACCCTTGGGGGCAGGGGCAGAGCACCCCGGGTGCCCCACACTGCCTACGAGCAGCGCCAGCAGCTGCAGAAGACAAGCCCGACAACACCGCGTGGAGCAGAGGCCGGGCAGGAACCTCCGACCACGGCAAAGCCTCCGGCAACGCTCCCGCCTCGCCCCTCTGGCACATCCCGGTCATAGGCCCCGCTCAGAATCTACACCAGGGGCTTTCCAGGCTCTGCGGCTCCTCGCCCGGAGCCACAAAACAGCTGGAACTTGTAACGCAAGAGGTGATCTGCATCCCAGCGCCAACCCACGCAGCACCAGAATCCCCAAAACCCCAGCGAGGACGAGGCAGAGCAGACGAGAAGAGCCGACGCTACGGCCGCGGTTGCCCCTTGCCCAGACAGGCCAGGGCCCCCGGGGAGCCCCAGCACAAGCTCGAGGGCAGCGCAGGAAGCGGGCACGGCCTCGCACGGGGGCCGCGGGCACGGCGGGGGCGCTGCCCGCAGGGTCGCACTGCGGGCGGGCCCTGGGGAGGCGGGGCCGGTAGGAGCCGGGGCCGCCCCGGCGGTGCCCGCGGGCCTCACCGTGATGTTGCAGTGGATGCGGACAGGTCCCGGCGGCGGCCCCCGGGAGGCGGAGGCGCCGGCGCGGGCCCCGGCTCCCGGGACGAACTCGCAGCTGATCTCGTCGGGGCAGGCGCTGCCGATGCGGAACCGCTCGTGGCCGCGGTGGAAGATGGACTCGAGCAGCCGCAGCTCCCGTCTCAGGAGCCGCCCGGTGGGGGCCGCCGCCACTTCAGTCCCGCTCCGCCCGGGCCCCCCCGCCGCCGCCTGCGCCCCC
>JAWWMO010000043.1:39184613-39219791 GCA_035047845.1 Dendrocincla fuliginosa
GGCTCTGGGCTGTGCGGTGCCGGGGCTGTGCCGGGCTGTGCGGTGCCGGGGCCCGGCTCTGGGCTGTGCGGTCGCGGGGCCGGGCTCTGGGCAGCGGCGCGGGGTCCGTGTGCTTGCCTGGGGCCCTGCTGCGGGGCAGAAAGATCCGTGTGCGGGGCCGGGAGAGGCGGTATATGGCGCTGTGCAGGGCCTCGGATTAAGGGACACACCACGTAGCGGCCCTGTCGGATGGACCATCGGCTCTTTGCCAAGTGCTGCGTGCGGCCGGCCGGCCGTGCTCAGGAAAATCAGCACAGCAGGACCTGCACCGAGAGGGGCTGAGCCCACAGCTGCAGGGAGCGAGGCCGCTCACAGGCACATGGCAGCACCTCTTGTACACAAGTGCTTGTGTGGGCACGGAGGCCTCCGGGGAAAACCATCCCCGAAGGCGGAATTTCACACTGGAGCTGTGCGAGGGTCGCCGGCAGCTTTGTGGTCCTCTGGCCTTGTCCCCATGAGGAGAAAGGAACGTGGTCGGCTGCTAGAAAGGTGTGGTAGAGCCCCACTGAGCCCTTCTCCGTGGTGGATATTGGTGTAGAGAAATAAATGACTGAGTGAAGAATGATGTCCTCTTAAACTATTTCCCTTTGAAGCACCTGTGGTCTTGTGTTTGCCTGAGGAGCACTGGGATAGGGTGGAGTGTCACTCCAGAGGGGAAGGTGGCATTCTTTTCCTCACCCCCACTGGCTTTTCACATATCACAGAGAACTTGAAAGTACAGCAGTTTAGGGCTGTACATCAATAAAAGCTTTCAGCTGCAAGGGTATTTAAGCACTACTACAGATAACTAGGGAAGCTGTGGAAAATTTCCCATTAAAAGTTTTCAGAGCAGATTAAAAATATATTTGGTTGTTTTAAAATTAGAGAAATTTAAATATATATGAACCACCCACTTCTGATAAACTGAATTCAACACAAACTTCTCTAATTAATAAACAATAAACAGTAGCCTATTTGGTTATCTTGGCAAGAAAATGTTTCAATTAACTAAAATATCAAAGAGGAATCAGTTCCTGGCGAACAGTTTTTAAAATCAAAATTAACATATGGATTTTTATTATGCAAATTTGATGTACTTGCATAGCAGCTGGATTGACATAAAGTGTAATAGCTCCTCTTAAGTAGTCACATTATTATATTTTGGATTCATAGTCCCGAATGGAGAATAAATACACATTTAGAGCTTGAACAACCTAATGTGATGACACTCAAGCTGTTACGACACTTGAAAAAAATTTGTTACAGATATAAGTCTTTAAATAATATTAAGAGCAGTTGGCTTTCCATATAGGACTTCATAACTCCCAGATTTGCTTTCTTAAAGTGCCATCTTGCAAGCAGAGATTTTTAAGCAAAATACTGTTATAAGAGTAAGTTTTCTGTCAATAAATACATAGCATTAATGGCAAACATAACTTCTTAGAAACTTATGACTTTAGAAAAAAAATCCGTGTTTGGGCTTGAGCAGGGTGCCAGTGGAAAGCAATAAGCTGCTTCTGGGTTTATCTTTTTCATGTACCACTGGTCAGATTTTGTGTGCCACAAGGACTAATAGGCACTTGGATGAGGGACTTGAATGGAAGCATTAGGTGCAGTCCAGGAAGATGAAAAGCAGCATTTGCTGAAATTAAATATTTTCTAATCGACATAGCTGCATAGTTAATTCACAAGAACGCTAAAGACCTAGCTGAGGAATACTTTAAGCAGCTGAACTGGAAAAATTGCCGAAGTTGTACAGCTGAATTCTGCAACTGGAGAAAGGTGGTGGAATGAAGCAGGCAGCTGTGCAGTAGCTCTTGCATTGCCAACTCCCAGGAGAAACAATGGGCTCTAATAGCAAAAGTTAGCAGTCAAAAAGAATGAGTGCCAGCCAGCCTTCTGTCTTAGATGGTGTATCTTTTCGGACATAATCAACTGGTCTGACTCTCAGTCTTCTTGTTGGTTCCTTGGGCTGTATTGAAGCTGTTAATTCAATATTACATGTTGTTTACTGAACCAATGAAATTAGACAATTATATCTTTTATGTGGACTATAAACTGGTTTACTAACACATCTCTGTCAGGTAGTCAGTGATCAGGTGCCAGTGAACAAGGCTATTGCTAATAAGATGCTTGTAGACTTTTTCTGTCTAGATTTTTAAATGAAATTCAGTATTTTGTTCAAACACCTAAAGTGTGGACGTAAAGGCTTCCATGGCTATGCTTGTAGATAATACAGATTATATATTTTAAAAATCACCATGAAAGTGGGTAAACCTTCAAATATCAAGAGAGGCTGGGAAATTAACTTGACTGAGAAAGGACCTGGACAACTCGTTCTTACTGTGACACTAGACCAGCTTTGAGCAAGAGATTAGATTGGATATTTTTCAGATCCTTTTAAACCTAAATTATTCTATGGTTCTGTAGTAAACTGTCCAGATTACTAGTAAGAATTCTGAAGAGCTGGATTCAATTGTTAGATTTAAAAAAAAGAATGTATTTCAATGCTGCTGCAAGCAAGAAATGAAGAACACAATGGTTGCCTCTAGAACTGGAGATTGTTTTGGGGAGGGGTGTTCTTTTGTAGCAGGTTCAGTGTAAGTTCTTGGTTTGTTGTTACCAAAAGGGCTAATGCAATCCTCAAATATATAAATGAGGAATGGCAAATACAAATAGGGAAATGATCTTTCCTGTGTACTTAGCATCCATAACAACTGACTGAAATACTGTGTCCAGATTTGATGCTTGCCTTTCAAGATAGAAAATCAGCTAAGGACCTCAGACAAAGTTTATCAACAAAAAGGGGAAGGAGAAAACAAATCACTGTGTGTAGGAAGAGGCATAATAGTGGATGGATTTATAGTCTTTATAGTCTTATGACATAAAGAGATTCCATGACTGGAAGTTTAAAAAATGCAACCTTGAGTAAGCTGTGCTATTCTAACAATAAGGATAACATAGGGACCAATTACTCACGGTTGCTTGAAATCTTAACAAAAATCAGAGGTGTTTCTAAATAGCTTGTTTTGATCTAATTTCTGAAGAAAATAGAATGGCTGAGGTATTCAGGAGGTTAGATGAGATAATGCATGTGGTACATTACTCTCATGACTTCTATAACCCTTTGGTTTCCCTCAAGAATTGATGCTACAAGGGTCAGAGAATTATTGCAATGGGGGTAAACCCAGCACAACTCTGAATGCACTCACTGGCTGCCAGAGTAGCATGTCTAAGCTTTGCACAGGATAATTCATAGAATTATACAAGTTTGTGTTGTAAAGGACCTTAAAGATCATCTAGTTCCAATCTCCCACCAGGATAAGGGTCATCTTTCACGAGACCAGGTTGCTAAAAGCCCCATCCAACCTGACCGTGAACGTTTCCGGGGATGGAGCATCCACATCTTCTCTGGGCAACCTGTTCCAGTGTCTGAATGTCATCATAGTGAAGAAATTTTTTTCTAATATTTAATCTAAACCTTCCCTCTTTCAGTTTGAAGTCCTATCACTACATGCCCTTGTAAAAAGTGCCTCTTCATCTTTCTTGTCAGCCCCTTTTAGGTACTGGTGCTATAAGGTCTCTAAGAGAGCCTTTTCTTCTCCAGGCTGAACAGCCCCAAGGCTTTCAACCTGTCTTCAAAGGAGAGGTGCTTCAGCTCATCTTCATGGTGCTTTGGACTCACTACCACAGGTCTGTGTTGTCGGTGCAGTCTAGGATAAGATTGGCCTTCTGGACCACAAGCACAAATTGGTCATGCTGAGTTTCTCAAATAATTAAGATGCTGTCCCATGACCAGAATACTCAGGTAAGCGCAACTTTTTGCTTCAGTACCAGAGCCAACCCTAACAGGTAGAAGTCCTGTCTGTGGTGACTGCAGGGGTGTATGGCAAGTGACCATACCATGGTGGCACAGCTGAATCTGTGTTTGGGTTATACAGCTCAGTTTTATGCTTTTTAGCTGTATTCTGGATATTAGTCATTGGACTAATGTCAGGGATAAATTTCATCTTGGGTACTTAACGTTTGGGTTGCTACCTACGTTTCCCATGAAATTTCAGTTTGCTGCAGTATTTTTCACATCCAGCCTTACATTGGGAGGTTTGTTGGTCAGCTACTTTATTTCACAGTGAGGTTACAAAATAGATACATTTTATTATATGATATATCATGTTTATACCCATTTTTGTTACATGAAATTGTTTCTCTGCTGTTCTTGTATTGACTTGATGGCTCTGGGGAATGTCACACACCCAGTCTGCAGGGTGATCAGCTATATCAGTTATTCCACTACAAACATAGTTCAGTCGTTTGCACACTGCATGAAACTCCAGTTTCTTTCAGAGAATATTCCAAGTACAGAGAACTTTCTTAGGACAGCTTCAGAAGATGCATTCAACCTTTTCACCATTTTGGGTTTAACTTGTGCCTTGCACTTCAGCGCAACTTAAAGGTAGTGTTGTCATATGTGTTGTGAATTCTCAGAAGACAGGGGTTTTGCCATCATTCAGATTTGCTTTTTGAGTGGCATTTTGCATCTAAAGGGGAAAGAATCCTTCACTTTTCAAAAAACCCATTGGTTATTTTCCATGCAGTTTCCATGGCAGAACTTCCTGTTTCAGGAATTTGATGGTTTAACAGTTTGTTTATTGGGCAAAGAGCTGCATTTGTTACCCATAAGAAATGTGATGTAGTGCTTTCTGAGAACTATATGTATTACTCACAAGTGCGGTTCATTTTGTTCCAGGAGAGCCATGCCATCTCCAATAATATTTCAGGTGAGCTGCAAAGCCCTACTATGGATGCGCAGCTGTGTATTCAGTATTCTTCTGCTGTACTATGCTGTACCACAGAACTGCACTTCCCTACAAGACTCATTTTACATTCTAGTATCATGTAATGGATTACTTTTTATAGACTGTGCAAGTACGGTTTTTCTAAATACTGAAATCAACTTGGCCTTTAAAAATACTTTATTTCTTTCTAGTTTTTAAAAGATTCAATTGCAGTTGACAACAGGGAGAACAGGCTCAAGCTTTTCTGAAATTCTCCTTGGGCTACACTGAAATTCAGGTGAAGGGTCTGCTCAGTCCAGTGAGTTTCTACCTGTAGTCTATGGAATTCTCTAAGTCCATGTAGCCTCTTTAAAAATAATTACTGCAAAGGCTAAGAAAAACAAACCTGTTTGCTCTTTGGGGAAGGGGACTGTTCTTTGGAGAGAGGGGTCCCCCCTTTTTTAGGCAGGGAAGCAGTTTAAAAGTAGTTATAAATCAGACCTTCAGTCTATGATCACCTTTGGATACCCATGAAATCTGAAACTTGAATTGATTTCCCTCTGTTACTGTGACTTTATTTATTTTGACTGTTTCAAGGATCAGATCTTGACTTTTAAGTTTGGCAGTACTGAGGACCTTTGAGAAAAGTGTAAATTATCCTCTGTGAGGCCACAGACATCTTCAGTTAGTTAGTTTAATGCCAGTTCAGACTTCACCTCCAACCACTATACCTGAAGTAATACCATATCAATAATGAATGAATTCACACAGTGGTTTTAGTTATTTGAACAACTGAACAAAAGCATTGATTTGCTCTCCTCAGAGACCAGCATAATGAATTACCCACCTGTGCTCTTTGTCCAGTCTATTACTATACATTTTGGATAGATTTTTTGGATCAATGTGGTTTCTTAACAAGGAGCTTTTGAGTGAAAAATAATAATAAAATATAAGTAGACTTGTCCAAATGAATATGTTTACTGATTGTGCTTCAAATTGTGCTTCACTGGGTTTCTCATTGTTTCCATCAAAACATCCTATAGAGAGTGATCACAGAGAAAGAATATGTGACTGTGAAATAGACACTTACATTTCAAGGAAGGTAAAACAGCAGAACTTGTAATTTTTAGAAGTTTTAGAATTACCAGAGATGAACTAATAGTTAAGAGAAGATGCATAGTCAAGTACGGAGGTGTAAGGAAAAAAAAATTAGTGCAAGGACAAACCACAATTCCATAAAATTGCCACAGCTAATTAATTTGGGAGTGTGAACAGTGCAACAGATAACATTGTCTATTAGCCTTGTATTTCCTGAAACTGTTAGTCCTGTGTTAATTTTCATGTGAGATCAGAGACATGATGTTATGCATCTGAAAATGGGTGGGACTTTGATTGCAAGGACTTACTGTAATTACCACTGATTTTAGTATACTCTGTAAGTACCTTTTTGAGCCATAAAAATTAAAATATGATTAAGAAGTCCTCTTGGGATCTAGAGTGCATTTTAACATTTTAATTGGGAAGTGAAGAAAAGCAAGCTGCTTCTAAAGTTGATGTGTATATAACCATGTGAGTCAGGGGATGTTTAGGTTGGGTATCAGGTTTTTCACCCAGAGGGTGGTTGGGCACTGAAACAGGCTCTGCAAGGAAGTGATCACAGCTCCAAGCCTGACAGAGTTCAAGAAGCATTTGAACAACACTCTCAGGCACGTGGTGTGATTCTTGGGGATGTCCTGTGCAAGGCCAGGAGTTGGATTCAATGATCCTGATGGGTTCCTTCCAACTCAGCACATTCTGTGATTCTGTGATTCTATTTAAATACATCTGGGGGCCAGAATATCAGAGCTACCAGTGATTTTTGTCTTCAGAAGGAAAGAGTAACATGGGGAAATATGGTTAAGTTGTCTTTGTCTAAGAAGCAGTTTAATGGACACCTCTGTATCTCCATTCAGCTTCACTTCAGAGCAGATCTGTGTGATATTGTGAACAATTAAATCACATCTGCTTACTGCAATGCAGTCATACTCACTTGCCAAGTTACTCTATTTGCTTGTGCATCCCAGAGGCAAAAACAGCTTCAGGTCATGTGTTGGTTTTAGATGCATACAGATGCTGATATGACTGTGTATAGTCCCAGTATTTTAGTAAACTTGTTTGTCTAGAGGCAGTTTGAAGTTCTTGATTCCTGAACCAGAGAGTCTGCAAGACTAGCCCTGCAAAGGTCTGTCTTTGCTCTCATGGCAAACTTACTTGCTTCAGTGCAGTTAAGCAATGTGAGAACATATGCTCAAGTCTGTTCAGAATCTAATTAAATAGCATATACAGTATTTCCCTCATGGAGGGTCTTCAGGAAAACCTGAAATGTACAGATTTAAGGTTCTTGGCTGATTTTTGGAGAACATATTTTTAATATTCAGAGGAACATTTCCTCTTGGCACTATACTACTGCCTTGGAGAGAGACTTTTTACAACAGCATGTCATGATAGGACAAGGAGGGATGGCTTCAAAGTGAAATAGAGCAACTTTAGTGTAGATATAGGGAAGAAATTCTTTATTGTGCAGGTGGTGAGGCACTGGCACAGGTTGCCCAGACAAGCTGTGGCTGCCCCATTCCTGGGAGTGTTCAAGGCCAGGTTAGATGGGGCTTTGAGCAACGTGGCCTAGTGGAAAGTGTCCCTGCCCATAACAGAGAGACGAGGAGGGAGGGGTTGAACCAGGTGCGATAAAGGTGCCTTCCAATCCATATCGTTTGATGATTCTATACTAACAGTATTATCCAACATATGCCATTGTTCATCTGCTCAGAGCCCTCAGATGACACTACTCTGGTAAATTTGCTCTTCTTTGACATTCAGAGCCATCAACTTTGCCTTCCAGTTGATCCATGTTCTGTTCCAGACCAGAGAGCAAATTCTCAATTTTTTTTCACTGCAGCACTGTCAACAGTATATCTAAATTTTTGAAGAAAAACTATTTAAAGACAAATACTTCTGGGATTAACACCAGGTCATAGGGGTCTTACATCCTGCTTTCTCCACAGGCGCTGTTGATGAACAAGTCTCACTTTAGCAGCACTCCTGACACACCACCAACTATTATCAAACAACAAGCCTTCAGTTTTCCTCCAGGTCTGTCTTAGTGCCTGCTGTGATGGTCAGAGCTATCTCACCTAGTCTGTGTTACAATGAGCCTGTAAGTGCTTCATACTGAAGCTCTGTTGGTTTCATCTCCCTGCACTGGCACAAGAAGCCACATTTTTTGCATTGGTTTGCCTAGCCAAGCAAATTCCCCTCAGGGACCTAGATATGAGCAGTCCTTGGAGGCAGTGGCTCTGAGCATAGTGACTGCTGGCTAGTTGCCAGCTTGTTCCTGGTAATTAATGTGAGTGTGTGGGCATGGGGACCAGCTTAGGTTTACCATGTGGTCTTTTCCCTTCAAAAGCATAAGAGAGTAAGAGTATCCCTAACCAAGGCCTTCTGCTTTGCCAGAGAGTGAAGTGGCAGGATGATGGAGAGAAATTATCAGAGGAAAAATCATGTCCTGGCTTGATTCTACTCAGCTTAACTTCTTCTGAGTCCAACTTTGTCCTTTGATTTCACTAATGCCCTTTCTTTTTTCCTTTTGTTTTTTTTTTTTTTTTTTTTTTGGTACAGTGCCCTCCTGTAGCTTTACCCTGGCCAGTATATGCACTACATGTACTGAACTGTCCTGGATGCACTGAGGATCTGCCCTAGGGGGTTGATTACATATTACATTATGCAAAGATAGCTGAGTCTACTTTGATAGGTCCAGCCATGAAGCTAATAAAATTAGCTAACAAAATCAGTAAAGGTACAGCATTGATTGTATGGCAGGGGAATGAATCCTCCCAATCCTTATAACAATTCATCTGAGGAAAAGCAGAAGTCTTGCTGATATTTACTGTCACCTTCTTTACATGGAAAATTTCATACACTGAGAGCAAACCTTTCATATCCTGCTCTTGTCCAGCACCCATCCTGCAGTTACACTTGCATTTCACTCATCTTTAGCAGTGTAATACATTTTGTTTTCCTGTCCAGGATCCCCTCCACTAGACATACTCACTGCCTTCATCTGCTATCTGCCAGTGAGTAATGAGGTGCACTGTAGAAATCATGTCAGGATGAGGTTCCATATGTAATGACATGCAGCTACAAGAATCCTGGACCAGACTAATACTATCATTAATAGTATCAGCATTAATATTAAGGCCTATTACTGCAGTTCCTCCTATGTTCCTCCTATTGTCTTGATAGCTGTTTTTTTATCATTTGACGATATCTCATGTGAAAGAAGAAGAGGGAAGGAGTTGGTAAGTCTGGGTGATCAGAATAAGTTTGGGTCCAGCAACTCTGCCTCCTGTCTTCAGATCCAGTTTGGCTGTGCCAGCTGGGGAGCACTCCCTGATCTTCCCCACTGTTTTCTGAGTTACTAACTAGAATGGAGTGCGAGACCTGTACGATGTCTATCCTTACTAAGCCTGAACTAAATCAGCTTTGCTGAACTCAAGAGGAATTCATAGGGTTGAACATCTCTTTGTTGCATTCTTTAGTGTTGTGTGTGAAACCTGCGTGGGCAGTCATGCTTGATTATGCATCATTAAGGCAAAGTCAGTGGATTTCAAATGGGGAGAATTGGATATGAGAACACTGAACAGACCAGAAACTAGGCAAGGACAATAGCAAGAGAAGGGCAGTGATATCAGCAGACTGTGGGACGGGAATTTGCTTGACTTGTCATTTTTTTTTTTGCTCTCTGCCTGCAAAAGGTCTCAATTTTCTGGTTTACTAATTTTTTTACCCCTCCCGAAGTGAGATTGAACAGGCTATTGTGAGCTTGAGTTCTCTGACAGCAAGAAGGGAAACCCTTTATCTCACAGATGGGCCAGTGAGCGTTTTAAAGTCCATTTTCTGTTTTTCTTCCAGAGATACCTGTGGATTCTTAGTATCCATGCAAAAGAAAAGTTTGGTCTGTTGTCCTCGCTAGTGAAGGATTTGAAAATTTTCCTTATGTAAAACTGTTCTACTTGGCTGTACTGCAGGGTATTTCCAAGAGAACAGGACTATTTTTATGAACAGGTAACAATTTCAGAAGTGCAGGGGATTTCAGGATTTTGATTCATATTATTTTTCTGGTACAAGATTAGAACTATAAGGTAGTTCTAATTAGAATTTAGATTGAACCCCCCATCAATTACGTATGCTTCACATTTTCATTCTGTGTAGCTGTTAAAGGAGAAGCTTTTCCCAAAACACACTACTCATCTCCCAGGCTGACAATCTAGAAGCAGAGCTGGCTTTAATCATAACCAACTTGACTGATAAAATAAAGAGAGGAGCACATAGTGTATCCCTGTTCTATGGCTACCTTGCTGAACAGCATGGTCATGCTGATGGCGAGTGCTCCATGCTTGAGGGAAACACTGCCATGCAATGAGAGACAGCAGTCCTGACAGGGCTCTGGCAGCTTCTATCTGTGTTACATGACATAATGCTGTCTACTGGAAGGGTAGATCTTTCATATGCGCTTTACTGGCAAGACCGAAACTGGCAAGACGGTACAAGGTTTGGGTTTCCAATCCCTATCTCACACTTGATTGACCCTTCTAAGCCAACATATTCTGTCATTCTGTGATTTTGTGATTCTGTAACCTGAAACCTCATTGAATTTGTCCAGCCTTTAATAGGAAGATTACTGCCATTTACTCCATTTATATATGAGCAACCAAGTCATGTGAAGGCCAAGCAATTTTTCAGGAGCGGAGAGCCTGTCCTTGTCTCCTGATGTAGCAATTACATGTGTCCGTGCTGATTCAGCAGATGGAGTGAGTTAAAACAAGAGAGAGTGATAAAGGTAGTCAAGACCCCAGGCTCCAAATGGCTCATCCAGTAAAGTCCCATATAAACACTGTCCAGACTGAGAGTTGAACTCGATGACCTTAAAAGTCTTTCCAAACCTAAATGATTCTATAACTGTCTATGACTGTCTCTCTGGAGACAGACTGTGAAAGTTTGATTCCCTCCCTCCAATTTCTTTGATAGTCATGTTATTATCCCTTGCTTCCTGCTCTTCAGTCAAAATACCACATTTGATATACCTAAAGGTCCCAATGCTAATGTTCTTAATGCCTGTGTTGATATTTCTGATAAAAGCTAAAGGCTATTTATATCCATAAATCCACTACCATGTATTCAATAGAGTATTTAAGTGAATTTTATGCTGTGAGATTGGCTTGCTAAGGGACTTTGTTAATACTAAGTGCAGAAAATGCTCTTTAACTGTGTTTCTATGGCATGCAATCCCTGAGAAATTAAATCTAAAACCACTTTCAGTGATACATGCAGGAATTGAATCTTTGTGTACATGTATATTCAATAAATGAACTGCAGTGAGCCATGAAGGATATTTTAGGAGTCAGTGCTGCAAGATATTGAGCTGTGCTAATTCCCTGGAAAGTTGAGTAGGGGAATGCTTCTGTGGAGAATTCCTGAGCTTTTCAACTTGCATTATTCAAAGCCACTCCTCCTGTTCCTCCATGCAAATACAAATCACATGAATTGCAGCTAAAGAAATTAAAACGGTCATTCTTTTTCAGCCTTGATGAACAAAACAGCATTGTAGACAAGTGAAAAAGAATAATTAGCCTTTAAGTTGAGCATAGCAAAAACTATTTGAGACATAATTTTTCAATTGCATTCATTAGTTCATAGGGTTGATGTTATTTTCCATAAATTAGATTATTATCATCCACAAGAACAGAAGAACTGATGAAATCCATGAGATTAGGCAAAGAAAATATGTGTTTTGCCCATCAGTGGGTTGGTAAATATTTCAATACAGGGATGGTCAATACTCTAGGGCAAAGCAAAACTGCAAGTGTTGAGAATTTCCTGGATGAGGCTTCCATCATCAGCTGTTAGGCATTTTAAAAGCATTACTTCATTTTCCACTAACCACAAAACAAATTGTGGCTGGCACTGGAAGGCATTTTAGCTTTGCATCAGTGAGAATTAAAAAAAGAGAAAAATGATTGTTTTCTTCAGACCAAAATGAATGTTGTGGAGTGCGTTTAAGCCAAGATTCAATTATCTAAAAAAAAAGGGGAATTTAAATATTTCTACCAGTGCAATATCAAGACACTGCAGGCATTGAACAATATTCGTTAGGGGCTTGGTTTCATTCATATAGAACAGCATGAACAGAGATGGGTGCATTCCAGATGTTAGATGTAGTGATTTAAAAGAGAAAGAGTTCCCATCCCCATTTTTATTAAGACAACTTTCCTAATATAATGAAGCAGTTTTAGGGAGTGAGATTATGAGTCAGCTACAAAACTGGCCTTGTTGCTTAGATATGTGCAGAATATAATTATTGTAAAGCTTTAGAGAACAGATGGCCAGAGATTTCAAAAATTATAAATACCAGCTTTCTGCTCTGGACTGGTCAGTGTTAGGCCTAGAGGTCAGATTCAATATGCTCTGCATTTTCCTGCAATATTTGGATTTGGAAGGACTGTTCAGCCTCACAGCGCTTCGTGTAAAGATCCTGGATCATTCAGCAACCCAGTGGAGTGCCATGACTATCTAGTTACAGGAAAGTGTTATTGCAGGGGATTCCAGCATATCACTAGCAACGGAATGAGACAGCTGTGCCAAGGCGAACTGTGCTTACTTTGAGCCTTTGTTTCTATTTGGTTTGCAGGGATTAGGCTTGGTTATCATGACTGTGTCATCACTGTGTCGACGATAGATCATACTTGATTGCAACCTTCTGATTACCCATAAACTTCTTTTTCCCCCTGAAACTATTTGGGGATCAAGAAACACTGAATGAATCAAAAATTATTTTTTTTTAAAATTTTGGGTGTAGTTTTAAAATATGGCAAGATAGATCATCAATAGTGGAGGCTGTTTCAAAGGAAGCAAATGCTTCAGAACTATTTAGTTTCCTTTTACTCCTCTTCAGACACAGTGGAGCTTCAGCTTTAGCCAACTGCTGCAACAATTGAGACTGTCAGATTTTTGGGATGCATCAAGAAACATGAATTATACTGCTGTCTTCACACAGTTTATGGGAAAGAAGGGATGTCTATGTGGACTGCTTTGTATTGCATTCTGTCAGCCGTCTGACAAGGTTCCAAAAATGTGGAACTGCTGGGGGAGAAGTTGAACAAACACTTAAGAATCTGCATGATGAGGGCTTTGAAAGTGATCACTAAGGGTTCATTCTGAAAGTATGTGAGTAATTTCTGATGTCTCCTAGAGAAAAAAAGAGGAGTATCTTGTGACCTGTTACCACAAAAATTGCAAGGAAACACGTGTTGGGCTTTCTCTAATTCTCTTTGGAGTGTCTGTTAGCAACACACATAGTCACAATCTTGGGCAATAGCAGATTGACATGCACCTTTAAAGCATACTTCATGTTTATGGCCTTTCAGCATTGGATGATGTCATCTAACATGCGGCTTGTGACAGCAGCTACCTGAATTGATGTATTTTCTCTCATGCTATGGTCTCTTTTCCACAGGCAAGAGAGATTAATCAAAATCCGAAATTTAAGTCACTGCTTCCTCTAACCACTCACAAGATTAGAAAAGACAGCAACAACAACATCAATTATTAAATTATAAGTTACCTTATTGTGTCCAAAATAGCTAACTTCAAAGAAAATGCCATTTATTTTTCAGTGACACACAAAATAATTTATGCATTGTATTTGAAGTATGTGAACTGCAGTGATAAGTTAACATAAATATTCAGCATTTGAGAGTCAGGAATCCCAGCAAAGAAACAAACTCTTTGTCCTTATCTTTCACTGCCTGTAATAATTTCTCCTTGCTAGGTGACTGTTGCTATTCTTAGTGATTGGCAGAGCAGTCTGTGAAGCTGACTGTCAGCAAAATGACATGAATTATATTATCACCTCTCCCTTTCTTACAGACCATTTCATCACTTATATCTGCGTTTTGAATGTTGTTTTTCTATTCTCCGGATCTTGAAGAAAAAGGTACTTGTTACTTTGACACACTATGTAACGTCTTCTCCTCTTAATATAGAGAGATGTATATATAAAAATTTCTTTCAAATGTATTTAAATAAGTAACGGAAGTTATTTCTTGCAAATGGAAGTTTTACTTTTCTTCCTTTTGATCTGTGATGGCGCATTGCTGCAATTTATCTTTCTTCCAGCCATTCACCCCTTTGCAAGTGTCTGAATCTGCTCCCAATTCCTGGCATCTGAGTTACAGAATAGGTGCTTGAAGTCCCACCAACTTGTTACACTCCAAATCTTGTTATGGAAGAAAGGGAGGACTTGATAGGCAAAGTCAAGAAGAATTTATTTTTAATCTAATTGAAGTCTTAACAGCCTAATCATCAAGGTATCAGCATTCCAGGTCTTTTCATAGAATGACCACGATGCTGATGATAATGGCTTCTTTTTTCTCACTCCAGTCATTTTCATGTGTTTGTTACACGGTGCTTTTTCTTTTTTAATCTGCGATGTGGCATCACATCTGGGTTTGCAATATATGTTTGGTCTATGTATGCTGGATATCCCTGGGTTTTGCTAAGCTTATTTCAGGTTTTGCACAGCTCCCAAGGTTACATTCATTCAATAATCAGTAGCTGACTGCTGGAGAGTTGTTTATAGCCCTGGGGCCTTCAGCATCATTCTGTGCCCAAACTTTCAATGTCCCTGCTGTCACCTCAGGCTTGTACTCCTCCACACTACATTATTTTAGTACAAAAAGTTCACCCCCTACAGTAACTATTTGCTTTTATCATCTATTAGTTACAGAAATATATGAGTATTTCACCACACAATTGTACAATTGTTAGACCAGGGCTGGCTTCTTGCTTTCCCAGGTCCCATTTTGCATGTGTATTTTGAGAATATGTGCCACATTGGGTGTTGAGTCAAAAATGGGAGAGAAAATCCAGTTTAGGAAGTGAGGAGGGCTGACTGGATAGATCTGTCTGTATGTTACAGGACACATATGTGTACCTGATTTTTACATGGATTTAAGTCCCATTTAATCTGCCATTTGTAAACTTATTCCTTGGTTGTAGAATTCTTTTATAACAAAGATCACAGCTATTCTAAAATGCCTGGCTCATAAAGTCTGGATCTCTTGCATAGTGTATTTGGTGTATTATTTTGTAGCATAAGGTGAATCTTGCATGAGGCTGAAACTAAAATTTCAATGGTACATTGGTTGTGGCTATGCAGGTAAATGTGTTCTTTCTCAAGTGGTAAAACAAAGAACAAAAAATTTGATTTGGTTCTAATTTTCTCTAAAATGTATTTTTTATTAATATATGTTTATTAAAATTAATACTACATTACATTTTTACTGCTTGCTCACTTTTCATCAGCTTTCAATATGACTTGCTGTTAGGATCAAAGTTACTGCTTTTCCTTTTGTAGTCAAATTCTGGAAATAGAAGTTTGGCAGCTTTACTTTTTCTGTATTAATTGAGTATAGATCCCTCTAAGTCCTGATCAGCAATTCAGTTCTTGTTATGAGGGAGCAAAACATCATCTCCTTATTGGTCCTATTTCTATTATTTGCTCATAACAAGTAGATGTATTAATTATTCTGGAGGTTTTAATCTTGGGTATTTCACATGAATGCTTCATTGAACTATTCTATTAACAAAGTATTTAATTTTTAAAAGTAAAGAAACTAGTAATATAAAACTTCTGTATGCTGCCCCTGCTTAACATTCAGATCCTACCTGATCATCTGTTGGCAGAATTTATTATAATATTAAAAGTAAATTTTTTTAAAAGTTATTTTATTAATATAATCAAAGGAAAGTAACAAACATCTGAATAAAAACCTCTGATAAGAGGATGAGTCCTGTGTATGCTTGCGAGGCCCCAAAATCAATATGAGTAAGTTGCTTGTCTCTTGAATATATCCATGTTTTATTTTCCATCAAACATTTATCTCATATAGAACTGATGTAATAAAGAACATCAGCTCACCACAGAGAAGCTGATGCAGTATGTATTTAAACAGAAAATACTGACAGCTGTATTTTGAAATATATAAAAATCCATGCCATATTTACTGACACATTGCTGATGAAGTTTTATCTTGGTGATTTTTGAGGGTTCTGAAGGTATCTGTCAGCTTAAGTGTTTATAGAGGGCAGGAAGATACTGAAACCCTGATTCATCATTAGAGGATGGTTACATTCAAGTACAGATCATGACCATTTGCCTGGGTGCTTATTAAATGACCTAGATGGCTGAAAACAAAATAAAAACACCCCAGTGTTTGTTTTTCAGACCACTTACTTCTTGAGAATTGCATAAAACTCATGAGTTTGCCTGTTGTTTGTGGAAAGGGTTAAGCTTTCCTTTTACACAAAGCATATAATATTTTACTCATTTGTTTACATGTTAATCTTGCTACAGTTTTAAAATTGTGTCCAAGAATTACTAAGAGGCCTCTGCTGGGCTATGAAAGTGTGAAAGAGAAGATATTCAAAATAAAGTTATTAAATTATTTCACAGATAACCAGTAAAAAAAAAAAAAAAAAAAAAAAAAATCTTTCAGGTCTCTCTCATAGACCAGTCCTTGAATTCAAGATGCATGGTTAAATAGAAACAGCTGCTGGAGAATGTACATACCTGCAGATGATTTAAGTAGCTACCGGCATGAATCTTTCCTGAAATGAAGAAATCAAAGACTTATATGTCAAGAAAAATGCCTTTAGAAAAGGAGGGACAAGGGAAATAATATGCATGGCTGGCATGAACAGTGGGTAAGAAAATAAAATTACTTCGCCAGACAGGAAGAGAGTTACAAGAACCATAGCTGTCTGTCAGATGAGAACCTAATAGCAGTGTAAATGAAAGTTCAAACAGTGAAAAGTACACTGTTGAATTATTTAACAAAAACTAAAAGCAAGCTAACACTGACTGAGACTCCACATAAAATGATACTAAAGGTAGCCTAACTGGGGTCTTCTGAATATCTCTTCCCAGTAGGAAATATAGATGTGTACATACACAGAGTTACATGGAATAGGTGAATATTCCACACAGTCTGTTTATTAAGTTAATTGCTGTCAGAGTTATCTAGTACACTAATTGAAAAAGAAATTTAGAAATGCTAGTCCTGAGATCTGGAAGTACTGAAACAACTTCAGAAAATGCCGGTGTATGTTTGATGCATGCAGTCCTGTATAGTGCACATTTCTCCTCTACTCAGGACTGATGAGGACACACATTGGAGTGCTGTGTCCAGTTTTGGGCTTCCAAGTGCAAAAGAGATATGGACATAGTGGAGAGAGTCCAGTGGAGGGCCACTATGGTTAAAGGACTGGAGCATCTCTTATAAGGGAAAGGCTGAGGCTGTTCAGCTTGTGAAGGTGGTTAAGGGAAAACTGTTAGCAATGGAAGGGTGTAAAGAAGGTGAAGCCAGGGGGGTTTTCATTGATTTCTAGTGGCAACACCAGAGACAAACTGAAACACAGGGGGTTCCCTGTGAACATCAGGAAACAATTTTACTGTGAGGATGACTGAGAATTGGCACAGACTCTTCAGAGAGGTTGTGTAGACTCCATCCTTGGAGATGTTCAAAAGCCGCTTGGAGACAATCCTGGGCAGCAGCCTGTAGGTGGCTCTGTTTGACCAGATGCCCCCCAGAGGACCCTTCCAACCTCAACCAGCTTGTGATTCTACCAGTTAAGTATAGCTATAGGTGCATATCTCTTTTGCATATATTCTCCCCTGTAGACTATCTTATTAGTACTGCTAATGCCAATTTGACTAGTTTTGCAAAGTTGAAGACACAACAGACATTCAAAGGAAGACTTCACAACTGGTAGTCATGAATGATGAAGAGGATCAAGTGTAATTTAAGGCACACACTAGAAGTTTTGAAAGAAATTTATATGTGATTACATGAGCAAACAAGTAAGAGGAGAGATGTCTAATTTTTTTAACTTTCCAAACAAGGCAAACCAAGAAATTATATTAGAGAATGATAATGAAATCACTGAATTAGAAGACATCTGTTTGGAAAAAAGAATTCTATATATAGCCAACTGTTTCACTGATTTGTCATCCAACCTTTAAATAACTAGATAACAGTATATTCAGCAATAGGCTTCTGAAGTCCAGAAGGCTCTCAGAAACCCTGGTAATTTTCCTGAACTGTAAAAGAGGCACACCTACCTGTCTTTATTATTAATAGGCATTTACACGTCTAATCTGTCTTTCAGTGTTCTGAGATTTCACTCTTCTGGAGAGGGAAAGTGTCAAAACTCACTGTATTTTGGAAGGAAGAGTTTAAGTTTGGTCTGGCAACTCAACTAAATTCTTCCAACTTCTGAGGAATAGGCTCAGCCTGATCTCAAAGGTTGCATTTCAATCTTTTGATTAGCAAAGCTTGAGAGCACCTCTCAGCTGAAAAATTAAAGCCACCATGGAGCAAACTTTGCATTCTCACTCATAAAGACTCTTTGCAAATGTCACTAGCAGGCTTTGGAATAAATCCTTTTTCTTTTTCTTTTTCTTTTTTGTAACTTTTTTTTTTACCCCAGAAGGGATTTAATGTAGCAAGACATTTTGAACACACTATCAGATGTTTGATGAGGATAATTTCTTATGGGACACAACCATATTATGCTATATCTGGTTAGCACTACAAAGGTTAGTTTTCAATGTGGTTTGGGTTTTTTTTGTTGTTTTTTTTTTCATTTATGGTCCAGGACAACGGCAAATCTTCTGACCTGAGTAGTGCAGGGAGGGCTGAACACTGCACAGGAGACTTGTGCCATGGATAACACTATTCATGGTGCATACTAAATTTAGAAACATAACAGTATCAAACACAGTTAAATAATATAGTGAACACAATTAAAGATGAATGTTGTAGGACTGACAGATTGGTAGACATAATTAAATACATGTAGATTCCTCCCTGCTTCATTATGTTCTATGCAACTGTTAAGTCATATGGAAAAATACGTTTCTGCTTAAAAACCATCCACTGCAAATCTAAGGGTAACTGCAAGTTCTGGGTAATAGAGAATTAATCAGTTATACAGATAAACACCATAATTAGTATTTATTTAATGAAGAGTAAAGTAGTAAATGAAAAAAAAGCTACTCTTGAAAATAAAGCACTAGTTTTGTGCTAGGAGTTATGAATTTCCTGTTAGGATTTTATTTTTGTAGTAGTCATTTTTACTCGTGAGTGGGTAGCTCTTAAGATGAACAGCTGAAACAATTTAACTGAGAACCCTGAGCAGTGGAAATTTAAATTGTAAACTATAATAGAAGTTGATAGTGAGCAAGAGTTCACTAAAAGTGCTGTTTTGACACACAATGCCTTTGAATTCAGGGTAGGCAAGTGTTTTATCTGCAGTGAGTGACTTGTTCTGTTTCTAAAAGAAAAACTAGAAAAAAAAATCACATGGAGGTGGTAGTTAAGTACAGGTTAGCGGCTTTTGACACTGTAATTATTCATGCACGTTGTCTTTGCTAACCTGTGTGGTCACGAAGATGGGGTTATGTTTATCATGGGTAGTGCTATGAGCCATCATGTTATGCACTCAGGTTGGGTGACTGCAGTAGGTGGCAGTCCTGATCAGTAGCCAAAAGAGAGCAAAAATAAAACACTCAGTCAAAAGAGAATGGTGGAGTGGGTTTGCTCAGTCGATTGGAGCATGGTGCTTGTAATGCCAAGGTTGTGGTTTCAATCCCCTTATAGGCCATTCACTTAAGAGCTGGACTTCATTTTTGTGGGTCCCCTCCAACTCAGAATATTCTGTTTGAGAGATTGGAAAGAACTTTTAATAGCGGTTATGTTAGGTGGACAGTTGCTAATAATAAGACCCTATAGCCATCCCAGTCATACTGGACATACTGGTCTGCTGCCAAACTAAATAAAAGGGAGCAAGATAGCAGCCTTCTTTTCTAGTCCTCCCGGAATCAGGAAGAGTTTCTCACAAAATGCACAGAGGTTCTCCTGTCTTCATTTCGCATCCTGCTTTTATTCAACTACTCTTTTTATGGGTTTCTACTTTCAAATCACAGTATTTTTAAAATATAGCTGATTATTTAAAAATCCTCATCATGGAAAAAATCCAGACAAAATAAGTTTGCCTACTTTTACATTTTTTCTTGAAATTCAGCATTCAGAATACATTTCTTCACATATATATCTCCTTTTTTTCAGAGTATCTGTTATGCTTTTGCTTTATGTTGTCTCAAGCCTATTATTGTTCACTGCATTCAATATCTAACTGCATTTGTATTCTCATGGAACAGGTAAGAATGACAAAATGTAGTATATGATGTGTTCATGCTGTTTCCTTAAATGTTACTCACTGTCATTCTCTCTTGTTCTTCACATCCTCAGTAAATGGGAGAGCAGGGACTTCTGTTTCTCTGCTAAAAATGCATCGTGGTGATGCTCAGACATAGCAATAGTATTTGTGTCCACTTGATCTCTTGTCATTGTATGTTACACAAATTATAATGCTGTGCTCTCATTTGTATGTCTGTTTCACATTCTTATGAATTTCAGCAGAAAACCCAAGTAAGAATTTCTTTAGTCAGTACCATCCTACTTGTAAGACATTTCTAAAAGTTGCTTTCCCAGATATTATATTGATCTTTCTTGGTTAACCAAAACTGGTAAAAAAGATCCACAGAGAACAAGTGAGTATGATGCTGAAAGTAGGCAAAGTTGGCCTTTTGCAATGGGCAACATTCCTGTCATATGCCATGCCTAGACTAGAGCTCAAGCCCTTCGAACTGTGAAAGTGAAGGGATTGCTTCATCTCAGTGTCGATCTGGTTCTGAGGTAAAGAAGGCGTTTACATCACTTGCTATTCTGCAGTAACCATTTTGGTTTTGGTGCTTCCTGAATATAAATGAAACAAAACTGGGTTAAAGGGTTTTCTCAATGACTAGATATTTCCCTTGTAATGTCTGTGATCACTAAGAGTGTACTGTCTTAATCATCTGAAACTGCTGTAGATATGTGACACCCAAGATCTTATGTTATGAGACTCAAAACAGAATTCAGCAATATAGAAAAGAAAGAAAATAAAAAGCAAAAAGAAAGAGAGGCTACTAAGAGATGATAAACAATGGGTTTGATTCCTGACACTGCAAACAGGGGAAATCTCTGGAACAAAATTCTTATGAAAGTTTAAACTAAGATCTAAAAATGTAGAGGAGAAATCCATTATTTGAAAAATCTGTTTTCTCTAAAGGAATACACCAATTCAGTGCTTAGGGGCACTTTAGCAACAGAATTCATGAAATCATTTGGCATATTGATGAGTTGACATGTAGAGAACTTTGCACTGACACAGAATTTTTACATGACCTCCATATTCACAGTCATAATAAAGTGAAAGCCATTAAATGTGGTTGTCAAAGAAGTCAAAAGAAAGATGGAGAGTATTTTCTGATAGCAATTTGGGCACTTTTGAACTGATAACTCTACTGCTAGTAACTGAATTAAAAACAAAATGGTAGTTGCTGTCCTTGAAAACGATCCAAAGCAGTCAGATATTTGAAGCACAAGAGAAAGATATATTGTCACTACCTGAGACAACTCTGGCATGCAATGCACCTTTATGCCCTTTAATCTACATGAGTAAAGATATTTCTAATTAGACATGAAGTCATGAAAGCTATTGCAGTTGAAGAAGAAATTTCATGCAAAATTTTAAATGTCCTGCATTTATTAATTTTTATAGCCTCATATGGATTTTATGATCTGCTCTATACTTTGGAACTGCTAGACCCAGAAGAAAATACTGCCTCTGAACAAAGCAACTTTTAATATTTCAGGAATCTGTGTAAGATTATTATTATTTTGGAGCTTTTCACTCTGAAATAATGGTCAGAAATCCTAGATACTAAATAACTTGGTGTATTCAGGTCATTAAAAGAACTCCTGGTTGGGATAGAAGCACCTCAAATGTTGATTGGGAGCTGAAAAAATGTGTCTGTATCATTGTAGACATGTCTTGACAAATGGATGAGTAAGCATTTGTTGTGAGGCACTTGGTTATCTAACACAGCAGTGCAATTTCTCCCTTTAGTACATTAATAAGGAATATTATTTTTTGTTCCTCATGATTATACTTCCTATCTAGGCCAACCTCATAACTGTAGCTTAGATTGAAAATATTCCCTGAATAGTTGGAGAAAGGCAAGTTTGCTGCCCTGAATAGGCAGTGCGTAAGACATTTCCACTTGCAGGCTAGGAGCAGGCACAATTGAGCTTGATGAGAGGCTTTTCATGAGTATACTCTGCAAGCTGAAAAGAAGTGTGTTATGGAAATTTTGGGAACTAGTATGCACTTTGCCTAGTGGCCTCGAACTTTTCATCTCTGCATCACTTGCACAGTTCCTTTTTCCTTTCTTGTTTCAATAAATGAGAGAACAGAAGGGTCTCCAGTGAATTATAAAATCTTGCAGCTCTACATCAGTGTGGCAGGGCTTGAGTGCTTTAAAAGATGACAGTGTTAGTTCTAGGTGCTTGAAGTGGAAATACCAATGGTTTCTTTTAATTTCAAAACAAATTGATGTCATTTAGTCAGTTCACTTTCAACACTCCTTATATCATTACTACATCATACTACCTTCTGTGAAAAGACCAAGATTCTTTTTGGTTTTTACTGTCACATTTGAAATTCTTTATTGCGGCAAGTGAATGAAAATTCAGTACTTTCTTGTTTGTTTTGCAAAACCTTGCTTTCCTGATAATCTTCTAGTACAATGTCAGAGATCACCTAGGGATTATTTTAGCACTGAAAAAACATTCAGATATTTGAGTACTGGTAAAATAAACTGATAATATAGAAACAGAAGATTGAAGTAACTCAACTTACTGTGTTTTTGAGTGAAAGATACTACCCTGAGCTTGAATTTTATTATTAAATGGACCCAGTGTGTATTAGTCTACCTCTTTTTCATAAATCCCACAGAACAGTGATAACAGTGATACATTACACTTCCATTTCAGCCTACACTCCATGCTAGCCACCAAAATCCTTTTTTGGGTTTGTGCTGTCTAAACATTCTCTTCACTCACTCTGTATTTGATAGCTTCACGCTCAAATGAACTAAAGCTGTCCATGGAAAGCCTCCACAATGAAACATGAATAGATTTTGAGGGAGAAAATCCATTGTTACAGTTCCATTTTCTCTTTTTCCAGCTGAGAACATCTATAAGCAATACTCTTATGGATGCTACTACAGATATCTAGGTTCAAAACAGCCCATCTTGCTTTTCCTGCTTTTCTCCCTTAAAATTTTGGTTTTACTAACTTGTATTCCTGCATGGGCAATAGTGATCCTGAGGCTGCAAAATATTTTAAGCTTTAAAAGCTGATTTCATGTAATGGTTTTATGACTCATTATCTCTTGGGTTGTAATTTTCTATTTCTGGTTTCCAAGTGAACAAGAATCTTGTTGGTCTGCAATGAAACAGCTCAATTATTTTTGAGTCAAGACCATGTATAGTAAAATACTGTCTCAAAATATAAAAATGCTTCTAGTCTTCAACAGGTGCTGCTGGGGAGACTAATGTCATATCACAGTGTGAGTACGATAACGGTATGACACTGCTTAAAAAACAGAAATAAGTTTTCTGTTTAGTTTAGCACTTAGAGATTGTCAGGTACTGCAATAAATAAATTCATAAGAAATGACCTCTACAATTTTGCAAAATACAAAAATGTTTTACATAAATAGAGGAAATGTGGATTTGTACAGCAGAATATTATTTTGATAGAACTAGAGAAATGGTCTGAAATCAACAGTAAAAAACTCAGTGTCCATTATATTTGGAGTCTTGCAGAGAGCCTTGTATTTGAGGCCATGTCCATGTGTTGGGTCCTGTGCTTAAGCAAGAACAACTGCTGTAAGGAAACCTGCTGGAGTGCTCCATATGGGTCCGTTACAGTCCAGGCTGTCAGAAGAAGATGTATGGTTTTGCTTGTCACACAAAACTTAAGGCGCTACAACATGGAAGGGAGGAGGAACACATCCACAGATGGGATCTGTACGGTGTATTGGGAGACAACCCATCTGTGGTCTGTCTGATGTTGTATGAAAGTGGGCTTTCCAACACCTTGGAATGTAAGACTTACAATTTGTATCAGTCTTTGTATTCTATCTTATTAAACCAGCTACGTTAGCATGACATTTTTTGTTGAGCCTTTTTTACTGATATCCACCAAAAAGCCCTTTACCCTCTCTGGTGCAGAACACTCACATTTGTAAAGTATGATTTCTCTAAAATGAAAGTCTGCATTCAAACAGGAAATGGAAACTAATTGACCAAGTACCATACAAAAGAATCAGACTATAAATTACTGTAGGATATTGATTCAGAGAAGGGAAAAAAGACATGGATGATAAATAATTGGCTCTGCTTGATACAAGGAAGTACTTATCTTTCCACAGCAAGGCCACCCAATGTTTTGTCAAAAAACCGCAACCAAGCCAAACCAGAATAATTTCCAACTCCCTTCTTCCCTTCCCTCCCCACCCCCCTCAACCATTCACCATCACCTATATTTCAGTGCAATGGAATTATGAGGAAACTTGACAATGAGAGTAACTTAAATCAAGAGGGTCAATTTTTGCTGAAGAGTGTTTAGACATCGCGAGTGAATCAAAGAAATGAATCACTGCATCTCTACTCCAGAGAGATTCTTAGAAACTATTCTTTGAACATGACAAATATTTCTGCTATGCTGTACTCATAAAACAAGGCAAAGTGCATAAATAACTCAAAATGGGAAACACAAATAGAGCCTATTTTTTTCTGATGACCCTAAATAAAAATTTTCAATCATTTCTGCAAAAAAGAACATGAAGAGAGGGCAGCATAGGAGTTTATAATTAGGACAAATAAGTCACCAGAAAAGCATAATAGCCAGGAATTAGAAAAAAACCCAAATATGAATTTGTTCAATACCACTGAATAGAAATGAAGTACAGTACTATGAAGTCAGTTTGCATCACCTTTCCTTTTTTAATTATTCGAAAAAATATTCTCAAATCATTTCAATATTACTTTTCTTGTAAGTCTTTCTGGATAATGAAGTATATTTTAGAAATAAGACAAAGCTATTTTTAACATTTTGATTTGGTTTCTTCTTTAATACTACATTATATTTAAAATATCTGCTGCATTACATTAAAATGGCAATATTTTTTTAAATGATTATACTGTAAACTTCAGAGAAAAAAATGACTACATTGCTAAGGCTTGAGTTTTGATAATTCTGTGCATAAGTGGCAGCAATATCAAAGCACCAACCCACTCCATCCTTAGAAACACTTCAAGAATTTCAAAGGAGAAAAGCTGTGTCTCAAAGTTTTTATTCTTTTTAAATGCAAATAAATGAAAATCTAATTAAAGATGTATGGTTTGTTGACACTTCTTATTTCAGAGTTAGGGTTTATGGTATTTTAAATGAAAATCTTAAATAACTCCTGGTCTTTGTGATAACTCCATTTTTTTCACGAGAAGAATGCTGTTTATACTTGTATTGATTTTGTACATGTAACGCTAGTACAAAGTATGCGACAGTTTTCTATTTAAAATAGGAAAGATATAGTGTATGTTTTTGTATTACTAAACTGTTGTAAACTTTCTTTCATAGAAGCTTGTATATGACCATTTTTTTAAAAAGATCTACAGCAGTACAACATTTACTATTACAAGAAGCTACTCCAAAGCCCTTTTTATATCCTGATTACCCCAAATAGCAAGGATTTGAAGGGTTTCTGCCAGCAAGGATGTTATGGTGTTTCTACACCCCTCTGTCCAGCAAGCCACATCCTATTCTTGTGCTGAAGCAAATCTAATGTATTTATTTCACTGATTTGACAATAGACTCCATGGATCATTACTGGAGTAAGACGATCTCATATTCTTTTGTAGGCAAGACTCTCATTGATGCAAATGAGCAAGATCAAAATCTCAGATGACCCGCCTGTGTGTCCTGCATACATCTGCAAGTAGATCAAGTGCAGCTCCCATAACTGACAATGGCACTGTGATAACTGGGAAGCTGCTGAATAATTTGAACTCCCAGGTGAGCATCCAACAGCTGCTATTGGTTGCTCTAAGAAGCCACTGCTCATTTCTGACCCACCCCTTGGTAGAGGGATGGGCTCTTTGGTCCTCACTTGTGTACAACTCATATCTCCAACAGATGAAATATGAATTTTAATATTAATTGTCCATATGTTTTTTGGTTTGTGGTTCAGAAAAGGTCACACATTAATCAGAAGTGCTCATATCAAAACTATCATGGGAATAAGTAATTTTTAACTGAAACAATGCAGTATATTTCTCTGAAATGATGCAGGATGCTCGAAGGAAAAAAAGACAGGTGATCTAATTTGGTGAGAAAGGCACAATAAGATCTCATTTCCACACTGGTAGAACTCTATGAAGCAGCATCCTGTATACTGACAGTGCTTTGGCCATATAAGTGAGACAGCTGGAATACATTAACAGCTTTGACCATTAGTAATGAGCAGTAGGCAGTGAAGCGCTCATGGTTAGCACTGTGCACTGTTAAGTATTGTTGAGGAAGTGAGTGCCTTAGAAAGTACTTAGCTTCTAAGTTAGGTGAGAGATAAAAGATTATGACCTCTGAATCCTCATATCATGGAAAAAGGTTTTTGCATGTATGGGCTCCACAGAAGTTCTGTGTTTACTGACTACTAAGATTCACCTTATATGTCCAAAGTAGGAAAAGAGATTACTTTTTGTAGATGGGCTTGGCATTTCTTATTTTTGGATTAAATGAAATCTTGCAGATACTAGCCAAAAGCAAGATTGATTACATAAATATTCTTCTGGCCACATCACTTCATCAGGGCTTTTTCAGGAATAATAAATCTTTCAAAGATAGCCTACAAAAATGTGTTGAAAAAAAACCAGCAGCAGATGATTTAATGTGAGTGAAATAATTGCCATGATTTGCTATAAAACTATCTTAAAATAACATTCAATTTTGCAGTTAAGCATTTTCCTCACAAATAGAAATCAAATTGCATCAGCTTAAATACTAAAATCATTGCAACAAAAAGTGTTTTCTACAAGAAGCTTTTTGAAGTTTTTCTTTCCATTTGAAAATGTGCTTCAGAAAAAAAAGACCTATTTCCAATTGTGCTAATTTTTATTGTCATTGGACAGATTTTTATGATACATCTTGAAGGTTTCGTCTGTGTTCTTTGTGCATAGGAAGGAGAGTCAGATGTGCTACCTCTGCCTCCTCTGCCTCCTCCATGTCTGCACAGGATTCACTGAGTTTCTCTTTGGTACCAGTCCAACTCAATATATTCAATTATCTGTTCTCTTAATTATTGACTTCTTGAGCTTTAGCTGCTTGATTTGACAGAAAGTTTCTTGCTTCTTTGCCACTTTGTTTTGTTCTTCCATCAGAACTAGGAGTGATCAACATATCTGTGTTTTACATCATAATCAATACTAGGACAGCAATCAAATGCTCTGGTACTGAAAAGAGCACCAATTGATATAAAAACAGCTTAGTATTAGTAAGCAAGAGGAATGTAGATAATAAAATAAAATTACAAACAGAAACTGCCTTTTTTTACCAGTCTTCTTTTAAAGAACTGCACTGAAATAAGACTTTTATTTACCCGTGTTGTGACTCATGTTAAAAAACTCCAACAAAAACCAGAAAATGCGCCCTTTAAAATTAACAGCTGGTTTTTGTTTTTCAACCAGAAAAGTATTCATTAAGCAATCAGAAAACAAGTCAGTACATTCAAGTCCTTAAATTATTTTGGCAATATGCCCTGTTATGTTGCATCTTTGAGCAGTGACTGAGCACCACTTGGCCAGCAGTGCATTTAGCTGCGGCTCACCGTCTTGGGCAGTACTTCTATAAGAGAGAGAAGGTAGGCTGGTACCACAAAACCTTTACAGATTTTATTTGATCATTTTTTTGCAAAGCCACTGCCTGAAATTCCGAACTTCTGTAACATGTTCACAAAGAAATTGAGTGTGGTCTGTTCTGTGAAAATTTCTGGAATTTCACATGACAGACCAGACCTTGGGCAGGCAAGTGGAATTCCCTCCATATGATGATAAAGCAGAAGATATGCTCCAAGATGCACGCAATACATTTAAGCTGCTAGGAAATTAATGCTTGGGATCAGATTAAAGGGAATCCAAAATATTATTTTTTTTTACTAAAAATAAAAAAAAAGACATTGTTTTAACCATTATGAGTCTCAGCATCAACCTTTTTCTTTCTATATATCCATTCCCAGTGTGCCCCATGACTTGCTAATTTAAATATAGTCTCTACTGCCCAAGACAGGTTGTCCTAGAAACTATTGCAATAATGCATTACTGTTTGAGATATCTATATGTATAGGCCTGCACATGTCTTGTGGATGGTTGCCACTATAATTAAAACACTTATGATTGTAGGTTATGTTTATAATTTATTATGTGACTCATAAATATCCATTTCTCACCTAGTAGAACTTCCTGATTCCCAGATGAGAAATAGAAAATAATTTGGGAGTGAAGCTTCATTTAAAAGCTTTTCTGGGCTGTGCATGCAGAAGGCTGTGTTTTTGTGACTCACAGTATTCGACTGTTTTTCCTTCCTGTTGTTTAATACAGCTGGTTCTGAGGAAAGCAGTGAACCTGCCATCTAGCTTGTGATTGAATCTTCTTGACTCAGATTTTTTGTTGAAATGCACTAAATGTATGTAGAAGCCAAAGCCAGTTAATATGACAACTGAGAACTCATTTGGCTGCATTATTGCGAGTAGTGTGGAAGAAGGAAAATGGTATATCAGAAAGCACTATTGATAGAAAACCAGCACAAAGACAGAAAGCAAACCAGCCAGAGGTGTCTTTACTTTTAGCACAAACCTATTCTATTAGTCTTGATGTCGATGGCCCATGGTGATTAAGGGAAGTGGCAAAGAAACTCAGGATATTGAAACTTGCAGATAGAGGGCACATTGATCAATTTGATAAAGTGTTGTGAAGATTAATTAAAAAGTTAGCACTGGGAGGAACAATAAATGTATTTTACCAGAAAGAAGCAAGTAACTAAGGGAAATCTATGTTTTTCTGAATAGAAACAATTGAAGCAAATGATGGGATTGGGCATCTAATTCAAACATGACTATAACAAGATTGAATTTCATTGGGGCATTTGTCCCTTGTCACCATGACAAAACAGCTTAACTTCCTGAAAATCAAAATGTGAAATAGAAGAGCCTGCTAATACATGGAGTTGTGACATATAAGAGACTCAGTTACGGGGCAACCATCTCAGTTTAAGAGTGTGCTTTGTTGAAATGCTTAGCTACCATGTGGCTCATTTAGAAAGACATTAGGTAAGGAGATGCTGTACAATTAGGAATAAATGTGTCCTATTAAAAATGAGGTCCATCATGAGAGGACTGTCATCAGAATCAAACAATGTCTTTTAGCTAGAAGCTAACATGAGTATGCAGGCACTTTTATATTTTTCCTGTTTTTATAGTGCTATCCTCTTGAGGCTCATGAAACTTTTTTTTGCAGTAAGGGCACTCAGGCATGAATAATCTAAGGGGTACGCAGAATACTAAATAAATAAATACACAAGTATTTATTACAAGAAGTAGTACATTTAAAGATGATTAAAAAGCAACAGCAAAGCACAAACACCCTCTCAAGCACATACAGCTATAACATAAGCAGTATTTGGTGTTTTTTGGTGAGGGATTCATTATGACCTGAGTCTTGGAATTGAATGAAATAAATAACTAAGCCTGATTAATGAGCTACAATGAATCATGTCTAGATCACAAGTTCAAACACAAAAAAGAGGATTTATTTGTTTTGCACCTTATTTAATTGTGACACCCATACAAAACTGGGATAAAAATGCTGTACTGTGTATAAATGAAGACAAATTCTAACATCACTGTGTTGTATGCCTTTTTACAAGGCTGTTGAGAGTTTCAGTTCAACCGAATATCTAAACATACATCCCTCTATTTAAAAGCCCTCAAGTTACACTGACTGAAGTGCAACTACCGAAGGACTATATGGGTATAAAAAATATTTTAAAAGTTTGAGATGCCTAAATCAATTATTAGGCAGATGAAGCAATTAACTCTAAGCCTGCAGTCTGAACTTCCTCTATTTAAAGGCTGGAGGAACACTGCAGGAACACTGCAGGTGGCATAATTTGCAAAGTGAGCCAAGTACTTCTAGGACTGTGAATGCGTATTTTGTAGGCAAGGAACGGCTTTGTTCCTTTTCCCTTTTGTGAATTTTATATAAAGTCCATAAAGTAAAATCAAAAACCTTCTCTTCCAAGCTCAAAGGAGTTCTATCCAAAAGAATATCAAGGTTACGTAAAAATACCAGTAGGCCTGTATGGATGAATAAGGAACTCTTGACCAAACTCAAAAACCAAAAAGGAAGCATACAGAGGGTGGAAGGAAGGACAGACAACATGTGAGGAATACAGAAACATTGTCTAAGCATCCAAGGGATGCAATTTGGAAAGATAAAGCCCCAATGTAATTGAATCTGGCTAAGGATGTCAAGGACAAGAAGGGCTTCTGTAAGTAGATAAGTGATGAAAGTAAGAGTAGGAAAATTATGGACCCATTGCTCAACGAGACAAGGGACCTTTACCCTAACACATCCTTGATCTGATGGCTGGAAATAAATCTCTTGGTTGATAGTGAGACATTTTGTTCTTATGTTTGGAGGCCCTAAGAAAATAAGACTCTTACTGCCAAAAATTATCAGAAAAACTTTTTGAAGAAGTATTTGTTTCTCTGATTAATTTATTTTAAATTAATTTCATTCTTTAAATTAATTAATCTTTTACTATCTTTAGTGTTTAATCTGGCTGTTTTGCTAATAGAATGTAAAGAAATGTGTATGACTGTATTGTTTTCCCATACATAGGGATTCTTGTATAAGAAGATTTTTAAGATTGGTAACACCCTATAACAACCTAGGTAGTGATGGGACACAAAACCACATGGTAGTTGTCATAAAAAGGTTAACCTGTACATGTCCATGCTGTTAGCGTTGGAAGGAGAGATTAATTGCTAATTCATAATTTTCCTAGTGTTCAGAATTCTTGATTGCCTGAAAGAGAAACTAAGGGCTGATCAAATTAGACTTGGAAAATATCCACAACAGTTCAAGATTCTTTATAGCAAGATCTTTCTTAAAATTTAAAAAGTAGTTCAGGTTGTTCAGAGATTGTGTAGCTCACAGGGTCTAGATTGTTTGTATAATTATTAATACTAAATTTTGTGATATTTAGCTATCATGTAATTAGTAAGCAGAAATAGCCAGTTTTTCTATTTTATTCATGATTTATCTACTGTTGTGTGTGTTAGTGCCAGAATGAGAAGTTTTTAGCTTTTTTTTTTCCCACATTTAGCTACACCTAACTAAAAGGAAAGAGGACATCTATTGGCAAACCATAAATGGTGTAAAAAGCAGATATTGTTACAGGGAAAACAGAATCCTGTGAGTGAATCCTGATTCATTTTTTCATTAAATACAATATCTGTCAAGAAAATAGGTCAACTTTTTTTGGAGTTGAATTTTACAGATTTCTTTTGGCTTTTCCAATTGTTACAAGGAAGGATGCTTTTTTGTTTGTTCCATATGGAATATCAGTGTTCCATAGGGGTAGCAGCATCCTTCAGGGTGGCTTTTTACAGAAGATTTTTTTTAAAATATCAAAGCATTAACTGCATACAAAAATAATTTTCAGCTGTTAATGAGGCCATATAAAATTTTTATGAGATGAAAACCAGATCTATTTGAAAAGCAAAGACTCAGCTTTACACAAGAATTTTTTATATTCACCATGAGCTATAAAGCGTGGACACTGGTTTTGCTAGCACAGTATTCCAGAGGCCAAGAAGTCAGACTTTGGAGTCTAGTTTCTAGAGACCATTATACATAGACAAAGCAATTAAAATGGGCTCTTTGGGATTTGACACCTGATAAACAATCTTTCTGATTATAGCCTATATGAGTTGGTTCTAAAATTTTAACAAATTCCCAAACTCATATTGAATGCTTAAGTTGTCATCTGTAATGAATATCTAAACATTTCACACAAATATTCATGAATTCAGTCTTCTCTGCAATTAATTACACAATATAATATAATTTGTTATATAATTCCAAACACACACACTGGATAACCAAGCAAGAACCCGCTGAATGTCCAGTAGATTTATAAGTAGCCCAGCTACTCCAGTGAGCAGAAATATTGAGTAGAAGCCCCCTAAAGATATTACTGAAAAATAAATCCTGAAGATCCAATGTTGTACGCTACCTAAAACACACACCCAGAAGTCATTCACTGCTTTCCCTTAACAGAAAGGAGCAAATATTTGAACATGCAGTGTGCATGCTGAAATTCCTTCCTTTGACCCTTAAAAATCAGAACCATTTAGGTACTGCGAGTAAACTTCAGGATGCTTGGAGAAGAAAAATTGGATAGCAGTGATAAGGCAAATGACTAAGTTTCAATTTGGGATGTCTGCCTCATTGAAATCCACTTCAGTGTTACTGCTTTAACAGAGAAATTGGTTTTCCTGTCTTCCAGTTCCACAGAGCTTCCAGAGGTTATCTGATGGCAGAAGGTTCTTCACTGTCTTTGACCTTTTATTTCTCTTTAATGTGTGAAAAGTTGGATAAGGCTCCATGAATCTGCTATACTCATTTTACACCAGTATTGTGATTGTAAATTAATAAAAAAATAGTATCTTGAGGGTGGGCATGTAGCCTCTGCTCTGTTATAATCACTGATGTTTGGCCTAAATTTAACAAGTCTAAAATTTTACCTTGCAATCTAAAATCACCATAGCCATGAAATTTAGTTCTGGAATTGTGTTTCTGAGGGTGCAAGTGTAAATATCTGGCAGCCTAGTTCAGCACCATAAAAGAATGAGGCCATGAGAAAATGTGGACTTGAATGTATAGCTGAATGTATTTGGACATACAGTTTTGCTGCTGGCTTACCACTAAGAGTTTTTCTGCTTCATACGAAGATCATTGGACCTGAATTCATGCCTATTTTTCTTATTTAGGTTCTTCCAGAATGCTGTGACATGCTAATTTGCAAGATGAGCTATAGAAAAAGCTATTTTCAGAGATTATTACTGATGTTATTTGGGGCAAACGGAGTGACAGCTACTATTTCACAGCTAAGCTGCTGTGAAATTTCATCCATTCTTCACCAGTTGGAGCTACTCAAAAGTGGGATCATTCAAAAAATTCACAAAATTATTTGTTGTATGACTTTGAATGATCTTGCCTGCTTAAAAATATAGCACACAGCAATAAAAGGCAGTTGCAATGAAATATTCTATTAAAATTGCACTTAGCCAATTAAGTGTTAATTTTTTGTTTGTTTGCAAGATAATTCTGCAGATGAAATAAACCAGCACATTGCCACAGTGTTTGAACATTAACTTTTCTTGTCATGCACTGAAGATAGTTCTGTAGTGGAATAAGGATCATGAAATATGTTACAACGACAAAATCCAGCAACTGTTGAGAATTGGATTGCAAGAATGAAACCTCGTGAGATAACCAGAAATGGAGCAGACTAAGTCAACATTAGTTACACAAAAAGAGGCTCTTCAGTATATGCTAATAGAATGAACCACAATTTGCTATGGGTCAGGCTCTTAGGCAAGTTTGCTGCCCTGGCAACATGACTGACAGCTTCTTGCACAGAGATGTGACAAATAATTAGATAAATACTAAAGCTGTGGCAAGTAACTCTGTGCTTCTAAGAGTTTTAAGAGTCTTTAGCCCAGCCATAATGCAAGTTCTGCACTCTTTGTGCATCCAAAGTTCTCATGTGAAATGCAGAGTTTTGAATTTGAAAGCAGCTCAGTACTAGATTTTAGGTATTGTCTGAAAATCTCAAGCCTATGTGTTTTTCTTTTTCTTTTCATCGTTACCTACGATGTCTCCCCTCACCTTCCTCACCCCTCCGAGACAGAAGATAGAATCACTGTACGTTAGATCTATTTGAGTTTGGATATTCTGGGAAAAATCAGCTTTCCTGTTTTATCTTAGTCACTGAAGGTTGAAAATGGGACTTACAGTCATTGTAATTTCTAAGCATAGAGTTCCTCCAGTAGTGGAAAAACTAACTTCATACTTCTTGGGCTGTATTCTCAACTTCAGAAAGTGTTGCTGGTAAGAAATGCTTTTATAACAGGTCATTTAAAGATTATTTTTATGACAATACTGACGTTAACACAGACTGAGGGCTAACAGAATCTTTTGTAGACAGCTTTCTGGGCAAAAAAAGAGTTGCAAAAGGAACATCAATAAGAATGTCAGTGCCTGAAGTCTTTTTGTCCCCTCGAAAGCATATGGATTAAATGTTGAAAGTTTTGTAATAACAGACCTTTTGCTTGTGATGATTCTGGTGCAGTGATCTGGAAAACAGTAGCAGAGGCTTATGAAAGAAATGGGAATAGCTTTGGATAAAACAGCAGAGTTTACTCTTGTAGAGGCAAATACAATAATTGGCTTTCAGGAAGCTGGGCAGCTCAAAAACATGTAATATATAAAAATCAAAGTTCAATTACAGTCTGTATAAAATTACATCAAGTTTGTAAGTTAAATACACAACAGCAGAAATGCAAAGCAGAAGCTAAAATTTTACTTATCTCCCATGGAACTTACCATGGACTCTTTCCCTGACACCTGATGCCTAAATACTGAAGAGCTTATCATAAACTTTGCTTTTGCATGAAAATATTTTGCTCTCATGGGCTTGATTTGTTAAGTGACATAATCTGGGGTTGTGGGTTTTTTTAGCTTGTTTGTTTGGCTATGGTTTTGTTTTTAAACTAAGAAATCCCCATTTTCTCTCTGGTTTTGTTTCTCACATTTTCAAAACAAAAGATGCTTTCAGAAACAGATCTGGAAAAAAATGGATGCAATATAGGCTGTTGTGAATGGTAAGAGCTGCTCAGGGAGGATCAGTAGTAACTGAAACTAGAATCACATTTTCATCCCAGAGGATCTCTAACTCATTTTCACCTGGATTGAGCCAGACTTTGATTTCAGCACTTTCCAGAAGTCTTTTAAAAGTGGCTTTTGCCTGCGGAGACAGATTATTTTAGCATTTTTATAAGTTCTCATCATTAGTCTCCCAGCACACTACACACTCATGCCCAGAAGACAGAAATAAACAGAAGGTCATGAATTCCCAGCACTTCAGCAGGCAGAGGGGTGATCCATTGTGGACATATTTTTTTCAAGCAGTAATTTAATTATTTAGAATTCTGTAC
>JAWWMO010000043.1:39224378-39238809 GCA_035047845.1 Dendrocincla fuliginosa
CGCCTCCTCGCGGGCGCGGGGCCGCTACGGGGACGTGTTCCGGTCTGCCCTGGCGGAGCCCGAGGCGGTCTGGGCAGCGGCCGCCGAAGAGATCCAGTGGAACAAGCGCTGGGTCCGCACTCTGGAGAGGGGCAGCGTGGGGAGCGGCTCATGGTGAGCACCCGAGTGTCCCGCGGCGGTGCGGGGGCCGGGCCGGGCTGTGACGGGCAGGGAGGGACAGAGGGAGGGCTGCCTGCCCAGGGGGCTCCTCTGGTTGCCGCAGAACTACCCCGGGACCTGTCAGGGACCGACGGTGTAGAGCCTGGACGAGTTTAATGATTACACCTGGACAAACTTAATGATTAAAAGCCGCGTGGATGGATGTGTTGGGGTGGGGGGTGTGTGCCCTGTGGTAGGTGTGACACACGCGAGTGTGAGTCCACGTGTGGCTGGGCGATGTGGAGAGTGCCCGATGCTTCCCCATCCAGCGCCTTTTGGGCTCGGCCTGGGAACAGGCTTCTGTGAGCATGGAAAACCCAGCATCAGGGGCCAGGGCGGGCAGGTGTATGAAAACACAGGAACTACGGCTTTCGAGGTTATTTAATCTTAGATGCTATCTAAGTAGGTCATAATTTAGCTTTTATGGTTAAGATAATGTTTGCCCAAAGCATTGGCATTGTTATCTATATTTCCATGCAGTGAATGGTCAACTGCCCTAAGACAGAATACAATATCCGTCATATAAATTACTGGATAGGATTTTCAGTACTTTTTCAAAGGTCATTTACTGTTAAAATTTTGTGTTCACTACCATTTCTTCTTTTTCAACAAGTTTACATAATGGTCTTTGATCTTTTCTCAAAAAGAAGCTGACTGAGGATATAAAAGGCAATGTAGGGTGAGGATCATCCTTAGTACACTGATGTCCTTTGGTCTTTTTATATTTGTTTTGAAATAAAAAATAATAATTCTAAAAATATAATTTAAAATAATAATAATTTTCAACACTGTGCAAATTAAAAGATATGCGACCAGTAGAGTGGGGTTTGGTATTTTATTTGTGTCTGATGTCACTCGTTAGCACCACTAGTAGTACAAACTGTTTATATGTCTTAAGTTGAATTTTAAGCAGCATGCAGCCAGGATGGGCTGTGTAACAGTCAGAAGTCCTAAAATGGACGGATAGCATTGACTGACTTTAATTTCTAGATTATGGCACTATTCAGAAAGCACAGGTGAGATTGCTTGCATACTTAGGGTCTGGAAAACAAGTCCTATGAGATGCAGCTGGGATTGTTTAGTCTGAAGAAAATGAGGCTCACGGGAGACCTTATTACTCTCTACAGCTCCCTAAAGGAGATTGTAGCCAGCTGGGGGTCAGGCTCTTCTTTCAAGTAACAAGTGATAGGAAAAAGGTAATGGCCTCAAGTTGTGCCAGGGGAGGTTAAGATATTAAAAATAATGGCTTCCAGGAAAAATTTCTTCACTGAAGAGGTTGTCAAGCACTGGAACAGGCTGCCTTGGGAAGTGAGAGAATTGCCAAACCAATGGCACTTAGGGACAATGGTGTAGTGGTGGATTTGGCAGTGATGTGTTAATGGTTGGACTCAATGATCTTAAGAGTCTTTTCCAACCTAATTGATTCTGTGAATCTATGATTAAAGACAAGTGAAGCTCGCTGATTCTGTCATTCCTGAGCAGAATAATGAAATCAATAGAATGGTTACTCTTGAAGAACTCAGGAGTGAGGATATAATACATGCAAATGGTTTTGCTGTCAAATTCTGTCAGACAAGTGTAGTTTGGTGTAAAGCCAAAAGGGAGACCTGAGTTTTAAAACACAGAATTTGGCCAAAAAAGTTGAAGGAAAAACTTCCTCAAGTTGATTTTGAACAGGTCAAGACTGGAAGTCTTAAATTGCAACATGGGAAACATGGTCTTTAGATGTCAGAAAGAAAAATCTATGTAATGCTTAAGTTAGTGAAACACTTGAACAGATTATATTGGGATCTTGTGGAATCTCAGTTAAAAGGCCTAAAGCAAATATTTCTTTAGGCTTGTGTAAACAGTTTTGCCTAACGTGCAGGCAGAGGGCAATTTCACAACATATGTTTTTTTTCTCTGATGCTAAGACATAAGTGCAATATATAATCCCCTTTGAACTTTAGTAAGGTTGCCCAGATTGCTATTCAAGTGTTGCTTTGCACTTTTAAAAATGTGACAGGATCAATTAACATAATAACTCCAAATATTTAATATTTTCATAGTTTTGCCTAACATTTTGTTCGGCTTCTGTTCTCATTTAATCTAGAAAAGTACTAAAAAAGATCCGCTTGATTTGTGGGAAAAATTTTTTCAAGCTTGGAAAAGTATATGTACCCTGCATGGCATAACAGAATTTTAGCAGTATGCTTTTTTAAAAGATATGGTACAGAATAGTGTTAATGCCTTTACATATATGCAGTCTTTATTCAGAGCCTTTTCTTTCTTTCCCTTTTTAAATTTGTTATTAGCTTTGCTTCTCAGCGATTGCATGGAGACTAAAAATTATCTCTGAATACAGCTGCTTTGATTCTTAAGATACCAGATGGTGCTGAAAATTAAAGCATAACTTTTGAGTATTTGAGTGAAATGAATTAAGGCATAATTATGTGTTGCTTTCTTCAATACTATACTTATTTCATTACTAACAAGTAGGCTGTTGTTACATCCAAAAAATACCAAATGCAGTAAAAAAATATTTCCAAGCCACAGATGGTAGATGTTAAGCTGTATGTAACAGGAGTCCCACTATGGATGACCTAACTGACTTGCCAAGACTAAAACATGAAGATCAGAGTTTTTGTGTCCTCTTCTACTGATACTTAAAGATTAACATAAAGTAGTAATTTTAAAGTATGATTTAAGGGTCAAGTGTGTGTCCTTGAGATTTCCGTTTGTGAAACAACGGAGACTCTGCGAGACCTCAGAGGTGGAGTTAAATGGGAGGTGCTGAGCCCCAGTCAAAAAGAGGCAATATGTCCTGACTGCTGTAGACAGTTCTAAAGAGGCTCAAGGGGGTCCAAATGTGGGTAATCAGACTCAAATTATTAAGTAGCTGCCTTATTAGATCTAACTTAGACACCATGTGGATTATCAAAGGCTGCTGCTTTCATGGATGTGTGGGGAAAAAAAGGTTAGGTGGATATTGTCAGAATATTGGTTTAAAATCTTGCTGTGAAGCAAGATGTTTTGATACGATAGCCAAAGTTCAGTGATTTTTGACTGAAAGAACCCTGATATTTTTTCCACCCTAGCCTCAGTGGATGGTAGACAAGCATTTTTAAAAGTGTGCTAGTGAACTGAATGTGGTTTCTTTAATATGTTAGAGTTGTTACTGTGTACTCTTTTATTTGTTTTACTCTTCCTCTGCTTCATTTGTTTTTTGTTATTAAGTTGTCAGCCTTAGGAACACAGTGTACAATACAGTTCCTCAGACTTGGATTCGTCTGATAAGCTACACTGAGATAAATTGTCTGTTTAGCAACAGATTAGCATTTTACAGCCCTGCTTATTATGGCAAGATTTACTGGCAGTTCCTACAAACATCCTGCAGATCCACTTCCGGTCTTTCTGCAGTCTATTGGAATATTTACCTTCTCATTCTAGACCGCTGTTTTAAATAGGAGCATCTCATTGACATCCTTCTAACAAGGGTCCTGGTTTCATGCTGCTGTTTCTTTTCAACTAAAGCTTATTCAAGCAAATCAGAATTCCTCACAGGTGTTCATCTTCATGAGAATTGCTGGAACAGAAGTTTGCAGAAGCACAGGGCGGCTCTTCCAAGCCAAGCAGCTTTTATTTGTTAGCCAGAAAGAGGTATTTGAAGATATCCTTGGGTGACAGTAAGGAAGCCAAGTTCTTGCACTTGTGCTGGGTGCACCTCTGCTTTTCGGGTCCCATCAGAACGTCTCTCCTGAACAGGGTAGCAAAGTTCTCATCACACTTTTCAGATGGTCTTGTTCATGATTCAACCTGCAGTCACATCTCTTTCATACACTTGTTTGTAAGTGGTTGCTAAAAATTCATGTGGCGATGTTGATGTTGCCATGTATATTTAGAAGAATTAAAGCTCTGGCGCCTGCTCGTGTTTTGACCATTCTTAAGTGATTATGCATAGTAGCCCAGGTATGGTGGTCCCTTGTTCCCTTATTCATACCATGCTACAGTGATTTGATATATAAAATCAGTGGATGAGCTGAATCTTACACAACTTTTATGACAGTAGTACAGAGTTTCTCTATATTACATGAAACAAGTCCAGATCCTTTATTGTTCATGTGGTTTTCCTTTTGTGAGAAGGGGTTTGTAGTACAGAATGGTTTTGTGACTTTTGTAGTCACCCACTTTCTCCTTACTAATAGCATTGTGAAGGAATTGAAGTAAGATTGCTGCATCCTAAACATCCTAACTGGTTTTGGTTTCATAATGGCTATTCTTTGACAATAAAGACTGTCCCATGGCATCTGTGCATATGGATATAAGAATAATATGTAAAATATCCCAATTTAAACCAGTCCTTTACTAACCAGGAAAAGTGAAGAAAGAAGTTTTTAATTAGTAATGGGTTACTTTATCTGGTATTTCTAGTTGCAGTATAACAACAGATTATCTCTGGACAGTGTTCCTATATACAACCTTTTGGAAACTGTCAACTGTGCATTTTCTGTATGTTGCTATTTTTGCTGCAGAGAGATACCTGGAGATAGAAAAACAAACACGGGGGTATCGCTTAGTGTGAACTTTAATTTTTAGATTCTGTGTCATCTTTCAGTTAGGAGAGTCATCCTTGATTCTGGTGCATTCTGGTTTTTTGTACTTGAGGATTATGCTGCACTTGAGTTTTCTTTTTCTGTGTAAAATGACAATAAAAATGAAATCTTTGTGAAATGTTTTTCTTTAATTGGAAGATGAGAATTCTCTTTAAATGTCTGGCTGTTGAAGAGGCTATGACTCACATCACTTTACAGAGAATTTTGAGTCACTGATGTAAAACACAGTGTTGTCAAATGCATTTTAATTATATGATCATATACTTGTTGGGGTCAGTTTCATTTAGCTACAGATGCTTGTATGTTATTGCCAAGAGATGAATAAGACTATTTTGAGTCTTGAACTTGTTCTCCTTAAAAAGCCTATGTGTGTGTGCCAATGCAAAATAGCATAATAACATGTTTTTATAATGTTGGATTATTTTATGTGAATTTATGCTTTTTCAGTGAAACTGTAGATATAAAATTCAGAGTAATTTATGTAAAGTAAGTTAAACCAAGATCAAGTTTAGCAGATTTTAGTTAAGTCAATTAAGGTACAGTACTTTAAATTCTATGTTTTTACTAATAGTCTTATTTAGCTTTATCAATAAATGAATAGGTTACAAAATAAATAATTACTTCTTGAAGTGAGTATAATGTTTTAAGAGCTATATTTTGATTGAATGCTCTCATTCCTGAAAAGAAAAATGTAAAATACAAAAAAATAGTTCTTGGTTTGGAAGGCTGGCTGTTACATACTTCCAACTTCTTTTTCAGGTTTGTAGGTGGAGAGCTGAATATCTGTTATAATGCTGTAGATCGTCATGTTGAGAATGGACGAGGAGACCAAGTTGCCATTATTTATGATAGTCCTGTAACAAATACCAAAGAGAAAATAACATACAAGGAACTTCTTGAACAGGTATGTTTCAGAATAACCTGGTTACTGAAAAGGGGCAGTAAATATTACACAGCAGGTAGATACCAGAGGGGTAGAAATGGTCTGCCTCACTAGTTTATTCCTTTTGCTGTGCTCAGTACTGATTTATAAGCTTTACTACTTGTACCAAATTATACTGCATCCAAGAGGTTATGATCTTCCTCTCTTTCCTTTTCTACAGTTTTTTTCCTGGTTTGTTAAATTTTTAACTTGTCTCTATTTGATTTAATTTTTTTTTCCCCTGTAACACTTCTTTTTTGAAAGGTAAAGCAAAGCAGTAGTCAAGTCATTTGACAGTTGCTATGATGAACAAAAATACTGTTTGTAGCAATGATATGTGTACCTTGGCTACTGCTGCACATAATTGAGTGTAAGCACAAATGAAATCTGACACAGGGAGTTCCAAAGAAAGCTGTAGGCTGTCATGGGGTGCTGTTGAGTGCTTGGTGACCCTTCTGTCTAGATGGTCTGTGGATGTCTTTGGACTTCCCTGTCTGCTGAGCGAGCTCACCCTTGCTGAGGTCATGAGAACCCAGTTCTGCATCAGCTCATTCAGATTTACTGTGTGCCTGACCAGGGGTTGTTGCCACCATGAGTGTTTGCAGTCTGCCCCATTCAAGGTTCTCTGCTCTCACAGCTGTCAGCTGGTGGTTCTAGTCAGACTCATGTTCTTCCTTAATGTGTTTCAAAGTGCAAGATGCCATACAGTTTACTTCAGATATGCATGTAGTCTCTGGAGTAATGTGGTCTTACGGTTTAAAATGTGAAATAATTAATTCATGTAGTGAGAGTTTTATTCCACTGTTGTAAGAAAAGAGAAGTCATACAGCTGCAAAAAGTGATAAACCTGTTATGCATTTTACCTTTTAAGGAAAATATAGAAAACATTGACTCCTTACCAGTTTTCTGTTGATTTATCAAGTCCAAAAAATAACTTCAATGGTGCCGTACGGTTTGCTGGAGCTGGAACAACTAGCTTCAGTGTTTTAAGAGATCAGAAGACTTTAAAAGGGCCCAGCTCCTTATCTAAATTTATTTATAGTTATATATAAAAAGTATTATTATAATTTTATAGGTAAAAATTTTGTGTAATTTGCCTTTAATAACTACATTTAATAACACAATGTATATCCAAATATATGTGTATATGAAATCAATGTATACATACATATAAAATACAAATTTGTTTTTAATAAAGTACTGCAACGTTTTAAGATAAATTATCTTAAGTGAACTCTGTAGAAATTTCCTCTGAAAAGAACTTGAAAAGTAGCCTTAGTTCTGCTTTTTAAGCTTGATATTGTATTAAGTCTCCTAAGTTTCCGTCTCTGTACTCTATAAGCGTCTTAAATGTTTTAGGATATGGCAGGTTTTTGCAGAGTGACAAAAGTTTGCTTTTTGACATATACACATCCTTTCATTCACATTCTTCTTACAGCAACATTGCCAAACCAAATGGAAGAACTGGTTTAAGTTTTCTGGGGCTATGTAGCAGTACTCGCTCAGAAGTTCATCACAAGCTTGCTGGTAGCTGAGTCCTACCTAATACTGCGTCTGAATTCTTTATAGTTTGTTCTTCTTGATCAAAAGTGAATATAAGTGAAAGGCAATATTTGAGATTAGTACCTTGTTTGTCGAACCTTTCTGATTCACTTTCGTAGAAGAAATTTAATTTGGTTTATCTATTAACTACTGGACACCTGATAACAAAGGTAACAAAGAGATCTGCTGAAAATGGGCAGGATGTAGGCTGGTATATTTTTTTTCATGGGTCTTGTAGGTTGTAGGAGAGGCTTTAAGAAAAGGCCTATGAAAACTACTGTACAGTGTGGGTGCTGATGTTTGGCTCACAGCTGTCAGTTACTGTTTGTCACTGTGTTCTCAGTCTGCTTGGTGTAATCTAAAAATACTATATTTTGTAATTTTGAAATAGATTTCATACTGAAATGAAGCAGTATGAATGCAGATCAAGATCTATGACCAAAGTTGATGAAACTCCTGATGGGAGAGGGAACCTTTTACCTTTTTACTGGAATTCCTTTCCCGATTTTAACCAGCTTGACGGTGTGTATCTGTTTGCAGACCATTATCTGAACTGTCCACATCCATTGCGTATTTCGTAGTCTCTCTGGCCAGTAAGCTGATCGTGTAATGAGAACGTCTTTTCAGAGAGGCTGCCCACAAAATGCCTCTACAAGAGATCATTACCTGAAGTGCTGGAAATCTTTCTGGCTTTTGGTAATAAAAATGGTGTTTATAGATGGTTTCAGCAGAAGTTATATAGGATAACTGTGCATCACAGAATGGGTAGAGGCAGAATTTTGTAGCAGGTTGGGTTATTCGCTGCAGGATCAAACTCATGGTAAGGGTGAAAAAAATTACATAGGTGTCTGGCTGGACTTAATAAAGCTCCTTAGAAATAGTTTCAGCTATGTACTCAGAAAGCCTATTGTTTTTAAATTATCCTTATCCTTATTACTTGCACTGATTTTTTAGATCTAAGAGCTACAGTGATACTGCAATTTTGAAATTAAGCACCACTAAGCTATAAATAATTGAGAGAAATATTGGAAGTTTGTGGATGTTTATTGCCTGACCTATGGGAAACTTTTTTTTAGGGCAGACCTGGGATAGAAAGATTGCATGGAAGTTTTATAAATTTTTATGGATACAAATAATGGCAAGATCAGTTTGTGTTGATATGCTGTACAACTATACTGCTTTCAGACTAGAAAAGAGAATTACAGTTAGTTAAAATGAAGCTGTACTTAGTGCATACAGTTGCATCTTAGGTGTGTTAATATGTTGTTACAGTTGAAATCTTCCAAATGTAGAGGAGGAATTTGACAAATTTAAGACACAGTGGTCTTCCAGAATGCATTGGTTGGTCTATTTACTGATGCCTGTTATAGGCCTTTAAGTGAAGATGACAGTGTTGAAGTCAGTAAAATGGAGATGTACGTGAAAGGTTTGAATATTCCTTGGGAGATTCTCTAATTTGAGTAGTGAGATGGCAGAAAATGGTAAGGGAGACACACATTCCCATAAATCACCAAATATATGCAGTTTAACAAGGGCAAGTGCTGGATTCTGCATCTGGGATGGGGCAGTCCTGGTTGTTTGTATAGACTGGGGAACAAGAGGCTGGAGAGCAGTGCTGTGAAAATGAACCTGGTGGTCCTGGTTGATGGCAAGTTGAATGTGAGTCAGCAGTGCCCTGGCAGCCAGGAAGGCCAACCCTGTCCTGGGGGGCATCAGGCAAAGCATCGCCAGCTGGTCAAGGGAGGGGATTGTCCCGCTCTGCTCTGCACTGGGGCGGCCTCACCTTGAATATTGTGGGCAGTTTTGGGCACCACAATGTAAAACAGACATTAGACTGAGAGCATCCAAAGGAGGACTATGAGTATGGTGGAGGGCCTTGAGGAGAAGCTGTATGAGGAGTGGCTGAAGTCACTTGGTCTGTTTAGCCTGGAGAGGAGGAGACTGAAGGGAGACCTCATTGCCATCTATGTGAGGGGAAGAGGAAAGTCAGGTATTGATCTCTTCCCTCATGACCAGTAACAAGACTTGAGGAAACAGCATGAAGCTAAGTCAATGAAGGTTAAGGTTGGATGTCAGGAAACATTTTTTCACCCAGAATGTGACTGGGCGTTGGAACAGGCTTCCCAGGGAAGTGGTGAAAGGACCAAGCCTTACAGAGTTGAACAGGTGTTTGGACAGTGCTCTTAGGCACATGGTGTGATTCTTTGGGTGTTCTGCACAGGGCCAGGAGTTGGACGTAAGTATTGTGGTGGGTCCCTTCCAACTCAGAATATTCTGTGATTCTATGAAATTCTGTTAGAAGTATTACTGTTGCTGTATAGTGTTAAGGAAGTATAAAGATACGAGAAAGAAATAAGGGGCAATACCTTCTGTTCATTTGAAATTTTCTGATTGTATTGGAAAATATTACCATTTTTAAGTTAAGGCAAAGGTTATTAGATAGGTGAAAAAACCTTCAGTTTACATCATTGGGTGTATACTCTAAAATGCTTCACTTGCTAAAAGGAAATCTTAAGAATTTGAGAGTTGTATTATTTGCAGCTGCTGATGCTTGATAAATCATGTACACAAATGCAGTAAGATTTCTTTCTGTGATTCTTTTCAATAACAGTACCCAGTTAAAATGTTGAATTCAGTGTCATAATAAATAATCTCTAAGTGAAGTAATGTGACAGGATTAGTAATACCAACGCTCCCCGTCCCAAGCCTCTAAAAGCATTGAATGTTGCAGAAATACGTCGGAGAAAAGAAGGGCTTCAGGTTATCAGTAATGGGCTAAGATGTAATTTCTTCTGCAGGTATGTTTTTTTTCTATAATTACCTGCCTTAAAAGTATCTTCTTCCAAAATAATTGTATTAGCCTAATGTGAATTTATGTGCCTTGTGCTGCTCATATCTCCTGTATATGACTGAGGAATCACCCAGATTGCTTTGTTTTTAGTACTCATTCTTTTTTTTTTCATTCCATCTTCTTTCTTTCCCTTCTGCTTTGAAAAAATACTAATTTCTTCTTAGCTAGAAATAGGTATTTTCATTTCAAAGTAATTTTTCTCAGAGTTGATTTAGAATCAAAACTGGAATACAGTAAAAAATCCTACTGAGACTGACAACCCAAATTTTTATCTTCTTTATCTGCTAAAGGAACAGTTTCTTGATAAAACAGTGTATTAGACTCACTTAATGCTGGATATCCTTACCTTACTTAAATCTCAAATGGCATTCTTCAGTGCATGTCTTAGAAAGATTTAACTGTGATGTCACTGGGGTAACCATTAAAAAATATCACTAGTAGTGTTCTTCAAAGGATGAGACTAATCAGGAATTTACGAAGAGTGGTGTCTTGGGGTTTTCACATTCCACACAAAAGACTTCCAAATGACACTGTGAAGGTCTGAAGAAGCAGCTGGAGCTTAATCTTCCCTGACTGAAGATAGTTATAGTGCAGCTTGTCGATGTCTGCAATGCCTACAGTATTGTATAATTTGGTGTAGCTCAGACAAACAAGTGAAGCAAAGCCATGCTGAATTGACTGCTGAGGTTCCTGCCATTTCCACTATGTGTAGTTTGTGAGTTTTCCTTTGGACTTGTTTTAGATTCATGCTTTGAACTGAGTGTCCCATAGCTCACTTCAAAGCTGTCTGTGCATATCTATCCCGCAAATCTTTGCTTCCTTGACTGGTATATTCCTTTAGGAATGCCATGCTCACCCTTCATCTTTCTCTACGCTGCTTGATTTCTCTCTCCAGTATGAGTGGATGTTGTCCAAATAACAGCCTTTTAGGCTGCTATAGGAGCTGTGCAGAACACTAGGGACTGTCCTTCACACAGACTAGAAGCTCCTTCTTGGGTACATGATTGCCCAGTCCCTTCTTGGAGACCCACAGTCCACAGCTGATCTCCCAAGCCAGAAAGAAAAATGGTGCTTCCAAAAGTCCCCAACTTTCTCTGCATCCAAAGAACTTGGTTTCTGAAAGATAGAAGGAGAAATTAGTGCAACTAACTGCAGTCCCAGCAGCTGTCTGGCTGTATTAGAAAGAAGTAGAAATCATTCTGATTTAGGTTTTTTCTTTTTAGTTTCGGGGGACTGTACCTGCATGGCTACCACCGTGGGTTCTTTATACGCTGCATTTGAGGCTGTGGCTGAGCTTTTGTGCCAAAGTTGAGGGCTTTGTGATGAAAACACCATGTCCATGAATTATGTGGTTTCCAGGACTATGCCTGGTACACAGGCAGAGCTGGAGTGGGGCAAATGGTGTCTGATGGAGCTTGTTGCTCCACAGAACTTCCCTCATAGGCCCTGGTAAATTGTTTCTCAAGGCATGGGAGCCCTTGCTCCAGAGACTCATCCTGACTTTCCGCAGTTCTGGAACCAGTGCCCTAATTCCACCAGAAACCTCCTAAGCACAGTCCTTTACTCAGTGCATGTACAGGAAAAGAATACACGCATGTGGGCATCTGGACCATGGCCTATTGCCTGCTGATGCAGAGGGGATGTTCCTACATGTCATTTTGTGGAGATCCTCTGGGGATTGCAGGCATGTAATGTGTGCAGCACCACTGCCTTGCTTTTCCCTAGACTGCCCCAGGACTGTTGTCTTGGGCCCATGGGTGTGAGTGTCTGTGAATGATAAGTGGAATTGGTGGAGTACTCTCTCCTTCCCTGAAGATCTGTTGAAGATACCCATGCTGGCAGCACAAACACCATGCCACCTCGCCAAGGGCATGGTCTTCATCTAATTGAAATGAATGTGGAACTTCTTGTCAGTCCTCTCCCACTCTGCAGCAGGCTTGACATTAGCAAAAGGGTGGTGTATCTGCTGGAGAAGCTTTTACAGCAGTAGGAAAAGGAGGAAACAATAATTAAGAAGAGTAATAGAAAAGTGAAGAGGCTGAGTAGGAAGGAGCACTCTCTTTAGTAGTCTTGGAAAAAGAATACTGTGGAAAAGCTGATGAGCATGTGGTGACTCTGCCTCTGGTTTAGAGAGTGCATATGTGACGTGGCTCTTTCACACCATGATAGGCACTTCAGAGTATCTCAGGAGCTCTCAATGTTTGAATAATCCTTTTGGGTTTAGTTTGCATTGAAGGATTCTACACTTCATTGTTCAACCCAGGAGGGTTTGAAATTCCTCTTTTGAGCATTTTGAGTGGAATTTCTGGTTTAGTATCATCTAAGAAGAATTCTTTTGGCATGGACCCAAAGTGCTTTTAATAATTACTAGGGGTTCACTTCAGAACTGCATGACTTAGAAACCTGAACAGCTAATACAGCTAATACACAGTTTGGTGGTTGTGTGAAAGTAAAACCATGCTCAGTGGGGACTTGCATTTGGTAGAAGTGTCATTTATGCTCTGATCTTCAAAGCTGAAAGCTTACTTGAGTTTATTATATCACATGGTCTCAAATGATTTTATTACTGAAGTGTCAAATATATTAAAGTGATAGAGCAATCTTAAACGTGAAGAAAAGTGGAGAAATAGGATGTTAGTTTTTGAGTGATAAAGTACACTACACTGTCTTAATGTAAACCATAAATGACAAAACACTGTAACAAAGTGGAAGATTACATGGCTTTTAACAATTTAATGAAATGTCAGTACTCACCCTTCTCCTCTTCCCTTTGTTTTAGAAAGAGTAATTGCTTGAATGTTTCAGGGCTACCATGTTACCTGTTGGGCAATGTAAACCTGCTTTACAGTATTCCCTTGTCATTCAAGTAGTTGCAGATTGAGACAGTGTTTTATTACATCATCCAAATGTTCTCTGGCTATCAAAAGGATGAGGGAAAGGACACAAGGAAAATCATAAATACCCATCTATTGTATTGGATTATTGTCTTCAGTGGCATTAAACTCTCTAGGGTGGGGAGGTTAAGTGCAGACAAATGATTACAGATTTACACAGTTGACATGTGGTTCCTGTCTAAAGTATGCTGCACATGTTCTCCTTTAAATACAATTTACCTATGTTAGGTTTCAATAAAAATGACTACAGTACATGCAGATCTCTTCACTGTCTCCCTCATACAACCAAGAACCAAGAACCAGTCATATAGCTTGTATACAGACACAGGGAGTCTTCTGTTACAAAATCAGTAATTATGTTTAAATTATGCCTTTTTCCTTTAGCAATAATACTTGTCCATTGTATTTAAATTTTTATTGTCCACTACCCACACTTACACTGACTATAAAAATACTCATTAAAGATTGTTTTCATTGCCTCTGTCCTTTTTGCCGGGACTCTGCTTGCAAGTCTCATGAGCAGGAAAGATAACGATTAGTTTTCTTGTTTCCTTGCAAGAAGATGATGTTTGTTCTGTGTTACGATAAGTTTGCAGGTTTTTAATATTTTCACAGTAGAAAGTATAGAAAACTAATTTACCTTTGGAAATAGAGTTGTTATCTCTACTTACAGTTACTTTCACCAATTCCAACTAGAAATGACTGTAAAGGTTGGTGGTATGGCAATAAATTCCAGCTGTATACATCTCCAGGCTTTGTTTCTTGTTGGGGTTTGATACTGTGTGTCAGTTTTATAGAGTATTGATAGGCATTAATAGGTTTAGCATTAAAGATATCGTCTCTTGAAAACCAGTAATATGTAATATAAGTGATCTCTTACATATAAATCATTAAAATAATTTAGTTTGTGCGAGTTTTCAGCTTGGTGTAGTGATGACTTTGCCTTATAAACATACTCTCTCCTGTGGTTGAAATTAACAGCAGGGATTTTTGCAATGTTTATAGAAGATGGAAGTTACACAGTTATCTTCTGATGCAAGAGTGCATGCATGAGGCATCTATGCTTCCATTTTCTTAACTCCTCAGGCAGAAGTGTAGAAACTTGCATAGTTTGATTGTGGATGAACTGTGAATTTAATGCAAGAACAGAGCAGATGCATCTGGAGCTTCTGGGTGTTACTGTCTCACGTTACTGAAAGTCAACATAGGTTTCCACTGAAGAGAGAAGCAGTGAGTAATGCTATATTGTACTCTTCAGTGTATGTACCAGATAGGATTCTAGGAGTGAAGGTAGCTACCCTTTAAATACAGAAAACTCAAATTTTTAAATAATATAAATGAAAGTAATTTCGAAGGACTAGTTCATCCTTGTCAAAGAGGGTCCTTCCCTCCTGTCCTCCTTGCACCTGTGTTGCTGGCTTAGACTGCCCCC
>JAWWMO010000043.1:39238909-39255441 GCA_035047845.1 Dendrocincla fuliginosa
CCTGTGCTTTGTGCACAGTTACATGCAGTTTTACCTCTATTACACACTTCTGCACATGGATCTCTAATTGAAAAATTGAAAGGCAGTGAGCAGGTTTAGGTATTGAGTATTATACAGCTATCAGCTTCTGGAACTCAAAAAAACCTCTGACAGGTGAGTTCATTCAGTTGATTTTGGGGAGTTAGTAATTTGCTTTTCCTTCAGAAGATGCCACATTTTCATACCACAACAGGCAGGCTGAGACAAGTGCACAGTGCTTGTCACAGGCTCCCACGGTCACTCTAACAGAGTTTACGATGCCGTAAATAGTTGATCCTGGCATACTAATGAAATTTGCAATACTACTTTGGTGACATAATATTGTGCAGTGTCAAGGTAATAAGTATTTTCTCATGGTGTTACAGAGATGTTACTGCTGATCTGTTTATCATATTTTTTCAGCTCCAGTTCTTTGCTGCCGTACGTAGCCTGTCTTCAGGTTTCTGCATAACAAAAATGAAAATCTGAAAATAAGAGCAAAAATTGCTTCTTAAATCTAAGCATGTTTCTCTGACTTTGTATTTACCTTTTGGTTCAGGGTCAGATTTCTTCTCTCATTCTGAGAAGTTTACAACTCTGTAGTAGAGAAAATCTTAGTACATACTGATTTGTGTTTCAAACTTAGCAAATTAGGACAGAATTTGCATAATGAAATACTCTGCTTAAATTCATTCTTAAAACCTAAAATTGAGAAATATAAAGTTATCTGGATAAAAGAATGTTTAGAGTGCCACTTAAAGATTTGCAAAACATTGCTATTGATTTTGGTTTTTGCTGTAATGAGTACAATAATTAGCCTCATTCCATTTTTATTGTACAAAGGAAAAATGTGTTACAGTGGGTTTTTTGCAAAAAGGAAATTGTCTTAAATTTATTGAACTTTGATTGCAGCGGTCATCAACTTTCCATACCATACTGTCTTGTCTCCTTAATGTCCTGTGTCTGTTGACTGTGTGAAAGTTGTTTATAGGGCAACAGCAGATCTGGAGAAACTTTTAATATGTTGTGAATATTTTGTCAGTACAGGTTTCCAAGTTAGCTGATGTCATGGTCAGACATGGTGTGAAGAAAGGAGATCGTGTGGTCATCTACATGCCCATGATTCCACAGACAGTGTACTGCATGCTGGCTTGTGCAAGAATAGGAGCCATCCACAGCCTCATTTTTGGTGGATTTGCATCTAAAGAGCTTTCGGTTCGCATTGATCATGCAAAGGTAATAACAGATTGTATCAGGTCTAGCTGAGCTGGAGTTCATTTCCTCATAGCAGCCCTCACAGTGCTGTCCTTTGCATTGGTAGCTGGAAAGGTGTTGATAATACACCCGTGCTTTGGCTACTGCTGATCACAGCATCAGTACTGTAACATTCCTTCCCCAGTTGAGGGCAAGATCGTGGGAGGGGACACAATCAGGCCAGCCGACTCAAACTAACCAAAGGGAGATTCCATACCATATTGCATCAGCTCAGATATAAAAGCTAAGGGAAGAAGGAGGAAGGGACATCCGTTATTTGCAACATTTGCGTCCTGAGCAACCACTATGCATGCTGAAGCCCTGCTTCCTGGGAAGTGGCTGGATGTCTCATGCTGATGGGAAGTAGAGAATAAACCTTGTTCTTTTCCTCTTCACTTCTGCACTTGCAGGCTTTCACTTTTGCTTTAATGAATTGCCTTATCTCAACCTATGAGTCATTTTCTATTTTACTCTCTTTCCTCTGTCCAGCTAGGAAGGGGCATAATATTGTGGCCTGATGGGCACCTGGTGTCCGGCCAAGGTCAGCCCACCATACTTATTTGGAGTGACAAACACCATTGCAATAGTTACTCCTATAAGTCAATATAACATTTCTCTTTGTAAGACATGAAGTCTCAATTTGTTTATAATATGTAAGGTTGCAATATGAACAAAGTACTGCATCTCTGCTGAGGTTGATACTTGTATAACAGACACTGAGATACGAATTTTGACCCTTTTAAAACAGCATGAATTTCATCTTGTGTATGAGGAAAAATCTGCCAACCCTAAATAATTTCTTTGGTTTATTTGATGCCTAGATGTGTTAGGTAGTACATTTTTTCAGCTATGTTTTGATTTAGGAATGGTATTTCCCAATTTAGTGATCCCACTGAAACACTCCAAACCAGGCACTGGTTGATCACTCCCCCTTTCCCTTCCCTCTTTCTCACCTGAGAATTGGAGGCACGGAAGGTAAAGATCACGGGTTCAGATAAGAATGATCTACGGGAAAGAGCAATGAAATAAGAAATGAACAGTAACAGCACCAATACTAATAACAGAGTGTGCAAGGGAGGTGAACGATTCACATGTGAAGTCTCACCACGTGGAACTGGTGCCACCTGACTGCTCTCTCTGCCCCTGGCCTGGAAGGGACCCATCCCTCTCCCACCCTGACTATGGCATTAGGTGGTACAGACTAACCTTGGGGTCCTGGCCATGCCCCTCCTAGCTACTGCAAAAATTAGCCCTGTCATGGCTGGAACACAGATAAGCTGTAATTCTACTTGGTTTTGTTTCTACTTGAATCAGGGCAGCTATGGAACCAGTTGCGTTGAATAAATGACTCTGCAGAGAAAATAATTAATAGAGGTGAATGCTTTAAAGGCTTCTGTGTTCGGCGCATATTGAGCTTGTTTATGAAGCATTATGTAAGTCTCTGTTAGTGAAAATGGAAATGGTATTTTACCAATATACTTAGTAGCTAATATATGCATTAGTTTCAATTGGAACAGTCTGTTCTTGTTTTCTATGAGTGAACAAGACAAAGTCCATGTCATCTTGATCAGTCACCTGGATCACTGAGACTACCTGTGGTAGCTGTCTATCACTGAATCATGTTGCTTAGAGGTGCAAAACATTGTGCAGGGTAAAGTCCACAGGAATTGTGGAACTTTTACTTAGATTTCTGTGTACAGAAGTGCTTTTCAGATGACCAAAGTTTGAATTTTATGAATGCCTGTAAAGTTGAATGTATTCTCCTGCCCTCCTTAGGATCTTAACAAAGTTAATGAAATGGCTAAAATGGTTTGTTAGAATGGTGAAAAAAGGCTAGCAACAACTCTCTAGTTTTCCCTCTCTTTCTTCCCACTTTCCCACTTCTTTAACAAGCTGTAAAAATGAATGTTAACTCATAGAATTAGGGAAAAAATGTAGATGAAAAAATTATGAACTTTAAAATGGAGATTGTTACAATACAAATCATCTATCATGTTTGCTTTTAGAGTATTTTGCAATTATTAACTAATTAGTCCCAGTGGTTTCTCTCTGAGGAACAGAGGGAGACAGCACAGTAATCATAATCCTTGCTTCATGTATTAAAATGAAAAAATAAGTGTTTTACCCAAGGTCACATAACTCTTTTGAAGGGTTAGCTATAGAATTACTAGCTGCAGGCTGTGGATTAAATCCTCATTTACATTGCTTTTTGGTGTATTTAAAAGGCAGATAGATCTAAGTATTATGGATAATTTTTGGTTCATCTGATGCATAATGAAAATGTGAGTAAAGAGGAGAGACACATCCTCAGTCTAGATTTCAAAACGTGTCCCAATTTTGCAAGATGGTAAAGCTTTTATCATAAATCATAAGTGAGTTGCATGCTGCTGATGTTATTTTTAAGATTTGTGTATAAGTACCTGTGATAGATGGTATTCTGCTGAACTCAGAAGTTAATTAAAGCAGTTTCAAAATAACCTAACCTTTTTATTAGGCTTTTATGTGAATTGTTTTAGGTGTTGCAGTACAGGACCTAGTGTTGGTAAGATTAAGTATAAAGAGTTAAAGATGAGCAGTAGAAATCTGGCTGTAAGATGCTTTTGTGGGAAAAAGGTCGAACTTCACGTTCTCTTAGAAGACCAGAGTGAAAGAAATAGCAATCACTTTCTAGTGACTATGAAAAAGTACATACACTTTACCATCTTTCCTTAATTTATCTTGAATTTTAAATAGGTCTGGGAATGCTGCAAAGTCCTGCAGCTGGTAATTTCTACTCATGTCAGCTAGTGGCAGTTACAGGCATTCTGCAGTGAATTGTGATGAAGTGGTACAGAGATTTTTTTGTCATCTTTTGCCTGAATCTCTGAATATATAATTTGCAATATCAAAACAATAGGCAGGTTCATAGAATCATAAAACCATATAACAGTTTGGGTTGGAAGGGATCTTTAAAGGTCATCTTAATCCAACTCCCCGGCAATGGGCAGGGTCATTCTTCAACCAGGTCAGGTTGCTCAGAGCCCTGTCAAATTTGACCTTGAATGTTCCTAGGGATAGAGCATCTACCACCTCTCTGGACAACCTGTGTGGGTGTTTCACAACCCTCATTGTAAAAAATTTCTTCCTTGTATCTAGTATAAATCTAGCCTCTCCTAGTTTAAAGCCATTGTCCTTGTCCCTTGGCCCTGCTAGAAAGTTTGTCTCCATCTTTCTTATAAGGCCGCTTTAGATACTGAAATGCCACAATGAGGTTACCCCAAAGCCTTATCTTCTCCAGGGTGAACAACTCGTGCTCTCAAGCTTTCCTCATAGCATAGAGGTGCTCCACCCCTCTGATCATCTTCATGGCCATCCTCTGGACCCACTACTACAGGTCTATGTCTTTCCCGTGCTGAGGACCTCAGAGTTGGATACAGTATCCAGGTGGGGTCTTGCCAGAGCAGAGTGAGGGGACAGAATTGCCTCCCCAGCCTTCTGGCCATGCTGGTTGTGATGCAGCCCAGGATACAATTGGCTTTCTGGGCTGTGAGCACCCATTACTAGCTCATGCCCAGCTGTTCATCCACCAGTATCCTCAAGTCCTTCTCAAGAGGGCTGCTCTCAATATGTTCACCCCCCAGGGTGCATTGGTTTTTGGGGAGGTTGCCCTGATGCAGGTGCAGGACCTTGCATTTGCCTTCTTGAACCTCATTAGGTTGTCATGGGCCAACTTCTTGAGCTTGTCCACGTCCCTCTGGAAGGCATCCCATCCTTCAGGAGTGTAACCTTTATTGCTTGTTCTAAACTATGCCTTGTATGTTATTAGACTGTTTGTAGGAGAAGTCTTTACAACAGAATAAAAGTATTGGTCTTGTACCAACAACTTGTACTATTCAGCTTTACTTGTCTCATTTCCACTTTCTACTCACTATCTGGCATTTCTTCTCCAACAGACTCCTGAACTCTCCTGGTTTTCCTTCAAACTAGTCATATTTCTGTCTAATCTTATCATGCACGACTACATGGAGCCACAGAAGAGGGTATATAAATGTAGTATGGAAGTAGAGGTGCAGGGGAAAGAATGTCAGTAGACAAGTAAACCAGTAGAAAACAGCAGTTAGCACCAGTAGTGAGCCTTTAATTTGCACAGCGATCCGTGATGCTTCTTCGCTTGGGTAGTACATCACCTTAGCCAATTTAGTATTGGTTATTTTTAGATGTCCTTACTGCATATAAAGCAGTTGATGAGCAGAGGTGGCGTCATTTAGAAATGACTTTAAAACTAGTGATAGCAACAGTTTTTCATCTTAACAATTGAATAGAACTGTGCATCTTACATTTATTACAGTCTAATTTCAGGGTAGCCTCCAGATGAACTTTCAGTTCAATGAACTGCATTTCATTGTATCATCTTTTATTAAATCAATGCATCCCAAAAGAGAAAGTTGACAAATGCTGAAATTTAAAATCTCATCTCAAATCTTTATTTTGAATATACACCAATTAGGAAACTTCCCTGAATGACAGATTTGAACAGGAAGCATTATTGCACAAGAAAACAATTTAATCTGTGCTTTCACTGCTGAATTTAATGAAGCTGTAACTGTGGCATTGTGGTTTGTCCCTACTTAATTAGATTTATGCTAATGCATACAATTAGTAAACTTGCTTGATCAAACAAGGGGCATAAGATAAATATACTTCGAAAACTCCAAAAGGAAGGAGATGGAAGACTCATTCTTTTCCAATTAAAACATGTTTTAACACAGTTTCCTTGTTGCTACCTTTTCTTTTCTGAAAAACAAGAAATAAAAATACTGAGAATAGGACTTGAGTCAAAATAGCTTGTATGCAGATTTCTTGACTTAGTAAATTCTACATAAAATATGCAGTTAATTTAATGACAAACCGTGAAATCCACATCTGGAAATCGAACTTATTCTAAAAATTTCCCAGAATTATAGAAATGTGATTTTTAGTGGTATTGCACCCTGAATTCTGCAACCAGCACTTGAAAGACTTTAGCTTTACTTCCCAAATGTATGTTATGACTACATCTTATTCTCTTAATCTGTTTCTGCCATCTCTGGTTTGCCTTATTTTCCCTCTTTTTCCTGTTTTCCCTTTCTTGCCATTTAATTGCAGTCTGGGAAAGAGTCAGCAAAGTGCTATAGCTAGTTTTGAAGTATGCAGTTGGGTGCGTTAGAAAGCAGGCTAAACAGGACAGATAATTGTTGATGTTGCTGTACTACTCTTCTTAAATAGAAGGACTGAGTTGGGTGTGGGCTTTTCTCTCTGTATTCATTAATATTTGTGCAACATACAAGAAGTTAATACTATTGATTTTGTACTCAGATTTGTTTGAAGATAGTGAAGAGTGTCAGAAGTTACTAATGTGTTTCTGAGCAACAAGCAAATGCATGGACAGCAAGATCACACAGGCTTGATTTCCTTTAGAAAACTGATCTAACCCCCTTTTTCTAATTTTGTGAAGGTAAATTTTATACATTGAACATTATTAATCAAAGAATTTAAGGGAAAACAAGTTACCTAAAATACATTACAAAGGTATGCATTAAAATACATGCAAAGGTATGCGTTAACAATCTAACTACTTTTTTTAGCCCAAACTTATTGTAACAGCTAGTTTTGGAGTAGAACCAAAGAGGAAAGTGGAATACATATCCCTCCTAGAAGGAGCACTGGCAAGGGTACAGAGCAAACCTGACAAAGTTCTCATTTACAAGCGACCTAATTTGGTGAGTATACACTTGTTGTGACTTTAGGTTAACTTTTAGATCTTTATGTAATGCATGTGCCTTTTCTTTTTTACAGGTAAAATTTTACTTGTATCTATTGTAGATTGTTTTTTATTTTAAGGGCAAAAGTTTTATTCATAAGATTTAAATAGTAAATAGGACTAATGCATCAGAGAGATTACAGAAAATTGGATAGTACTGTATAAAAAAATTGCACGGTACATATTTTTTGACTTAATTCCACTTACTCCATCTGTTTTTCTTTTGACAATTTAATTATTTTTCAACTGGTAGGGCCACGTTCCTTTTACCCAAGGTCGCGATCTTGACTGGGAAGAAGAGCTTGCAAAAGCACAGTGTTCCAAATGTGTCTCTGTTCCCTCAGACCATCCACTTTATATTCTGTATACATCCGGAACAACAGGCTTGCCCAAGGTACAGAACTATCTGTAGTCTAAGTGTCTGTTACCAACCTATTTGCAGTTCCACTTGAGAAAATATTTAATTAAAAGAGTTGAAAATGTTTGCCAGAGCACAGTGCTATGAATGATAAGCATTACTAGAAATGGTTTAACCTCATTTATTCACATTTCACTACTTTAAAGGCAGTGTATAGGAATAAATCATGTTCATTTATTTAAGTAGTACTAATAAAAGTATAGGATGCATTTGCTTCAAAATGTTTGTACAATATAAACTTCTGAGGATAGTAGAATGTCTTTTGTCCAGTACTATCTTCTGTGTTTTCTCTGCTTTAAGTGTAGTATAGTCACTTAATGGCAAGATTAGTTAATATATCACTTGTGTGGTAGTGTTTATTGCTGACTAGTCTTGTTCATTATTTACATATTAACTAATTTTCCTGTAGATAAGACATGGTGAATGATGTTACAGATTAAATGGGATTAAGCATGTTCTGAAGGCTTGTGTTACTGAACAATTCTGAGGACATCATTCCCCTGAAAATAAAGGTTTATATTAAGTGTAAATCAGCACAAGGTATTCTTTGAAAATGTTTGCTTTAGAATGTAAATTAGTTTTAATGACCCATTTTTAAAGGATTGTATTTTAAAAGAGAACTCTCTTGAGTGCTTGCTTGGTACTTACAATGCTCTTTTACAGTGTGTGGAAGACAAGCTGAATATAATTTTTTGTTGCTAGTCCTACCACCACAGATTCAGACAGAATCGCACATCTCTGGATATGGCAGTGCTTAGACTACTGCCAGAAAATGATTTAATGATATAGCCTATAAAGTTCAGAATCTATGAGGATGTAAGAGAAAACAAGTATCACTTTTGCTGAGAAAAATGTCTTCTGCATTTATGTTCAAGATGAGCCCTTTAATGCAACGTATTTATCTTGAATTATTTCATTATATTGTCAAAAAGCCCAAGATAAGATCCTTTGCCACTGCAGGTATTTTTCTTGAGTCTGAGTTTCAATATAGTATCTCAGAAGTTTGCTTCACTGTGGCTCTGTGGGGAAAATAAAGATGTCTTGAGTGAATCACCCTTGTAAGAGGGAGGTTATCAACTAGTGCTAAGCTACAATAAGTAACTAAATGAATAAAGTAACATTTTTATTTGTTTAAGGAACTTAATTTAAAAGGGCATGCAAATAAAATTACTCAGTTATGACCTCCATAGCAAAACTCTTGTTAATCTCAGAGCAGGGGCTAAGTTAGAAGCTGAGTCTAACAAAGGCGATCTTCTGTCTGAGATTGGTGAAATATTAGTTAACCATCCTCTGCCTTAGCAATCTCCATTTTAATGAATTAATGCATATCTAGAATCTCATTTCTTGGATGAGGCCTGAAAATGCCTATTTCATTCTATGAAGTATATCAGGAGGATGTGCTCTGCCTAGCACAGACAGGTTGCTGCACTGTAATGTCTGTGCAGTGGATATTTGTTTGGTCTAGTGGATCTCATCTGAATTTTAGTCGAAGACATCAGGACATAGTTTACTTAATTCTTCCTTTAAGAACACTGTACTAGATGATGAAATATGTGAAATGTGTTTTAACCATACTAATATTGCAAAGTATTTTAAGTTTTTTCCTGTTTGTAGTGGTCCAGAGCTGGTTATCAATTTACCAAGGAGCGTGATGCTATTGATACTCTCTCATGCTAATTTTCAAGTCCCTCTTTTAGATGAACAGTACGATGTTCTTCCTTTTGCATTTGTATGTGCACTTCAGGCTGGATAGTAAACAAAAATATACATTGGTTTAAACGAATTTTCTGACATCTTTAAAAAGAGTCAGTGCAGAAAGACAGGTGCATTTTAGGGAGTAATTCATCCCAGTTGTTTTAGGAATTGTCCACTTCACAAGTGCTCCTCATATGTCATGATGATACAGGGAGACTATGCAATGAATTTAAAACATTCCTGGCATTTAGATGGCACAGTTTGTGAGGTAAATACTCAATCTCTTATTTTTTGTCAGCATGTTTACTAAATATTTGTATATCCAATTTTTATGAGAGAATTCTAGCTTTGTTAGTAATCTTCTGAAAAATTTTGTCATGTAGGCCTTGGATTGTGTTTCTCTGTTTGTTTTATTGTGTTTGTTTGGGGTTTTGTTTGTTTTCCATAGTTAATTCTTTAATGGAGGTGCTAGTTCAAGGATGTTCTTGTTGGAATAGATTCTTAAGTTAGGAGTATTGGAATTACACAACCTTAAGTCTATTGCTGCTAAAACCTCAAAATATAATTGAAGACAGGAATATCATTGTTTCCTTCAAATGATCTTAAATACTCAAATTTTCTTGTTTAGGGTGTTGTCAGACCAACAGGTGGCTATGCAGTTATGCTTAACTGGACAATGTCAGCTGTATATGGACTCAAACCTGGTGAGGTAATTCTATTTAAATGTCATGTAAATGTTTTTGAGTGCCTCTTAAAATGTCTCACTATAATTACGTTTTTATTTCATTTTAGGTGTGGTGGGCAGCTTCTGATTTAGGCTGGGTTGTTGGTCATTCCTACATTTGCTATGGACCTCTCCTTCATGGGAATACTACAGTTTTGTATGAGGTATGATCCATTCTAAAATACCAGTGTTGGAAAAGGCAGCATCCCCTCTAGCTGATGATCCTGTTTATGCCTGTCTATTCTTCATGCCACACATGTTTAAATTGCGTGTATGTCTTCAGTGTTTATACTCTCCCATCTATTACAGTAATTTTTATGGAAAACTTATTTCACTGTCCTTCAAGCTTGTCTACTTCACCTGTGTGAAGGGTGATGGTCAGCAAGGCAAGGAACTCTGAAACAAGAGATCTAGAAATGGCAGATAGTGGAGTATACCGTGTTGTTGATTAGACTACCTTTATTATAGATCTAGGAGAGGGTGTTGTGCTTTGCATATCTTGAGATGAAAAATACTTACTGGATCTGAGTTGGATGCAATCGAGAGCTCTGTGGAAGGAACCAGAACTTCTAACAAGACTTGTCTTTCAAGAGAAGCCAAGATTGAGATGACATTCAGCTCATAGTCCTTTTCCTTGGGGGATGAAATTCAGTGGGTTGGAGAGGAGACTAGTCCAAGTAGAGTGGCCTGCTCAATTCAGACTTTGGTGTTCAAAAAAGCAATCATGATGCCTTACATTGTTATTTTTTCAGAAGTTATTGTTGATTCTCTCTCTAATCATGAGGCAGGAAGATAAAATGTTGCTTGAACCATCTTCTTTGTTGTTCAGGGAGTGTATCCAGCATCTGTCAGTGATAGCGAAAGATGACTTGGTTGTGTGCATCCACTTGACATTAGGAATTCTGAATATGTCCTGCCTTCTCTGACACTGTGGAGCATGATGCCCACCTACTAATTGCTTTGTCTTTTTTAGTGGTCCTAGAAGCAGAAGTTGTTTTAGATCTGCCATCATGGCATGCTGATCACCTCTGTTGATTTGTAGTGATAACAGTGATAACTAGAAACATGTGAACCATTAAGGGAAATCCAAGGGTAACTCAGAGCATACAAGAACTGCAGAAGTATAGTGAATGTACTGGATACTGAGGGCATGAAACAAGCTTTGTTGACATTGTAAATGTATCAATTGTTAGAGCATCATCTGAACAGGGGAGTCAGCATGACATAGTGGAAACATTAGACTATCATATGGGCAGAAGTTCTGCCTAAGTAAATGTGTATTACAAAGTTTCTCCACGTTCCTGTTACTATGCTGCAGAAGTGAAGATGACCATACTAGAACAGAAATGGATTGTTACTGTTTACAGGAACAACCATTATCAAAACAATCCTTCAGTGTTTGGACAACCAGTTAAATTGGTATTGTTTGTGCTTTACTGTAATGAACTTACACATTTCTGTTGGTGGGCAGCTGGTGCTAGGGTTGTTCATGAATTTTTAGTAAATATCTTTCTGAATCCTGGATACTGAAAAGACATAGACAGTTATAGTAAGGTGAGATTACTGTCAAATTATTTGAATGCTGCTGTGCATCAGAGACTCAAGAACTGACTATGGCTTGCTGCATCGTGTTTTGGAAGTTAGAAGTATGCTTTACTGCTCAAAATTCAGTCTCTTTATAAGCTTATAAGTGAGTTTCTCACAAGCAGAAGATGCCTCTTGAAGTGGGTCAAGAATTCTCAAGTCCAGAAAAGCAATGCTCATTAGGGATGTGTCTATATGATATTTCAAATCACAGCAGCAGTGCAGTTCTGAAATAAGTCTTCTGATTGTCCTTGCTTATTGATTTGGTTCACAGAGTGGTTTTAGTCAAATGAGTGCCATCTTTACAGAGAAAGCTAAGACAGAAGCTTTGCCACTTGAAATCAAATGGTAGGATCCAATGAGTGGGACTACACTGCTGTGAAGTTTTTCAGGACAAGAGAAAAACACATATGCCAACAAAAGGCTTTTAAACAGTTGACAGTTCCCACCTTATTGTGAAGTGCTTCTCCTGCTGTACAAAAGGGCCAAATGTGATGTGAGACTTCATATTTACTGTCCATCAGATATCTGCTTGTTCTGACTTTGATCTGCTCCTTTAGTTCTCACGAGCTTTTGCATTTATCCTCTTCACCAGCTCTATTTATTTTGATATTCCTCCTTTAAAATTAGTCCTCTTTCCTACTGCTGTATTTTGCAATAGTCACAGGCATTGCATTGGTGTGCCAGAATAATGAGCAGGGCAAATGACAGCATGTCCTTTGAAAGGCCCAAAAGCTTCTCTCCAGCACCCTGTTACACCACCCTGTTACTAATGTCAAGCTGGCTGTGGGGTATGAGAGGGTGGACAAGTAGTGCTGCATTAATTTCAATTAGATGATCATGTTCTTTATGAGGTGGAAAAACCATTCTGATGTGACATGGTGTGTGTGTCCCTACCATAGACATGTTGAACAGATCTTCAGGAGGGCAGAGTACTCCACCAAGCCCCACTGATTGTGAGGACATCAACACCCTTAGTTTCATGACCAACAGTATGTGAGACAAGTCCAGGGAAAAGTGTGCCTACAGTTCTATACATGTCTCAGTGTGGATGCCTCATTCCTGAAAATGTTTAACACCAGTTTGGATGGAGCTTTCAAGAGCCTGGTCTAGTGAAAGGTGTCCCTGCCCATGGAAGGGGGTTGGAACTTTAAGGTCCCTTCTAACCCACGCTATTCTATTGTTTCATGTTTCTGTAATATGTGCCTGTAACCCTCCTGAGGACCCCTGTGAGGCAACATGAAGGAACATCCTCTCTTACCTTGACAGGCAGTAGGCCATGGTCCACATGCCCACATGAGTAAATGTGTGTACTCCTTTGCTGTACACATAATGAGTGAAGGACTATGGTTAGGAGGTTTTTTCTGGTGGAATTCACTGATTTCAGAACTGTGGGAAGGCAGCATGAGTCTGGATTGCCTGTGAGAGCTGCTATGCCTTGAGAAACAATTTCCTGGGGGCTGTGAGCTGCTAGAGATATTCTGTGGAGCAACAAACCCCATTGAGAGACCACTTGCCCCATCCCAGCTCTGCCTGTGTACTCTGCCTGTGTAATAGTCCTTACAATTGCAGAAGTCATGGATGTGGCATATATTGATAACAGCTCTTGGCTTCTGCACAAAAGCCCAGTCACACTAACTCAAATGCAGTGTGTTAAGGACCTACCCAGTGGTGGTAGTGAAACTCATACTTCTAACCACTTACTATATCTTGTTCCTGCCCTGCAATCAGCTGCTTGAACAACAAACGCCATGCAGGATGAAACCATTTCTTTGAAATGCAGGTACTGGTCAGTGGCAATATATTATCTCTTTTTCTGCCCCAAGTCTGCCTCAGGAAAGATCATGAAGGGAAGGACGTGGCAGGCTAGAGTCAGGCATAACTGAATTAGCCAGGTTTTCGGATTGAATGAAGCAGGGGAGTGTGTGAAGCCCAGAAGTGTGGAGGGAAAAAAATGAGGCCAGAGAGTAGTATGGGTGATCAGTTATTTTCTAATTGCAACATAACATTTGTGAAATTACAAGACATTGATGTCTGGTGGTATTCTTCCATCCCACTTCATGCACTCCTGGATGCTCTGTGGGTTGATGACTGTTTTCAGTGAAGGGACAGGTAAAGTCCTGACACAAATGCCTTGCTGGATGCCCCACCTATGACAAAGAAAGAAAACTATGCATGCAAGTACTGCACAAGCTGTGCTCAGTGTGCTTGGCCTGAAGGAAAATGTCAAAGATTCCCTCACTGCTGATCAAACTAAAAGTGATACCCTGAATTTGGAAGAATTATTAGAAACATTTGTAGTGTCTGTCCCCCATAGCCTGGTGTCTTTCAGATGGGCAAATGTTCGTTGCAGTTCCCGTATGCAGTGAGTAAAAGCACAATTAAATTAGATCTGTGCTGCACTGTGTCAGAGGGCAGCCTCTCTTGTGTTGGTCATTGGCATAGAGGACTTCATGAGTGATCCTCTTCCTTCTTGGTAAGAAGGCACTGGCGTATGTTATGGTTCTGTGACCCGAGAAATGGAGGATTGGGGATATAGAAATTCTGTGGTGGAGTCTAGTGACAATGTGTGAACTGACATGCTGCTGTCGTCTGCAGGAAACATGAAATGGACAGCATGACTCTAGAAGAGAAGTCCCTTCAGTCAAGGGAGAAAAGATCTGAAGGATAGCTTTCTGTCAGAAAACTCTGAGCTGCATTTTTGGTGCAGTGAACAAGGCAAAATCTAAAATAAACCTCAAGTAACATCTAATGGAAGAGGTAAAGAGCATTGGCATTAAGTGGTTGGATCTACTAATCTGTTCTAATTCACTTCACTACTTGCTATGTAAACAAAATCTGTGGCACCATATGTGCTCTCATTCATGTTTCATTTTATTATTTCACGTTTTTGCCAGTGTACATAGTAGAAAGATTGATAATCTCTCACAGAACTGCAGATTGTGCCTAGATGACACCTGTGTATATTGCTTTGTACAAAATCCTGTTATCATTTTCATAATGAAAAAATTTAAAATAAGAAGTAAAATATAATGTTTAAAGCAAAGCTCAAATGCCTTAATGATCCCAGCCAATGATTGTAGCAGCTGGAGAAAACTTAAACAAATGGTTATTCTTAATTTGAATCTCCATGTACCTTCTGTCCAGATAAATTTTACTGACTTGCTTACATTGTGTTGACCATGAAAGCTTGCAATGAATGTGTTACTGAAATACATGATGCAGACAATATCTACAGTGCAACTGTGGCAATAAAAGTCAGGCATTTGTTTGAGTATTACTTATGATTAGCTTTTTTTTGATGAGTTTCCAATGTATTGATCTGGTGAAATCCACTTGTTTTTGTGAATTTACAAACCAACTCACTATGGAACTTCTGAAAAGCTTTAGAAGCAGATTGCCGGAGTTATGCTTTGTTCTTAGTGCACATGCAAGTTCTGAAAGAGATTTGGAAGCAAGTTTTTTTTCTAGGACCTTCCAAATTAAAGGTAATCAAGTAGTTTCTAAAATAGGGGTGAAGATGTTTTTGTAAAAACATTAGGGCAAAATACTAGGAAAACAAAACTAAAAACAAAGAACAAGCGAGAGACTATGTTAAGCTCATAAGAGAGATTCTTTTGCAGAAAGGATTCCTCTGTGACTAAATACATCTTTATGTGGAACATGGAAAACAGGAAATTTACCTCATTTCTTGGGTTCAAATACATATATTTGTAGAGATGGATAAAAATGTTCAGAAGAATAAGCCCTATATACTTGTCTTCTTGAACTTGCTAATAGCCCCAGATGCAGAGGTGGATTTGTGACATTTTATAGTCCATGTGTATACTGCACAGCTGTCTTACACCTTTGCTCATCTCAGAGGCCAGGCTGTAAAAAATTAATTTCTTATGAAGAAGAGAAACAGTCCGGATGCTCTTTTATGCATTATTGTGGTGGCAGAAATGATCACTGTGAACAAGAGAAACAGGCTCTGGCTCTGAAAATGGCTTTGCATACTGACATATGCAGTGGTCTTTTTCACCTTTGTTTTCCTGAGATGAAAGGGTGAGGAACAATAATTTGTGGGCTACACTTAAATTCTGTAATACTCCATTTATCTCCCTCCTGACTGGTGGTAACAATCTGGTACATCTTTATGGTATGAAAATACCCTGTGAAATCTTTGGAAGTTCAATATCTGTAAGTGAAAAATCCCGGTTACTTATTTTGACCTTGTTTTGTTGTCTGGAAGGCTTAAAAGGATGTGTGGACATCACTGCAAGCTATATTTAAGTACTAACATTCTGTCATTCAATCTTGCATCTACATTCCCAGCATTGTAGAGGTAACCAGAGTTAATAACTATGTTCAAGATTTCTGAAACAGAAATATATTCTAGAGAAAAAAAAAAAATCTCATCTTTGCTGATCTTAACAGTTGATGACTTCTTTTCGGTGTTAGTATGGATCAATATGTGAGGTGAATTTTCTGGTGTAAGATCTACACACAAGCTAGAAATCTTTGCTTTCTAGCTTCACTTGGATTTACTCCCACAGAATAGATCTTCTGGGCAAAGTTAAGAGATAGACAAACACAACACAGGACTACCTTCTCAGCTCAACTGTTATGTAGATCACTAACTCTGCAGTATGTAATAATCCTCTAGTTAGGGTCACCTCTGGTCTTGCAGTACATGAAGTAGGAAGTTGTCAACTGTTTTTACTAAAGACTTCATAGACCTAATTCTTATTTATATGGGTAGGAGTGTGAGAAATCTCAGCATTGCTGATAAGAACATGTCCTTGCAGTGTCAGTTTATTACCATATGTGCATGGGTGTTCATAAAGGAAAGCCTAGGTGCTATATAAGTATACCTGTATAGATAGTAATCTCTGTTTTCCTCCTCATGGGTATGGCTATTTCTTATATTTTTAAGTGTATTCAATAATTCGGAGTTTTCAGTTGTTCCATCCATTGGTTAAAAAGTATTGTTTTGATTTTTTATTTTTATTTTAGAATCCTAATTAATAATATTTTTTAAGTTTCTTTGTTTTTTAATTAAGGAATTTTGGAGGCAG
>JAWWMO010000043.1:39255541-39285713 GCA_035047845.1 Dendrocincla fuliginosa
TAATAAAAAAATAGGTTTTATTTATTTTTAAGTTTAATTCTACTACAAAAGAATTCCATTTTCTAGCTTGTCTGAAAAAAACCCAGTCATTTCCCACTGAATTCCTATAATTTTAAGGCTGGGGACCACTGTGGTTGATCCTTCATCTTCTGAATAAGAAAGAGCAAAAACTTCACCCAGTAGCAGAAATGCACATTTATAGACTCAAGTATTAGCTTGCATATTAAATTACTATAGTCTAATTAATGTTTCAGCACCTAATAAGTGTTAATTAGATTCTTCATTCTAAAGGGATTAACTCAAAACCACCACACTAGTTAAGCAGAAGAGGAAAGCAGTGTGAGAAAAACTGTGTGTAATTGGAGATAATGAAAAGACCTTCATAGTTTTATAGTGACTGTTTTTGACCACTGATGATGCACTACACCACATTAAAATTGTTGCATGAATTGTCAGAAGAGAATCACTGCAATGAAGAGTTTTCCGTTCTAGCAGGTGCAGAGTAAGACAAGAAGGAACAGAGTCCTGAGTGTGATGAGTCCTTCAGCATTTTCTTTCACATAGTTTTCTTACAATGAATTTCTTTATAAATGCATGTGAATGCATGGGGATTAATGTGATTATTGTCACTATAAAGGCACCTCTGATCTTAAACTGTTGGTTTTGGAAACTAAAGAGAGTAAAAATCCTGTTTCTTTAAAAATGAGTATTAAAGAAAAATCAGAGTTAATATTTGGTTGACCTACATGCCTGCTTTGTGATTTTTCCTCTTGGTGAGAACATTATTAAAAAGAAATATTTCCCATTTTTATTTCTCTGAGATGCCACCAATTGAGGCTTCACGCAGTGTTCATGACATTGGCGTCATCTTTTTTGAGGATTAAAAATGGGAAGAAAAGGAAGAAATCTGTACACACAGGAATAAAAATAATGTTTACAAAGAGAATAGTATGTAAGTTTTCCTCTGTTCAGAAGACTATCTTAACAGTGATATTCATAAATTTGTAGTCAAATTTCCTAAATGGTTGCCTAATGATAGATTTCAGGTTAAGGTGTATGAGCATGCTGTTTAGCTGTGGGGAAAGAACACCTTATCCCCTTTGCCTGTGGATAACCACTGTTGAATGTAAACTGTGCTGACTTCATACCCTCACTACTAAAAGTGTTTTGTTCATTGTTAGATTGCTCAGGTGACAGCTTGTCTTTTTAACAATTACTATGGCAACTACGTGCTTTCAGTTTTTATGTGCTGTTACACCATTGTCAGGAATGTGAAAACAGTAATGAAGTCTTTTTTGTTTGTTTCTTTGTTTTTTTTCAAATAGTCTGTCCTGGGTTGACTTTCTCCAACACATAACAAACTTCAGCTATACAGAAGCTGGCTGAAGTCTCATAGCCCACTCTGGTTTGCTCTTGTTTATAGGATTTCAAGCTGCAAGCAACAGGGCAGCATGAAGAGAAAGTCTAGCTATTACTTGTGATGCTGTGGTGTCAGGAAAAAGCAGCATTGTAGTTCCAGTGTTTGGGACTTTGAACTGGAGCTAGGGTAAGGAAGAGGATACCGACACTGGTCAAGGAACTATGTATTAAGGGCTTCATTTGAGTGGTCTAGGACAGAGAAGGAGCTATCGCCCCACACAGAGCTGTAGCAAGACATTGCTGCGCACCTGGAACCTTCCTTGCAATACTCACTGAGGGCCTGGTGTTGCAACAAATCTGAAGGGTACATAACAACAGCAACAAGTTTAAAATTGCTCTCTTATGGCACAGTTCTTGGAGACATACGGCCTTTCTTGCTGTTTTTGTAAGCCAGCATCATGAGCTTACAAAGCAAGCACTGTCTCTGAAATCTGGCAGACTTTGTGACCCTTCTGCCATCACCATTGTATTTGTGAAGCAAATTCAGTAGGACTGGTCGTTTCAAGTCCTTAGTGGAGGTTTGGCAGCAGGGTCACCAGCAGAAGGATGAATGCCTCTATGAATGTGTTCTTTTGATTTTGTGTGCTTTAGCATCTGAAGGTTTTAGTGGCAATGAGTTCCATGTATAACATTTCCTGTGCAGAGAGAATTTTCCTAATAATTTTGAATTTAGCTTTAATTAAAGAACCCTTTGTTGTTAGGGGTCAGACAGAAAGGGAATTGATGTACTATTACTGGTGCATTATTGGATATTTTATTATAGCTCTTGTATGTCTTTTTCCTCAAGTAATCTATCCCCATGGCTTCTCACTTTTTTCATATGAGACCTTTTCTATCCCCTTGATCATTCTTTCTGCCTCTGAATCTTCTTTCATAATCATGTATGAAATCATAATCATCCACTCTTTCTGCCTCAGGATGTCTGCTCAGCTGTTAGACATCTCATAAATTGCATGCTAAATCTAGGTGCTTCCAGAAGGATATTCCTATCTGTTTGTCTATCTCAGAGTCTCTTGGTAGGTTATTAAAAGAAAGTCTTTTCTACATGAATCTTCCTAGTTGATACAAGAAGTGTCTGTTCCTACTTTTATTTTTTTAAATTACGTGAGACAGATCACTCTTTCTGACTGCTGTGTTCCTGTTTACCATGCTCTCAGTTCCTGCCAACCACATATACTATTGCCCATAACTTTTAAATTCAGTTTTCATCTCCAGTGTTGATGCAAGTACTGAATAGCAACAGGTCTTGAACTGATCCCTGCAAAAATCCAGTGGAAGCATCTCACTTGCTCGGTCCCCAGATTGACTCAGCAGTCTGTTAGCATATCCAGAATTCAAATTCCCTGTGTTTTACTGTTTATATTGCTAAATTTTAAAAATCAAAATTTCATATGGTAATAAGCCTCTCATGGCATCTTACACTACTTCTTAAAATTTTTTGTATAATAAATGAGAACTCTGGCAATTTTATTTGTAGTTTTTTTGGGCTCTGAAATTAATTTGCAGTGTCTTAGTTTGCTTATGTCAGTTTTTGTTTATGCATTTGCTAAACTGTGAACAGCTGCCAAGGCACCAGTGTAGTTTTCTGCAGAATCAGTAACAATATTTTACAGCTAGCCAGATTTTTTTCCTAAATGAGTATCTTATGTGTTGCCTTATTCTTTAGGTATTATTTCCTATCAACTGCCAGGTGAATTTTCTTTTCCTCCTACTGTTTGTGTTTTAGTAGGTTTTCTCTTAGATCTGAGTCTGGTAACTCCAAACCTAAGCTGCTGTAGCTTACCTGTGACATAAATATCAACCTGTCAGAGTCCTGCATACCTTACCCATGCACTCCTGAAGGCTTAAAGACTGCTTGTGTGGAAAATGCTCTTTGGCTCAGGTTTGCTGGAAGCTTGAGGCATAGGCCTGTCTGTGACATAGCTTGGAGAGGGATCAGGTGTGAAGGGGGACTTCGGAAGGAGTGGCTGTGCTCAGGGTCAGACACAGCCCTTTTGTGGGCCCTGGACAATTGAACAATTTTCATTTGTTTAAAAGTAACAGTCCGCTTTATTACTGGCAGACTAACCAATTTCAGATTGCTCCTCAGCTAGATTTTTTGAGGTCCATGGTGATTGATACTGATTCAATTATATAATTAATTAATGACACATTTGTGGAAATTTGGAATTTTTCAGAGTCTGAGACCATTTGTTTTAGAATTAGTTGTGGGCTTGAACTCCTGAGCAGGTGGCTGCAGGTCTGCAGGTATAGCGAACATTACAGGGAGAGGACATCAACTTGAACGAATATGGTCATGTACAAGTAGTGATGAACAAATGAAAGTTGTGATTAAGAAGTCTGCTAGGGTTATGATTCAAGATAGTGCAGCAAAAGATTTTTCTTTGGGAACTATGTGTTATCTGACAGCAAAAAGGGTGTAACTCACTTTTTCAGTAAGCAAATAACGTTGCATTGCATTCTTTTTGGTAATTTAGGATAGGCTATTTGCAAAAAGAGAGATTTTGGCATGGATTATACTACTCTCTGCTACCTGGGCTGGGAACTGGTTTTTTGCTTTATTTTCTCTTCATCTCTTTATGGCTGCCCGCTCTGTCCTAAAAGAAAAAAAAAGCTTTTCATTTGTACATTCTATTTTGTCTTGGAGTTTTAAATCTTTTATGATGAGCCTCTTTCCGAGCACTCTTCACCAGCAGGAGTATCTCACCACAGGGCGGCAAAACCAATGGTATGCATCCAACCTGGGCCGTCCTGTGCTCTTTGTATCTGATGAATGGTTCATTGGTGCTCTTGCCAGTCTTCAGGCCCAGCTGGACAGAGCCAGCCTGGGGAAGATAGCAGCGGGCAGGGCAAATGGGAGAAAGGGAAGGGGATGAATTCCTGTGAGCCTGCATCACAATCAGCATGCTGCTCATTATATTGGGATGGGGCAGCTAACTTAATTAATGTGTGTTTTCATAAAGTCATTTACTGTGCTACCTCTATCAGAATGAACTGAATTTTGTAAATTCTTTCAGGGTATTCAAATGCCTCTCTTCCTTTTGCATCTTGGTAAAATGAAAAGTATTAATTAGAGTTTCATATGTGTTTTCTTCCCACTGGACTGATTATCTATTCCAAATTTTCATTTATGCGAGGATGATGAAGGTATGAATTTGTCTTGTGACTGGTGAACTGCTGAAAGGATGATGATGTTTCAGTAGTGAAACTTTTTCTGTGTTTGTGTCTTCTTCCATAAAACATTGGCAAAGCTGTGTTTGCAGTATGAAAAGTGTATGTCTCTCTTGACTTGCATGCTCTGTCAAAGTTCATCTTCTCTTCTAAATGTGGCCTTTCAAATGAAAAGGTTATGGTGATACCTGTAGAGCTAAAACTCATTCTACATTAACATCATCTTTTAATAATTTCAGAGTATGTATGGGACACTTTATGCACTGCACTAATTACATACAGTATGAGTGTGATTATATAATCCTGTGCTGACTGCTTTTCATATTTCCAGCACCACAGAAAAGTATTTTTGATTATTTTTTTATTAGGATTACCATTAAACAATTTATTGTAAATTATTGCTTCTGTTTGCAATTCTCTTGACTATGCTCCTTAGTTCAAGACAATATTTAGGTTTTTTTAAAAAAACCAATGCCAAACCAGACCACAGTCTATTAGCACACTGAAACAGAAAAGGGGCCCTTCAACATCATTTCAGTCTTCATGTGGGGTAGCAGCACAAAGATTCCAAGAAGCCAGTTGTAAGCAGCTAAGTGGGGATTTCTCCAGATTTGCGAGGAATTTCTAGGTAAGAAAAAGCTATCTGTGCATGGGAATATAGTTGCAGTGCCACTGTGTCCAGAGACTCCTCGTTCAGAGGGACTGTGGATGTTTTTCAGACTCAGTCAGGATAGATGTAGCTGACTCCTTCTGCTGTCACTGCAATAACAGCTCTTTGTGTCTGTCTTCCAGTTTGCATGTCCATTTTTCTAAGCAACTAGTATGTGCTATGTTGTATTCATGTAAGATATTGTGCCCAAATCTTGTGCATTTATTTTTACAAGTGAATACACTCACAGTATTGTTATCTTTAACAAAGCCTTCTTTAAAGTCTTACTTCAAATTACTTCTGTTGCCAGAATTACTTCTGTGCTACCACTGCTGTTATGTGTTCAAGCCTTGAACTGTCAAGGAATTATGATGTATTTTTATCTTGTGACATTTTAAATTATTCTCTCCATAGGGGAAGCCTGTGGGAACGCCAGATGCTGGTGCCTATTTCCGTGTGCTAGCAGAGCATGAAGTAGCTGCTGCCTTTACTTCACCAACTGCAATTAGAGCAATCCGTCAGCAGGACCCTGAGGCAGCCTTGGGAAAGCAGTACTCTCTGAAAAGGTGAACTAAGGATACACTGGAAGCAGTTTCTTCCAGAAACAGGCTGGATGAACTAAAAATATGAGAGTATCTGCCCACCTCTTTAGAGTGGCATTTTGATACATTCTTGAAAATTTAGGTGTACATATATTTTCTTATAAATTTATATTGATAGTTCAGGGGAGAGGAAAGCTGTTAAAAAGTCTGTGACTCTAACATAAAGAGCTTTTACTGAGTTAGGATTTCTCATCCATCCTTAAATTTACTCCACTGTGCTTATACCCTGTATCACAGCCTTGGATTACATGATACTGTACTGTTTTTGTACATGACCTCTCGTTTTGTTGAGTGCTTAGGATCTTTAGTGTTTGTTTGATCAGCAGCTAATTGATGCTTTGTTTGTCCTGCCCATAACTTTGTTATTTTTGTGATTCTGTGCTCCAAAGACTGAGCTATTTGGTATCTCATACTGGTTTTAAGGTGTTAATCACTGTACTAGCAGCATGCTTCAAAATCATGGCTGAGTTCATCCTCACAAATCCCCTGTGAGATAAAAGAGTGGTATTATCTGTATTTTTCTGAGCCATGGAGAGATTAAGGTCAAAGTCTTCTGTTAGTTTTGAATATCCAGTCTGAGCCACTGAACTACCACTGTTTCAGAGTTCTTAGCATCATATTGTTAAAATGTATTATTAGCATTATATTAATAAAATGCTTCTCACAGGGATTTGAATCTGTGTATGTTTAGTATTTCTACAGACCAAGTTTCTGTATCTTATGGTAAACATTCTAAAAATGGAAAATACATGGGTTTGGACCATATCTAATCTTGAAGTTGAATAATTTGCTCAGCATCAAACACGACTGTGTCAGACTGTATAGGCAGTATTCAGTCACAAAAAACATCACCCCTGACCAAAGAGAAGGGGAAGATGCAAAGCCGTGTAGCTTCATTAGACTTCCACATTCTTAATTGCTCAGGAAAGTTTATTATTAGTAAGCTGTATTTATTCCTGAGGTATTCATTACAATTTCATCATTACTTTCTTCCATCTGTTTTGAGTGCTATCATCAATCCTTACCCCTCCTTGAAACAGGAAAAAAGCTCATTTGAGACACTACTGCACTATTCTCCTATGATCTTTATTAACAAGAGAGTGATTCAGATGCTAGAAAATTTAATTGCTGTTTCTTGGCAGTTTTTAGGCAATGACTGAAATGTCTTAGTCTGTCTTGAGACTATTCATTTAATGGGAAATCTGCTAGCCTGCTTTGTAAGTCATCGTGTGTTCTGACCAAATGAGAATTCCAGATAAAAGCCTCCTTGCCAAAATCAGTTGCCACAGATGTAAAGAGGTATTGCATCATTTCTAGTCAAAGCATATTGAATGAGCTTCTCCATTTGACTCCAGATTTAGTTGTCTAATAATTCACTCATCTTTGGACCATGTCATTCACCGGGATGTGACATCTCTTCATGAAACCTTCTAACACAGCATTTAATATCTATTAGGTGTAGTTGTTAAGAAAGTCGAGCAGGTGATTAAAATTTCCATTCTAGGAAAACAGGGTTTGGTTGTTATTTGGGTGGACTTCTCTATTCAAGATCAAGGGAATTCTCTTTCAAAGAGTTTAAAACCAGTCTTATTTTTAGTTCATTTATTTGCTACATGATCCTTCTCTCTGGTGAAGAATTTTAACAATGAGATGTCTTTCTGCTACCTGGGCTAAAGTGGATCCTTACTTTAAAGACTCCAGATCCAAGAATGCAGTCCTGAAAGACGTTTCCACCACGGTATATTTCTTTCCTCAGAAACTGTGTTAAAAAATGGTAAAGATCAATATCACTTCTGAAAATCATGTTAAAATACACAGTTACTGATAAGAAAGAGTTGGTAGGCAATGCCAGCTTCAAGTATACAGAGAGTACTTGATTTACAGGAGTAAATTGAATTATAAACAGATTTGTGTTCTTTTGAAATGACATAAATTTCAGTTAAGAACTGATGTTCTGGCATTACTGGCCTCTGCACAAAATTATGTGAAGTTTCCATAGTTTCTAGTGTGTATGCTTTAAATTCCTTGGGGCTATTGGAGTAAAATTTTGAAATTTGTTTGCTTTTGACACAGAATGTTACTTATGTCTTTAACACAACTCATGCTTAACAGTAAAATAGATTTTTAATTTGTAATAGTAGGACAAAAGCTCTGTTCAACCACGTATTTGTAGAGGATCTGAAGACACAGCTTTTGATAACATCTGGTGCTGCTGACCAGGCTGGCGGATTGTATTGCTGCTGCCTGTTGTGTTTGAAAAACAAGTAACATCCAAATTCTGTGAGCCTCAGCTACCTGAGCATATTCTGTTCAGCTCTTTGAATCCATTCTCATCTTCATGAGGTAGCTCTGTAACACAAAGGCACTAACTCTTTCTGTATTTAGAATCACACTTCCTCCTCTATAACTGACTTAATTGTCATGAACTGGTTTGCTCTGATTTCCAAATGATTGACAACTCTTTGCATGAAATGGGGCAACAACTCAGCAAATTAGGTTAATTTCGTAGTAACAATTTTCCTTTTTTGTCCCATAGTCTACTTTGGTTTCTAGACTTTTAGTCTGTTGAGAATGTTCTGCCATTTTATACCATGAGGATTTAGAGATTCTGGCTTGTTCATCTGATACCAGATATTAATGCACTTCCTTTAGAAAGAAATATGAGACTGCATAAAAACTGTGCAGAAATAATGAATATAAAGTAGATAAGAAATTCCTATTATCGGTCTCATAACAAGAGGATGTGAAATTAAAGTAGCAAATTCAAAACTGTTAGAAGGAAATACTTTCTTATAGAATTTATGTTTCACACACGCTACTAGAAGATATGCGATTAAGACACAGAATTTAGGGCAATTGAAGTACATTTTGCAGTTCTGCATGCTGCCTCCCGCTCTCTGCTGCTGTAGATCATGTATGGCTGTTCCTGTTGGAGTCCTGAGCTGTGCTCATGAAGAGCTTTTGTGGAGCTCTCCATCTCCCACACTGTGAGAAGGAGCTGAGCTGCCGTTGTCTTCAGTGTCTCTCTTGGCTCTGTCACCTAAACCTCCAGTGCTTGGATACTCATGACCAAGCTAAAATTTCTTCAGGAAGGGAAATGAACAAACACATAAATGGAGAAAAAACCCAGAAGGATCTGAAAATACTGTTTTTATATTTTGAATGTTTAAATCTATCTATCTAGACTCCAGGTGCATTAAAATTTAGTGAGCGTTATTTATTGCCAGTTTATGTTAAGAAGTGCAAATGAACCTTTGTTGCTGTCTTTTTAGGAAAAAAGAAAAAGTTTATTTAACATGATGCAGAATAGAGTTTCCCTTTGCCAGAAAAAATGCCTTAAACTGCTGTGTGCATTCCAGAATTAAAAAGCCCCAAAACTTCCATGATATTTTAATTTGGAAAAGTGAAGCTCAGATTATTACTCGTGAATATTCTTGATTTTGGGAAATGGTTTGAAGGTGTGATTTCTTTTGTGCCTGGAGCAACACCAAAATGCACATTCTGTATTAAACAATTTAGATTGTGCCAGGATCATTAGGGATCTTGATCTGTCCTCCATATCAGGTAATACTTGAAGTCCACTCTGCTGGACTCCTGGATAGAGCCTAAAAGCCTGAGCGTGCTGAATTTCTTGTTAGAAATGTAGGTTTTCAGAACAGTTGATAACATATTTATTTAACAGAGGGATTTTAAGACCTTTTTTCCCAATTAAATGCATTGCAGTGGCAGGTGATTGCAGTAACAGGGGCACTGACTTGCTTCGAAGATTTAAGAGGACTACTAAAAAGTTACTCAGTGGGACATTTTATAACTGTTGCTATTCTTTGTATTGCTATACTGTTTGATAAAGAAAATAATTCCATAGTTCTTATGCTTTGTTAGGCTTGTGGCGCTTTGCTCTTATACTCTTTTGATGGTTTATGCTGTAAATTTGCCAAAGAGCTACTTCTTTTTCTTACAACATAAAGTTGATCTTGAGCCTGCAGATTATTAAATCTGATTATTAAAGCTATTAATTCAGAAGAGAGGAATTCTTCTTTTGCCTCAGGGTAGGTATCTTAACTTTTTGCTCAAGTCTTAAAAGTTCCTGGTGTTTTAATAGCCCTATTTTAAAACAAGGACACTTGATAGAATTTTTCAGTGCTTTGTAAAGTTAATGAATTTATCCATTTAATTTTTAAATCATAGCTGGAATGTTGTTTTTAACATGTCTAAGGACAGAATTTTCCATAAAATGTAAATTGAGCAGTGCTTAACAGGAGTGCCCTGCATGTGAACATGCATCTTAAAAAAGTCTCATAAAATACATTTTTGTGGTTTTTACTTAATATTTTGTTTTCTTCTATCAAACTTTTATCTGTGTTACAATTTCTAGTTAGCTATTGACTGAAATTGTCAGCAATGGCTTGTGCTTTACCATTAAAACCATTCAGGTGCAAGATATTGATTGGGATCATGCTCATTACAATCAGTATCTTCCAGTGTTCTCAGAAAGCAGTTTACCAAAATGATCTTGAATATTTATGAGTACAGAAAACTTTTCTTATTAGATAGGAAAGCTGCTTATAAATTTGATCTCCTACCTTCTATTCCGAGTAACAAGCCACTCCAAGGCCTCTTGGAGTGTCAGAATGGAGGGTTGGCCAAAACTCTATTCTTAAATTAGGTTGAATTCTTTCATCTACATGTTCAAGTTCAACATGGTAATATTTTGAGTTTCATAAGTTTGTAACCAGATGTGCAGTAAGTTGGCTTTCCTGTATCAAAGTTACTATTATGGCTACCTCTATGTGTTGCTACTACTTAAGTTCACAGGTTCTTGTATCTAGCTGGTGCAGGAGTCCCTCCCTTAGTTGATGATTAGTTCCTGATATTTTGCTTGTGGAAGTTTTTTTCCCCTCTAAGTGTGGATCTATAAATGGATCTAAAAGACAATAAACTCTTCGTATTTTTTATGCCTAGGCCAAGCATCACTATCAAAGAAACTTCAGTTTTAAGGCACTTGGCTTGTTACGCTTACGATGTTTCATAATACTTAAGTATTATACTTAAGTGTTACTTTTCGTAATACTTAAGTTGTTTCCAGACATTGCTTTAATCTGTATGTTCTCCTGTCACACATCTACACAGCAAGAAGATCACTAGTCATTACCCTGTGAAAGGCTGCCTTTTGTGCTATCAGCATGTGCCTGTCCTCTGGAGGAGAATGGAGTGTGAATATTTGAAGTATGCTCTTTGGTTTGGGCAGCCTTGTTATGGGATGTCTGTGGTCTCTGTAGGAGAAGTCGATCTGTAAGTGCTCTCTTAGAGGTATTCCCAGTTCTGCGGTTGGACAGGTTGAGCTGTGAATTTCTCATTTTTGACACCCTTGTGTTACTTGCTATGATTTTCCCCATAGTTTCCTAATTTGCTTTCTGGATTTCATTTCCATGGAAAGATGAATCTTGTAGTTTTTTTCCTAAATTACATGACTCTGAAGGAAAACTTGTTTCGTGCCCACCATATCTAAGAATTCTCTCCATTTGCGGCCACAAGTCTACAGTTGCAGTTTGTGTCCACTTCGGAAGGACAAGACTCATGTCCTTTGTTCAGCAGTTGTCTTTACTCAGAATGGGCTCAGGGAAGACTGGAAGTGAAACAGAGTATTGCTGGCATTGATCTGGCTGTGGGAGAAGGTGATGCAATCCTAAAAAGGGAACTTTCTGGAAAAGTGTTTTTTTAATGCCAGGTTCTGATGTCAGGTCACATGAAGCTCCATTTATATAATTAGCTGTTCTGTCATCTTGGAGGCCTAAGGGGTTGATGCAGTTTTTGGCAGAATGTCTCTGCAGTTTCTCCAGTGTTTGTGAAATGTGTAGAGTGTGTATACCTGTACATGTCCAGTTGAAGAAAGAGGTTCCTTGCTAGTAAACAGAGTTCTTCTGATTCTATAGTGGGAATATGGGAGATGGAAGGCATGAGCCCCCACATTGTGTGCATACTACAGAAAAGAAGCAAGTTCTTTGGCCTGCAGCTATTGGGTATGTGCGAGGCAGCTCTGCAGTCAGAATACACATCATACCTCATGGCAGGATTGTACTTGGTGGTTACAAATAGGCATTAATGTGGTTGAAGTGTTTAAGACTGCCATACCAGTCTTCTAGGGAAGAAGGTGCAGGTTTCTGTTGTGATTTATCTGTAAAATGAAAAGAGAAGTGTTCTGTCTTAAATTTCCCTCTGGTTTAAATACTACTTCCCAAATAGATGATTGTGGTTTCAAAATCTTGCTTAAATAGGAACATGTTTAAATGTGCAGCAAAATTAGCAATATCCAAAACTTTAAGACATTCCTGATATACTTTTTCTGAGATGCAGGAAAATATATCTGAAGTTATACTGCAATAACTTTAACTGCTATTGTTTTAAACAGTCGCTTAACAAAGTCTCTATATTGTGTCTTAGTCATGTGTCAGTGACCACTCTAGGGCCTTAGATTTTGTTTCATTTTGGTTTTCATTTGATTTTTGTTAGGTAAAAAGTACACCTTACCCTTTTGAGTCTGTTAAAGATAAATTGCTCTCTGAAGTTCCCTCTTACTCTTATTGGACTACAGAGGATGCCCAGAAAACTAGTTCAGCAGAGACATATATTTTGGATAGTAAGAGCCAAGTAAGATAAATAGCATGCTCCCTGTAGAAATCATTGTCAACAACACAGACAAAACTAGGAGTGTACTAATGAGAAAGTATTGAATATAAATCAGCAGCTCATCTGATTATAGTTGGCTAGGCATATTCATCTGTACATCATGAACATGAATTAAAAGTTTTTTGTTTCTGTTTGCTTATTTCTTTCTTGGAGTTGTAGGGACAAGATTATAAATGATTCTTATATTTAGTATCTTCTTATTAAGTGGTGGTGTCTGGCCAGTGCCGTGAATATCCATGACTACAGAACAGAGTAGTTCAGTTAAAAGTGACTTAAAATGATAATCTAGTTCAGCTGCCTGACTACTTAAGGGCTAACCAAAAGCTGAAACATTTTACTAAGAACGTTGTCCAAATCCCCCTTAAACACTGCCTTGCATGGCTTTAGGAAGCCGGTTCCGGTGTTGCAAGCATGCATAACCCCTCTGTTGGGACTGTCAGGCATTGCATCTCTTCTTGGCCAAAGTCAGCTGTGGAGGTCCAGTGAAATGAGCTGAAGTCTGCGATGATGATCAGAGACCCAGGGCTGCTAAGTGCTTTTGTGATTGTCAGTAACTAGTAAGATTAGTTTATTTTTTTAAAAATTTATGTGTATGTAGCCTGCTTCACCACAGGAAGATGGCTTTTTCCTATTGTTTCCCCCACAACTCATTTCCAAATGCCTGTAAAAAGATGACTCAACAGTTCAAAAAATACTAATATCTGTTTAAAATGGAACATTATTTGCAACGTAAAACTAAGAATTATGCTACAAGTATTTCCTTTTAGTTCTGTGTATTTCTTTGCGAATTTTTCTGATAAATCTTTGACTCTTTTTTGCAATTTCATTCCTGTATGTTGCGTAATGGATATCTACCTAGTTCCTGTGTACAAAATATTTAATTGCTTTTTATTTCGACTGACAGTTGTTTGCCTCTGGCCTCCCAATGTCTTTTCATTCAGAAAATAAAGCTTCTTTTACATGATGAAGTATTAAATAAATTAATACTGCAAATATTTTAATAGCTACTTAGTAAGAAGGAGCATAGAAAGACTGATAGTACTCCTTCCTCTTTTCTCTTTACCTAGAACAGTGACCAGAGACATTTATTGTATCTATTACCTTTGCACATCCAGATCAAGATATATACTTTATTTATTTTTATTTAAAGGTTCAGAACATTATTTGTAGCTGGTGAGCACTGTGATGTGGACACTCTAAAATGGTCAAAAAAAGTCTTCAAGGTACCTGTCTTGGACCACTGGTGGCAAACTGGTGAGTGTTTTACAATACTGTTTGTAAAATACAGTGAGGAGAGATTTTCAGACTTGTTTCCTGAGTCTGCAGGTAGAACTGTTATTTCTTTCCATGAACATTTAAATAGGCAGGATCAAGTGTGAAAACAAAAATTCAAGCAGGAAGAATTTTTTTGGAAGTGGCCTGAAAAGTAACTTCAGCATACATTTAGAACAGACTATGTTTAAAAGCTGTATAGATAAAAAGATATTTTCTGTAATTGTGTTTTTAAAAAAAAGGTTTGCATCAGTGTTTTTTCCAGATGTATTTTTGTGTTGTTTGCGTGTGTGACTGTTTTGTGATAGAAGATTTGCTATTTAAGGCTTTAGCTTAAGTTTTTTGCACATATATTTTGTGTAATGAAAAACAATCTGCAGCACAGGGTAGGCTACTTGGTCTTTAATATTGTTCTGTATGGGTGTCATCCAACTTCTTGTGATTATTTTGGAGTGTCTCCCATTTATTTCATGGGAGAAGGATTAGGTACTTAGATTGCAGTGAAGGAGTCAGAGTACCAATCTGTGTAATTTCGTTAAAAAATCCCAGTTGAATTCTGGATTAAGGCTTGATCAAATGTATCTCTTCATAACTATGGATTAATATATTTTTAAATTTCATTATTACAAGGTAAGGTTTGGATTTTGCATCTTAAACCAAATTACTGCTATTTGAACTACTGAAATGTATTTTAGTTCGTCTGTATATTATGTAATTAAATCACTTGAGGAGGCTTAAAATGCATTATTGTTATTAACACACACAATCTTAGATAAATACTGAAAAAGTACTGGAAGATAGTGTCATTTTTTATTTAATCTTGATTTAATCTACTGATTAATTGATTAGTATGAGAGATGAGACTTGTATTTTGCTCAGTTCTCTGTGATCTTAAAATCTGTAGGTAAAAGCAGGCCTGAGCGATGCAAAATGAGTGATTAACTGAAAAAGGTTAAAAGGTCAAATAATGTCTTTGACTAACTACTGAGCTTTCAGTTAGCAATATTACGGTATATAATTTTACCTATGTTTATGCAGATATATAGATATTTACAAAATTACATATAGCTTTCAGATGTATTTTGTGCAAGAGGTTCATGTTCCTGCATTCATTCAGACAGAGAACCTTCACATACCTTCACAGAATATTCTGAGTTGGAAGGGACCCACAAGGATCATCGAGTCCAACTCAAGTGAATGGCCCATATGGGGATCAAAGCCACAACCTTGTTGTCATTAGCACCATTATGTAACCATCTGAGCTAAATCAGGGTATCTCAAGTATCAAAAGTATCAATGTGAAATCTTAAAGCAAGCATATAGAAATGATTGAACTCATAGTGTATAGAGAAAAACTGTGTTTGAGAGATTTTTCAATGACCAAGAGCCCAGCTCAGAATTCAGTGTGTTTCTTGATTTTTATATTCATGGCATGCTCTTAAATTGTAGCAGAACTTAATGAGCTAATGCTGTTTCAAATGCCTTGTTGGAGAGCATTTAATAATTTGATTAGAATGAAGACCCAAGTGATTTCTGTAGGAATGTGAGCTGTTGAATGGAAGCAATGCCTTCAGTTTGAAGAAAAAAACTTGATTAAGTCAGAGTTCCTACCAGAGAACTGAATTTCCAGAGATAAGGAGAAAAAAAGGAGGAAAGAATCTCAGAGTCATTGAAGTTGATGAGGATCTTCTGAGGTCTTTTAGTTAATTCCCCCCCTGCTAAAGCAGAGTCAGAGAGAGTGTTTCCCAGAATCCTGTCCATCTTTGAGTATCTCTATGGATAGGGATTCCCCAGCCTCTCTGGCTGGCCTATGTCCTCACAGTAAAAACACATTTTCTTGTGCTCAGATGGAATATCCCATCTTAGTTTGTGCCTGTTTCTTCTTGTCCTGTCAGTGATCCTTGGTCTACTGAGAAGTCAACCTGCTGCTTCTTCAATGTGGGTAAATACTGGATGCCTCCCATCCAGTATTTGCACGCATTAATAACATTTCCTCTGAGCCTTCTCCAGGCTGAACAGTCCTAGCTCTCTCGGCCTCTCTGCATATAAAAAAATTTCCCTTTTCTAGGTTGTTCGCTGGATTCTCTCCAGTAGCTGCATCCCTTGCACTGGGAAACCCATAATGGCCCCTCCAGACGTGTTCCTAGAGATGAGTGGAGAGGAATTACAAAATAGCTAGGTCCAAGGCAGGGTCACTGAGAGCAGGTTACACAGGAATGTGTCCTGGTGTGTTTTGAATTTATCTAGTGAGGGAGACTCCACAACCTCCCTGGGCAGCCTGTTCCAGTGCTCTGCCACTTTCCTTGTGAAAAGGTTCTTCCTCTTGTTGAGGTGGAACTTCTTGTCGTTTAGTTTATAGCCATTGCTCATTGTTCTGTCACTGGGCACCACTGAAAGGTGTCTGCCACTATCCTCTAGACACCCACCTGGGAGGTATTTATATATGTTGGTGAGATCCCCTCTGAATCTTCTCTAAACAGGCCCAGCTCTCTATCATAAGAGAGATGCTCCAGACCTTTAACCATCTTTCTGGTCCTCCACTGGACCTTCTCCTGTAGCTCCTTGTCTTTCTTGAACTGTGAAGACTAGAGCTGAACACAATACTCCAGATATGGCCCTACTAGGACGTAGCAGATGGGGAGGATCACCTCCCTTGACCTGCTGGCCACACTCTTCCGGTTGCACCCCAGGATACCATTGTCTCTCCTAGCCATAAGGGCACATAAGTCTGGATTCATGTTGTCCTTCCAAAAGATAGCAGTTATTAAAGTCCTTCATCAGGACAAAGACCTGTGAATGTGAGACTTGTTCCATTGTTTGGAGAAGGCTTCATCGACAGGCCTCATCCTGGTCAGGAGGTCTTCAGCAGATACCCCCTGAAACAGCAGGTTAGCCTGCCTGCTGCATAACCCATAAGTTGTCGACGGGCTCCTGATCTGACAAGGCAGGGCTCCTCTCCCATAAAGTGCAGCATCCCCTCCTGGCCTCCCAGGCATAGGAAAAAGTGCTTAATAGAACACAAACTAATAAACTAGATCTGTGTAGTTTATAGAGAACAGTCAGGTCTGGTAAGTGAGATGAAACAGAAACGCTTCTACCCATGCCATCGTGTTTTCCTGGACTTACCTTGAGATTTAACATGCTTGGGGATAAGAAGGTTGTCCTCCTCCCTCTGAAACACTTCTCCTGCCCTGGAGCACAGCTGCCTGGGCAGCAGGTGAAAGCATCCTTCCCTTCTGCTGTTCACTCGCATCTTTTTCAGCAGAATACAAAATGTATCCCATTAACTGTGGAAAAAACAAGCAGTTCTGTCACATTCATCCATGTCTGTCACTTGGCAAAACATTGAAAGTGGATTTCTATGCTGGAAAAGCCGTTTCAATCCAATAGTACTGGTTTTCAGTACATGAGTTTAAAAGGTGTCTGTACTGAATGTGAAATATTTTACACAGGAGATGAGTAGCTATTTCACTTCATTAGAAAAATACAAAGTTAGTGACTGATGACAGAATAGAGGACCCACAAATTCAGAAATAACAGTTTTCTGAACTATCTCTAAAGTAAAAATTGACAATTAAAATCACAGAATGAAAAAACCTAATCACTTCTGGCAAGAAGTTGAAACTCTTAGCTATTGTATGTAGAGTAAGTTTTTAATATATGTTTTTATCACAAAAGATTACCTGTTTTTTTGCAGTTAAATTGCAGTTGAAGTTATAAATTGCTGGGGTTTTATGCCTGAAAATGAAAACTTCTATCTTACTGATACATATGAAAATGCTTTTGACCTTTGATAGTCTGACAAATTGGTACTTATTCCCCAAGCTGATATTTATCTGCATTTTTCCAAAGAGGAGCATGCAAAACTGTGAGAAATGTTGGCATCTTAATTTTACCTGAATACTCTAGATCTTACTTATGTCTTAGTTGTTGGTTCTTTCAACTGAGGCTAAAGCAGAAGAAGATGGAGGAGGAGGATAATCAGCATCTGGGTAAACAGTGTTTCTTGTATGGTGGGGTAATTTCTATGCCCTTGTTAATGACTGAGAAAAGGAAGGAAAACATAAGCTTTGCAGAGATGAGAAATGATTAAGTCATCATTTGGACATGGACATGAGTATGACTGAAGGGTAGCAAAAGGCTGACCAACAAGAGTATTATAAAATAGAAATGTGAACCACTTTCTTCTTCAGGTTTAGTAAGGTATCTTCAAAGCTCTTGTGCCTTTTGCCATATATTGAAACTAGAAATAAATTAATGTGGACAAAGAAATGTAGATTTCTTTCATTTTGCCCTTGGAAGATTTATGGAGTATGTGAAATTACTGTGAGTTGAAACAGGACTTTGAAACAGAAGAAAGCTTTCACTAAGGGACTTCAAAACAGCTACACCTGGAAAGCCTGATTGTGTCAGGCTTTTTGTCATTTGTGTCAGTATACCTTCACCAGTAACACTCATTTTAAATGTTAATATTTGTGTTACGAGCATAGTAAGCATGTCTTACAAGCTGTGAAATATAAGGCACAGAATCAGTGAGTGCCAAGTAGAATTTGAGGCAGTAAGGATTACTAAGAGCTTGTTTTCTTTGGAGATATGGCAATGGATGAAAGAATGATATTTTCAGATCCTGTGCTCAGCTGTACCTGGAGAGAGGATGTTCTTATTTTGGGATTGTGCAGGTGTTTAGTTTTTGCTTATATATACGAATTGGCACTTAGCCTTTAAATAGCAATTTTCATCTTCAAAGTAGTTGTGCAAACACAAGCAATTAATTCTTTCAAGAATGCCTATGAAGTAAATACAGTTATTTCAGTCTTGCAGACATTAAATTGAGAAAGACAAATATTTTGCCCCAAGTTCTCCAGGAAGCCTTAAATTCAGTTTCAGAAAATACGGTTTTTTTTTTTCTCTGAGATAAATTTTCTTCTCATATTTATGTATGTTTTATGATATTTTGTCTGGAAAGGAACAGGAATGCATATTTTAGACCTCGTTTTCTCTCTCCCTCTCTGTAGTTATGTTTTAAGGAAATGATAGAATAGCTATCCAGGTAATAAATTACATGGCACCTTGCCAAATCTATTTGAAGTAGCCTAGACAGTGTTTGGATTATACCTGCTGTGTCACATCCCTCATCCTGAAGGAAAGGATCTAGATACAAAAGGAAATGTGAGTTTTGATTGCCTTGGCTTTGGAGCTGGCTTTGAGTTCTAGAAGCAAAAAAGGGTAACAGCCAGGAGATTGTGACAAGCTATGGAAGCACAAAGGTTCTGAAAGTGTGTATTAAACATCTTTAACTGCTTTCATGTTAGCTATTCGGCCTTTTTTAGTAAAAAGAAATAAAAATAAACTGCTACATCACTTTTGACATTTTGAAAAAATGTTGTTAGATTTCCATTTCTTCATAATAAGTGTAGGATATAAAGAGTATTTTTCTTTTGGTATTTTTAAATAAAAATATTTTGAGATTGTCTTTGGGGATGTGTGGGAAAATTCAGATGAAACAGAACTGGAGCTGAAAATTTAGTGATAAAATCTGAGTTGCATAAAGTCTCTTTTGAAGAGACATGTTTCCATAGAACTTTCTTGGTTGTGCACAATGGAAATCAGAGTTACAGAGTGTGTGAGTAAAGTAGGTTCAAATTGGAGTTATCCACTATTGCCCTGAGTATCAGCAGGCAGAACTATGAAAAGATTGTGCACATTTTCTGTTTTCATGGAAATAGGCTGCCTATTCCAGTAAGGAATGTGTGTCTGCAGCAGGCATTAGGGCTAATGTCACAAAGTGCTTGAAACATTATGGCCGCTGAAAAAGAAAAGTTATATTATGTGCACATTGTACCAGGATCTCTACTACAATTAATAATGTTATCACTTTTTAAATTTTCTTCATCTGTGTCTTACCTCTAAAACATGCAAGTGCTATGTTGGTAATATTTTTATTAGGACATATATGTCTATTAAGTAATTAAACATAGGAATAATTCCAGGTTTTTACTACAGAACTTTTCTTTTGGTGAATTATCTGGTCAGATTAGACCTCCATCTCCCCATGATGGACAGTTGGATTCCAGATTCTTTTCTTCAGTCATCTTCTGCTTTGCCCCATTCAAAACTGTGCAGATAAGTCCAGTGCATTTGTTTAATATTGTGAAATTGTAATTGTGTAAATTTTCAGACCCAAAGGCAGCAGGAAAGGTAAACTAAAGAAAGCATAGCTGTTTAATTTGCAACAAGAGAGTAAATTCTTGGAAATTTTTTTTGGAGTGCCAGAAATTCAGTGCTGGATTTATGGGGGTCAGGAATCTGAAGCTGAGATGAAAGAGATGAAGGAAGTTTCTTCCAAAAGTCCAGGTTACTGGTTTAAGTTATCAGGTGTGTCAGTGTAGATGCAGTTCATGATTTTCAAAGATGTGTGTATCGTGTCAAGCATAGAATCATATTTTTTTAGTGGAAGCTGATACCCTGTGTATTTGGGTTGAATTAGATGCTGGTATTTTTGGTCTGTGTTTGGCCCACCCACCTGTGAGGAGTTGTCCTTCTCCTGCCAAGTTATGGGAAAACAGGCCGATAAAGATGGTCTCTGGCCTTGAAGGAGGCATTTCTGTGTAAACTAAATTAATTAGGCTCTCATGATTGGCGAAGGGCCCTTCAAGGGCACTTGAAGGAGACAGAGAGGAGGAGGATGAAGTAAGCCCCCAGACCCATTTAATAAAGCCCTTCTGGACCATATCACGCAGGCGCCAATGCCCCCAGACATGCACAAGAGGGTCCCACTTACATAACTGGGGGGAAGTGCTGAGGATCCCTGGCTGGGTGGTCATGGCCACACCTGCCCAGCTGGGGTCACTTTGGCAACTTAGAAAAAGGGCAGGTGGCTCCCGCTCGGGGCTCGCTCGCGGCTCGCTCGCTTCACGTGGCAGGACAACATTGCCTTTTGGTGGGGACACCCGCCTTCACCTGTGAGCCTGCTGACCCTTGAGGATGGAGCCACTGCTCGGGGAAGTCTGGGCATTCCAGAGGTCGGTAAGACAACTCCATGGGAAACACCTGGACAATTTGGGTGTTCGCACCTGGTGGCTTATTTTCTCTTTTCTCTCTCTCGTTTTTTTTTTTTTTTTTTCCTGTTTACTTGGCCACTTTTGGTAATAATACTACTGTTTGGGTTAAGCTTTCTGCAGTATCTCAGTTTCAGCTTCCACATCCCTTTGGACCCCCTGTTCTCCCTGGAGCAATCCTGCAAAACAGTTCTACAGAAGTGGGAATTACACTGCAGAAACTTTTGCAGCTCTGCAGCCTTGAGTTAGAGTCCTCTGAGCATTATCTTCTGGATAACTGAACTTATAAGAGGTAATCCTCATGTCTCCACTTGGAGACTTGAATTCTGTCCTTTAAGAGTATAAAAATAGAGATTTGTTTCAGCCATTTCTGTTTGTTTAGTAATCAGATGTGGACTGTGTATCACAAGTAACAGTAGCTCAACATTCCTTCAGTGTCAGGACACTCAATTCAAATGGGTTTTTGGTTGCCCTTACTGAAGGAGAGAGAGGAAAAAGGGGTTTTTTATAGGGCCATGGGCATTGCCAGGGCAGAGACTGACCTTTCAGTTCTGTGAGTGTCTTTCTGTGCAGCTGCCTTTACCATTAGCTTTAGAGAAAGGAAAAGGAAGAGAACTTGTATGTATTTTTTTCTGTGTCTGTCTGGTCAACCTTTGTCAAAATCAAGGAGTGTGTTCCTAACGTGTTCTGATGATTTACTTCTCTCTTGAGACTGGAGCATTGATAGTTTTTATCTTATGATTATTTAGCATAACCTAAAGGAGTGAAATGGATTTGAATTAGTATTTGTTACTCTTGTTTCCTAATGAGCCAAGTAATTTGTGCTAAATTGCTTTAAGGAAGCCAACCCGTCTCTTAAACCTGTGAAGAGAACTTGTGCCTCTTTGTTACAGTATTCCAGTGATGTTACCACTGAGATGTGAAGAAAGAGTGGGGAAACCTGCCTCTCCTCAGTGTGGGACATCAGAGCGCCCAATCTGTGTGTACAGTTCAGAAGTGACCCGTAAGTGCAGAGACAAAATTTCCTCAGCCACACTCTCATTCCGCCTCACCTTGATTTTGTTGTTCAGGGTGTTTCATTATGATATAAATTACTTGGGCAGTCACATGAACAGTAGAATTACAGAAGGTTCATAAATGAGCCTTCATTTGGAAACGTGATTATATTACTTAGTTGCAAAAACCTTACCTTGGCGCATTCTACTTCCAGGTGAATTGAGAAGAGAGTTAGGTGTTGAAGGCTGATGGTGCTCAGAACTGGACATTTTATTGATGTTAATCTAATGTTAAAATGTCCAATCTCTGCTCATTCTAACAGAGTTCAGCATATCCATCATATATGATTTGTGACATGCCTTAGTAAAATGCGTGGTGTTGCTTCCCTGATTGTGTTGCCCTCTGTAGCATTTTAGACTTACATTCATCTATGCACATCTTCCAGTCTTGGTTTTTCGTGAGTTTTTTCTGAGGAATCCACGTCAAGGAGATTCTTCTTCAGAAGTTTAGACTATATCTGCTTAGCTGGGAAATAGTTTTTACAGAAATGTCTTGTTTACTACTTTGTTCTGCTTATGTGTGTGTTGGACATCAAAGGTATGTCTGTACATATTCTCTAAGGTGTTTTTGGTTTGAATGAATCATTACAGCTTCATAGGTTTATTGTGGTATTTGGTGCTGTTCGCTGTCTTGCCCATTGCACAAGGTGTGTTTTCTCCTCCAAAATTGTTTCTCATTTGAAGGCTATTTCAGGTGTGCATTTCCCATGGCTTTCAGTTGTCTCACGCGTTTTTGGAAATGTGCTTCATTGCAAAGATGCAGAAGTGTTGTGGCTTGAAAATAAGGACTTTTTTTTTTTTTTACTTATGGAATTTATTGCAGTTTGAGCATGGTTAAGTCCGTAAATACATTAGGTCTTTCCAACAAACAAACAAAAAAAGGCATTTACCTCTGTGCTTTAAATTTCTGGGAAAGTTCTGTTTTCATTGTGGCTATATTCTGTTTCTTTTTACCACTGGTCAGTACCTCCTCTGTGTTGATACAAATTCATTATGAGCTGTGCCATTGCCACTCTGCCTCATTTACACTGACATTTCCTGGCTTGGAACTGATGAAAAGCATGTATTAAGTTTTTCTGTTCCCATTTGACTTCAGTTTCTCAGTGCTTATTATTCTCAGCCTTTTCTGATTGTCTTTCCACATGCAGCCAGGGACGTATATTAATATGGATGAAGAATTATAAATGTTTTCCTCCTTTTTGAAATTTCATTGATGTGGTTTAGAAGATTGAAAATAAAGGAGCTGTAAAGCAGTCTTAAGTTATGGAGTTGAGCCATGAACAGTATTCAGTGTGCACTGAATAGGCAAATGAAGAAGAAGAGAGGACACATTTAGGAATGGATATGTTAAAATAAAATAATGAAGTCTCATCTGCCTGAGGAAGACAAGCTGTGACAGCACCTCCAGTTTGTATGAGTGTGAAGATGTTACAGGTTGCTGACCTCTTGTCATGTGGCTACTGCTTGTTTATATTGGTCAGGGAATACAGTCCTCAGTAGTGTAAATTAGATGATTTACCTGATGATGGAAGAACAGTCAAGCTCATAGTAAGGTGCATGGATCTAGTACATAGATGGAATGATCCTTTGCAGGATTGAAGGCTGCTCAGTGAAGACAGAAGGAGTGTGCTTCTAAGATGTTAGACCCCGATAAAGTTATTTGAATTGCATAGCAGTAATTTTAGCTGTATTTTGCACCTTGGCAGTATTATCATGCATACAATATATTAAGATTCCACAAAATTGTTAAACACTAAACAGTACTGAGACATGTAATTACTTTTTATATTCTTCTTTTTCTCTTAGTATTTCATGTGTCAGTTAGGATGTCACAGTAGGAAGAAAATAATTTGAAATTAATTTTTAGTCTGAAAATGTATTATATTTCCATGCATTGCCTGACTTTTAAACATACCATTTGACATCTTCCAAATATGACCAAAAAGCTTCATATTCTCCTCTAATCTTGGGTGTTATTTTGCTATAGGCAACTTATAAGATGTACATTATAATACACCATTTGGAGGTGAAGGAGCCTCATGTACTTAAAAAAAGAATGCATAAACTTCTGGTGCTTTATTACTAGCTTGCCAGTTTCTGATAACCGAATTACTTCCTGCTTTTAATATTTGTCATGATCCACCAACCTTTAACTAAGCTAGTTAGAGCTTCTTCACAGTTACATTTTGTATGTTTGTTGAGGAGATTTTACTTGAATGTGCTTTGGAATCCTCAGAGGCCTTGTGTATATCTATGATACCAAAAAACAACACAGTTCATGAATATGTTCTGGGATTGGATAAGATTGTGAAAGGGAGCCTTGGATGAATTTTGGTGGATTTGGGAGTTGATTTTGTTTTCAAGTAAGTGAATTGAATACAGGAATAGAATTGTTACACAAGAAATATTTGGCCTTCACAAGTGCAATATGTTTTCATGATAATAGATGCATTATGACAGCAAGTGCTTTAAAAGCATTTAGAAAATCCTAAAAGAATTACTGGTTTCTCTTCTAACATTGAATTCTAAGAATAATAATGAAAATTCATGTACTTTCAGAAAATGTATTACTTTTTGAACTAAATGGATTTTTTTTTTTTTTGAGAAATGGGCTTCAGATTTTCAAATACCCTGAGCTTATTTTGTCATCTTTTTTTCCTTGTGTCTGTACATTTCAAGAAATGAGGGAAACGCTGCTTCTGGATAGCTGTACACATCTGTTGATGTACCTGTATTAATATGGCTCCACAGTCAGGTTAATAGTAGCATCACAATTTCTAGATTGTGCAAGCAAGCTTGAAGCTGTTATTCTCAGTGCTGTATGTGTGCATAATAATATTGAAAGGTTTGCCCAGTTATGTAAATACGAATATTCTCTTATTAGTGCAACACTGAATATTCTGCAATATTTCCTTTAAACATTGGAAACAGTGTCCCAGCTGAGGTGGAAGCCATTCTTTGATATCCCTGCAGGTTAGAATCTAATACAAACAAATAGAGTAACTACATAGATCAGCTTTCAGAAAGCTATTTGTCACTAGACAAATATTTGTTTCAGGTAAGTGGCCTGCCTTATGAAGGTGCTCAAGTGTGTACCTGTGTTGTATTTGACATTTAAAATGTAAAGCAATACCCTAAGCCATGAATTAGACTAAATGGACAAATTGATTGGGAAGAGAAAATATTTGTGATACTCTTCCTGTTTTAAATGAAACATGCTGAGATAAATAGCTTGGTGGTGTCAGTGGCTAACTGGGTGTGTGATTTGTAAATGGTCTAAGCTTCTGTAAGGGCCAATCACTAATGAAAGAGAAAGCAAAGCATCCCTCCTTTATCTCTGGCACTGCCCTTGTACCCCTGGTCTTAGGCCAGTCCTACCATGCATGTGGCTGCATGACAAGGAGAATCAAAGCATTGATTTAGGCAAAAACTAATCTGGCTGGAAGAAAGACTAATAATACTTTTAAAAAAAAAAAAAGAATGAATTCAATACAGTTCCTTGTAAAAATGTGGGAAAAAGGAATATGGAAATGTACAGCCAAAATGTAGAAGGATAATGAGACCACACTCTTTTTTACAGTTATCTTCACTGATATGCAGTTAGATTGGCTCAAGTCGACTGTGCAGTGTCCAGTTGTGCATTCTAATTACAAAATCATCCTTCTTTGTATAGTGGATAATGAAAATGAATATGGCTGTCACATCGTTTTTCATTTTAGCTGTTGTCAGTGCTGTTTTTCAGACAGTAACCTTTTTCTGTGGTGTCTGTAGTGTATGGCTCTGTTGATTGAGCACTCTTGGTGCTCTTGTACAATAAAGAATGGAGAGAATAAGGAGAACTTCAAGTGAAAATACTAAACAGCAAGTAGTCATAACAAAAAAAAGGCAAACTTTATGCAATGTACTGGTCCTATTGTACAAATATATCTGTACTGAAGAGTCTATTTAATTAATGTATCTTTCTGATTTCTTTACTCACCTCTTACAAAATGGATTGCTTCATTTTCTATTTATATCTCTTTTCCATGTTTTCTGAGTGAAGTTTCTACATGACCATTTCTAAGTAGAGAAAGTTAGGCAGTTAAGAAGAGCTTTTTTTAAGGCTCTGTATTCGGTTTAACCAAGCGAGAAAGGTCAAATTTAATTTTACTTGGATGTGAAGAATTGGTGAAAAACACTGTTGTTTTTCTATGAGTCTTGCAGTTTACTTATTATAAATGTTTTACACTTTGTTTTGTAGAGTGATAGTGAGATGAATAAACATGTTTTGCAGCCATCCCACCTCAAGGTAACAAGTTGTTCTGATTCAAATGAATGTGACTTAATTTGTAAGCCTGATGGGCAAGGCCATACTTTAGAGGTGATAGTCTCTCTAAATAACATTTCAGCAAGAAAGTCTTAACTGAAATCCTTTCCAGTTGATTTACTGTATATTCTAGCTTTACCCTAGCTTTACTCAAGTTTGTAAGCAGTTGAAAAACTCCTTGTAAGGCAACTATGAAAATCTTGATTGCAAATCATTCAACTTGCATAACTCACCTAAAAGCTGATACTTCTTGAGAGCTTTTTAAAGATAGACCCCTGCTACTCATCATATTTTGTCAGTCTGTATGCACCTGATATTGTGTTGATGCTGCATGTGCATAATTCACAAGAAGAATAAGTTGAGAATGCAGTCGCAGGAAAAATAAATTATAATTACAATCATTGTTTAAGAATTTTTCTGCTGCATCTATCATACTCCTCAGGGTAAGGAGTGAATTGAAATGCTAAACAATGCATGAAAGAGTTCTTGAAGTTTCACTGTTAGCCATCAAAACCTTTTATAGTTTAGGATGCCAGACTGTCTTTAATCTAACCTAATTGCGTGTAGTGTGTGAACTGGATTTAATTTCACACTTCTTTCTGACAATTCATAAAGCTGAATCAGGGAATCCTTAAGGATTTACAGTTCTTCAAATTCTTTAGTCACTGCTGTCTCTTTGTGGCTTCTATCACTTTTTCTCCTATAATTTGCAGTGCCCTGCTAAATATATTACAACATGAGAATTTCAGTAAATGTAAGCTTTTTCATTAAATTTTACTTCAGTTGATGACAGGCTTAAGTAAAATAAAGAGGAAGTGAGTAAAATGGAGGGGATAGTTAATGATATAATTATCATAGCTCTGGTAGTAATTTTCTAAGAGTCTTTACTCTTAGAAGGTGGTAAAAATCGTCATAGCAGCATATACTAACAATGTGGGTGCAGCTGTGCTGTAGATTTTTGTGTCAGTATCATACATCACATTGTATTGGGATTATGTAAACTGTTCTCCTCTGTGCCCTTTAGTGCCCTGGGATAATAGTGGCCAGGTGTCATCCCCTTGTTTCAGTGTTGATGGATAGTTAGTATCAGACTGTAGTTAAATACCAAGCACTTGCCGGGTGTGCTTGGTCTTTCTAACGTCTCATGCACCAGTGTGGTGTAGATCTCTTCCAGGGAAGCAGTGAAGAAAACATCTTGGAAAAATCATACAGTGAATATTTTTGAGGCCTAGCTGAAGGCATGGCTGAGCTGTACTGTACAGAGTCTAAAACAAATGTTTGAAATTATCTTCTGAGACCAGTAAGCATAAGACTAACGTGATGCTTGGGATGCCAGCCTGCAGCATGACTATCTGGACAGAATTTGTCAAGGTTAACAGTGCTAAATCCAAGTTGTGAGTGAGGCCACCTACTGCTACTGCAGCTAGAGACTTAGAAGCTTGCCTGGATTTTAGTGATGAAGGACTGACTGAAAAACTGACTTACTTTGCAGTCATAGGATGAAGGAAATGAGGTCTGTGTGAATACTTGATGGTCTGGCCCCAGAATCTTCAGTACACTGCCAGTGCATACTATTTCTGTGATGTCTTAGATTCGGGTTTATTATAAGGAGGCAGTATGGTATGTGATTTTGAGTCCTGTAATTCTTCTGGTACTGTGGTTTTCTGTTCCACGATGCCCAGTAATTGCCATATGTGAGAGCATTTTGCTGTAACTTTGCTGAATTCTTCATTGCATCCTTTCTGGCATAATTAAAGTGACACTGTGTGGAAGGAGCGTGTGCAAGGAGTCTCTTCAGAGGTACGTTCTTGCTATGTGAATGGATTTCTAATCAGTTGTTGCCTAAGCTTCCTCTCTTCATAGATTCTCCTTTCCGTTTTTATCAGTGCTGTCTTCTGCTGTTTTAATTCCTTTAATTCCCCACAACGAAAATGACAGCCTTGACAGAAGAATGACTCAAAAGAGCACTGCCATGGTGAGAATTTAGTGCATTAAATTTATTGCATTCATTAGTATGTTAATTTACGACAGTTTCTTCTTTTTCTCTTTTGCTACATAACAACTTCCTACCTCTTTTGCATGCATTCAGTGTCTTTCCATTGCATCCTAAAAAATTCAAAGCAGGCAGCTTTACATTAACCACTTAGTGCAGCCCAAACTTAAATATTAATGTCAAAATGCAGTGTGTTTTTCCTAAGTCCTTCCTACCAAGAACTCAAATATTTCAGCAGTGTGACAGCCTATTATGTTGAGGAATATGGTCTAGAAATTATGATGTATCCAGAGTATGAGTTGTACAGAGTACGTAAATAGTATATTTTTCATCTTTAAAGTCCTGAGTTGTTTCAAAACTGTTTATTTTGATTGAACTTGACTGTGAACAAGCAAGACAGTTTTGAGCACAGAACTTACTAGCTGTTGCTTTGCATTGTTTGGCAGAGCAGAGCCTCTGCAAGTCAGGCACACAGGTAGATGGAAGCTTTCTGATGAAGGAAGTCAGGTGTACACTTACAGTCCTCTCTTGCTAGTCATAGGAGAAGACATTTTTTGCTGCTGGATCATCAGCACCTTCTCTGACATAAGAATTGTTTTTCAAGGCACAAGTGCAACAAAAATACCTGTATGAGACTACTTATTAGTTGTCAAATTTATATTGGATAGTTCAATAGTATTGAAATGTCTTTATAATATCTTCCACTTAATATGTAGAGCAGGACAGAACAAAGAGTATCACATCTATGATATGATCTAAGAGCTATTTCATTACATTAGCCCTTATCCTAAAGGAAAAAGCATAAGGAGAGGTTGGGACACTTGAGCAGCCCTGATTTTAAGACAGTCTCTCACTAACTCTCCCCTGTGTCAGTGAAGTGCTTTTTGTTATTCTCAGAGGTATGCATTATTTCCTGAGCAGGTGTTGAATGCATTTACCAGAGTAGTTGTGAAACATTGCTCTTCTAAATAGCTGTTTCATTGTCACATTATAAGGTGTTACGCAGAAAGGAAATTGGTTTTATGATCCAGTTGTCCCTGAAAAGCCTTCCACAGCCGCAAGGTGAGCTAACTTGCTAGCTTAGTGAGTGGACAGTTAGTGCCTAAACCTTTGCAGAAGAGACTGTTAGACCTGCTGTTCTGTTTCTTAACATTAAAAATACGAAAGTTCCTGAAGACTTAAAAACTGGGAATCTCTCTAGGTGCTGTGCATTAATTTCTGATAATCTGCGACAATTAATGAATGTCAGGGAAAGGATGTCTGTACATTCAGAAACCTGATGTAAGGGATAGATGGAATACAATGTACACTTGACAAGTGTTATCCTTCCTAAGCAACTTTATTTATTGGAAATATAAAAAAGAGCCACACAGTACTTGTATTACACATAATTGTTAAGGATAATATCACTACCTATTTTTATATGTTCTTCTGAACAGTGATGATTTCTTTTCAGGATGATTTCAAATTGAATTCCCTTTTCAACTCAGACTGTTTTCTCTGTGATAAAAAATACTGTCCTAGAAAGATGCTGTTGTTTCCTGATAGGCTTGGGAAATAGATATTTTAATCCAGCATCCCATTTGAAAGATGATATGCATTGATTTCCCAAGAAATGTACAGTACAAAGCTTCATGCAGTCCTTTGGCAGTACTCCTTTGTGCTTCTACTTTGTAAGGGAATCTTTAGCATTCAGGAACAGTTAACCTAACACAAAGAGCAGATGCTTTTGGGATTCCCTTTCTGAATTAATATCTGATCCAAACACCAAAAACCCGTATTTTCTTTCATGTATATTAAGAGTCTTATTGACCCATGGGAACTGCATGTATGGCTTAGAGATTACCGCACTGAGTGAATATGAAAATGATATATCCATTGATAGTTGAGAAGACAGTAGAAGAGCAACAATTATAAGGACCTTTTCACAAAGTTTTAGAACTTGTGATTCTTTAGAATA
>JAWWMO010000043.1:39292607-39309304 GCA_035047845.1 Dendrocincla fuliginosa
AAAAAAAAAAAAAAAAAAAAAAAAAAAAAAAAAAAAAAAAAAAAAAAAAAAAAAAAAAAAAAAAAAAACAAAAAAAAGGAAAACCCCACTGTACATCATGCAGGTGATTTTTAGTACCAGACTCATGTCAGATGAGTTCCATAAGCTTTGATGTTGTTTTTGAAAGTACACCTTTCTTGGCACTCTTTCTTAGTTAAAAAGGTCTCTGTTTAGATAGCGCTGTGAACATCAGTTATATTTATGTTGCCTTCTGCCTTTTCACTGTTGCCAGACCCTTTCCTTATTCCTGTAACCCTCACTAGGCTCCTGCTCCCCGCATCCCATGACAGCTGTGTATTCTGGATGTTTCACAGGCTTTTAGGCAAATGGCATTTTCCTCAGCCAGATAACTGCTTTGTGATGAATGTGGTAGCTGTAACCACCTCTGTTTTCAGTCACAGAAAATACTCCAGCTAGTTGCCAGAAAATACAAGTCCCAAAGGAAATGCATTCATCTGTTTCTTCTGTGGTAAATTTTTGGAGAGTTATCGTAGTTCAGAGTCTTCACTGCTTGCTTAGATACATGCAAGGAAATATAAAGATTAGCATTAACCTTTGGTGAACTGAAAATCTGTCAAAAGCTGAAGCATTAAGACAGATGTACCAATTTTGATGAATTGTTAGCATAGTTAGCTGAGGACTGAGGCAACAGGCACATGAGCTGGGGATGAGAGGCGCAAGAGCTGCAGGCACTGGACTGTGCTGCAGTCATGCAGTGGTAACAGTGTGGGTGGGCTGGTGTAGCGGGTGGAGTTGCTGAGGAGTGAAAGTTTTTTGCTCAGCTAGTCTGAAGACCACTGTGGAGGCTAAAGTAGCCTAAATCTCAGCATCTTTGCCTAAGCCACCAAGGAACCACAAGCATTGCTTTAAGAGCACGCATGATCTCCCCTGAATCAGACTCGTATTTAGATGTAGTTTTCTTGTGACACATTGGTTGTGCATTTATTCTGTTTGCAAGTATGTGCATGCATTCCATTACTGAGCGCAAATAATTAAAATTGCTCCAACCTTTTATAGACTGTGGTTTGCAGTATCAGTCAGAGTAGAAAGCTGTCTTTCAAAGCATTCACGTCTGTAGGGCCTGAAACCATTATAAAACATAAACTTGTAATCAATGGAGAGAGAGAAAGGTATTTTATAAGAAAATTGATCCTAGCTGTCTTAGCTATTTAGCTAGGATGGAATAAATTGTCTTCCAAATGTGCTTATGACTCTCCAGTGATTGCAGGAGTGGCACAGTTAGTGCAGGGTAGGTGTTTAGCTTTGTCTACCAAAGGAGAGGTGAAATGCAACTCTGCCAAACAATTTGAATTATATATACTAAAAGATAGCTTTGGAAGATGTGTGCATAAATTTCTGAGTCTTTACTATTTTTAAGTGACTGCCAGGAGTGATATTGCTATATTAGAAAATCATGTTTGGGGTTACTGTCAAACTCTTAAAGCCGGAATTTATCTTCCCTAATGTGGCACCACATTTAGCCATTTATCTAAACATGTTATGTTTACAAGCCAGGGAGGGGAGCCATGGTGATGAGCATTCATACCATTGCATCATCTGAAGGGGGCCATCCTGTAGCTCCGCACGGAAAGTTCAGCACGGGATGTTTTGCTGTGGGTAGAAGTTGATCTGGGGTCTCAGCCACCACCAGAAGCTGTCCCTGACTCGTGGGGACAGCAGCCAAACCAAAAACTGCTGACTTGCCCCTGAGCCACTGCTGGCCCGGGCTACCACTGCTCGTGCACCATCTCTGCCTGCCCAGGACTGCAGCCGCTGGACCGCCACCACAGAGCACCACTGCTGCCTGCTCGCCCGCCACTGGACTGTCTCTGGGATGCTGCCACCACCCACTCACCTGCCACTCGCTCACCGCATGGAACCACTGCCCATTCTGGCACCCCTGCCAGTGCTGGGATCACTGGACCGGAGAGAGCAAAAGTGAAATGAATTGCTGCTGCCCACAGCCCAGCCAAGCCCAGCGGCACAACACGTGCCGTTTTTGCTTTTACCCCTGTTCTCCCATTGGTTTTTTTTCACATGGTTGGGTGGACAGGAGGTGGTTAGCGAGGAGGACCTTCTGCCATTCTTTTTCCCTTTTGTTCCCAGGGGACCATGTGTCAGGGTGAACTCCCTTTTTTGTGGGTAAGCCCTTTGCTTTGTGCCTTTGTGGTGCTGCTATTTTTCCTTGGTAGTAAACTGTTACTTTTTCACTTACAACCTTGCATTTTTTGTCTCTCTGTATTGAGGTGAGAGTGGATAAAAAGGGGAGGGAATTAATTTATTGTTGGGCCTGTCCCCATATCTGTCTTTAAACCAAGACAAGATTTGGCTTTCCAAATACGAGGCTTGGGAAAGAGAAGTGAGAAAATAAGAATTTTGAACATCTCATTTATGTATTGGGTATAGAACCCCTGGCCATCGTGAACCTCAATCTACTCATGTCGGTGTGTCACCTAAGCCTGTATATATGTTCTCATATGTGGAACTGTTTGCCCAGCATGATGCTCTTTTTCTGACCGGGGAAAAGAATGAAGATAGTTTTGTTCATGTACTATTGTGTGACATCAGTTTATAATGTGGAAACCTCAAAGACTGTGAGTTTGCTTTGGAGTATGTATGCAGGGCTGTCTATGTGCACTGTTCAGGGTTGCTATCTCTGGGGATCTATGATAATGGCATCCAGCCTGTGGGCAAAAGGGGGAGGTGATTTTTCTCAGCTTTTTACCGCTTTCACTCAGGTCCACTATAACAGCTTTTAAAAAGGTTGATTTCCTTCTGGGTGCTAGGAGTAGCATAATTTTGTTGCTGTGTTTGTCAGGTTTCCTTAGTATGGTCTATCTTGTGTTTGGAGACAGGACCAAGATCTTTAGGGATGTTGTCCAGAGGCCTGTCCCAGGGGTGGATAACCTTGAGTGCTATGGAATGTGGGAGGGCATGGGCCGGTTTTTGGAGAACTTCTGTCACCCAGTGGTCTGGAAGTTCACCCCTGAAAACTTCAGGATTCTGTTGAAGTAATAAGATTTGTGAAGGAAACGTGCTATGGCAACTCCAGAGAAGGGCAGCTTATTGTAGCTTTCTGCAACATGCTGAGCTGTGGCCACTGCCTTCTGGACTGTTCTGGTGTGGTACAACACCTTCAGGAGGAAAGGAAAGGAAACGGCCACTCAGGTTGTAGTTAAGCCAGAAAGGCAACCCAAGCCAGAAGTCACCCGTGTCCAAAAGGGGAAATGCGAGACCAAATGAATTCACCAGGTGGATGACGATGAGGAGGTTGGGACCCTCACCATCCGTGGATGCAATAATCTATGCAGTGTGTGGAAGAACATCACCTGATGAACAGAAGGGCCCATACTGACCTGGTTGATCTGAGTCTGGGATCATGTGGGCAAAAGTGCGCAGCTTGATGGTACTGAAGCGAGGTTTTTAGGATCCCTGTCCCAGCATGTGGACACTGACCAGGGGTTCGTGAGGAAATCAGAACCCCTCAGCCTCTGGATGCAGCTTTTACCAAGTGTGAGGGATAGAAGTGCTTACAGATGCATCATGACCCCTGGAAGACAATGGGGCAAGGAATCTTACACCTGAGAGAACTGGCAGTGCTAGTCGTACTTTTTTGTGGGGGATGGGCAATCCAGTAATGACCCAGACAAGGTCAAGTGCACGTCACAGATAGAGTTGAAACTTACACGCCAAGAGCCATCAATATATTCCAATATATTCTTACCAACAATGCCCTGGAAGGAGAACCAGGAGGCAGTGGACACTATAATGAATAAATTCCAGACATATGATGAGATTGTCAACGCCCCGTTATGGGCCTACATCTCTTCTGTAGAGAAACTGACTGCAGACCTCCAGACTGTAACAGAGCAAGTTAGGGATGGCCACTTAAACTCAGTTTAAAGAGAGCTTTGTCCATGTCTCGCCAGTGCAAACTAGAGTCCCTGCTATTAGAAGCAGGTGTTCCCCAGCCAGGGAGAGGGGATATACCACATGAAGCAACCTGTGGTTCTTCCTACATGAACATGGGGAAGACATGAGGAGGTGGGGTGGAAAACCCACTATTTTATCTTGTTCGTAAACTTATTTTTTCACTTATAACCGCCTTACATTTTTTGTCTCTCTTTATTAGAGGCAGGGGTGAATAAAAAGGAGAGGGAGTTCATTTTATTGGAGTTCCTGTCCCAGTATTTAAAGCAAGACAAAAGGGACTACAGATGTGTTTGCATATTGATTTGTTATTGTACTTCAATTTGTTTTCTTTTATCTGGTTCAGCATGACTTTTGCTGCAGTTAACTAAATTGATGAGGAGAGATTTTATTCTGTTTTTTTTTTGTTTGTTTGTGGTTTTTTTGTTTGTTTTTTTTTGTTTGTTTTTTTTTTGCAGTATATCACTCAAGAAAGGATAATAGCGCAGACATACTGTTATTTTATTGTGTCCATATTTATTGTAATAGCCATTCTGAAACAGAAGGGGAAATAGGGAGCAAACAAATAACATTGTATCATAAAAAAGTTGATATAAAACCAAATCTGAGGTTAACTATCACCCCTCTTTCTCTGCCAGACTTTTTGCTGACCTAGTCTTTTGAGACAATAGGATTTCCTAAAATTCATTCTGCAGTTAAAAAGCCCAAACCAACAAAACATGAACAAACCTGAAAAACACAAACCAAGAAACTACAACAAAGATATTGATGAGCTTTAGGAGGCCAGATGTGGAATTTTTAACACTTCCAACATTTGAATCTCAGGTCTATTAAAACAGAAGTTGGTTTTAGAGTATTACAGTTCACAGTGTCTTAACATTTTGTTCCAGTTTTCATTCCAGTAAGTGACAATTTGTTGCTGAGTTTAGTTGTTTTTCTGGTCATAGAAATCAATGGCCATTAAATTAAGGCATCACATGTTCTATCTTCTGCATCATATATCTAAGCAGTTATTTAGCTGTAAAACTTTTTAAATTTTTTTTATTAGAACAAGGTGTCATAAAGCCCTCTTGCTAAGAAGCCTTTTCTTTCTTCAGCAGTCTTCTACAGACACCTTAAACATAGTGGGAATGATTCCCATTACTAGCAGTGTTTGTCACCCCAGGGCCATGTCCCATGTGGCTAGAAGAAAAGGGGGGAGTCAGGATGGTTCTGACTATTACTTTGTCAGACTCTTAGCAGCAAAATACAGTGTACCATTTTAGAAAAAATCATAGGTGTTTGCTTCATCTGTAGCATGTATGGGTTGAGAAATATTCTTCAGTATTTCTTGGAAAAGAGAATGGCCATACACTGTCATACAATGCCAGCTGTGCAGGACTGGTGTACTGCTTCTCAGTTATTTTTATCCCAGACTAACTCCCAGTAAAGACTGTTTGGGGCTGCTTGGGCCTGCACTGTTCATAAGTACAGTATTTAAAGTATCTATTCTTGCAGCAGACCTTTTAATTTTATCCTGCAGGAGTCAGATACTTTAGAAAGGTAATTCTTACATCTGATTAGTCCATCTTGCTGCCCCAAGTATGTTCTTTTCTTTACTCATCTGCCAACTGATGCCTGAGGTGTTTTTCATGTAACCAGCATCTCTGCCCTTTGGAAAGATTTTTCTCTGATAAGAACTCTCATACAGCTAATCTACCATGACAGTGCAATGATTTTTTATTTCACAAGTCTTTAGGTATAAAATAATCAAATGCAGTGTCACAACATTTATGATGGGAAGATAAGGGGAAATGAAGATGACTGCAGCTCATGAGGGTGGTCTGTATGAATAGTTTTGAAATTTATATATGTATCCTTTTGAACTACAAATTCTGGAGATGAAAGATTCTGAGAATTTATTCTGAAGTGAAAATGATAGTAGGAATGACCTCCATTTCCATTAGCAAGACCAGTGTGATTTAGTGACACACTTCTGCTTGCATTTTTCTGGCCTGCCTGTAATTAATATGCACTTGAAAGTGTGTATGTGTCTGTATGTAATTATGATTAGCCATGATAGTTTTCTAAGTTGTCTGTTCTTATAAGGAACATTAACAAAGAGAAATCCCATTTAAATTCTAGTGCAGTGGGAAACTCAGTTTTGCTCTTGCACATTATAAAGATCACAAACCCATTATTTTTTAAAGCAGCCATCAGCACTGTCTCATTAGCTAGCATTATTCTTTATACTCATCCACGGCAACAGGACTGCATTTGCCTTGTGTTCATTCTGTGCATAGAATAGTGATTGTCAGTAAATTTTCTAGACCTGAGTTGCACTTCCTCTCATGTTTTTATAGTTAATTTTGTGCCATAATAATGGAGGTTTGCAGGATAAGGATTTACAAATTCGCTATACTGATACCCACTGCACAGAATCACATAAATATGTTCCATATTCAGCAGGAGGTGAGACAAGGTAGTTATATTATACAGTGATTCTGAAATACTTTGGTTGCATTGGTTAGATTGCATTTAAGAATAGTGACTGTGTGAGAGGCTCTGTATTAATGTGGATTTTTTGGGAGGAATTTGGGATTACTGAAGGAAGAGGAAGAAAAATGTTCCATCGAGAGTTAGAATGAATCAAATGATGACTCACTGCATTATATAGAGTAAAATCAAGCAAAACTTTATTTACAGTGCTGTAAAGTGTTTAAAAAATAATATTTATTCATGATCAATGTTAATAGTCAATATTTATAAAGAAATAATAATAATAATAAATTTACAGCTTTTTATGATTATAAATTTTAACTTAGCCAATTTAAGTTAGGCAGTACTTTTGAAACAAATATTTTAAAGTGAATATTCTTTAGTTTAAGAGATGTTCAGAGGTAGGCAACCCATTTACAGTTTCCCTTGTGTGGTACAGTGTTCAATCTTTATATGGTATTTAGCGAGCAAATAAATGTTCAATAAAAAGCTTAGTCATTCAATATTCCTTACAATGCATTTAAAAAAAAAAATCAGTGTCTCTGTGGAAGTCTGTAGCAACCTACGGCTAGGAATATAATCATTAAAATGCACAATAATGCTAACCAAGAGAACTTAAAGGAAAGAAAAGGGAAAGAAAAAGCTGTAATCTTTTGCAGCACACTGTAGTACCTTGGTAAAAAAAAAAAAGAAAAATCTTATAAGACTTGATGGGTCAACATTTGGACATTCTTACTTTGAATACACCCATGAGAAAGGTCACAGCTCTTCTTTGTGCTCTCCTGCTGCCCAGAAAGAAAAGGAGACCAGGAGTCAATGGCAATATGTTCCTGTAAGTAAGGGCTATACAGCTAAGTAATGTGAAAATTTGCTAGATTTATAAGATGAGGGACCTGAGAAAGCAGTGACTTTCAAAGGAGCTTTTTATGTTACAGTGGATAAACCTCTGAATACATGAGAACTTTGAATGAAATGTAGCTGCTAGTGTAACTAAGCAGGCAATATCATTCCTTGTTATTCAGTAGGGAAACTGAAAAGGAGCCAACATTATTATCTGTGGATATGTTGTTAATAAATCTATTACTGCATTGTGTTCAGTTCTTGTGGCCATATTTCAAAAGGTTATTGAGAAAATAACTGTATTGTAGGGAAAATATGAATGATAGTGACCTTAGTGGTGGAATGCTTGTGCTATGAAAACCTGTGATATGTAGTTCATCCAAGATCAGTAGAATAGTACTTTATCAAGGCCAGGAAGTATCCAGAGGACAAAAACATTTCTGAGAGTTGACTGTTTAATCTAGCATAAAGACATCAGAAGCTGAAGCTGGATGTATTCAGATGAGAAATAAAACATTAACAGTGAAGGTATTAAACCACTGGAACAAATTCTTGGGAGTATGGTGGTTTACTTTGACATTTTGTAAGTCAAGTCTAGATATCTATTTCAACCAAAAATTGTGGAGTCCAGGCAGGATTTAGTAGATGGCATCTTTTAGCCTGTTATATGGATGCTCAGTTCAGATAAAAAAGTCGGTGCAAAAGATTTATATCCCTGACAGCCTTCTACATGTTTATCAGCTTTGTCTTTTGTCTTTACAAATAAAACAATGGGGACTCCAGTGTGAGAGCAGTTTGTGCCAAAATGGGTTTTCTAGCAGATTTCTGGCTGAGTACGTGTAAATAGCATTTGAACTTTGAACATTTTCCAACTACTTTCACTAGTTTTCTCTCTTCCCCACTTAACTGTATTTTATTCTGCAAAATGCACAGAGACCAACTACTTTTGTGACCCCCTTCAGATAACTGAAGTAGTATTTCATGCAGACTGATGAACATCTGAGATCCTCAACTCTTCTCCACCCTCTTTCATGTGCTGTTGTTCCTAGTGTCTGAAAAAGCTTCCAGATGCCTTTCAAACTTGCAATCAAAAATTTCTATAAGAGTGATGTTTATGCACAGCACTACATAAAAGCTGTGTAATAATTATAGCTGCCAGTCAAGATGATTTAGTTCCATTCACAAGCCCAAACTCATTTTACAGTGACTTATACTTGCTTTGACTGGCTGTAATGAACATGCTGTGAGTGACATTGTCTACCATAAAATAAAAGGATGTCCTTTCTGAATTTCAGCAAGGTAGCATTTCCAATAGTTTTTGACTTTCATTTGTACTTCCGAAAATCTGATTTTCTGTGTAGATTATATTTTGAGTGCTCTGTCTGTAACTGCTTAGTTCAGTTAACAAGGAATCTTATGGCATTTTGACGAGTGGCAGTTTGAAAGGGTGTGATACACGGGAGTCAGATTTTCTTTGGGCTAACCTAAAGGGTGGACTGTTCTGTGAAAGGTCAGCCACCATTGTATGAAAAATAAATGAATTTTGAAACAATGCTTAAGAAACAAATAATGACTGTCATTTAAAATTCTCTAACAGAAAAGCAGTTACTGTTAAAGTACTTCGAGTGTTCTTTGTGATGCTGTTGAGTTCACTTATCTGTCTCACTTTCTCCAATTTATAATGAAATTGCCTTCTTATCTTTTTAAAATGTAACCAGAGCAAATCTTTGTTAAATGAATCCATATAATTTACATCATTAATTTACACAATTTCCCTGGTTTTCCCAATGCTGTTCTAAATGTATTCAACCTTGAAATGAGAAATGGGCCTGGATCTGTATTCTTGTAGTTCTACAATTTTGATCTCGATTTCACTAGAGTAAATGGAGAATAGCATCATTGTACTGCTGTTATTGTGCTGGTGAAAAACTGGCATAAGTGATCAAAATGCAGACCTATACATCTTTTTTTGAGATTTGAAATCCAAAGGTAAACTTTTTCAAAAATCACCTGTTTTTATTTATCTCATTGTAGAATTCAGGCTTGAACCTCCACTTGGATTTGAAACTGTGCCTCTTCTTTGCTAATTAAATGGGATGAGTTGACACTAGTTAGCCTGATCCAATATAGCTGCTAACACATTCATATTTTAGAAAAAGCTGGGAAGCTTCTCTTGAATTTGTATTTGTTGAAGCTTGTGACTGTCTTCTGCAGAAGGAAGATGCAATGTTAAAATAGAAGATGCTACCAGAGTTATGACTGTATGAAAAATCAAAGCAAGACTAGTATAAGGGAGGGCTCATCTTCAAACTGACAGCAGATGCAGAGGCTCAACAAGTGGCTGCTTTGTGCTTTGGTGTGCAGGGGGAGAAATACAGTGAATATGTCCCAAAGGAAACCAAGCAAAGCAACTTCTTTGTATATTGTGGAAATTATATACTTCCTCCTGGTTTGGTCTTCTGTGGTCCTCTCCCTTGTGAAAGGAAAGCAGGAACACCTGTGGGGGCAATCACGCTTACTTATGCATACCTGGAATTTTTTGATCAATTTACCCTCTTGGTAAAAATAACCCCAAAACGTCTTGAGTATCAACTCAGTGTTTGGACAAAGAGGCAGTAGTTTTTAAATATTGTATGCTCATAATCGTTTGTTATAGGGAGAACAGACACAAACTTGCTGGAGTGAGTCCAGAGAAGGGCAATGAGTCTGGTGAAGGGTCTTGAGCACAAGTCCTATGAGGAATGGCTGAGGGAGCTGGTTGGAGTTGTTTAGCCTGGAGGAGGAGGCTCAGGGGAGACCTTATCACTCTCTACAACTACCAGAAAGGGGGTTGTAGTCAGGTGGGGGGTCAGTCTCTTCTCCCAGGCAACCAGCAACAGGACAAGAGGACACAGTCTTAAGATGCCCAAGGGGAGGTTTAGGTTGCACATTAGGAAGAAGGTGCCTCACAGAATGGGTGGTGGGCATTGGAATGGACTGCTCAGGGAAGTAGTGGAGTCAGTGTCCCTGGAAGTGTTTCATGAAACACTGATGTGGCACTTGGTGCCATGGTCTAGTTGATATCAGGGTGTTCCATCATAGGTTGGATTCGATGACCTCAGAGGCCTTTTCCAACCTAATTGATTCTGTGATTCTCTGAAACCAAACATCCCAAAATGTTCCTTTTTTTGTATGGAGAGGTTGCGAAAAGCAAGGAATGTTTGCTTTCAGGTTGCTGTTATTTTCTGTCTGTCTCATTTTATCTCTTCTGGCTCCTTGCTCCTTGCATGTAATTATGATCCAGTTCTGCTCCCTTTGGAATTTATGGCAGCCTTCTCCCTGACAGCAGTGGGTTGGAGGTATTTTTGGCTCTGGGCATTTGAGTTCTGATGTCCTGACAGATTCCAGTATGTGTAATTATGTTCTGGCAAACTGAATTCTGCCTTTATTAGTTTCATTATTTGTGTTTGCACAGAAAGGAGAAATTCTAGTCAGTCATGATGCTAAGAACTTTACTCTCATGAAAGAATTTTATGTGCCCACTGCTCTGGAATAATTTTGCCTGAAAGATGGGCACATGGAAGATGGTGTTCACTTTCTGCAGAGTGGACGAATGGGGTCTTAACTGCAAGTAATCTTTCTCAGAAAGCCATGGAAGCACATTTTCAGATGTTGTCTGTATTGTGCTATGACTGTGATATGCACTATAGAGATACCTGTGGTAGCCACTAGTTTAGCAATCTGCTTTCCACAGACTCAGGAAATAAGCCCTGTGCATCTACTTATCGATGCGATTTTCCTCAAAACCCCCAATCAAAATGACACAATCAAACATGAGACACCACCCTCTCCCTCGCCCCCCCAGATAAAAACCCAAACAGATGGTGAGAGCAAAGACTATATTTTTGGTGATATGTTATATACTTCTGTGTTTAGATTTCTAAACAGTTACAGAAAGGAAAATGCTTTTCTGATTTAAGCACTAAAATTGTTTTTTTCTATTTAATGACTAGCTGCAAAGTACTTAAAAGAGCTATGGGGAAATTAAGGACTTTATCAATATGAATTGTCCTCCCTCTCCTATCACAAGGATGTTTCAGATTATTAAATAAATTTAAAGTGCAAAATTTGCAATGACTGAGGCTGTTATGAATTGCTATGCTATTAGCAACCAGGCAACAACCATAGTAACTGCCATTCTCTTGTGGTTTTTCTTGAATCTAAACAAGAAATTTTTTTTTCTTTTAAACTCATATATACGCAAACACCAGGATCAATATATTGGTTTTTTTAATCTTTTTTTTTTCAAGGCTAACAGTCTATAGGTCATATTTGTTTATCAGAGAGATGCTTACTAAGCTTGAAAGGCTTAAAATAGGGCAGTGAATTCCTTCCAGATGGGCAGAAGCCAAACTGCCCTCCTGAACCCTGCATATCTATCTGGGAATTGTCTTGGCATTTCTGGTCGTACTTTCCTAACTGTACTTTCAAGGAATGTGATTTATGGGGTGTGTTGAGCCAGAGCCCCCAGAGAAAGTAGTAATGTTTATAGTAGTATATTCTATTATGCTAACTGAGCTGAATTAAGCTGAAAAAAACAGGATTGTAAAAAAACCCGGGTATTTGAAACATTAATGGATGACTTTGTCTTTTCAATGTAGTTTGTACTATTTATACAATATTTATATTTATCCATACTTAGGATAGATAGATAGATAGACAGACAGACAGACTCCTCTTTTTGTAAATGTAATGTTAGAAATGTACATGTCACAGAGCTGGTGGCACCTGTTCTTGTGGCCTGAACATCATAGGAGACTTGTAATGATACCAGTGTTGCTATGCTACAGAAGTGTTTCACTGCTGGAGATGTTGCCTTCAGGTGTCACAGGGACACTGTCAGTAGAAAATAAACTACCTCTGACTAAATATTTGCTAGTTAGGACTGCAGGCATATGCCTGTAAAATCTGTATGGGGTGTTTATGATTTTATCTAAATAAATTTGTTTGCTTGCATGGTCATTCTCTCTTTGTCATTAGGGGTAAACCTCATAAAACTTGTGTTGATATGCCTGAATATATATATTTTAGGCAGTTGAAGAAATCTGTGTTTAACCCTGTCAGAGATTTGAAGGAAGAAACAACCACTTCTTTGTTAGCCGAGGCTTCTGTAACTTTTCTTTTGACAGATACGTATGTGAAGTGTCCCATATTTTCTCATGCCCATATAGTTGACTGACTAAGGGATGTATAGTATGCATTCAAAACTTGGCAAAGTAAGCAATCCAGAAATTTGTAGCTTCACTTCCTAAAAAAAAAATCCAGTTATTTTAGAAAGTTCTACTAGTGACTTTTATCAATATACTTTCAAAGAACTTCTCCAGTATTTCCAATAATTTTGTGCACAATATAAATATAAAAGCATTTTTACTCATTTTCTCATAATTGAAGTCCATAGAGTTGCATCTTTTTACAGAAACTGAAGATTGTGTGTCTGATAATTCATCTGTCTATGCAGGTGTGAGTGTGTATGGGTGTTAGAGAAAGAGATAATGAAGTTGGCTGTGTCATAGCATATACGCACAAATTTCTGACAGATTCTTAATCCTTACAAATGTTGAAAGCTGAATGTTGTTAACATACTTAGAGTACAGTATGTGTTGTTTACTAGACCAAATATTATTTATATAATTTTACTGAGGTGCTTGTGTTATATAAAAGGTAAGGTCTGAATACAGTGCAGAGCTATATGTGTACGTTCACAATAACATATGGTCTTTTTTATCTGTTATCCACATATTATTAAACTGAACTGTTTTCTGATTGTATAAACAGTGATTATCTGAATATGAAGAATGGAGAACATGAGTTGTACTTGTTATATCTGTATTTCTTACTACTTCCCTCTGCTCTTTTCAATTTAAGGTTGCCTTTGCCTCCTGGTGCATTCTCGGGTCTTTGGGAAAATGAAGAAACATTCCAGAAGTTATATTTTCAAAAATTTCCAGTAAGAATTATGAAATCAGTTATATAAACTTCAGGTAGTCCTGCAGAACTGAATGATAATAGATATGACATGGATAACAGTTTATCATTAATTGTTGTATCTTAATTTAATTTGAGATCTTTGATATATGTGAATACAATTCAAATCATTTCAAGGTAGAACTTTTTTGATCTATAATTTAAGCTCCTGGGCATACTCTGAGTTTTTTTAAGGAGCAAATCTCAGGCTTCTGAGCCAAAAGTAATTTTATGTCATTTAATCTAATAAAAGATATAAGGCTGCAACCTTAGACTAGAATAGCTTCAAATATACTACTCCTGTTGACATTGTCACGTTAACTTGCTATCAGTCCAAAATACACACTTGTCCACTATGCACCTAAATACATTGGAGGCTCCTTACTGATTAGTTTATGTTTCCTTCTCAGATGAGCTATCCAAGGATTGGCTTCCTCCTTTCCTTGTAGAAATAGATTGGCCCTATACGAATGTTCAAAACGGAATATATATTAAATAAATGTTCAATAAAAGTAAATAAGTGAATTGGTCAGGTGAATTGCTTCCTGTGTGCACTTGCATCATGATGACGATGTATATTTGGATACAGCAAACAGATATATCTTTAGGAGCAATTTGACAACTGTCATTATATTGTAACAATTCCATTCTCTTTGTGTAGATCCAGGCAACATCCTCCTCCAAGCTGTCAGGGATCAAAGTAAGCAGAGGTGGAAAAAAATCCAAGTTTATCCATTGTCTTCTATTCTGTATTAACAAAGACTACAAAACCTTTCTGAAAATGGAGCTGCATGGCATATTATGACATAAAAATAGTGAAAAATATTACAGAATTAAATCTTTCAAGCACCAGAAGCATATTTAATTTGAAAAAAAGTTGATTTTTGTTTTTTGTTGTTTTGTTGGTTTCATGGTAAATTAATGAATGTTCCTAGTACTCTTTCTGAATTTATTCTTCATTGTGTTGTGTTTAGGGATATTATGATACTATGGATGCTGGTTATATGGATGAAGATGGTTATTTATATGTCCTGTCTCGAGCTGATGATGTGATCAATGTGGCTGGACACAGAATTTCAGCAGGTGCAATTGAAGAGGTTAGCATTGCCTGACAGCAAAATAGAAGAGTGAAAGATGAATAGAATGAGCTGAGACTGAAAAGCTCACAAAATCACTCATTTGCTTTCTGCTCTTTTTGTTTGCATTTCCATTGGTACTTTTAACCAAAACATTTCTTATTTCACATTCTTCCTATTAAGATGCTTTCCGGAACATAATAAATATAGTCAATAGTAATCAGTTTTTACCATGGGATTGATAAAACAGTCATATGGGAAGCACAGCTGTTAGCTCTGATAGCATATTTATTTGGGAATACGTTAAGAGAATGTAGGGTCAGTGTGCCAAGTAGTTTCACCAGCTACTGTAGTTACTTAGGAGTAGAAACTTTTATTCCTAAAATACAGTGCTCAGTGTTGGATGAATTCTTTTCATATAGACTCACATTTCTTGATTTGAAGACTTTCCTTCACAGTTTCTTGACAGCTGTTTTGTCTCTTATTGTATGAGCAGTGCTAAATGAACAATGAAAATTTCTGTAAAAAAACCCTGCTGTTAAATTGGAAGTCATTAATGTAATACCCATGCAACTCAAAAAAGTTGAAAATAATACAGTTGATAATAGTGTCTGAATTTCACATCATTGTTCACTCACCTCTCTGGAACTGCTGAGATTGATTGCCAGTTCCAAATTTCCCTGATGACATATCAATTGCTTATTCAGGGAGCGTAGGAAAAGGTGTGCTGGGCATGTACAAGGAAAAAATACATTTATAAGGACTCTGAATTTAACTGTTCACTGAATCACAAACTAATCATTTTTTGCTTTGTAATGTCCATTAGGCTAGTGAGTATTCTTTTCAAAGGCTAGGAAACTTAGAAGAGAATAGAAGAAATTCTCATTATACAGAAGTGAACAAATTCAGATAAACACAGTCAATCCACTGAGAATCTGTCAGCCAGGGAGCTGCTGCCTTGACTTGGGTCTCTGGAGATGTAAAGGTGGCTCTCAGTCTGCTTAAACCCCTTTCCCTTAGAAGTCAGGTTTTGTGTTGCCCTACTAAAGCACAGCAGGAAATCTCATCCCCACCCCTTATTTCTCTCCTGATCAGGGACTGAGCTGGGCATTGTTTTTTGCTTCAGCCTGAATCTGAAACTGCTGTAACAAATGATGAATTGCACCACCTCCTCTGCTGTATTACCTTTGTATCCATCGTACCCAGCTAACTGTCTGTTTTTCTCCCTGCTAGTTAGGCCTTTCCCCTCGAAACAAAAGAAATGACATTCTAGAAGCTTTTCTATTCACCTTCTGAACAAAGCTAAAAACCAAGACTGGTGTTAATGTATGCACAGCAGATTGCTAGTTAAATGGGAAAGCATTAACAAGACCACAATTAGGTCCTCAGTAAGATTAGTAAATACAGAATTAGAGGTTCATTGAATCACAGTCTAATTAAGTGACAGTCACCTTGTCGAGCAAATATATTGTCTGCATTTACATTATAGCTGCATTACAAGCATAGCAAGATTTTCCTTAGTGCTTTGCCTAAGTGTTTAAGCAATTAGTTTCTTTGTCTAAGGTGTCTATTAATACCACTGGAGCTCCATGCAGTAGGTGTTATGTTTACCTCGCCAGTCCGTGAATGGGAGCCAATATGGTAACCTCAGCTTGTCTTGGTCCATCTGACTCGTCTGTGTATCTGTGGTGTCCCTCCCTGTCCCTTTCTGAAAAACATCCAAATCAAATCTTGACTATCTGAGGCAACAGACTTGAAATTGAGGAATTTAGCATGAGAAATCTCTTTCCTGATCATGGTGTTTCTGTCCACTGCAGCATTTGCATCCATCCTTGTACCCAGTGATCATTCCAGAAAAGCCATTTGACTTTAAGGTTTTTATGACTTTTAAATAATTTTTAAATGTCTAGTGCTGATTCTGTTCTTTTCAGTTGTTTTACAAGGTTGGATAATTTTCAAATTAGTATTTATTGATTTTTTTAGAATTTACTAATTTCAGTCATTTGAAGTGAGCATTTGAAAAGTCAAAAGCACGTTGATAGCATGTTGATGGAAAAATACTACAGCAACTGCAATATTCCAGCTAATGGTCAGATTCTTATGAATAAGTGACAGACTGAAATGGCCAAAACAAGGTACTACAAAAAATGCTGGCAACACTTAAATCTCCACTTAGGAGCCCTGTTGACACCTGGGAGGTAATCATGGTATTTAATGGTAGTGTCTGTTTACTGCAGATTGCTTCCCTGTGTTCCTGTGGAAAACAATAGTTACTCTCATTGTAGACCTTAATATGTACTTTTTCATAATTCCTTGCCCTTCTGCTTTCCT
>JAWWMO010000043.1:39315046-39384990 GCA_035047845.1 Dendrocincla fuliginosa
CTTTTTTGTCCCCCCCCCCCCCCCCCCACTGTAGCTGAAAATCACAATCTTAACAGAGAGTAAAACGTTGTGAAGGACTGAACTGTTAATGCTAAAGGCTCCAAGAATCAGTGGAGTGCTTTGGCAAGGGTACTGAACTCCTTGGGTAGGATAACTTCAGCTTTGGTCACAAGATCTGGCTCATTTTTTTCTCCAACACGTTTCATTCCACCCCATCCCCTGAATTTTAGTGTGGGCTGTGACAATGTGGGCTGCAAAAGAAATTCTGTAAAATGTGAGCAGGGAACGTGCATTCATATGATACTGCAACTACTCCTAATGGTGTTTGCATTGTTTTACTTTGTGATATTCTGCATTAAAATAATCCAGAAGGAGGTGGAGGGAGAAAAGGGAGAAAGAACATCAGCAACGACGTTGGTCAAGCCTGAGGGAACTGTATGTACAAAAGCCCCGACTTTATAGTTATAATCCTGCCATCGTATCACACCCATCAGCAAGTGCAGTGCTCCCTCTCGTGGCGGATTCTGACCAGTAAATCCATCGTAACTCATGCCTGTTGGTGCCAAAGTATGCTTAGGCTTAACTATGAGAAGCATCTTGTTCCCAAGCTTAATGCTACTATGTACCAAGCTTAATAGACTTATAAACACAGATAGCACTGAATTCTTTTTTTATTGACATTGGGGGAGAAAAATCTTTCACCATCTGATTGACCGAAGTTTGCCAAATGAAAATAGACAAAACAAATGTTTATGTACGTGCAAACGTTGCAGATCAAACTGCTAAAAGAAATAACTAAAAGACAGGTCTTGAGCTAAGATCAAGCAGCAGAAAAATAGCAAAGAGGTAAATGACTATTAAGTAGGTCTTACTTTGAAACTTCCCATTTAAACAAAGAATAAACAACGATAACACCACCAAATAAAGCCACAGCAGGTAATAGTTGCTCTTCTAAACTTTTATACACTATATATTAATCACTCTGTCTTTCAGTTATTTCCTCTGATAAAACTGACTTCTGTGAAGTCTCAGCAAGGCCATTTTGGCTAAAAGCATAACAGTAGACAGGAGCCTAATGCCCTGTTAGAATGAAGAAATGGTGGGGTTGGCTTCTCCTTTCTTTCTTTTTCTTTGTTGAATATATCTGGAAGTGAAAATCTGATTCTATACAAATATTAGATTTACTTTTCCAATGCTGGCTGGTGTTTCAAGATCCTGGAACAAAAAGGTGGGTCTTGGCAAAGCAAGATTCTTCTTGGTCCGCAGGTAACATAGAAGAAAGTTTTTGGTTTTTTTGTATAAATCCTGTTTTATTAAACTGCCTTTTTTATTTTATAAACAGTTCTTGTGGGTTTATTTGTTTTTAAGAGGTGAGCCATCATGGTGCTTCCCTATGGATATCTGACATTTCCATTTTGTCTTTAGAAGTCCATTTTGGCTCCAGTTTCCAGGTTATGTCATTCTATTATACATCATCAGAGGCAGATGTTCAGCTTTAAATATTGACAGATTTTTCTCAGTAGGAACATGTTGAAGCTTCTAACTGTGCTAAACATATTCATTTGACTGTTACAATCCAAAAACTGTAAAAATGGTGGAATGGAAAGATACAAACAGTATTATTGACACTGTATTGTCAAATGTTTGCACTGAGACCCCATGTACCATAGATTTTATTTTTAAAAAATCATATTTATATCCATTTACATAAGACTTACACATTTTAAAAGAAATACATACACAGTAAATACGTAGATGTCTAGTATATTACAATAAAACAGATGGAACAATGTGAAGATGCGTGGCTTCATTTGATAAAAGCTTTGGATGTGCACTACTGCCAAATTTTTGATGACAGAGATGCTGAGAGAAAAGAGGGAGGTTGTTTTGTTTTCCTTTTCTTTCCTTTTTTGTAGCAATTAGGTATTTTTTTATTCTTGTTTTAAGCTAACCAATATATGAAAGGAACATCATATCTATTTGTCTGATAAACTTTATGTGTTCTCTTCCCTATTACCCTGTTCTTGCAAAGAGTTTTATTGTTCTTTTCCTAAGTAGTGGTAGTGCACTTCAGGTAAGGTAGAAGAAAGAGATGACATCTAAGGGGAAAAAAATAAACAGTAATTAGTGCGATTCTTTGATTCTAATTTGGTCTAGGAAGCAATGACAACAGAAAATATATCACTAAGCTATTGCATGTTTTACTAAAACATGGACCTTGAGTATCTGTGGGAGGCAATCATTTGTTTAATTTTAGATCTGCAACATAAACTTATGAATAATGCATTTTAATCTTTTACTGATGTATACTGATCTTTGTCCTAGATCAAAACAGACTGCTGCTTATGTTCATTTTATAGTTGTTTTCTTGCTGTTTTGATTCAGCACTGGGGTTAGTTTCCTGCATCTGGAGACCTTTGCATGTTTGGCACAAGGTTAAAGAGACATTTTCAGTGTACAGACCTTGCTGATGTACTTTGTGGTTCTCGTTCCTAGTTCGCTGCAGCTCAACAGCATTTACTTTTTTCACTCTGATGATTTCTTTGCTATGGACCAGCTGCTTCCAGATTATCATTCACATCTTTTTGGAATGCTGCTTTTTTATCTGTCTTTACAAATCCTGTTTGGAACCCTTCGTTGGTAAAGTACATAACTGATTTTGACAAATCCTCTTTAATATTTAATTAGGATAAAAGTGAAACTAGTATGTTCTATTGCTCCAGCCTGTGGCAACAAAACTGTCCTGACTGTGCCTTCTGACTTGGTGATGGCAAGTGTTTTATAAGAGAAAAGCGTTGGGAAACACTGGACAGTGTGAGTGCCAAATCCACTGTCTGTGTAAAGGCATTGCAGATGCTTAACTGGGCAACATACAGCCACCACAGCAGAAAACTTGGCTGGTCCCACGGTCTCCATGGTAAACGTCTTTGCAACATTAGATGGCCAGCACCAGCAGTCTTAATAGTTCTTAAATTTCTAATTCTGAGAGTGCACTGAAATAGGGCTGCACAGAGTGTGCTCATGTCTGTTCATGGTTTCTAGGAGCTCATCACAGTTTCAACAAATGTTTAAAAAACCCATCTGAAATGCAATTTGAAAGCATATGTGTGGGACACAGCTGCTGTGAAGAAATACTCTAAGATGCTGTAAGGTTGTATCCCACTGATAGTATTGGCATAAACTATTTGGAAATACAAGGCTTTGACAATTCTGTAAGGGAGTATCTCTGTAAGAGTAGCAGAATGCAAGAATCTATAGCCTGTTGTGATCACAGGCCATCTGCATTTGTTCCACATGCAATCTGTTTGCAGCTCTCTTTTCGGACTTCCCTTTGTATGCATTGTTCCCTTTATTATATTAAAAATTCTCATCTATCACTATTGTATGACAGATCATCCAGCTATCCCACCCCTCTGCTGCTTAGTTAAGTCAGTCCTTGGTTCTATGCATGCAGATACCAGAGTAACACAGCTGTTGATGTAGTCTAGGCAAGTTGTTACAAACCCAGGTCTCAGTCTAAGCTGGATCTGGAAAATTTCAGGAGGCATGCATAAGCTTCCCTTTTTTCCAAGAATCAACCAGTTCTTTCCATGAAGAAACTATTACTCAGGAACTGTGATCACAAAATTCTGAGAACTCTGTTGCCCTTTAACCTCACATCCCCCGTATGAGCAGTTTTTGTTTATGCATTAATTTTTGAGATGCAGGCAATTTGTTTAAATTTTGAAGTTTGAGATAATAGTGCCAGAAAAGTCTGTTACTTTACTTCTGCTTTTGGTTTACTACTTTTTAGATAATTTTTAATATAGTGGAAATAAACAGTTTGGATAATCTTGATTTTTGTTAGCCTATCAATTTTCAGTTTCTGCCTTTGTTGCACTTTTCAAACTTCACCTCGTGTGCCTGGCCCATTAGTGTTGGTCTAATAGATAGCTTGGTGTTTGAACTTAATTTCTTGATCATATTTTATTGCTTTCAGCATGTAACTCCGAAGTACATAGGAGGATAGTACCCACCTCTGCTGTCAGTTTCTGTCACCACTGAACCCAGTGAAAGTCCTGTCAATGACTTCACTATGTAACATCATGCTCTAATCTATACATACATATACAGAAAAAGATTTCTGTAGTTTATATGCTTCATCATCATCTGTTTAGGACCAGCTGCTATACTTAGCTTTTTTATAAAAAACAAAACAAAAAACAACATCTGTCCCACCCACCCAGTGCTTATTTTTTCAGTGGTGGCATGGAAAGTTCCCTTTTCTACTAAGATTAAGGTTTTATACTTTTGCAGTCTCCTGAAGAGGTATGAACAAAGGCTCATGTCATCAGTAGGATGTGGAGCAATGTACTGTTCCCACTATTAACATTTGCTATTCCTCAGCACTTTTTGAATTTATGCAGTCAGTAAGATCTTGCTGGCCTCAAGCATGTCCCAGTCTTGACAATCTTTAAGAAATAGAAGAATTCCTTGCAGATCCTGGCATGTCTTTCCTACAATATGCAACAGCTATTGAAGCACATTTGATGCCTAGTGAGGTTTTGGTGCTATCCAAATATTCTTTCCAGCTCCCTTACAATTCCCAAAGTAACTAAATGGAAAATTGTTTTACTGAGAAAATACTAGCATGAAATGGTGCCATATTGATAAAAATGCTCATCATGTTAGTACTTTTTGCAAAACTTACGTAGAAAACTGTATTTCTGGGACAGATAATCTGTGATATTTATAGCCATATTCAAAAAATAAATGGTGAATAACGCAACATGAATTCCATTCCTAAGTTTGATTCAGAGTTGTATCTAGCTCAGAATATCCTTTCTTTGTCAATTCTGAATGATTTGAAAGGTGCAAGAATCTCTGCAAAAGATTTTCTGTATGGGGAAATTTTGTTTTAGCTTTATGCAGCTACCTGATATTCTAAATTGAGCCATAGCTTTAATTAAAAGAAGTAAATATCTTCTGCTCTACTAGTTTTGCCCCACCCCAGCTCGTGGTAGAACTTTTTTGAGTTCTCATAAAGTCAAGTGGTGTGGCCACTGCCATCTGACCAAAATGGTTTGGTTGGTAGTGTCACCTGGACTGAGCTTAAGACTGCTGTCATGATGAAATGACCACGCCAGTCTTTAGTTATGTCCTCTGCTCCATGCTGACTCTTGCTTGGATGATGTGGGCTGTAGTGTACAGTTACAAAGAGCTTTCATGATGGCCCCTTATGAATACTCACAATTCAGTGCTGGCTTCTTTGCTAGGTCTTGTCAGCATGAGTATGTACGAACTGTTGAGCTGTCTAACCTCTGTAGTCGTGATGAAGCAACTGGAAATTGCAAAAAAAAAAAAAAAAAGAAAAAAGAAAGAAAGCAGAACCTCTTTAAAATCCCAAGGAAAATAAGTCAATCTGTTTCCCACTGGAAGGGTGGCTAATGCTCTTTCCTATCATGCTGCTTAAATACTGTTGCATTCTTAGTGCTTTGAGATAGGAAGCCAAATCCGGCATGAAGATGTAGGTCTTCAGAACTACTTACCTTTAAGTCTAATAAGTTCAGTACCCAGCTCAAGAGTAAACTGTCTGGAAGACCTCAAGAAAATCACTAAATCTCCTTTGTGCCTTAGTTCCCCTTCTGTAAAATGGGAATATTATCTTCTACATCATACCATGGCTAGAAGATGAAATTTATGAATATTTGTAAGGTTCTTAGCTGCTACAGGAATGTGGGCCATGGAAACGCCACATGAGCTAGGATTCAATGGAATTCAATGATGCAATCAGTAAATTATTCCATCTGTAACTACAACTATGAAGTATTTTTTTAAACGTGAGAAACTTTAATGGAATTTAGATGGCTTTAATGCAATTCAGGTGTTAATACTGTCATACCAAATTCATTCAAGAGTTACAGAATGTAATCACTACAAGCAGTGTATTAAATTGCTTTCAGACAAGTCTATCCATAGACCTAAATCCTCTCATGATAAAATAAATGTATTTTATTTTATAATAAACAGTCTGTATACTGATACTTCTCTGAACTTCAGACAGGCAGACTTGGCTTTATCTTCCATGTATCTGAAGGAATAGGGATTTGTCCCTTTTCCTTGCTCTTTTACAATGATTTTTAAATTTTACTTATTTTTTTAATTATGTTTGTTTGTTGCATTATGTATGCTCATTGCTTTCCCAATCATTGCTGAGTTAGTGTATCTTTTGGAAATTGAAATATTTCCGGAGAAAATTAAGAGTGATGTACAGTAACTCAATTAGTGCCTGAAATCCAATATGTGCTAACTACCCATCTGATGGTAATTGTCTGTTAGCAACTTCAGTTATTTGATGGTCAAGGCTAAGCCACTTAATTTGAAAGATAGAAAAATAAGGGTGATAGCCCTTTCTAAGTTCATTCTCTAAAATACACTCCACTTGCTAGAGAGGCTAATAAGATGAAAAATTTGCTTAAATATTATACACAGTCTTAGTTGAAAGTTAGTAAATAAATTCCTGTCTTTCTGATTGTTTCCTTTGCAGATGTAGGATGGCGAGATGGCCATAAACCCTGAGTGAAGCAAACCTTAAAAAATCAATACTATGCCAAGTCAGTGCATTTCTATTCCCTAATTCAACTCTCCCAGACTCTGTTCATTCTAGTTAAATGAACACAGTTGTTGTGGTGCAAGACAGACATGCACTAAAAGTCAATTTAGCGCGCTAGGATAAGCCTCTTGCTTTTCAAGAGGAAGTGCAGAAATGACTGCATACCGTCAGTTGGCATCTTTCGTGACTGCCCTGATGTGGTGGTTAGTCTGAACCCAGCTGGCAGTGTTTCCGACGCGCCTGGCATCATGCTGATCCCATGAACCTCGCGCGGAGGAAACTGTCGTCGCCACGAGGGGCCACGTCTGAAGTTCTTGTCATCGCTCTGTCAACAGAGTTGTATTTGATAAAGCAAAATGAAACTTTTTGATTAGTTATCCTACTGTGTTTTACTTCTCCCACTGTCAAATTCCAGAACAACTACCCTGCTCTGTTGCACTGCATCCAGTTACTGTAATATGATTGAGACACACTTGCAAAAGTAACTGCTTTAGAATATTAAATGCTAGAATGGGAACCTCTTAAATCTCTGGCTCAGTATAGTGAGGAGTTTAGTATCAGCTAAAGTAGAACTTTCTTATACAGTGACAGGAAGTGCACTGGTTTGTTTCTGCATTAGGAGGCTTACATAAAGTGCAAATAAAGGATTAAACATTCATGCATGCACAGAATTCATAGGCATCTCACATTTTCAGCAAGTCCTTAAAAGTTTTATTTCTTCTCATGTGCGAAAGTCCAAGACTTGAATACTTTTGCACTGGACTCTTACATTAATGAGAATAATTTCCATCACTGGATTTGAGATTCCTGATCCCAGATAACTGCCCCAAAAAACACTCTATTAATATTAACTTTGAAGAACAACAAAGAAACAAACAGAAGATCTACTTTTCTTCTTTCTTCTTTATTTTTAAAGGGTGTAAGTGTCCTAAAGAATAAATTGCAGAGGCATCCCACCCACACACGTCCCCCCACCACTTGCCCTGGCCAGTAAAACTTCTACTCTTGTCTGCATGTTACCTCTCTGGAAAATGTTCATCTTAAGGTAAGAGTGCAGTGCTAACTTTAGCATCCAAGGTGATACAAATAGGTAGCGACACTGAGGTTACTTTAGAAACCTTATTCCTAATTTTTTCTTAAAAGTCAGTTACAGCTTTAACAATGTGTGAATTCAGTTGTCTTCATGCATTCAATTTAATTCTAATGTTTCATTGTAATATTTTATAAATACTGAAAATAAAATTAATTACTTCCTCAAGCCGTCTTTCAGTTCCTAGTGCTAAAAGGTTGTTGTATTCTCTCTCAAGGATCTGCCGTGCCTAGAGATACCAAAGTAAACAATTAAAATGTTTGAAGGTGAATAAAAGGCAATAATGGGTACAGATTAACCATGAGTAGCATAAGCAAACTTGCCTGGGTGTTTTGTGTTGGAATCTGTAATAATAAAGCTAAACTGCTGTAGTCAAAATTTTCATCCAGTGCTATAAGTGAACCATGTACACCACTTTCTAGAATATTATTTGCATATTCTCGGAGGCCAATGGCTTGTATCCAGCGTATGACTCGATCATTGCTCCATACCAGCACATCTGTAAGGAAACAACATCGGGTCAGTCTCCTGATACCTGATAACTTCCAAATTGTACAGGTGCATGCATGTAGCTATGCATGAACTGTGGGTGTCATATTGCTTTATTCCTTAAATAAGGAATGCCAGCAAACTATTCATACAGCTTTAATATCTCCTGTTCAAAAACTCTGTGTGATTTTATCTTCAGGTTTAATGTTTATTCTAAATAATGTTTCCAATGGAGAAATATGCTTCCAGAAGGCATCTCCAGTATGCAATTCCTTCAGCTTCCTATATATACACCCTTTTCAATTCTTAGGCAAGATTTTACAGGGCAACAGGAGAAATATCCATTCCTCAAGGCTTCACTGGAGAGTTTTGTATTAAACATTCTGAGAGTCATGTCAACACCTACCATTTTACAATATGCCATAAAGCAAATGATGACTTCACAATTTTAAAGACTAAAACCATGTTTAATTCAAAAAGCTGGTAGAGTTGTTAAGGTCCATGTCAATTATAAAGCTGAGACAAAAAAAGTGAGCTAGAAAACCATTTTCGAGGATTTGGCTATTCTAAAAAATAGCCTACCCTGCCTGTAAGATTAAAAAAAAGTTACTTATACTTTATAGTTGTGAGTGGGAAACAGAAATATTGAGTTTTCTGTTAGTAAGTGATGGGGCTTTTTCCTGAACCCTTATAAGTCCAGCTAATGGAGCTGTTGTGGAAGCCAGCATTCTCCATCACTTGGCCAAGAGCATCCTGGACTTTGGGATCAGGATTGGCTGAAATATGGTGGCAGACAGAGACCAAATTTCTCCTGGGACTGTGAATAACTGACTGCTGAATGACAGGGTGAAGGAGGCTATCATTGTCCTAGCAGTGACTAGCACTGAAGTCACACCAGAATCTTGAGACCAATACACAATTCCCCTCTGTCAGTCTGCAGCCAGATGCACTCACACTGGCTGGCACTGATTCCTGCACATCCAAGGCAAACTCATTGCATTACTGTGTGCCATCATCTATCTTGAGCACATGCACGCTGTCACTGTAGCCATTCCCCCTTCTAATTCCATCTTTTTTTAGCTCTTCTAATGGGCATTGTGGTTGAGAAGTGCTAACTGCTGTAGCCACCAGAGCTAGAAATACTCAAAGAAATCAAAGGATTCATTTCTGATAGTTGAAAAAAACCCAACCACCTTAATTGTTATATATTAAAGGAACCATGAAGTGATCCTGCAATTGCTCCAGAGAGCTTTATGTGGAAAAATTATTTAGACTCAGCTGCTAAATCTTCTAATAAGGCCAGTTATGTTGGGAACTGTTCTTTTATACCAATCAACCGCCTCAGGGGTCACCCCTCCAAGCAACATCTGCTATGATACATTCTGATGTAAGAAATCAAAGGCAAAGGTTTTCAAAAGCCGGAGCACAGTGTTAGGGTCTTGAGTGCTCCCATTTTCCAGCATTGTCCCCAGCACATCCCACTGAGCTGCAGGCTGTTTGGCCTTTTGCTTCTCACTCTGAAAGAGGCTCAGACAAAATCTGTCCCCAAAATCCAATTTAGCAAAAATGTATGTATCAAACTGCCATTAGGAACTGCAGCCCCAATTTAGCAAAGTACTTAACTGTGCCTAATTTAAAGAGCTAGGATGTGTTCTAAAGACAGATGGACTTACATTAGTGTTGCTTAAAGCACGTGCTTAAATGCTTTGCTAAAATGGCACGACGGGGTTAACAGTGTCAAGCTTCAAAAGCAGAAACATTCCCAGCATTCATTCCCAAAAACTATCACCTTTTATTTCATGCTGACTCATTTCTCTTCGCTTTTCCAGTTCTTTTCTATCATAATTCAACCTCTTTAAACACATGATTCCATATTGCAAGCTTGTTCTGTTATTTAAAGAGAAACATTTACAGAGTTAATAAAGATCATTTTGAAAATGGGAATATATGTAGGATATATTTCTTGCATTTCAAATGAGGTGTTTCATGGTGCTCATGTAGCAAATCTTGAGAATAGAGGGGAGAGCAAAACCATTAAAAAAAGCAGACTTCAGGAATGAAATGGACAAAACCAAAATGAGCACATTTGAATAAATGTTCTAGTGTAAGAAACCCAAAGCACTAAAAATCATATTCAGAAAAGGTCAGCCCTTGAGAGCCATGAAATGTTTTGTCACATCAGGCCTAAAAAAAATGACAAATCAGACAGTATAGTAAAAAGAAATCCACTTCACATAAACATCATTCTCTCTAAAGTCTAAATGCCTTTATTTCCATATTCCCAATTTAGCTTCCTGGCTGTATCCCTAGGTAACTGTCAATTTGCTTGTACTGTTAACAGCCTTTATGTGCTACACACAATAGCTTTTCAATATTATGAGATCTCAGGGGTTTGAATCTTAGTCTAACACTTTCTGATACTTCAAACCACTTAAATGGTACTGTTTCTGTATTGTCAAAGGTTTATTGATATATTAATGGTTCCCTGCTCATTATGAAATTTATCTGTACCAGTATCTTCATTTTCAGAGACATAATTGCAATGTGGTTACTATTACTAAACAAATCCCTCTCAATTCATATTTCTGACAGTGAGCCCTCATTTTTCTGTGGGTTTTTCTGCACCAGAACAACAGAAAGTCAGCGCTTTTGTTCCGTGCATCCCTGAGCACGACAGCAGATGCATAAGCATTTTTATAGGTGTAGTCTTTATACCAACATACCGATGAAAACTATCCACCATTTTTAGGTGCACACGCAGATCTTTCTTTGTCAGGTGATCTAACATCCTTGCATCTACCAGGCATTCCATAAAGTAACTCCGGTACTGAGGTAAACCCAGACTGGGCAGCCATTCGTTACCTATCCACTCGTGGTTCATATCACCATATGCCAGGGTCTACAGAGAAAACAAAATGGAGAGGAGGAGTTTGTTCAAGGTTGCACCACAGATTTAAGACAGAATATGTCTGCTCTGCTCATTTCTTGTGAGACTAAAAAATAAAAAGAATTCTGTTTTAGCATTTAACAATGAAAGAGGGAGCCAGTGTGAGATATTTGTTACTGGTAGCAGTTTTGCCCACTGTGTTTTGTTTTCTAACTTTGCAAATTTTAAGAAATTTTTTTGAGTTTTAAATGCAAGCAGACTTTTTACACAATCAGAACATGTGTTTCACAATCTTACTTGCTTTCAACTGACCTAGAATATTTATTCCAGACAAATCCTACAGTGAACCTGGTAATACAAACTAGGCTCCAGGGAATCAACTGAGGTTTGTGTCACTGTTTAGTGGGGAGCAGGATTTTCTAAGTAGGATCTAGTGACACTTTATGGCTACACACTTGTAGTCTTTTTAAGACTAAAGGTTAATTTCAGTTGTTTGCACTCAAGCTTACATTTTAGTGAGATACTTTCAGCTGTGAACAACTTCAAGCTAAGGGCCTCATATTTAGAGCTCAATAAATCAAGATAGGAAGAAACCAGATTCCTCCTAGAAGCTAGTATTCAGGCTTCATTGTTCAGCTGAAAGTTCAATATGGTGAGGAAGAGAGTTGTGAAAAAAACCCATACATATTGAGCTATTTTTACATGAGTTGCACTATTGAGATGCAAAATAGATTTTTACATCTTGTTGTCAATTATTTTGTACTATTAATGTTAACAGAGAACTCATAAATTGCAGGATTAACACTTTCTCAACAGGATCATACTCAGGTTTGAGTATCACTTTCAAGCCTAACTTTTTTGGTTTTGTTTTTAATATCATTATACACAAATGAATAACAGTGCAAGCCAGATATATTTTCTGTGGGGAGAAATATAGTCCTCTTATCTCTCATTCTGGTAAGATTTTGAAGAGAAAAGGAATGTCATCAGTAAAGATACCAAGATTGTGTAAGAGTGTGCATATATTAGAAAGAAGTTTTAAAAATGTAGCTCAGTGGTAGTCTAACTAAATTATACAAGACTATTTGTAGACTGATACTTGGGTGTGGTTTATACAATTATTCTACAAAAGATCCAGAGTAATTTTAGAAAAGCTGGCTCTCAAACTTTTAGCATACTTTATTATTCTGTTCTCAAAAATGAGGAAAATACTTGTACTAGTTTTAAGTGGGAGGTAGAATATGTCTCTGGAATGTAGTACTTTTTTTAATGAACAATATTCACAGCATATGTACCTCTTTCTGCTTTACCTAACAAACCTACCCAGAGAATACATTCTTTGTATTAGAAAAACTCTAAAATATATGTCATAATTCAATCACTGAGTTACTGTCACAATACTATATGCATATTGATGTACTCAATTACATTATTATTAACATTTCCATTTTAAAAAAATCATGTGAAAGGTCATACCTGAGCCCAGCTGCCTTCTTCAGACTCCTTCTGTATTATCAGCAGGGAACAATTAGTAAAGCAGGTAAAAAGACAATAAAAATTAGTTACAAAAGGATGTGGTTTTCATATGTATGTTAATAAAAATGAAAAAATACACATAACATGCATTGATAAAATAACTCCAGACATTGGCAACGTCCTGGGCTAAACTACCTGAAAAATTACAAGACCAAACCCATAAAATCTTAGTAAGGTAAACGTAGCTGAATTTTCACAATATAAAAGCATTAGATCTTGGTGAAATTTTACAGCATTATTTAAACACTTTTCATGGTTTCACAATCAAAACACAACCATTTACTTATAAAATTGGGCATTTTTTGTTCCTAGTTTTTAAAATATTCGCAATAAAAAGCTGTCTTTTTGAAAATGTACTGTAAAGGAGCTTTTTACATAAAACTCTTTATGGTAAAACTATGTTTCTGGCTGGCCAGTTAAACAGGATCAACTGTACTTCTGCTCAGTTTGGTGTTGTTATATTTGCATTTATCTTTACCAACAATAATAAAATTGGGAATGAGCTCAGTTGTAAAAAAAAAATACATTGATGATAATTGGCTCCATTGATGTTGATGAAAAAACTGTAAGTACTATAACAAGCTTAAACTTCTGGGAGATAAGTCTTTATTGCATCAAAATTTAGCTCCAGTACCTCTCCCACCATTTATGGATTGGTCTGACTACATAAATTTGCCAAACTGAAGATCGGTTTTTCAGAGATCTTACTGTAGCACCCAAAATCAAAAAGCAAGACACAGCATTAATGAAAATATGACAGTTGTGTAATGCACCATTCTCAAGCCTTTTCTTATTTGTTTCTACGTCAGCAAATATAAAACTGTATTTAGAAGAGGTATAAGGGAGTAGAGTGTAGTGGAATTGTTGCACATGTAACTGTGACCATTTCATTTCAGTAAATGAGGTTTCACACTGGTACTGACACTATTATATACTCTAAAACTCCAATACTGGTTTTAGGGTAACACAATTTTTGTGATGGCAATAGAGCTTGTAAATTCTTTTGCTGAAAGATTATGTAACTGTTCTTTAAATTCAATTTCATTACTCCCTGCAATTTTCTAACAGCATGCTTGGGAAGCATCCTACAGAAGACACAGCATTTGTGTTAAAGCAGATACAGCCAGATTCTTTTTTGAGCACTGAAACCATTTTAACTGGAAATGGAAAGACTAACCGTTTTAGCTGGAGCAGCAAGATTTTCCATTTCTTCATGGGTCACCCAAACATTGCCTGAGGGCTACGGACAAGGCCCACAGGAAGGCAGGTGGGATCCACATTAGGTAAGCAGTGGTAAAGAAGAAAGGCAGCACCACTGTAAGTTAACAGCGCATAGCATCACCATCAGCACAACCACGTTCTTGCCTCTTACCAAGCTGCAACTAGAGACAACTTTAGACAACTTGTTTTGTATCTTTCATTAGCAGATTCTGAACAGATGTGATGGAGTATTTCAACTAGAACTGATGGATGAAATCCGGCAGAGCATCGCCACAAAGGAAAGAATGCTAATTAAAGCTGCATTTCATAAACAACTTGCAAATACAACCTTTAGCTCACAGCTCTGTCTGGAGGTAAGCTTCAGCTCTCAAAGATTTTCCAGCCTAAATATTCTGCACACATCACATGCTCATACTGTAATCTAAATAATTGTTACTTCTGCCACGTTTCCGTAAATCAAAAATATCAAGAGAATTCACTTGTAAAACTATTTTTCCTCATCCTATTGTTTTCATTCAGATTATTATGAGAACAACGAGATGAGGCAGGGAGGGGCATGGATGTCTGCTATGTTTTCTGGAGAGCTGAGGTAAATTAACTCCTTTGCTGAGAAAGAGGGGAGGCAGAAAGACTTGTGACTCAGAAATGCTCATTCCGGGGCAAGGCAGCTTTGTGCTCACAGTTACTCAGGGAGAATTTAAAAAAGAAGGCAAAAGTATTCCTAATGTTTTTAGCTTTAATGTAAGGTTCTCTCACTTCATAAGGGTAAATGCTTTTACGCTTTGAAATATGCACCTATCCTTCTAAAATAGAAATTAATTTTGTGTAATAATTCAATTCAACATCATGTTGAGTCTATACTACTTCAGTAAAATCCATTATGATTCATAGTATTACCATGGATATGACACATAAAACTGTTCTCAGGGGAGAAAGTATCAGATGAGGAATTACAATATGTAAAGAACACTAGCAACGTGAAGATAAAAGGCCAATCAACAGCAACATTACAGTCCTGTTGCCCAGTTGTTTATGTAGCTCAGTGGGGCTGGTACCTCTCTAAGGTATCTGAGTTCTAAGTTCCAACAAATGATTCTCCATTAATTTCATGATGGCAAGATATTACAAAAAACAAATATTATTAACATTATTATCCTACTATTAGAAAACAGAGCTACACTACATGAGTAGTAGCCTGTGTCTGCACTTTGCTGTTTTCCATCTGATCAAACCTCTTTTTCTTTTTTTTTTTCCATCTCCATTGCTTCTTTCATAGCTATCACCATGAGCATATCCTAGCATGAAACTTGCCTTTTGTTTCTTTTTCTCCTTATCCTCTTGGGCTGTTTTTCTTCATTTTCCTTTAAAAGATGCTTTTTATCTATAGCATATTCATTCTTGCTCTCTCCTAATCTATTTCCTTGCTCTTTTTGATATATTTATTCCCTCTGTCTTTCCAACTTGTATCTCTGTGTTTTTTCTTTATTTGCTTCCCTCCCACGTGCTGCCATTCTCTCTCCCTTCCTCACTGAATGCACACACTCCACTTCCACCTTCCAGATGTTCCCTTCAGACCTCCAATCACCACTTCTCTTAAAAACATGAAGAGCCCAAAGTCAGCTGACTCAGACTAGATAACATTGCAAAGGTTGCAAAAAAGGGGAATAGGAACAAGATTTAAAAGAGCCATGTTTCTACATCTGTTCTCCCAACTCCTGCCTCCCATCCACCCCCCAAAAAAGGCGTAATAAAAGAGAAACAAACACACAAAAAAGAGAAACACAAACTGACTAGGCTGTTACAGATGACTTGAAGGAAGAGAAAGGCAAAAATACAGGCAAAATTACAAATAAGATGCTCAATACTGATCATTTAGATAACATCAGGGATAATCAAAAGCACAGCTTAAAAAAGTAAGAATATCTGATAAAGGAAAAACATCAGCAATCAACAATCAAGCAAGTGATGAACAGGTTGTTCTGAGTGTTTGTTAGACAGTTCCCACTGATTGTGAAGTGTGTGTTACCACAGAGCCACTCTGTTATTACAAAAGTTCTTCTGCAGACTCCTGCAGGGTGAAATGGGGAAGAAAAAGTTAGCTGAATAGGACTCACTGTTCTGGATGTTGGAGGTGCTGATGGACTTGTCAGTGATACCATCTCCTGGATTGCTAATCGGAGCTTTAAGCGATGAAGAGGATTGCTGATTCCAATTTCTCTTTGAATCTCGGTATCAGACAAAGCAGACATAATAGCTCCACTCTTCACGTTGGCACGGCAGGCAGCGACATACCAGGCTGGCATACCTAGCCACAGCTGTTCAGAGAAAGGACATATTTCATCCAAAGCACTGCTTCATTTCTGAAATGACATTAAAGTCATAGAATATCCCAAGCTGGAAGGGACTGACTAGAATCATTGAGTCCAGCTTGTGGCTCTGCACAGAACAGCCCCAAAATCACACCATGTGCCTGGGAGCATTGTCCAAACACTTCTTAAACTGTCAGGTTTAGTGTTGTGACACTATTAATCAATTAATTAATGACCAATATTAAATAGTTAAATTAATCATCAGGACACCTATCAATCTGAATAAGCATGGTAACACACACAAATGAGCATGAACATCATAGTCTTTAATAAAATGTGGTTGCTTCAGAAGCTTTGAAGTTATCAAGGCTTCATGTGAACTCATTTAGTTGCTTTACTGTAACCAGAACGTTAAAACAAGGCATGCTTTGAAGTAGCTTTAGAGCTGTGTGCCTCTGTCCCCTGGGCTACTCCTTTCCCAGGCTTTTAATGAGAAACGAATGGCACAAGTCAGTGTTACTGCTCATTTGATAATCTTATTATATACAGAAAATCATCTAGGAGGAATTAAATATTTTTTTCACTTTTGTGCAAAAATTACTTTCTTTTTCCATGTAAGTCCCTATGGTGAATTCATGGGGTACAATCTTACACTTCTCAGCTTTATTTTCTTACTAGAAATAAGCCAAGCACAGTTCAGATAACCAGCTTAGCAGGGACAGAGCTTACCAGTAAATCTGGTATGGTGTTACACATCCAAGCTAGAAATACTGGTTAGAAGTTGCAGCAAAATGTGAGCACAGCTCCATCACCTGTGGGTTTAGCAGATGTGTACTCGCATGCTTTTCCTCTCCTTATGTTAATCTTACTAACCCAGGTCAGCAACAGTGCCTTGCATCACCACTGAAGACTTTCCTTGTAAGAGGTACACTCCGCTCTTAGCAGTCTTTCTGGGACCTACTAAGTATGAATTATTCTTGATTTTCTCAGCTTTCTCATTAGGACTGTCAGTGCGTACAGCTCTTTTTTCCCAAAGGAGATAATTCCATATCAGGGATGCATACACGTGAGAAGTTTTTATCACAGTATGAAATACATTATGTTTAGCAAAGCGTGTGAGAAAAACATAAGCAGTGAATGCCATAATCACTGAGATTTTAAGGATAATACAATGGAAAACAAAGACCTAGCTAGGTGCATCTTGAATAGGTCATCAGAATTAGCTGATTTCACTGTTTGTTTTTTTTTTATCTTAATATGGCTTACAAAAAGAGGACATGAGGTCAAGCTAATGAGTCAAAATATGCCATCAGCAAATTCACTGACAAATCTAGAAAGTAGTAACAAATTGAAAGGATTTTCATTTCATTTGACACAGCACAGGGAATCACTGTGTGGTTATTAAGAAGTCTATACCTCATATGGGAAACACTTCCTTAGAAGACAGCTGTTAGATCATTTTATGTCACATAGAAAACAGATTTGACTGTCATATTCCAAAAGAGCTCAGTCAGGCTTTCCTGTGAGCCCTGATATATCACAGAAACAAATGCATTGTGTTCCAAAAAGTCCTTCCCATTGATGGGATTAGCCATGACCCTCTATCCAATGATAGTCTGAACCTTAAAAACATGACCTAATTTAAAAAAAAAAAAAAAACAAAAAACAAAACAAACCTGTAATAAAATACAAAGTTCCATGAAAGTTAAAAAAAAAAAAAAAAAGAAAAAAATATGTAGATAACACCTAGCTGCACTTAAACAAAGAGCCATGAGAAAACTATGCATAGCTTTAAAATGTATTTCATAACCTCATTTATTTTGGTATGACTTTTTTTCCACATATGCCCTTGAAAAGCAGAAAACCGTAAGCACTGGGAATTATTCCTGCTGCAGAAACAGATTCAAATGTTTGCTGCTCATCAGGTAAATAAGTTCTTTAACAAAATAAGTAAATTCTTCAATCTTTATCTTCTAGATGAACAGTCTCTAAAAAGAGGACAGCAATTGTTCTAGACAGAGAACCCAGAAATCAAGGCTGATATACTTCTCCTGAATTAAGAAATACCCGAATCGCTAAAATATATCTAAACTATGTTTGTTCTATATTACAAGCAATCAGAAAAAACTGCTAAGGCTGAAAAGTTAAGCCCTGAAGTTTGAAAATTTCACAGCTGTTATCACATATACTTGTAAATTCGAGCCTTTGTCTCCTTTAATACTTATTTCATTCTTTAGTCGAAGTGTCACATATTACATTTTTCCTCAGGAGACTATGAAATGCACAGTGTCCATCTGCTGACTGAATGCTCTAATGCACACTGAATGAACACCGTACTTCTGTCCCCCTATCTTTTTATCATCAGTATTCAATGGAGATTGAATACTACAGCATAAACTTCTCATGAGCTCTCCTGTGCTACTGTCATTGCATTCCCCAAGAAGTTCCACTTGATTTCTCTTTACAGTTCCTCTCTGAGACAGTGGAAAGCATATCTTATTTTTCAGCTATGAATCAAGGGAAAAAATTATTAGGGTTTAACTTGTCAAAAACTACTTCAAATTTTGGATTGCCCTGAACAACATCAAAGGCAGACCTTTCTTGGTTTTCAGAAATATATAGACCTCAAAAGTATGCTCACTTTTCCAGCAAATCAGCTTTTACTGCAATACTGAATATTTCTGATACAAATCTGCTTACTGAACTCCCAAAGTCCCATGAAAAAGTGAAGTAGCGGCCAGATTAAGAATTGTTCCATATTAACAGGGATACTTTTTTGGGGGAAGGAAGATATCATCCCATTTTCCAAATCTATGCAAACGCTTGAACTGACTTTCTGCAGTTTTCATTTCATCTTTTTCACTAGGTACCTTCAGCAATTCCCACGTGAAGCAGAAATTTTGTAGACATTAGCTGCTTTCATTTCACATCTTTCATTTATTCACTAGCATGTTCCTGTTAAAGCTTTGGAAAGGAATCTTTTTCTTTCAGTTGAAGGGAAAAACTCTACAAAGTCTATCTGATGATCAATGGATGATACCTACAGCAGACAGAAGAAAGGTGGGAATATGTAGAGACGCTTGGTATAGCAAGGAATAAACACTTGTTCCTTGAGCCAACAAAGAGCTTGTATTGCCACTGAAGTGTTACAGCCTTGCCATGTAAAAGTGACTGTATATTTATATAAGAACATTCTTACTTTCTGCCTTCTCCTCCCCTCAGCATCTGTGTAAGTATTTTTTGAATAGTTCCTTCATCTAAAACATGAATTGATTTTTTTCAGAATTGATGACAGCTCTGCTGAATTTTATTTCTGGATGAGTTAGAAACCCCATCCATTTAGGCCCTCCAAAAAAAAAAAAGGGCAGCTCTCTGCAGACTGGATTTCAGATATGAAGGCACTGCCTGTCAAATCAGAGAGATTTCAACCTGGATCTCCCACATTGCAGGTGAAAATGTTGAGAAGAACACTTCTTTTTCTTTTCCCGTTATGTTTTTAAAATGCAGAAAGTTCATTGAATTTATTAAAAATTAGCGCATCATTCTACATCAACTCTGTCTGTGGAGTTCCTAGATATTTAGAGACTGAAAAATTAAAATATTTAAAACATTTAAGATTCAAGTGCGTCTTATGTCCTCATCCCACTGTGTATTCCTGTCCTACATTTTTTCAGCTCTAGTCTCTGATTTACACCATCCAGTGTCAAAATTTATGTGGTGCTGATAGCACAGTGCACAGGGGGAAACAATGAGACTGTAACAGTCTCTTTTAAAATTTGTAAGGATGAGCATACAGAAGCAGTCTACAAACGTGACTCACATTTCCAAGTTATGGCCAGCACTTACCTCCAGCCAGGCAACCACTGTCGGCCCATCCCACTGTGCAAAAGGCAAACCTTTTCTCCGAGCTTCTTCCAAAAGTTCATGTCTAAAAATAGATCAAAAAACATTAAATATGTGGAGGTATGTGTAGGGACATATAGTTGCAACCGTACCTTTTTGTTAGGGGTAACAACAGTGAAACACAATGACAGGCATAGAAAAAGAAGAGAACACACCAATGAACAACACAGCTCCTTCCCCTGTTGAATGTACTCCTTAATCCATTCCCAATTCTCCTTTCTTTTTTTTTTTCCTCTCCCAACATCCTTTTAAACACCTAACATGCAAAAGGTGAGGTTTCTGTCTCTTCTTAGCCAAAGCAATAAAGAATAGGTATACCCTCTATTAGAGAATCACACATATCAAAAAGGACATCGATGAAGAGAAAACTGAGGCATTCCTCCTGAGTCTAACTTAGACTCTGTTAATGACACAGAAAGGCCCAGAACTGGCAACTTCTGGACTTGAACTAAGTGAGGCAGCTGGATCTGAGAGGTGTCTGTGTTTGAAACATTAACCCAGCTAGACCAGCTATGCACAATGCTAAGGTCTCTGGAGTGCAGGTATTCTGCACCTTAAATATGCCATCTGTAGCTACTTAAAAGTTGTTTGTATCTTTAATAGTTCCATGTTTGGATTTTCTAATTATTGATTATATGTAAAAGAAACCTACATAGTTTACTGATGTATACATTATTATAGAATTGATGAGGTTTGTCGATGTTATATATATATATATATATACATAGATATATTTCTATAGAGTTGATCAGCTACCAATCCAACACCCACATCTGCAGTTTTTCTGGACTACAATCAGTGCGTATGTAAAACATCATTCTCAAAGCTTAAAATCTACTTTTAATATGGCAGTACTAAATATTTGGTATAGTTATGTATAGACTAGTCAGGTAGACTATCAGGAAAATGCTCTATATTGAAAAGATTTTATCCTCTATATTAAAAGACATTTTTAGTCCTGGAAAAGGAATAGAGAATCTACTGTGGTGATGGCATAGAAAAAGCACTCTTTCAAACGTCCTTTTTTTTTTTCTTCTGGTATTTAATACGTGTTTTCAGCTACCTCCTACTGAGTGAAACACAAAAGAATGCTCTCAGCAACAAGCTATAGTGAAAAACAAATTAGGCAGTGACTATGCTAATGTAGTATTAAAATTTGCTTACATTCCCACATAACAAGAAAATCTTGGAATTATAGTTTCAATTTTGCTCTGTTCTCCTTTATTACTACGGTGTTTGTGATTCAGTTATCCCATGACAATTCTTCTCTGCCTTAGCAACCTTTCAAATACATGTACTACAAAATCACAGCAGATAAAAGCAATGGGGTGATGTTACTTGCAAGAAGTAGTCCTTTGGGGATTTTTGCACTGCCAAGGGGCAAGCTTGAGAAAATTTGGCTTTAGTAGAAAATGGAACTCAAGTAAGTAATTTTGCATACAGGTTTAAATCCCTGGCTCCGAATATTAATAGCAAGAAAGCTACTTTACTTTCTGTGTTTACGCTTCAGTAATATGTAACATTACAAATACTTGACAGCATTACTGAAGTTGATCCAGCTTCTCCTCCCACACATCTTTGCAGTATACCTTATCGTTTGTTACTCAGATGTCCCAAGATATTGTAAAATGAGAAGTTGCTCTCTGGGTACACAAACCCCAAGTTACCTTCAGCAGCTGATGGAGGTTCAGGAACCCCATATTCCCAAGGAGACAAGTAGTGAAGGCCAATAGAAATATATTCACCTGCTTGCTTAGGGGAGCAGAATTAAGGCATGGCCAGACTTGGCCATAACCCAACTAACTGTAAGTATTTGGGTTGCAGCCTTCCTTCAAAGCTGGATCTGCAGGGTGCTACAGCAGTGCTGTCCCTCCCTCAGATGCCACCCCAAGGCTGCACAGCTCCGGCTGACACCAATCCTGTGAGCACACATGGCCATCCTTAGGGAGGGACAAGCTTTCAGGAATGCCCCTTCCTCACCTGGTCACTTTCAGTATCCCATGGCAGAGCACGGACTTCACAAAACCCTGTGCAATGCACTCCTTCCCCAGAGCCAGCCCAAGCCTGGGGAACAGCCTCTGCTGCAGCCAGGAATTCCATGGAGACACCATTCTAGGAGGAACCGGATCCCAGATTTTTCTTTGTATGGGTAATTCTCTTCAATGATGCCAGCTGAAAGAGCAAGGCTGGCTAACATGCTAAGTAAAGAAAGGAGATAATGGCTTTGAAGTTCACTGCCTTCCTGGCCTGTGCTGTCTCCTGTTTGAAGTAGGAGAGTGGCACCCGGTCTACAAGGAGATGGGGAGGAGGTTTTGGCTTCTTTCTTTGATTTAGCATTAAACCTTTGCATGGCCTTGGGAACTGAGATTCCTGCGGAGGCTTTGGCACTTTAAGGTCTCACTTCCATGAAAAACTTGATTCCTTTATACTGAAATTACAAAGTACATATTTCCAGGGAGTCCTCTGTGATTTTGCAGCATTTGAACCAGACTGAGGCTTGGTGTGGAGGCTTAGAATTATTCTAGTGATCCGCAAACCAATACACTCTCCTAAGAGCAGGAAAGCACCTCTGTTACTTGTGAGGCAGTCTGGCTCATGGAGTAAAAGAAAATATAGTCTTGGTTACTGATTTGGCTGAAGAAAATGGGGCCAGGCCAGAAATGAGATGCCCTATATATATGCTATAGCTAAACCCTACTGTTTGATAAACGTAATCCAAATGGTCTTGGCATGTGGAAGGAAATTGTTTTGGGTTGAAAATACTTTTAGTGAAAAGTTAAAAATCCTGTACTCAAACATGCACAAGAAGTACAGTCATCATAAGGCTTGTGCTTCACTTTTCGATGTGGAGGAATCCTAAAAGGATTTTTATAATATTTTGTTCCCTTAAAAATTATTTTATGCTTCAAAATTTATACTTTCTTCCTCAGATGTTTCTATTAAACACCATTCTAATATAAAAGTCTATTTAAATTATATTTTACTTTTTGAACATTAGTCTTTGACTACTTCTTAATACAGACTAGGAGATCTGTAGAACCCGAACCTTCAATTTATAAGCCAAACAATAAACACACAATTTCTAGGTTTTGACAAGAGAGACATTCTTTAACTGGAAGTCAATGAAAACTAGTAATGAGGTTTGTTTGGGGTTTTTTTGTTTGGTTGTTTTTTTGGGTTATTTTTAATATGAACTAGCACTATAAGAAAAAACTTGTTTCAGTAAGTTAAAACTATCATGTAGGAAAAAACATATTATTTTTTTGATCAGTAGTGCAAATCACCAGCGAAATGACTCTGATGATCTGCCTATTTTGGAATATAAACCAAATATTTCAGAATGGATAGAATGTTGTCTACTGTTGTCATTATGGGATAGCCACTGGCTTCCTGAAAACAGAAGGACTCCAAGGCAAAATATTGGGACTGCACTTCAATTTTCCATACAAAAACACACAACTGATCACAGGGGGCAGATGAATACCCTAAATCTCGTCACTCCCTCTCTCCTTCATTACAAAGACAGGGTCTGGGGATCATGGAAAGCATTATAGTTTGTTTAATTTAGAAGATGCTTTGCAGGGGGAACATGGGGATTATCTCCTCCTCATGCTTTGTCAGAAGAGCACTGCATGTTATAATGTGTCCACATTGCATTGGTAAGGAATTGGGAATTAAAATGCAATTATTTCCATGCTCATTTAGTTTTTTTGGCAATATATGAAAACAAGCTGATAAGGAAAAAATGACATTAATTAGGCATTGCTAGAAATGCTATTATTTTGAATATAGGGCTTTAAACCACTTATTACCACTGGAATGAATTCCAAATTAAAGCTGTATTTTTAAAGATAACGTTATTACTGCTCAAGAAAAGAATCCCATTTCTGGAGATATTATAGGAGCAATTGGAATTTGTTATTTAAAATATACCATTACCCTGATCCTAGTTTTGCAAAGTCTGGAAATTTCATGAATATCAACTGTTTAACATTGATCCAAAATCTGAGAAATATTTGTATTTGGGTGTTTTAGAGAGCGCCTCATAAAGTGGGCTGATGTTGTGTGTTGGAGAAGCAGGGTTGCCTCCCTAGCATCGACTCCTAATATTTAATCCTCCCCAAAATTACTTCCTAAAGACACTGCCACACTGGGCCATTTTCTTTAGCACCATTCATCTTCAAGCCAGGTACAATATTCTAGATCAATCTGCAAATCTGAGAGCAAAACTGTCTCATAAATGAACTTATGAATACCTTTGGACAGGAGAGGTACAGGGGAGCAATAGAAAATGGGAGATTATTAGAATGAAGCAGTGTTATTATCCTGCAAATCTGCTATTTCATATATATCCTTTTCTTGCACCAGGAAAAGTCTAGCTCTGTAGCAGCAGTTGCTATCAATTCATTGCATAAACTCAATGAACTTTATTCAAAATATTATTAATCTTTAAATAGAATTTGTGTAGGAAGTTGATATCTTGACTTAGAGCATGTCATTCAGTGACTCAATTTTCTTCATGAAGATGAGGCTCACCCCATCAAGCAAACAGGAAAAGACAGCTTATGATTTCTAATACACATAATGCACTCTGTGCAATACACAAAGTCCACACGCTGTCTTGATAAAACTTGAACAATGCTTCAACACCGATCTTCATATTCCTGCAAATAACAGGATTTACTCAGATATTTCTATAAGGGTCCATGAGAGAAGTCCTCAAGGATATTGTACAGCACATACTATATAATGTCTCAGTTAAAATGTAATAATAAATGTGAGATAAATTGAAAAGGAGGCACGGTGAAGTCAAGAGTCAAATCATGTTTGTAAAACACAAGCAGAATTAATTTAAGAATTTAGTTAATGGGCAATTTAGATTGTGAAATGGCCTTTACTCATAGACATTTGTTTAAAAAGAAAAGAGATTGAAGTTTTTACCTAGCAGGTCCTCTGATTATGATTATTAACTGACATTATTATGATCATTATTATCATTGATACTAAAATGTATAGTTTAGAACAAAATTTTATACAACATTGGTTTCTAAAAGAGAAAAAGACAGAGATGATAGATCACATAAACTCTATTTGTTTGAGTAATCCCAATTTCAAGTTAAGATTAAACACATCTGCTGCATAAAATCTAGCATACATTCAAAGATTGCAAAAATCAGGAGAGAAGATTTCTAATGCATTAAGCTGGATTTGGATTTTATCCTTTCTGTTGTCATTTCCTAAATATTTAAGACAAGCTAGAATCCTGTAGTTCAGGACACTGTATGAAAAAAATTAGGTAGTCGAATTTGTATGAATTAATAACGATATTAAATATCTAACAAAAAATAACAAGTTACATTTCATCTATGTATTTGCTGCAAGACTGTAAGTGGATTTAAGTAGGAAGTGGGGGTGGGGGAGTGGGGAGAGTCTGAAGACTTCATATTGCCACATAATGCTGATTTAATTTAATCTGAAATGACTGAACTGATTTAAAGACTGCACTAATTAAAACTTGGGTCAGAGCTCGTTTCAACTTTGACACTTAAGTGATCTGTTTTTTAAATAATTTGAAATCCTCATTCTTTTCCTTTTTGACACCTGATATTCAGACTGAAAACAATGGCCAAAATTCAATTCCCATTTTTCACAAAAGCCTTTGTATTCAACTTTAAGGAGTTTTTGGAAAAAAATACTGAAATACAGTAGTCAAGATGCAGCTAATAAACAGAAGGTTTTAAATCTATAAAATAAGGAAGTATAATTTTCACAGTATTTCAGATAACATGGATTAACAGTGCTGTAATTATAGATGTACATTTGAACTGTATGCAAGCTGAAGGGCAGCATTTTTTTCCCCTGAAGATATGTATCTTAAACTAAATGGATGCTTAAGACAGGCCCTAAAAATTTTGTGCTGCAGAGAGATACTATTAAAAAAACTCAAAACCCACCTGTAAAATAAATAGACTTGCATAATAAATAGTCTTGCAATGTTGTATGTATTGTTAGAGACCCTCGGTGTCCCCAAGTTGATCAAATGTTATCAAATCTATTTTTATAAAGCCCTTTCAAAATTTCATATTCTAAATGAACCTGGTAACCCCTCTTCTCTTCAGGTTTTGTACCCTTACACCTTTAGAAAGTTATAGCTTTAAACAGATGAAATTTCCTCCCTAAGTTCCAAATTTTTGTTCAAGAAGAAATGGCATTTGTACAAGAGAACAAAGGAGATGAAGATTTTTAAACTTGATATCAGATATTAACAATTCTAAAAAAACAAAACAAAAAAATGAACCGGTGAAAAAGAAAATAGTAAAATTATATGCGCAAATAAAACATTTTGCATATGTTTGTATTGAAACAGCATGAGGGCTCAAACAGAAAAAAAAAAAAAAAAAGAAATTGTGTACTCTGTGAATCTTCTGCGATTTAATTAACCAGAATTTATGCCTTAACAGCATCTGCTAAACTAGGCTTTTACTCTCACTGTTTTTCCACTGACTTAAAATATCAAATGTTTTTGTGATTCTGAGCTTTAGACCTCCCAATATGTGTTTATTTTGGAAAAAAATAGAGCTTCCAGGATGCATTTATAAAATACCAAAAATGACAGAAGTTATTTCCAAGTATTTAGTTCATTCTGTTAAGCTATTCAGGACCAAGTCCTGACCTAAATTTGTGTATGCTTTCAAGCTTTAACATTATTTTGAATACTTTGAAAGTTTTCATTTAGGTCAGTTTTCTACATGGATTTGTTACATAAGGTTCACGGAAAAACAAAAAGAAACAAGAACAAAACACAGAAAATAAACATGGTGCTGAAGATTGACATGTTCAGCAGCCATGCTGTTTTAACTTACCCAGATATGCTTTTCATGAGATGAAGAGAGATGAATGGAAAAAAAAAAGCACATAAATGTTAATGAACATATAGTAGTTCATAAAAAAAAATATATGATAGATAAAATAATACCACCATTATAATTAGAAAAAATCTTTCTAACTGGTCTTTATATGCTTTAAAGAACTTCTTGTGAAGAAGAGATGTATCTGTCAAAATGAGATTTTCATTAAACTCATGTTGGCTATTTATTAGCACAGCACATCTTCCATCTACAATACATATTCATGCCAAAGGGCTGCAAAACCAGTGAATGTGGAGTAGATTTTCAAATCAAAGCTTTTTGCTTTTTTGTATAACCTCAAAAATCTTGAGTTTTTGTATAACCTCAAAAATCTTGAAAATCACAAACCTGTGGATTTAAGCATATTACAGAGACACAATAAAACTGAGTGGACTACAAACCAAGGTTTACTTTTCTATGTGCACCTTAATAATATTTCAGCAAAATATTTCATAAATCATAGATGACATAGATTTGGTTGGTTTTTAGTTGGTTGGTTAACCTGTTTTTTTAATATGCAGATTTCATGTACATCAGTGACTAACGTTTGCAATGGCTATTTATGCCAGGCAGCATTTTAATTTTGGCAATCATACTAACACTAGATCAGTAGCAACACTGGTATGAATGATTTGCCCTCTAGGTAACCTATTATTGCCAATAGAATGGGTATAGGATATGTAGGAGAAACTAGGATGCTATTGTTGATAATAAAATTTCGCCAGCATCCTTGAATTGCCATCATAAAAAGGAAATTATACACCTGAATGAAACCCAGATATCTCAAAATATTGTATTTCTATTAACAACTGATTTACAGAGACATAAAAACACTTGGCAGAAATAGCTGTAGAAAACTTGAGGTGAAAAAAGCCTGTACTCTGATTAACTAAGAGGCTGCAGTTTACAGGCAGTTCAGGAAGGCACCTGAGAGAGGTTTAAGAGAACTTAAATTTTGTTTTCGTGTGTGTGAAGCTCAGCAGAACAGCTGGGAGACAGGAGAGAAAGTACCATACAGCAAGGTAAAGGGAAGCAAATGACAAATATACTCAGAAAGTTTAAGAAAGGAAAAAATTAAGGAAGGGAGGGACAACAAAGGTATTCAATAAGTAAAGAACTAGAGAACTGTTCAAAAAATTAACAAATGTGATGGAAGTAGCACTAGAACTGAATATGCATTCATGATTCATGCTCATTTTCTAATGAGCTAACTTTAAAGACTGACTCAAACACCATTGCTGAAAAAGCTTTTAATTTTTAACCTGCTGGAGTATATTGAACCAGAACTACTTGTTACATCTTCTTGCGAGTCCTTTAGGTATGTGTAGAGAGAAGTAAACAAGGGGGATTAATTGGCTTCTAAGTAATTTTCTCAGAGCTTTAATGAGTTGGCAGTTTGCAGTCACTTGGGGATAACTTACTGGACCTGAAGGCCATTATAGGAGCAGAGGATGAAGGGACATTCCATCACTTCCTGACCCTCTTGTGTCAGAATAATAAAATACAGCAGAGAAAAATGGATATTTAACTCTGGGTTTTGCCTTTTTATAAGACAACAAATTTATCACTACTTTATTAAAGGAACACCATTTTCCTTAGACGTGAATTAATCTAAAGGTTGTGTAGAATTTTCTTCCTCTGCTGTTTTATCCATTCTTCCTTTAAATCCTAGTTCTACAGTTAATTGGATGGGATATTTGCATCTGCTGGGCATCGTTTGTTAGAAAGCCAGCTGCATGCATTAGGGTATATGCAGAAATTTATCCAGAAATTCCAAATTGCAATAGATAGGCTTATATGTGTAGATGAAACTTGCAATGTTCTAATACAAATACTCTTATTTTTTTATGATGAAAAGAATTAAAAAAAATTGGCAAAGGATAAAAATATTATTTCTAAAAAATACAAGATTTAAAAAATATATCTTTTTTTCTCATTATCAGAACCATCCAAGTAAGGTTTAATAATCTCTGCAAAATAAATACCCTTTTATCTTTAAATTTTTAATGCTAAAAAGGCTCTGAGTATGAATGTAAGAGCAAAACACATTTTTAACATTGCAAAAGCTTTGACTAACAATTTGAAAGTAAGTCTTCCAGCATTCTAGTAAGTGTTAAAATGTTTGCTAAAGGAATTAAGATGAAAAAGAAAATTAATTTTTATGTATGTCTCAAAGACTAGACACTGATCCAGACAAGAGAAAACCACATTTCACACAGCAGACAATCTTAAACTGCATAACAGAACACTGCAGACCTCTCCTTCCTCCACTGAAATGAGAAAATAGGAAAAATAGCTACTGAACATCGTATTGTTTGCTAGAAAGGGAGGAAGAACTGATGATCAGTTTGAAAGCTACTAACAACATCAGGGAGTTTCTCATAGTTGAAGGAAGGAAAGAAATTAAATGAAAAAACTTGAATTTTCCTGATTCAGAACTTGATGGTGAAAAAGGCTTAAGATTCTTAAGAGCTATTGTTAAAAAAAGTACCGTATGTTCAGGATATAAGGGTGTTTAATAAGCATTAAGTATACAGGAACATTAGACAGATGCCACAGAAAAAAAGACCTTAATTAATCCAACTGGATTAAATTTTCCAAAATGTGTGCAATTAAGAAAATCATAGAAAGACTTATTTGCATACTGCAGAGGACAGAAATTATTTGCAGTCACAAATACACTACATCAAATTCTAATTGCTATCGCACACATAAAACCTAACTAATTAACATAATTAAAGGGGCATCATGTGGGTTCAAAAGCAACTAAATGAGAACTATGGTGTTTCAAACTCTTATTCCACAAAATGGTCTACCTAGACATTTTTTCAAGTTGCTGCTGACAGGGATCTAAAACTTGGATTTGCCCGTTAAAAAAAAAAAAAAAAAAAATCAAAGTTCTGTTTATCAAATGAACTTATCAACATTTATCTTTTTTTTTTCCTCTAAGTAGAAAGGAAGAAAAGACAATTAATCCAATATGCTCTTCTGTTCATATGGATGTTCCTGCTGTTTGATAGGTACATCACTGTAGTCAGTTGAGACTTAACAGCACTACAATTCTCTCTGCAAGGTTAATTATAAGGCTATGGATACTAAGTATTTCTTTTTACAACATATTTTTACATAGGAGAATTACTTAGGTCTTGATTTTGCAAGTCTTTATTCATGTATGCAAGCACATGTATGCATCCTGGCACATCCAGGCTATTCTGCAATGAATTGAAGGCAGGAGGCTCTATCTGGCAAACAAAAATGTGTAGCTGTGGAGTAAAACTCCACGAAAACAGGTACATGGGACTAAATGGTTTACTTTTCTTTTCCTTGGAAAATACAAACCTCACATTTTAAGCTTGTTTTGGTTATACAGAATTAATAGATTCTTGTCCATAGTCAAATCAAACAAAACTGAAGAAAAGAGTGAAGCTAAAGCTCTGCTCTTGACTCATATTAATAAACTGAGGGATTTATCATCTTCTGGACTGGAATCCCGTCAGCATGATCCCGAAGAGCTGACTTGCTTGTAAATTCTTTTTCATGGAGATAATTTTGTATTTGGGATACTCCCACTGTACTATCAGCATGCACAAGGTCAAAACCGCCTCTGTGTGGCAATCTAGGACTACACAGCACTTAAATGTCTCTCAAACCTTGCCTTATGTTGGTGCCTTGCACAGGACAAAATAAACACATCCCATGAAACGTCAGAGATTATGACAATTATTACACAATTTATGCAACATACAATATATATACATCTGGTCTTTCTTCAGCTTTCTCCCTTCTTCAGATAGATACTTATTTGCTGCTACTTTGCGTATTGTCACAGATCAAATTGAACATTGCAGCTGAAAGGGATATATACTCCTGGCACCCAGAGCTATACCACAGTATGCAAAGACAAAACAAAACTCTTTAGAGCTGTATTTACCACCAAGTGAGGCTTTTGGGTAAGGGCAATTTGACATCACACCTAAGCAAAACTGTGGACAAGGAGAAAACAACTGATGTTCATTAGGACAGTTATAGTGAACACAACTCTATTTGTTGATATTATTTCAAGTTTGGCTAAGTTCATTGTTAAAGATTATTTTCATAAAAGGGTCCAATGTATGGTATTTAAGTGAAAAGGACAGTAAAACATTAATACAGCTTCTGTTAAGTGTCTTAATTTGTTATCTGAGATGAGGTCAGTGGAGATAGACATTTTTAAGGGGACTACAGTTTATTTTAGGCAACTCATTTTCTGAGGTATGGATTGTCTTGTGGGACATGCATTGCTCAACTGCTGTTCCAGAGGACCCTGTGCCTCTACCTGAACCTTTTGCAAACCTCTATGAGTTGCCATGGAAATGGGACTGACCTGAACTTCCTGTGCTGGGTCCTGCCTTGGATTATCATGACAACTCTGAGTGAATGCCAAGGCCATGTACTTGTGCACAGTTCACACAGCACCCACAAATGATGATGTTATGAACATCTGTACACACAGTCCCAGAGAACTGGTAGCTGGAGTCAGCTACAAATTTCAGAATTGAAAATTAAGTAACTGTTTTCTACAGAGAGATGGGTTAATCACTAGGAAAGAAAATACTAAGAGAAAAGTTTAGGTCTTCAGCTTGTGATGGGTGCCTTCTAGACAGCATATCTTAATCAAAATGTATGGCCTAGGTGAGTGCAAATTATTTGAATCCTTCATGAATTCAGATAAATGCAATGGTGACAGAGGGCTGTAAAGCCTTAAAGATCACAGTTGCCTGTCTCAAGACACTGTCAAGGCCACAGAAGGAACTGGTCATAAGATAAGCTGCCACAGTAGGAACTTGAGATAAGCACAGACAGGAGAAATTTGCAACAGGAAGGCGGTTAATTCCAGCCTTGCAGAAGTGAGATCTGTTTAGCACATCCTAATTAATGCATCCAGACAAAAGTTCCCACTGTGGCAAAGGAAGCAACTGCTGATACACATGCCACCCCAAGTTATGGGAACATCTGTGTGGATATCTGGAACTTGGACTCTATAAAGGTGGTACCCCCAGAAGAATGACTCTGGGACCCCGACCACTGAGAAGGCCAAGGTGAAGAAGGACCAACAGGATGCTGCCAGATCCATGGGTGGTGACTGCCTTCTGCATGATCTCTCTCTCTCTCCTTCCTGCCCTCCCCTCCCTCAACCCTGCTTTCCTATTTCTTTCTATCTCTCTACCTCACATTTACTGTTAAATAAAATCCATATTATTGACTAAGACATATGGTCTTGTTTGCACCTCAATTCGGGCACAAGTATCTCTCACTAATCAGATCATAACACAAGTATCTGTGCCATTAATACTTCTAGTCCTAAACTGTGACTTTTCGTGAAGAAGTTACTCATTAGACAAACAAGCACTAAGAGTCAGGCAGAAGATAATACATATAAAATATTAACAGCTTTTATATAGAACAAGGGAAGTAGAATATAAAGGCTAATTTAAATAATAAAAATGTAATGCATTACTCTTTGCCACAACCCAACATCACTTATTTTCACCAAATAATGGAATAACACTCTAAACACTTTAGATACCTTCATCTTTTGGCTCCTAGTTTTGCATGCTCAATTTGCAAATAGTAAGAACTAAAATATTTCAATGTTAATTAGAGCTGTCATATATTTAATGTCTGAGAATAAACACCTATGGATGAGTCAGGCAACTCTTAAATTCATTTTTTCAGATTATTTTAAGAAATGTTGGGTATAATTTTAAAATTCTACACAGCTTCCTTAATTTCTCTTTGATGCCTTAGGAATAAAACTTATTCCTAATAAATCTGCTGTAATAACCAAATGTTGGATGAATTGTCTCTTGTTTGAGGTTTATAAATGTCTGGCATATCATTAAGACAAACTGTTTATTACATTTTAATGATGTCTAAATAGTCAATTGAAACTGAAAGAAATTTTACATCTAAATAGCAACTTCTATGCAAGAAGCAGGGAAACTGAATTTTGGTTAATGACATTATAATCATCAGAGAGAGAATTGGTCTCCAGAATTACCATATTCTCTCATTAAACTTTTCAGAGTGAAATGTATTATTCATTTATTATTCCATTCTATGCATGGAAATTGTGCTAAAATACTACACACTGCAGTGTGTTTGTAACTCCATGAGGTCAGAGCAGAATCAATGCACACGCTTGCTACTGTGCAAGCAGGTGGGCAGGACACCTGATGGAACATTAGTACCTACTGGCTGCAGGAGCTGGCAATTTGAAACACCAATCTTCATCCCTGTGGTAGAGGCATTCTTGTGGAATTACTGATGAAGTTCAATACATTCAAGAATGCAAAATTGGAATGCAGAATTTTAAGTATTTCTCTCTTAAGAGATTCATTAAACTGAAAGAAATACTATGGATATAATTTTAAGAGGAATCCATCCTTTTATAATAACTCCTATCCAAACTAAATTAAAGCTAATGGCAAAGCCTGGTGAAGCTCATCAGTACTATCACAGTCCTCCTGTGTTGATCACAGTGACGAATTAGACCTTTGTTTCACATCAAGGGGAGAATCCTTGCTTTCCCGCACCAGAACTACTACTGAACTGAAAGGGATGTTTGCTGAGCTGTTAACAGGGTTGAAAGCCATTTCACTTAACTTGCACGTATAAAAGAGAAACACAGCTACAGTATGTGGTATTTTACCTGTTTTATGGAAAAAAGAATTGGCTCTGGCACCACAATTTTGAGGCATTTGCTTTTGGGTTTTGGTTTGTTTTCTTGTTTTGCCTTTTTTTCTTTTTTTTTTTGGGGGGGTGGTCTTTGTTTTTTTGTTGTTGTTTGGTATTTTGGGGGTCTTTTCTGGTAGTAGTCTTGGGTTTGGTTTTTATTTTTTTAAAGGAATTAACAAAGGCAGCATAAGTAAAGCTCTCAGATATACAATGTAATATAAAGTAGTGTTTCCCTGCTTTAGCCTGTCCTTTAACTATCCTATTGGCAAGTCTGACTCTTTTGGAGTTTTATGTCCTAATCTAAATTAGCCACAGAAATCCTTACAAAGTGAATCATTCTTTTCTGTGTTCCAGTGACTGTGCTTACTGTCTCTGCAGCATTTGTAGAGTGGTTTTGTTTAGCAGTAAAAAGGAATCAACTGCTTGGACTTAAATCTTACTGCTACATCATGATATGGAAAACAATTCTCATACTTCTCTTATTACCTCTTATAAAGACCTCATACACATCTCCACCAGCATTAACATTACACAGCATAGTATTCTCAATTGCACTACACAGATAGCAATCTTGCAGCTACTGTATGTACGGGAAGGCTACTCCCACAGGGAATTATGCTTTGTTAAGTGTTAGCGGAAAGGAATCTGACCTACTGAGACAAACTTTTCATTTAAATGACTTCTGAACTGTTTCAACTTCATACTTTCTAAGGTCAGACATGCAAATACATGATACTCAAGAGCTGTCTGGACACAATCCTGTGCCATGTGCTCTAGGATGACCCTGCTTGAGCAGGGAGGTTGGACCAGTTGACCCACTGTGGGCCCTTCCAGCCTCACCCATTCTGTGATTCTGTGACTGAATTTCTTCCAAGGAGGTGTTAGTTCTTACACTCTATTGATAGCTTGGCACTCTAATGACTACTCTAATTCAGTAGAATCTCATGTATTTCTCTAACACAATATGTTACATTTTTTCTCATATTATGGTCCTTCTACAACTATATAACATATATAAACATATATATATATAAACTAGCAATGTATGTTAACCTTTCTCGGATAGTAAATTAAGAAGAATCTTAAAAGAAGTTTTGAAGATTCTAAAGTGAGAAACTATGAAGATAGGCAAATCTAAAAGGAACAGGGGGAAAAATTAAGTATCTTCATGACATATTTATAGAATGTATACTTAGAATAAATACTACACAGTTCAGACTAAGTGAATCGTCACAGTCACAAAGGAAAGGTTCCTTTCCTTCTAACAGAGAACATTTTGATTATATCTAATCCATAAAGCACAAGGACAGACAGACACAGGAGAAAAAAAAGGAAAGACTTGAAAAGCAGAAAGCATGGGGAAGTCTGATTGTGTGAGATCAGACAGAACATTAATAACAGATTACCTGTACACTTATTGTTTCTATACCCAAAACTTGGTACGCAATCTCATATATGAAGGAGTTGTGTTGTGTATGCAGTTGTATGTGTCAAGTCATATGTTATTTTACTCACTTTAAAGGACTAACACATAAGAAAGTGAACAAAGACATTTATCCCTTCGAAGTGATTTCAATACTGTGGTACATCCAATCCTCAAAGCTCGAAGATACACAGGGACTTAAAAAAAAGGCCGCTGAAAATTCAATTATATTCTTTATGAATGCTAATGATGGCTCAAAGATACCTTCTAGATTTAGTAAAAAAAAAAGCATAGTAACATCCTCTACATCCATACATGTCTAAATTACTAATTAGCAATAAAAATCTATACATAAGAAATACAGGGACAAGACTTATCAGCTGTAATATCCTTGTGAATATTATTGTGAGTTTCTTAATTGAATTAAAAATGTTTCTTCTCTCTCAGCTAGCACAATGACCAATTTTCTAATTGCTAAATTGAGGCTGATTGAAATTGTATACTTACATTTGCACATTACATGGATGCGTACATTTAAAGTTATATTTCAGTTAGGGTTTGATATGAAAGTAGTGATTAAAAATATTTTACATAAAAATTTAAGGAGAAGTTCCAACATTATCCCTAGATTCTTTGGGTTAGACTTGCAAATTTTCTTGAAACTCTGTCAAGGAACATTAAAAGACTGAAAGAAACATGAAAAATTGGGAAATTTTAAAAATGAGGCTTTCAGAATCCAAGTAATAGCAGTAAAGTTAATGGTTACGGACGAATTTTGCATGGTAGACAAAAGGCACAGAATTAATGACTTGTGAAATATAAAAATGTCTCTTTCTTACAAACCTATGGTTTTTCACAAATGAAACAATATTGAAATTGACAGACTGAATGTTTTCCCCTATATTTTATGTGCAGCTTTAAAAACTTTTACACTGGGGGAAAAAACCACTCTTCATGCTAAAATGCCATAGTAGACGGTCTCACTTCTCGTTACATGTCTGCATAAAAACGACACAAATCCTGACATTTTAATCAAGTTTGAGCCAAACAAAGTCACATAAAAAAGGTACTCACTTTTTCTTTAGTCTTCTGTCCTTTTCTGCTTGGGTTCCAAGTTTGCCTAATCCCAGAGATTCCTGAGCTGCTGCCTCTGTTTCCATGTAACCTCCTGGAAAATGAAAAAACGAAACCCCCACGGTATATTCCCATGCTCTTTCCCAGTTGTTCCCCTCTTCAACCCTTCAGTGCGCCTCCCACCCACAACCATCACCTATGTTTGCTTCCTCAGCCATGACATCTGGTGTTTGTGGAAAACATCTATCACCTACAGAAGTAAATTCTGACAAGCGTTTACTACATGGAAAAGAGTAGAAGTGGAGTTAAAAAGTAGTTTCCTCCTCCTTACGTTTAACAGAAATGTATGAGAAAAGCACCCTGACCTCCTTTGCCTGTTTTTTCTTTGCCTCCTAAGGCTCAGTCTCATGGTGCTAAGTAAGCAATGCTCTCACCGCTTTTTAATCTTAGTTGAGAAAAGTACAAATGAAAGTGCATTCTCAAGAGCTGTCTCATTACTAGTGCCATAATACAGCATCACTGAATGTAGTAGTGCTAAAGCCTCCATTTTGCTTTCATAGAGAGCCTTTTAGAGTCTTTGATGTTGTTATCCCTGCCAACTCACAGAGATGACACAAAGTATCTGTCAGAGAAGTAAAAAGCCTCCTACGTCTCCCTGGAGGTGTCTTGTAGGCACCTAAAGCCTGTCAAAGTCATGGGAACTTGAATAAGTTACATAGAGTGAGAAAGGGAGCTTGCGGTAAGCAAGGACACGTGGATCAAAGTTGTATCCTTGTTGTATTATAAACTAAGGCCATGACTTGTGATCCATGCTGATCATACAATTTGTCCACTAACATGACTTTCCGAGTGCAGAAGATGTTCTGACTTTTCTGCTGCCTGGATTCAAGGAAGAAGGTATGTGCCAGTACAATCTTCTGGCTCTGGCTTCAGACTGTCCGCTCATTCCCACATGCATATGAACAGACAGAGGTGCTGCAGCACTTCTTTGAAGGTTGCATTCCTCCTGTGCTCCTGTTCAGGAGGTGTGTAACTGGCACAAGGAGGAAGACAACAGTATGGTAAAATATGGATGATTCACTCCATTTGAAAATGGCAATTCCTTATTTCTCAGCTAATGGATAGCAAACAAGTGTAGAGCAGACACTGGCATAATAAGAATGCACAAAATAAATTCAAATATTCTATCCTGAACCACTGATTTGTTGATTTTAACCATAAAATAATGCACAACTGTTATGCAGAGAAATAGCATCAGACTTTTACAAGTCAAATTTACATTCACCTCAGCTGAGTGAGAACAAACTCCACTCCTGCATCATGTTTATGACATTAACTTGGAAAAACTTGGTTTAAAGCTGTTCCTTTAAAGCAGGTGTTGTTTTAGCACTCCTGCTTGTCTACATGGATTTTTAATTTTTTTATTAAAAAAGGACACTACTTTTGCAAGTCTCACAATGAAAATGATGCAAATGCATCTCACAAATGCAGAGAACATGAATATATGCTTTTCTTTACTTCATCTGCCTTTCCAAGTTTTACAGAAACTCATACAAGGCTTCTTGCTGACTCTAGAGTAAGTTTTTGATTCAGCAAACTACTCTAACAATACATCACACCTTTTTTGAGAGAGTGCATGCAATGAGGATTTATTACAAGTCAGAGAGTATTTTTGGCATAATGCACTTCTCCATAAGACAAAGGCATCTGGCCCTTTGAAAAACTAAAGGTACCTCACATTGGATGTGGCCACAGTAAAGGTTTCCTAACAAGCTGACCCTTCATATGCCATGCAGATCAGCTTGCCTGAGCAGGTCTAAAAATGCCTGGAATGTATTGTCTGGTTTAGGTCTAGAATATTTAAAATGTAACATCGGAAGAATACATAAGTGTCTAGTGTGGTGTTTGCCACGTGAGAGAAGACTGGATAAGTTTAAAATTAAATTAATAAAAAAAGAAAGAAAAGACACCTGTGCTCCCCATAGTATTCCTTTCCCCTTCTTCAATAACTTAAAGAAAACTTGAAAAATCTAGAAATCTTGGATCTTAATTCTAAAAAGGATTTCCTAGGGCATGAATTTGCCTTTGAACAATAATCCTAATGGTTTAGCAAAGATGGTAAAAGCAGCAAATAATAAAATAGCAAAATTCTGGCAAATTTAGTAGTTGAAAACTAATAATTTCAGAGTTTTGCAAGGAACGCAGAGCAAGAAAGAATTTTGTGAGACAGTCTGGCTCTTTTGGAGTTAGTGATACAACTCTGGAGGTTCCAATATTTTTTCTTAAATAACACTACATAAATATGAGCAATTCAAGAAAACGTATTTTCCATATTAGAAAAATATAAGAAGCATGTGTCTATATCAAATTAAAGAGTTTAATTTAAGTAAGGAAATAAGTTAATAGCAAAGTTAATTAAAAAAGTTAATCATTCTTTATTGATTTTGCATTACAAATTTATCTTATGAAAATCACACAAATATTCTACAATGCAGTAGTGATAGGACTTGCTATATAAATTTCTGTGACATAGAATCTTACTATAAATAGAATTACTAATTATATAGCTGCACAGATAGCAAACCTGTCACGCAATTGAGTCAAGTACTACCATGATTGCCATTTTTTAAATTTCATTGTCCCTTCCAACTCATTATATTCTATGATTCTGTGATACTGAATGGAAGTGGCCACTCAATATATTGTTTTCTTATGGTATGTTAAAAATTAAGATGAGAAAAACTGCTTTATAATTCAGCTGCTCAATGTCTTATCAATTTCTAAAAATATTTTGCTCCTACTTTTTAGTTAGTTAACAGTCCTACAATTAATTTTATACATGCTTGTAATTCTAGTTTGCTTAATTAAAATGTGCGTTATTCTGAAATCTTTGCAGTTGAGCTAAAGGATGGAAACCAAAAAAAGGTAATATAATTGCAAATCACTAATATCTTTTAGCGATTTCATGACCTCAACTTGGGAATTACAAATAGATTTATCCAGTTCTATTTATGTGTTATTAATTATGGTGAGTATTAAGAAATTAATCTACTGCCAGATTACATTGTTCCTGAGATAAACTTTAAAGTTATTTCATTTTTGTTCCACATTGCAAGGAACTGCAGGGAACATGAACACATTTATTACATCTTTGTCCTCTGTGTTCCTGAGATACTGTGACATCATAGATTATTATGCATAAACCATCAGTATCAATAAAAAGTGTTTTATGGAATGTAAATGTGAATTAATAACGTCTAACTTTAGATGCAGTCTCAAGTTATAAAATTCTCCATCAATGCAGACAGTGACATGCAGGTGTATTTGAGAGACCTGTTTAATAGATTCTCAATTAAAAGACTGAATAAATCACTTTTATTCATCCCATAGTGAGAAAAGAAAAAAAGGGATTTCAAATTGCAATTAGAAATTAGGTTGGGTTTTTTTCAGGAACAAAAAGTTTTCACAGGCAGAGAGGAAAAAGGTTGGAGTATAAATGAAGAATGCTCCGTTACTTGATTTTACTCTTATACTTTGACCTTAATATTATCTTTTTCTATTCCATACTTTTTAGTGATGAGCTTGTTAGTTATGATAAGGACATGTTTTAATATGAATGTAGGTTTTTAATTTCAGGCTTACCTATTGCTTAAGTGTTTACAATTAATGCACAGCCTTAAAATTCTTTTACAAGTGTTATGTGGTCATGCTGGCAGTAAAAATTTAGTGCCTCACAAATTCATACTATGTGACATCTTCATGACTAGGAAAGAGGTAGCACTTCAGTTTTACTGACACATCTATTCCAACTTGATACTAGTGTTGGCATCTGTACATATCAAAATATCCTGTAGAAATAGGCAGAGGAAAATTTTTGCCAGGAATGAAACAGGTCTTGGCAAGGGAAAAGGGCAGAGGTAGTGATGACTGTGAGTACCATAACTAACTCAAAGAACATAGTGAGGACATTCAGCAATAGGCACCAGAGGGCATCTATTGACACACTGAAATCTGAAAAGCAGCTCCACTTCCAAGGACCTTCCTTATCACACAGGTACCACTGTTAGAGTGGTTTATTACCTGTTTGAGAGGTTTCTCACCTCCTCTTTATTTGGTTGTTCGCGAATCCATTTTAGGAATTTTACCCTAATTCAACAGACTGTTGAAGCAGCAGAGTCAGTGAAGACTAGTAGTTTGTGCCAGAACTCTCCTTTCATTTGCATTAAACTCATAGCAAACTCTTGACAAACATAATTGCTGATAACAATGAAATGTAATGGCAAATTTGTGCCAGACAAAACAGAAAAATGAGCAAATTGGAAACTGACCAAAAAAAAGAGGCAAAATTAAAGATGAAAAAATAACTGTGAAATGGCAACCTTAGCTTGTTACCACTAATTCCTTACTGAGCTGTCCAAGTCGAGCCTTCTCTTTTTTACCGAACAAACGTCCTATTGAAGACTTGATTCCTTTCTTCTTGGGAGCTTTGTGCAAGGAGTCCTGACTGCTGCTGACACTGCCAAGACCAATGCTTTCTGGCTCCAATGAAGCAGGCAAACTACTACAAAATGATAGTAAAGAAATGGAATTGATAATGTGTCAGCATTTTCAGGTAATTTTTTACTTTGGTTTTAGTATCTCTGCAAACAAATTAAATGGTTATAATTTAGTGATGATCTCCTAAATGAAACAATCACATCTTTAAATTACCCAGCAACATAAAGAGCAACAAGATCAGATTCTCTCCATCAGGCAAAGCTGAAAATATTTGCTAAGAACAACTGATGAAAAAATACAGTAATCAGCCTGCTGCTTTTCTTTCTAGGATTTGCAGTATTACTACTTCTAGTAGTCATCAAAACTGTACCTCAAAACAGAAATGCCCAGCATGTACTTTAGCACTGACAGACATTTTCAAGGTCATGCAGGAGTAAAAGGGTAAGGCTTTCTAGCCCATGGCATGGGAACCAGGGAAGAAATGAGCTCATTTTGGAACAGTTAAACAACATGATTTGAAAACAATATTATGTGGTAAAATTGTGAAGTTCCAATTCATGTTACAAACCTCTTACCTTCTGGCATCATTGTGGTATGAAGAAGGAAGGGTATGAGTCATTCTGATAGCTCTAGGTGTTGGAGGAGGAGAAGTTTCACATTTGATTGTGGCTTTATCTTCACGCCCATCTTCTTCAACAACTGCAATCTGGGGGAGGGAGACTCCATTGAGAACAGATTAGCTTTTCAAGAATGTTTCAACATAAGATGCATGAATTTATCAAACGAACTGAAGCATGTATGGTTTCAAGTGCAATTTTTTGAGCAAATTGTAAAGGTTCTTATTTTTGAAAGATGCTGCTGGGAAGGAACAATTACCTAAATATGGCAATTTAAAGTACATATTTGGAAGAAAGGAGAACATGCTTGTAGAAGTTCATTCCTTTTATGCCAAAAAGGTTGATACAGTGAAGGTCTAAACATGAAGATAACCTTAGGTGTAAAATGGGTCTCTTGAATTAATCAGGATTATTCAAGTCAACGAAGTTTCTCAGGGATGTAAGAGAGAAGGTAGACAAGGTAAATACAGGCATAAACATGACCACTCTTTCCACAGTGTGTTAACAGACTAGTCAGTATGCTTGAAGATAAGCATGGACAAAAAGGAATTTTTTCATAGCATTTAAGTATTTATGTTACATCCTGTCTTCTGTCATATAAAGATAGATATCATAATCAGTGCCAAATGTATAAATAATTTTATATTGCTCCAGAAAATGTCAAGGAATCTGACTTTGGTTCTTCCAGTAAGAAGACTGGTCAAAATACATTTGAAGTTAATTCTTTTGTGTCCAGAATTTTTTTAAATAAGTATTCTTTTAGGTTTGTGCTGTAGAGGCTACTACTCCAACGTATCACTGGTGGGACTTGATTCTGTGGCTTAGCTGTGACCCCTACAGGCCTTTCCAAGTAGGATTAGACTGATAGTTCAGATAGTGGATGAAAAGGAGAGAAGGGGATGCAGTTGTTGGCAAGAGACTGAGTTATCTATATAGCAGAGGAATATGACAAATGTGCTTTCCCAAAATTAAAAAGAGCCCCACTATCGTACCTTTCTCCGATGCTTCCTTAGGTCGCTTGGCTTAGATTGGTAACACAAGCAGCAACAACAAAAAAAGAATGATTAATAAATCACACTGAAGCATAATAAAATGCCATACGTTTGTTGGTCTCACATTCAGAAGTGAGAAATAGAGATTTCTTTAATTTAATACTATCCATATTAATTATACTATATACTTGGAGTAATAACATAATTTCTAAAAAAATAGGTCATTCTGGGAAAGTAGTAATTTTTTTCTCCTAAAAATTACACTCTCCTACAATTTCATAAACTCACCAAATAATTGGATATTACAAGCTTACAGCAACACTTTCTATTTTTTGAGTTTTCATATAAATATTTGTTATCCCCAGCAGAGATTTTTTAAAAAGTTTTATCTAATATTACAAATATATTGGTTTTGCACCAAGTAAAATCACAAAATATCATCACCAAATACTGCAAATACTGTGCAGAATTTTTTTACTGTGTGGATCTGGGCTGTGGAAATTCATGTATTACTGCTTCTCCAGAAAACCAATACAGGGCTCTAGAGACCAGGACTCTACAAAACAATTCAAAGTTTCCACTGGGAGAACGTCTGAAAGGCTTGTGCCTGTCCCCAGCTTGTAGGAAGGAGATACTCAACACTGAACTCCCACTTAAACAGTGCAGGGCAGAAGTATCCTGAAATGGTTGATGAAGGTGAGCAAAGCTGCAGGCTGTGCTGATGAGCACACCATGAGCTGCTGCTTTTACTGCTTCTGGTATGTCAAGAGTTCAACTGCAGCTCATACAGACACATCCATCTGAGTTCTAGCATGGTTAGAGCTGGATGCCAGTGAGACCATGGCAACCTGAAGTGCAGAGGCTGTGCTGTCATTTTGTGTTTGAATCTGATGAACCTACTGACCCAAAGCTACAGTGTCCAAATCAAAGCAGCCAGGCAGTGCAGGTGTCTGCCGGAGGACCAGTCTAACCATTGCCATTCACCCGTAGCCAGATTGTTTAGTTTAAACGTCTGGGGAAATGGAGCCAAACTGCATATTTGTGAAGGTCCTCCTCCAGAACGATGTGTGCAATCAATATTTTCCTTTCTGCTGTTCAGCAGTGGGAACTGGGGGCAGCAAGGATCAGTCACAACTGCCTGACCCAACCTCCTGTCTGCTGTCCTTAGTTCCCAAAAAGACAGCAAACAACATACTAAACTGGGAGATAAACTGGATATGAGTAGTTGTATTTCCGAGGAAAAGGGAATGCTTGGCTAGATGATCATTGACAAAAGTCCCTACTCCCAGCTGAGAATGAACAGCCAGGTTCCATTCCCAGCTGCTCTTAGCAACCTTCTCTGCTAAGGGAGTTAATTTCTGCATTCTGGTTAAGAACAAAGTTATTTTTCCCTCTGATGAGAGGCTCCACAGGGAACCAGTGCTGCTTCTTCCCAGGAATGGACCACAAGGGGACACTGGGGGCATTACAATTATTAGAGAGAAATCAAATAAAAATGGGCTTACACATACCCTGTTCTACTCCCTATATATGGAGATTAGCAGAGTAGGCTGCTTTGATTCTCTCTTAGTGCTTAAAGTGATTAATTCACCAAGGCTCCAAACTGATTTGTAGCTCATACTGGACACTAAACTCTGTGTCTGTACTCTGATCAGTATCAGTTGTGCATCTTGAATATGTTGATATATTTCCTTTAAATACTTCCACTGCTTCTTTTTGTCTAGGATCAAAATTAATTTTTTTTGCAAATCCCTTTTCAAATCAAACCAGGCATGTTTGAGTGTGTCCTCCAAGATAATGTTAGAAATGCTTTGCATTTTGGTTTCATGTCTTGATATCTATGTGTGTGCTCCTTATAATGTTGAAATATATCAGTTAAATGAATTATTAGTAGTTATGAAGTACATATTTCAAGTGTATGATATACTGTCATGAATACATACAAAATGTTGCAAGTATAAATGAGTATACCAAATAAAATGTGTGTAAAAATGATCATATATACAAAACAGTGGAAGCTCTTAATATCTTCCAGATAGTTTCTGAAGGTTTAAACTCAGCAATAGTCCCACAGACTACTGTGTAATAACGGTATCACTTCAGAGCTTTCCATTAGTAAACCTTTTATACGTATAGGTTGATTACAGTAATTGCAGTGATCAGTGGCCCTTGATCCTCATATCGTTATGTCCCTGGTGAATTATGCAATGCTCAAACGCACTATAACAAAGTCCCAAACCACCCAGATGTCCATATGCTTGCTATCTGTGAATGTATGATGAAGAGGTGAATAAAGAATCAGAGATGAGCCAGTCATATAGTGAAGAGATTAAGTACTTAAAATGAGAAATATCACACCAAACAAAATTGTTTGTCCAGCAACCAACAAAATAGTCCTCACAGTTTCTTACCAGCGTCATAACCCCCATTCTGTCCATCTCCCTGGCTGGGCTGCGAGGGGTGAGTTTAGGAGTTGAGTGCCCGCTGGGAGGAGATGAGCTTGCAAGTGATGATGCTGTCACTGAGCCAGTAATAGAGGTACCTTGGTGCACTCTGGCTAGATTTAAGCCTTCCAGACTCACGCTGGCCACTCGGTTCTCTATCTCTTCAGCACGCAGTTCTGTCGACTCTTTCTCTTCTTGAATTAACCTTATTAAGTAAAAGAAGAACGTGGCTGTATTTCTCTCTTCATATCCCCAAAGTAAAACTAAAAACTGTCTCCTTTCAAATGAGATTTGAAAACAAAGATGAATATCATAGATCAACTAAGAATAATATTGGAAAGGGTATTTTTTTAATCACGAGAGTTATAAAATTATTTTTCTTAACTTCTCCACCCTCAGAATCAGTTTGAAGAATGTGCCCAAGAGCAAGATTTGAGGTGTGACATTTCAGGAAGATTGCTTCCTTTGCAAAGGAGACAGTGTAGGGTAGGGAGCTTAACAGCCCCATTTACTATAGATAACTATTGCCAATGTTATGTTGGCTTCATCTGATTTTCTTTTGCTAAAGCACAAGCACAAACTGAGAGTCAAAAGAAATTGGGCCTTTAAGAAGGGAATTGCTATAATAATCCATATTAATAGAACAAAAGAACATGCAAAATAAATTGTTTCATTCCTACAATTTGATGAAAAAATGATAGCTCTTTCTAAAGCACTTTAGTGGTTTTAAGTGAATTTCATTAATATATCTTGCTTGTTATTAAGCACTGTAAACTTCTTAAACATCTATCACCTCAATAGGATGCTTTCATTGGGTTCTTTAGTTTTTAATTCTGATTGCACCTAGAATGGAAAAATGTCTTTAAAATCAAACGTTTGTTTGTAAGTCCTCTGCCCATAAACCCATATTAGGAGTAGTCTGTTTCTGCTATGAGGAGGAAAAAGTACAAAGGAGCTAGATTAAATGAGAGAATACAAAGTTTGGGGAGGCTGAAAGTGTGAGCCAGGCTTTTCGGAGCAAAATGAATCAAGTATAATAAATAAAACCACGTTACATTAAAAACAGAACCTAAAAATTTCTGTGCTGCGATAAATTTTCTTCCCTAACATCCATTTCAGAATTTGCATAAAATGTCTATAATTATTATTGAAATAAGGCATCTACAGCTCCCTGAATTGGTCACAATGCTGACTTCTTTGTAACAACAGAAAATATGGATAAGTTTCTCACTTTTATATACACTGCTTTAAGGAATTTACCTCCCCAACAGCAATAGCAACACTATATCTCTTTGACTCTCTGTCTTGACAGGTGTAATAAGGGGTTTGAGAAAATAGCAGTGTAACCCTATTTGAATGAAGGCTTTCTGGGACTAGTGAAAATGCAAAGCTGTAGATTTATAACAAAAAGTTTCCCCTGAAAAGTTACTGAAATTCAATATACTCCCTTGAAATTAACCATGATCAGAGAAAGACAGATTTGGCAAAAGATAATCAATCTGTGTTTGATTATATTTTAAACCACAGTATTTCTGTTAATAATACTACCAGAAAGTCCCTAATAAATTTAGAAACATTTCCAGAAAAACAATCACGAATGAGAGGATGTTTTTCATACACCAAGCTGTTTTAAAGTTGCCCTTCCTGAAAAACATGTAGGAATGCTTTAAGTCTAAAATATGCTTCAATCATAAAAAATCACTTAATTAAAATATGTAATTTGTTTCTCTATAACTTCACTGAATTTGCACAGAAATTATTATGATACCTTCTATTTACTATCTATTTCCAAGCATTCCAATCCAACTTGGAGCATGAAAAATCATATTCTGTGTCTACAGAGAAAGTCAAAACCATGTATTAGAAAACATGGCTTATATTAAATGTAAAATATGGATAGTTACCAGAAGAGAGCAAGAAGAGCACTGATATCAAATATTTCTGATAGGAGGTTGTTACTAAGTAAGTATAGTCATGCATAACAGTGAAAAAGACCTTGAAAAGAGGACTGTGAACAGCAGCCTGTCAAATCTGCTATGTGTTAACCTTCTCTAACTTATTTATCTTCAATTAGCCAACAGTTCTCCACTTGGAACATTTTTTGAAAGAAATTTCTTTGGTTAGGAAAGAAAGATGCCATTGTTGTCTTCACACGATCAATATTCTCCTCTGGAAAGTGGACGCATGACTGAACCTTTAAATGTACAAGTGGTTTCCTAACTGTTCCAAGCACTAAAGAAAGCTTGAAGCTGTAATCAGAAGTGTATCCCAGCTGGTTCAGGCTACATACCTGATTTCTTTATTGATTGCATCTAGCTGCTCCTGAAGCATCATGGCCAGAGTCTGGGCGTCAGAATGGCCACTTGGTGACAGTAGGTCCATGGAGCTGAAAAGTGTTTCTCTATCATCATCATCGATGTCAGACATCTCAGTGTCACTTTCAAATGGATGGCTGCTCAAAACACCAATCTGCTGGGTCCTATTCCACTCGTGATCTCCAAGTGATTTTACCTGAGAAGGATTTAGTATGTATATGGCTTATGTTACGGAAAAGAACTGCAAAGTCAAACTTCTGAAAAACGGGAAAGGAAAGTAATTAGCATTTAAAAATACTTATTCAGTGATTAACTCTCCATTAATGCCTGCAATATTACTGCAAATGACATAAAGTATTTTGACATAACTGCAAATGGTGTATACAATTATCATCAGGAAAATTTACAGAAAAAGACACCCATAAAACAGTCAAGTATGGTGGGTTGTTTTTTCTCCTGTTGTTTTGTTCTGGAAACCCCCCCCGTCCCAAACTGTAAGCTTAACAGGCTGAAATACATTCTATGATCAGGGAACATATGAAAAGAAATTGGGGATTAACCTTTGGTTCATCTCTGCGTACTCCCATCCGGCCTCTTCTGGGTCGCCTTATCACTTTAGTTGACCGATAGTCAGACTGGCTATCAACCAGTGAGCCCACCGAGTACCTCAGCTCTGCTGACGTGTCAAGGTGAGGCCTAGAAACAAAATCAAATAAGGGGGCTGAGAAAGTAATAGGAGTAAAAACAAAAACAATGCAATGACCTTCACTCTAGGAACACAGATTTCTTGGTTTAAACAAATTATTACATATCACATAATAAATGAGAAAACCACATCACAAAATATGATTTAAAAATGAAAACTTGAAATCATATTATGAGAAAACTAAGGAAGAAAAACTCTTTGATGTTTTCTAAAACCAAAGATATGCACAGAAAAACTCATCACCCAAGACTTTAACAAGAAAAAAGATTTCAGGATGATTAGAACTGATGGCTGAATGTACTATCCTGTGTATTTTCCTTCCATTATTCTCCTGAATAAATATGCCTGAGGTTAGTGTAAGCATATTACGTGTACATGAGTGAGCATATCAATAATGCTTTCCTGACATAACTCTGTACTCTACATTATGAAAGTATGAGTGAACTGCCCCACGATATTTAACATCGGGTAGGAATTATTAATCTTTATTTGATGACACTTTTCAGAGTTTTTCCTATAGTCCTTTTAGACTTTGTGATATTTTGGTGAGGCATATATTGGATGACTTCAGCATATCTTTTGTTGACTGCGAACAATGGTCCCTGGCCTTTCTGTCCTTTTTCAAATAGCAGCAGCAAAAATTCCCTGCATGGTGAAATACAAACATCCTAACCATGGGCCATGTAGCCAAGTCAGAAGAGCAAAGGCTCCATGCACCATTTGAGCATTCAACCACAGGAGCAGAGACCTGAACAATTTCTGTTTCTTAACACATCAGCCATCTCCACATAAAAATATATGAATGGCATGATCACAGTAAAAAAAAAATATAAAAAAAGTAACACCCCACCTCCCCCCCCCCGCCCCCGCATAGGGCAGTGTCTGGTTTTATCTTCTGTGTACAGTAATTGCCTCAATAGAACTTTGTTCTGGCAACTGATAATATTTGGCACTTGTGGAGCAAATTGGCAAAACAAAATAAACAGTCCAGGTTCCAGTCTCTGGCTGCAGATATTTATCTGCTGATCAGCTTCATTATTTTGCTGAAAGCACAAACTCCTGGCAATGCAGAACTGAAACTGCACTGAGAACAAGAAGTATTTAATGCTGATAGCTTCCTATGCCTGAGAGCGCTGAGTAGATTTATGGGGCGAGGTTACAGAAGGGAAAGTATATTGTTTAGCAGAACCTGCTGAATTCCCAAGACATTTAGATAGCTTATCAAGTTCAAACAGCTCCTTGACAAGGGCAAATCAGCTCGTATTTACAGAGCACAAGCTAATGATACTCATCTACCCAGCAAGGAGGGCTGTTGTTCACCAAGGATGGCTGCTCCAAAACCAAATCTGCTGTTTGCTGCAGAAGTTCAATAGCCTGTGTCCTGGCAAGCACTCTCAAAAAAGTGTTGTGTGTGTCTGTAGTCACACTCCCAAAGGAACAAAAATATCAGACCATTACAAGCATCACATTCTGAATTTCACGGATTTACACTGCTCTGTGTATAGAAAAATATGATTCCAAGAGACAGTAAAAGATTGAAGCGGAAACCATATCCAGGTACTAAACAAGATGTCTGAGGACAACAACTGCCAGGCAATAGCTGATGGAAGGAAAAATCTATGGAACAAGAATAACTTCAGATGATTAAAGTGCTTCCAATTTAGCCTTAGTCCATGAGCTTTGGCTGGCAGGTGTACTGGCAGGTTTTAAAAGGGAACATGTTGCTTATTATGCAAACAGCACGTGGCATACAATTATCAATAAAGTAAAAATTTTATGGCATTTGTTGTTCCTATATTGATTTTATGCCAAAAAGAGGCATAATGTTTAATATCCTATTACGATATTTTCAGATCTCTCTGAATAATGCCTGCATCTTTAGCTGAAGTTCTGTGGCCTTTTGCTACACACTAAGCACAGCAGAGCTGTGTTCTGCTAATAAAAAAAGAAAAAAAGATATAATTGATAGAATAAATATGACCATAAATATTCTTATCAATTTCAGCATTAAAGATGATAGCTTATTTTTTAGGTCTGGTGAAAATGTTGGGTATTTGGATATCTTTTTCAAGATATCCAAAAGTCTTAATTTAAAAGTCTTTCTTTAATCTCAGCAATATTTCAGTGTATACTCACTGATATAAGGCCCTGTTTGCCTATGAAAAAAGTGAAAGCAACAGTAATAAAAATTGCACAGATTTTTATATTTTTAAAGAAATGCATGACTACATGTGTGGTTTGAACACATCCCTGTTGTAAAGGCTTGACACTTATGTTCTATTTCAACTCAAAGTGAGGAAACTTTTGTCATGAAATATTACCTTGACAAGGTGGGTTCAATTAAAGAACCAGCCCTCAATTTCATTTGATCCAATTCAGATCTTAGTTTCTCAATTTCTTCAGCAAGTCTTTCCTGGAAACAAGAATAGTAAGATTTACATGTGATACAAAATACATTTCCTTTATGAGACATTGCTCTCATAAAGCCAAGCAAGTAAGAAAAGATACACTGAACGTAACACTGAGTCTCGTTACTGCCAATAAGATGTACGTGTCAAGAGGAGGTTATATAGCACTCTACTGTTTTACCACTAGCTGGAAGTGTTGGTAGGACAAATATGTCCTTGGAATTTCTTTTTTACCTCTTATAAAGTCAGGAAAAGAAGAAGCAGCACTGATTTGTGCACTCTGCCAGGCATAGTTCAGCCTCTGACATGCCATTTGCCCTTTAGAGACAGAGATTAACAGTTGGATTCAATGATCTCCAAGATCATCTTTTCCAGCCTAAGTGATTCTGTGAGACTATGAGATTGCATACTGGCCTTAATATTTACTGACAGAGACTCAGACTTAGGGACATTTTAATTGATTTGTTGAACTGCAGCTATACATCTCTCTGCTGTTGAGTTGATGGAACTCTGGTATGAGTTGCTGGTGAAAAATCAGAGTGTGCTACAAAAACTGGATTTTTGGAACTTACTAAAAAAATTACTAGTTACAGCTACTATTAGGGAAAGAAATCACTGTTCTCAAATAGTACAAATAATTACCATCTACTAATAAAATTAAATAAAAGAATTTGAAAAGAAATTAAGAAAGAACATGGTATGAAGATGTAACACTGCTGTTCCTACAGTTTAAAGTGTTCAGTATTACAAAATCCTAGGAAGGATAGTGATCTTCACTTAAGTAATATCAGATTTGGTAATTATTAATACTGAATTGTTATTATTAATGAAATATTATATTGTTTTTACACTATTTCTTGATTGAACAGAATTACCGAGATGACTAGTACTCGTAACATTTGCCATTTATTTAGAGATTATTATCTCCTGTTATATCTGTGAAATTGCTTCATCAGTTTCTTCATCAAAGTGGAACAAATAAACCCTTCAAAGTGGGAAACTTAGAAGCTCTTAGGTCAGAGTATGCAATAATAGGACAAAAGTTAATGGCTTTAAACTGAAGGAGGGTAGGTTTTATTTATTAGGAAGAAATTCTTTACTGTGAGAGTAGTGAGGAACTGGAGCAAGTCATCTTTTTGGGGACTTGAATCTTGCTGAATCTTTATACAGATTATGTAAATGAAAACAACAATGCTTTTGAATGCCTTGAAGGTGGTGATTTTGGATGCCATATGATATATTTATATTACTACCAATTGGTTTTAAATGGATTTGATACATTGTAAAAACACTTCTGTGAAACTGAGTACAGATAAACTTCTGTATCCTACTGTGCTCAAGGCAAAAATAAGTTTAAAACAAAATCCCAGTATGTAGTATTGAAACAAATATTTATAATCAATTTGACTTATTCACCACACAGTATTAGGGGCTAATTTACAGTGAATGAAGAAAGGCCACTTTCAGCTATACTTGGCATAATGCCACTGCACCTGTTAAGAAGAATTGCATCGAATCAAGAAATTACATTCTTCACTATGAAAGTGCAACCAGCTGTGCTTACATTTGTGTTAAACAAGACTTTTTCAGAATTTAAACTGATAGAACCAAAACTCTGGGGCCAGTGAAATCATTATGAATTTTGGTATTGACTTCCTCAGGCTATGATATCAACCATGAACTTAGCTCAGAACAATTGTTACAGACCTTCTAAGGCTACTTATGGCAACTGGGTAATTAAAGGAATTATCATTGATGTCAGGAAGATTTTACATGACTTTTAGATAATATACCACATATGTATTTTCAAATAATATATGTATTTTGATAAATACAGATAAAATCACAACGTTCTGTAGTACCTTGTCATGTAAGGACTCTTCCAGATTTTTTCTGAAACTTTCAGATTCTTGAATCAAAACATTCTAGAAATAAAAAAGGAAAAAAAAACCCAAACAAGACATTAGAGATACGTTAATATAGCAGATATCACTATATACACGTAGTCTTCATGTACAAGTTTGTAAAGTTCATATATGCTCCACTTTAAAATTCTTTAATGCTTCAGTTTTAGTATATATTAAATTTTAAATGCTGGAAAGAATTCAACTGTGTAGAACCAGGTGTTTCCTAGAACAGCAAAAGCTTTGCATCTTTGTTCAGCTGAGCAACTGTCTCACTCTTAGACAACTACTTCTCCCATCATCTTTTTTTGGCAAGTCTATTTCTTGTTCTGTACAACATTTTGTTTCAAGGATGCAAACCTGAAGTATATCATCTGAGAGCTATAGCATCTGAAATATCCTTCCGAAAAACACTGAAAGATTCCCCTCAGATCAGACTGAAGGTGAATAAGTAGAAGAGGGAGGGATTAAAGAGGGTAAAAATAAAGCTCAAGGGCTTTGAATTTTGCAAGACCACTTTGTCTCCCATCATGGAAAACCTGCAAATAACCTTCCCTCTCCAAGGGTAGATGCTCCTTCTTCTGTGGTGACAGCATTTTACTCTTCCCAGAGGAAGGGAGGTAAAGTCAGCTGCTTAAAAACGAAATGACAACACATCTGAAATGCGATCATTCCTTGGTTCCTTGTCCACCTTTTCTCATTGCCTCATACTCTGTCCTGCACTGGTCCTTTACAAGCTCTTCAAAAGACTTTTGGATGATAAAACCGGGACTCAGAATATTCAGCATATTTGCAGTACTTCTGGAAAGACACTTGAGCGTACTCTTGAATTAAGAGTTGAATATGTAGGTTAGACTATATTTGTGGTAATATTTGGTAATACAAAATCAGCATGCTGCCTCCATTCTGATAAAAGTAGAACATACATAGAAATGTTTATTAAGATAAACTATACTGGTCTTTGCACTGTACCTTTTCTTCAAGTGCTGCCATTCTCTCTTTCAAGTGCAGTTGCAGACGCTCATTGGATTCTGTCAAAAGTCTGTCTACGGTATCCGATAATCTTTTGTTGTGCTCCTCGTTCATTTTTTCTCTTTGCCTTGCCTTTAATGTAGAGGAGACAGATTGGCAGGGCCCAAAATTAACCAGTACAGACTTGCATAATTCAAAAATAATAAAAAAATGGTAGCTATAACCATCTAAAAGAATTCCACTGGAAATATAATTACAGTTATTGATTAACACACATTCATTTTTGTAATAGCAGAATACTTGCAGCTCTGCAATTAGATGTAAACTAGTATATGAAGATGGTTAAGTAGGAAGATGCTGCCATCACTGTTATACATAAAACATTTATCAGTGGGTAGATTTGGGTGCTGGAGTGCATATTGTAGCACTATACTGACAAATTAAATGAGAAGTGCACAGAAGCTGTCTGCAATACACATACTCTTTGAAGTTCCTGATTCTTCTCTTCGAGTTGAGCTTCTAAGTGTCTCATACGTTCCTCAATGTTTCCATGCCTTTCTTCTGCCTGTAAAAAAATAGAAATACTGTTTCTGTAATTTAAGGGGCTTTGGAAGTTTTTACCTCAGTAAAGTTTAAACAAAACATAAAGCAAGCTACTACTAACTGCAAACTTAGTTTTCCAAAAATAAACTTTATTTAAACAGGCAGCTGAACAGCATTGCTTGAAATGTGTCAGCTACAAAGGCCTGTTACATCCAAGCATCAGCAAAACATTGGAGTTATTTATGAGCAATGAAATCAGCCAAATGTAACATGCAGACTGTGCATGGTTTGAACACAAACCTGCCATCGTAAAATTGTAAGCTCCTGAAGCACTGAACTGCACGATGGTTGATTATCAATTAAAAAAAAAAGTTAAAGAAAATGAAAATAACTCAGATGGATTCTATTTAGCAATAGAAAGTAAAGTCCAGTAGGACTACCTTCCTACGTATGGAGATCATTTCTTGTAGTTTAGCTTCCATAACATATTGATAATCATCAGATGAGGTAGAAGAGGTTGGATCAGACTAACAAGTCAAGGAAAAGGAGAGGGACAAAATTGAAAAATCAGAACTAAAGACACTGACACTGAACAGAACACAGCACAGAATGCTTAAAAGAAAAGTGTAACTGAAAATTTAATACTTTTAACTGGTGGATTTTTAAATGGAATAAACTACACTGATACTTGGTGAATAAGATGCAGTTGACGTGGAGAAACTGAAAATAATGGAATGCTAAAAAAGCTATCAACCTACACATGGAGATTTAAGGTTAGTGATGGCTGGCTGATGACATATTACTACAGAGTGGATTCAAAGCAATACTGTCTATTCTAATGTTATTTTTTTTTAAAATTATGGTAAACTGAACACCAGAACAGGACTCTCAGAAGCCAACATCAGAAATTCCTTCATAATACTTCTATCATTTTCTAGTAATGAAAACAATGCATAAATACTAAATAATGGATCGGTCAGTTACACCACTATGCAATGTTATGGTACATTCCCTAATTTCTAGAAAACAGAAAGAATGTCAAAAGAGACAAGGCTCAAGCTTTCGTATTCCAGTATAGAATACACTACATAAAGCCCTTTCATCCAAATAAACAATAAAGTTTTCATCCCTTTGAAAGGATCCACCCTGGTGGACCTCTTTGGAAGATCAAGGTCATCAGATAAAAGAAGAACCTATAAATAAAAATGCATTAATAATAATGAAAAGTTTCTACTGAGTATAGAAGTGGTAATCCAGCCAAAGATTCATTACTATTTCTGAGAGAACTTGACCTTAATTAGGTCATTTTTTGCAAACCATGAATATTCATCTTATTGTCATATAAAACAAGCCTATGTTACCATCCAAAGTTTAAAAAAGCCCTTAAAGAATGGGAAATGCTATATTGGTTTTGTTGCTATAGAAACAGGAATATTTCACTGTCAGATTTACCCTCTCTCAAAAAGAGATCCTGAACTCCATCTTCAGATCAGCAAACTTTTAGTATGCACAAAAAAATATTGATTTTAAAACTGTATTTTTTAGTGAGATTATTTTCCATAGTCTGATCTGCTAAAGGAATAGATACCAAAGTAATTCCAGATGCTCATCATTACTTAACATTAATCATAACTTAAACTCAGGAGTATTATCAGGACCAAAAGATCATACAGAAAACAAGCCTGCGATCCAAAGATTTCTAAATATAAACTGCAGCTTTTGATATGAAGACATCCATATGAGAAAATTCTGCTTTGTAGAAATACAAGAATTCACTCAACTTGAAGTTATGTATTTTAGAGTAAGTATATTCACAAAACTCATATTTTTGCAAAATTTAAGGGAAAGTCTCTGGAAGCAAACTCATTTAAAAAGTGCAGTTGTTGTTTCTGATCATGAAGCAGGCATAGTGTGACATATTTGAACTTATTTATTAGCTGAAACCATTTGCTCTACTTATTCTGACTTGGACCAGGGACAATACCTCTACGATCTTCTTCAACTTATCTTTCAGTTTTATGTATTAGTTAGTTTCAGCACACAAGGGTTAATGCACTACTTCCTCTTCTAGTTGGGTAAATAGAAAGATAGGGCAGAGAAAGTTAAGTCCATGTGACTGCAGAACAGCAGACCATGCTTCCTTCCATGGAGTGACCAAATTTTATCCTGCACTGTAGAAAATAGAATTTTCCCTTTTTTGAGTCCTGGCTGCACTAATGGTTCAAGGCCTTCCCTTAATGCATCTCCAAGGGTCATGAGATGAACTGAAACCATCAAAGCTCTGAGAAGGTTTGAGTAATTCTACCTCTTTTAAAGCCCTTTTCATTGAGGGAGATATAGAATCCATTGGGGGCACCTTCCTACAAAATTAAACTCCTTAGAAGCTTCATTAGCTGACTGCAAATTTTAAAAGCAAGTTACTTAATCTTCACTGCTTCCACACACATAATTGCTGGTTAATGCAAAATACAAAGATAACCAAAGCAATACCCCTACCTCTACGTTCAAATGGATCTCATTTAAGTCTTCCAAAATGTGGTGCTGTCTGGCATAAACTGTCCTTGAAAAGACAGTCTGCCTAGTTAACTGTATAATTTACCTTTTTTTTCAGAAACTAAAAGTGACTTTTTTGTCCAAACTGTGCCATACTTTATTCCATTAGCAGAAAATTGTCTTTTCAATGCATAAAATAATTGTGGTATAAGGTTTAACAATTATGTGGAAGAAGGGAAGGAATAATATTATTGTCAGAATTACGTATGTTATCAGAATTCCTATATAGAAAACATAATGATGAAAGAGCATTATGTTTTATTAAGATTCTTATAGTTATCTAATTCTGTTATTTCATAACTTTCTTCTGCTTTAATAATTCAGCAAGGTATATGTTCAAGCTATATATACACCTTTTCGCACTATACTTTTCAGTTATTTAACTAGAGTACTAAAATCTTGGTAAGTAAATTGTTAAAAAAAAAAAAAAATCTTCCTGAATGTGTCTCAGAGTACTTGTACTTCATATTTTGACATAAAAGGAAACAGAGCTGATCTCCATATTCATCTTCCTTTATATCTCTTTGGTAGGATAGCGAGACTGGGAAATTAATTAAAATTCAATATGCCTTACAATCAAAACAAGTGTCCTTATTCTAAACACTGCAAATGCATTAGAATATTTTATGTTTCCTTTATTTATCCTTTGTTCTGAAAGTGTTTTTCTGAATTACTTTTAAAGAACAAAATTATTTCATAACCAACAGATTAAATAATTAGGCTCAAATACTTGTCTGGCAGAGAGCAAGCACAGGTGTGCAGACCTAGTACCTACCATGGGCTCTAATGCTGCTTTGGGATCTTAACCACTGGTTATTACATGATAAATGCACAAGCAGCCCCTGGAGCAGGGACACCCAAAAGGGTAAGGGCTAGGGAGACAGAAACACGGGTATGTGCTCATATCTTCTCTCACTCGCAAAATCCCACCTGCAAAGAGCTTCAGTAACTGCCATGCCTAGCTGGAGCATACTCCCAAAAATGACGGTTTCCACACCTTCCAATGCCCTTTATGCTGAGGCCCCAACCTAGGTCTCAAAGGGACCCTTCCAGACAAAAAGAGCCCAGCAAGTCAGCTGTTCACTAAGGGATTTGCAAATTCCTCCTGCACAGACTTCCCCAGGCCATACTCTCACGATTGACATATCTGTGGAAGCTACACTCTTCTGTTGTTCATGTATGTTAGTCAGACCCAGACATTCCTACCGGAATAGTGGGAATTGAGAGATTTGGCAGCCTACCATAAAAGTATTGATTGCCTCCATCCCTGCCTTGTAGTTGGAGGCACGAGGCAGAGGTTGAGACACCAGTGCTGGTTATGTTTCCATTGCAGAATCTTATATGCACATGAGACAGAAGGGACAGCTGTGGACTCTGAGGTTCATACACAGAAGTTAGATTTCTTTCAACTTGTTTTACTAAGAGTTAATTGAGTTAAAAACTTTGTAAAGTGGAATTCATGTGACATTGCTTGGCAGACCTTACCCTACATTCTTCTTTTTAATATAAGATTTGCATGCCTGTTTGCTAGTACTCTGTAAAGGAGGATTAGTAAGACACATAGTGTAGTATTCAGCAACTAGCATTTAAAGCATTTAGCCAGAACGTTCAGTTATAAATAAATTTGGAAAATTGTGCATTTTAAACTGGATTAAAAATATATATGGGCACAAACTAATAATGTCTGACACCTATGAGAAACCAGCACGAGTCTTAATGCTCTCTTTGCACACTGCCATGAAACAGCCAGGATAAAGTAGTAACAGACAGAAAAAACTTTCCATTGAGGGAATACCAAAGCAGCTTATGCGCTCTCTAACCCTGTTAAAACTCTGCTGATGTTCCTGCTGCTAATGTGTCCACAAAAAAAACCATGTTGCTTTCCCATCATCTGTTAGTGTTGGCACTGCACATTTTCTAGGTCTTTGCATCTTAGTGGAGAAAAAAAAAAAAATCCAATTTCAGATATAGAAAGCACCTGTATAATACAGGTGCCAGAATTTTTCTTCCTTGTGCTGAGCTGCAGGAACAAATCTAAACTTTTCTAGTGATACAAGCCAATTTCCCCTGTTTTGAGACCATGACTTTTGAACACCTGCAGTCTCTAGATTTTCTACTGTCTTCTTATGGCACACATTCTTTTGGCTACTTTTGGAATAAGGGAGTTATGCAAGCAGAAATAATGCATTATTGAACTGAGCTATGCAATTGAACGTGAAAATATGCGATCATGGTGGCTGAGTCACAACAGCTCACAAAGTTACCAGCTACTTCCTCATGTGCTCACAATTTAACCTGATACAAATGTGACAAAATGCGTTAGCTTAAGTCTCCTCTTTTTTCTAAGTCCCAACCTTTCAGTGACTATACATTCACATACTCATTCCCCTCCTTTGTTTCCCCACTTTCTACATCTCCTAAGTTTAATAAGGAATTCCTTCCATTTAGCTTTATCAAATTTGTTTCTTTCATTTCTTCCTCCTATCAGGGCAAAATCTCCTGAGAAAAGGGAAGCCCAATAAGAGGGGTTTTTTTAGAAGACAGGAATGTGTTGCAAATGTAAAGTTTTCTTCCCTCCCCAATGAAGATATTTTATCTTTTTTTTTATCTACAAGAGGATTTAGCAACTTCTTTCTCCAGATAATACATTATCTTGTCTCTCTCCCTTGTTCTCAGAGAGGTTATTGTATGAACCACATCATCCACTCCTTGCAGGGGAACTTCTTTCCCCTCCTTGCATCCTTTCCATGGCAGACTTTCTCCTATTCCTTTTTCACATCTTCCCTGCTTAAAACAAACCACATCCTCACATTGTCACAAAACAAGCATTGTGTCTCACTGGCCTTCAACTCTCAAGTCATTTTTTCTCACCTTTGAAATTAACTGAAGGTGTTACTCTGCTAAATGTGGTTTATTATGATTATGGTTTCCTCTTCTCCACCTCAGTGCTTTTCTAATGCAGCTGAAAAGCACAGTTGGTATTTCTGGTGACCTGTATATTGGAATGACGGAGTAAAATGCCAACTGCTGTCTAGTAATCAGAGAAGTGCATGAGGGGTGAGAGATACAAGTGGGAGTGAATGAATGGAAGTAGATAGATTCTGGTTGTCTCTACTAGACCCTCCTTGAACACATGCAAGGAGAAACTCTGTTTGACAGACTAACCATCTGAAGATTCTGGATGCTCCAATAACTCTCCTGAGGAAAATGAACACTTTGCAGGATAAAGAAAGGTGTAGTTAATACTGGAGGAAGGTTCTTTCTACCAGGAACTGCCTCTTCTCCAGGGCAGGCAAACAGACCAATACTGTGAGAGTGTGTAGAAGGTGGCTCAATGAGTCATGGCAATCTAAAACTTGGGATACATGCTGAGAGCTGTGCTACTTGTCATGACCAGACAGATACCAGTGTGATGGCCAGGCAGGACAGCACAGTATATGGGATCATGCTGTTCCAGGTTAGTCTGCCACAGGCTGACTAACCTTCCAGTTGCTCACCCAATGGGCAGAACACAGTGAAAACAAAGCCAAAGAAAAGTTCAAATGATTCATGTTAATTTATGGGTACTTATCCGAGTTCACTGTATAGTCCAAATTTTTGGAAGTTCACTCCTTATGAACTAGTTTGGGCATAGAAAAGTAGCAAAAAGACATTCACTAGCTTATATACATAGCCGCCCACCCCCCCTCCCCCAAACAACTGATTTTAACAACTGACATGGTAGAAGGATTTCAATCTATATCCTTCTTATGGAGAATTCCAACCCAGATTTATTATAAGCCAGAGTAAAACAACTGAATGCAACATGCATCTTTTAAATCTGAGGGGGGAAAAATCCCAGCCAAATCCAGAATATATTTGTTCTGTTTTATCTTCACATGTGAGTAATTTGTCTCATACTTTAACCACAATGAAGCAGTCATAATTTCCAGTTAACCTATATAATTTTCCTTTAAAATACATGTAAAGTATGTTAGGCTTAACTCACCTCTTTGGTATGATTGTAACCTCATTAATCTCAGAGAAGCCACTTTCATTGAGGTAGTATTAAAGCAAGGAGAATCAATTTGGGTTTGTTTTTTTTTTTAGCAGCACAGAAAGACTAGCTCATTGGGGACTCATCTGCTACTTAGCATACACAGATGTTGCAGTGATCACATTGCTCAGGTAGACAGACTTTGGGTAGCCTGTAGTCTGATAATTTGAATCCTAATGACAACATGCATAAAGTTCAACCAAGGCAAAATTAATAAAGCATTATTCAGTCCCTTAGGTAGGACTTGCAGCTTTCACTGAATAGCCAGTGTGGTAAGACCACACCAGCTATCTAATTTAAAACTATGTAAGTAAGCTGCAGTAGCTACAGCACTGTCCTTGGTTCTGAGCTACATTTATATGATCCATGAAAAGTACTGGTCTTTAAACTTCATAGCTGTCAAACCAGCACTTAAATAAGCTCTACAGTTTGCAAAGACATTGTATATGAGATACATAAACCGCAGCCATTTTTAGCCTATTGTCCAAATTAAGACCCTCTTCATCATGTCATGTATTCCAAGGCAGCACAATTTTAAACAAAGATGTCTTCAAGTTTTCATGTAATCGCTGAGAAATTAACAGAACCAGCATTACAATCTAACATACTTCTCAGAGTTGCCCGCTTGGCAAATACTTTGATCAATTACATCAAAGTGAAATGGGGTGGAGCATCAGCTCGATTCACAGCCCCCTAGCCACATCCCATGGAATAATGTAAAAAGACAAACAGAGATGTATATTGCAGCTTTATGGTCACAGTAACAACAGTATCTCATGGAAGTCCCTGTGTGTTCTGCACAGTTGAAATGCGATTTCTTCTTACAATATTTGTCATTAATGTTCAAGGAAAATGCAGTTGCAAGAAAAGACATGCTTGAGACTGCAAAATACTTACTGATGGCTAATTGCTGAAGAATTTATTCAGGAAAAATCCTCTTAAAACAGAAAACAGTATTTTTAAGCTACTGAGGGCATTAGAATATGTGATTATTTGCTGAATCAGAAATAACTAAAAAGAATTGTTAAAACGCCAAGGGATTTCTCTTATATGCACCTGAGTTTTTATTAAAATACAGTGATATTTATTTGGTATTTCATTTAGTTCTTTTTGTTGGATTATTCTTGGCTTCCTCCCAACTCCCCCCTCCCCCAGTTTTCAGTCTTTCTTTCAGATTCCCACCCATTCATGTAAACCTAAAGTGGACAGCACAAAATGTTGATTACTGAATAATGATCTTACCTTAATAAAACAGTCCCCACATAAATCTCCCCAAAAGCTATCATTTATGTGTTTGTTTCTACTTCTTAACTAAATTACTTAAAAATCAGACTTTATTAATGAGCTGTTCAGCATTTAAGGCTTTACTATAAATGGGCAAACATGAAAACTGAAAAAAATCCATCAAATTTAAAAATAGCTCAGCACATAAATAATTAGAAGCATTCCTTGGCAAAAGAGAAAGGAAAGCCTAGATAAATCAGGATTATATGTAAGACAATCTCTTAAATGTATTTTTCTTTATTTGTCTGATTTAAAGAGATGAAGACTATACTTCATTATATGTCTTTATAAAGCTGATAATACTTGAGCCATAGTATTAACTACACACTCATCTGGAAGTATTAGAAGCCAAATATGAAAACCACACTACTGAAAGTTTATCTTTATCTTCTTACTTCTTTGTAAGATAGCAGTCATATAACAAATTTATCAGAAAATAAACAGTTTGAACTCCTCTCAGGGTTTCACATTTGTCTTTGCAGATACATGATACAAAGAACCATTCTAAACAAGTCTTGTAAGCATGTACTGCAAGTTGTCTTCTGTTGTGTTGTATGAATGATCCCAGCTGCCACCATGATTTGATTTTATAGCACTTCCTGCAATGAAAATAGGTGCTTTTTTATGTACATGGTGGACGAAAATGTCCAGAAGAACTAAGTACATGCAGGAATGGGGCTTCCCTCACCCTCTCCCCTTAAATTAGAAATTCTTACATAGTAAAATGAATCTTCCTAGGGTAAGTATGTATTGGAAATACATGATTCCTTTGTAAATATGGCCTAGTCTAACTTAAAGATAACTACTTTTTCTGTCACCAAAAGGCTAAAAAGTACAAACACAGCACTGAGACCATTCCTGGTTAAAATTGTGGCACATATTTATAAGGAAACGTTTTCCTCTTTCAAAAATTCAGCTTGAAGCTACCTTTGTTTTGTCCTTGAGGTGAGGAATCTGGATGCAAATCAGTGTTAAATAATGGGGCTTCTGAAGTGAGAAGTCAGTACCTTAGTCAGAGCTGCAATTCTCTGAGCCAGTTCAGCCTCTACTTCAGGTAAGGTTTCAGCCTTCCTCATTGTCTGCTGCAGCTTCTGCTCAGCCAGCTCTAGACGCTCTTGCAGCTGTCTGTTTTTGTCTTCCAGCTGAAGGCCAAAGACAGATAAACAGGTATTAAAAAAAAATAAATCAAAATTAAGATTTTTTCCTTCCCTTTCTAAGGTATCACTGAAACTCACTAACAGGCAAGGCATCCCACAGCCTGAGAAAGCCAACTGGAGAGATATTAACTCAAGGATGGAACAATGTAGGCTGCCAGTCTTACTAGAGAGAGGCTCAAGGATCACACTACAGTGAAGAAAAGGAGTTGTAAAATGGCACCAATTAAGATGAAAAAGCTCCTTTTTCAATGTGGTATCGATGCAGTATTATTTATCTGAGCAAAATAATAGTACTGGTGCCAATAAAATGAGAATTTTCTAAATGGAAATATTGAGCCCATCTGGCAGAAAAGTTTTATGCATGAGTTAAAATGGGAAAGAAGTACAATTCCTACAAGATAGCAACTGAACAAGTTGCCAAACAACTTTCTGAAAGAATTACAATCATATATTAGGAAAAATTAAAACCGATATTTCATTCATTTCATCTCAATCTCATTTTACAGAGGTGAAATTGATTACTGTGATAACTACCAAAGAGAAATAGGAGGACTTTTTATAACTGCAGCATTTTCCGGCCTACTGAGATGCACCACACAATTAAGAATTTTTGAATGCCTTAATGAGTGTTTGCTTCTTTCTTATTCAATCCAGGTAATACAAGAACATAATGAAACGGGTGATTTTAGGTTCTTTTTTAATCATTCAAAAAGGCTTTTCACATTGCAATGCTGCAAATCAACTTTAGGTCTGACCATACCTAAGACTACTTCTTTTGGTCCCTGCTTTGAGTAGGCAGAACTCTGCAGCACAGCATTACATTGACAGCAATAACAATTCAGATGCATCTACCTTGCTTTTCCATTGTTGGGTGGTTTTTTTATCCCTGACAATTGAAGATGCCTCAATTTAGTCTAAGGAAGCTGGCAGTAGTTGGAGAGTTTGAGTTCTGATGGTTTAATTTCTCTGAAGTGGTAGTCACATACATATGTACACACACATACAGAGGCATGCGTGTGTGTAAATATATCTGCATACAATTATAGAAGCAGAGATTATCACATCACGGAGGCTAATTTCCTATATAGCAGTTTAAATTACTTAAAGACATGCTAGGTGAAAAAGGAGTCTGATACTGAGGCTGAGTTTGAATTATACAGTATGAATTATATTCATTTCTTGCCAGTTTTCAATTTATATTGTATTCAAATTACAAAGCAGTGTTTTTTGTTTACATTCCAGTTTTGGACTCACTGTGGAAACAATGAACCAAGAGAGAAAACTGCTGTCACATTACACACTTGTTAAAAACATATTCACAGATCATTCAGCCTTGTAAAAATTTATTTGCACTCTACTGATACATGGAATTATTAGAATATATCATATACAAATTTTGATTATTCCCACAGAAGGGATTTTTTTTTAGCTCAGACTACTTTATTTTTTTAATAAAACTCCAAAATTGTTACATAAGAAGCAAAGATATTGCATTACTTAAGGTATACTACTGTTTGTGCTTATTCAATACAGTATCAGAAAATAGTTATTTTTTGACATTGAATGTATACATTGAAGTTGTTATTCACAGCTGTTATAGTAGCTGATATGAAACTTGGAGATGCTGAACAATTTAGGGATTTTTAGATTAACTGATCTGTTGATTCAAAATTAACAGATTAACCTAATAAAAATCTGCTACAGTAAATCTGCCCCCTTTCTTGCTTTAATTTTCATTGTGTACAAAGAAAGCAACTGACTAATGCAGGTACCACACCTGACGTAGGATGGCTTCCTTGTTTGCCAGTTCATTTTCTAGCTTATCATTCATGTCATGTATGGAGGTGGATTCTCTCTGAGCACTGAGGTAGCGCTTCTCCAGTGTAGTTATTCTTTCTTCCATATCTTCCTTTTGTGCCATTGCCTAATGTGACAAAAAAGACCCCATAAAGAACAATGCACTTAAAATGCTACATAATTTTATACCAGTTTAATTTTCATGCTAACAGTAGACAGGGGTGTAAGGTATGCACAACAGTAAATCTTTGGTTTTAAAGAGAATTTATTTTCTTTTATATTTCTTGCAACTACGGTATAGTAGCTGTTGAATACAGGAAACAGAAACAAACTTCACCTTTTTTATACTTTTCTAGTTTCTATATTTTTCACTGCAAAAAATCATAGCAAACACAGCTTTCATTTACTTGTTTGCTTCTTAAACAACAGCAAGCTCGATGAGAAAATATAAAAAGTAATTAGTTACATAATAGAAACAGTGTAGAAATAGTACAGTGACACAGGGAAGAAAGGGTATATGCACATTCTTACTCTTATTCCTGGGTTCTGTTAAAACTTTAATCTGATATACATTTATCAAGCATCCTGTGAAATTTCAGGAAAACAATTGACCATGACGTTGGATTCATAACATATGGGTATGCTATCCATATGTGTTACAGGTAAGACTCCTTTAAAATCTTGAGCTGGTTTTATTCATATTTTAAAAGCTGCCTTCACTGAAGTCAATACCTATAATTTACCTAGATTATTCATTTCTCTTCAATTATTTTTGGTGAAAGTAGAAAATTTTATTAAAGTTGTGTCTAGCTCTTGAGAAGACTTACACATTACCACATAACCTTTCACCATGAAAATACTTTCTGAAAAACATGTCTTACATTATTTTACATTATGAAAGCAGTGTTTAAGTGAGATAATTTTTTGAGACATAATGATCCTATATACATTTTCAAATAGTTAGTCCTAAAATGGAGCATATTAAGGTGATCTTGAACATTGCTGAAAAAAATAACATAAAAACCAGTAATTAAACAGGTAATTTGTTAAAATACACAGGAAAACAAATTTCAATAAATTATCCAAGTTACACTAAACCCTAAACTACCCTTTTCTTATTGCAGATATTTAATTTTCAGCATTTGGGATGACTATCTTTTGGGGCTGTATGAAATAATGACAGGCACTTCCACCTTCACAAATATGTTTCACAATGGATTTTGCACTGGCATTTGGTAATTATTCTACATGCAGATGTATTAGTGGCCACTTCACTTAGAAAGAAAAAAAAGCAAGTAAGATTGTACCTGGTGTGAGAGAAACAGCAAGTGGCAATCAAGTGTCTGAGAGAAAGCAATATTTACGAAAAGCTAAATAGAGTGGGGATATTGGAATCTCCTAGAGACCTAATGTAGCAGTGGTGGAAAATGAGAAACACATCATAGCATCATAGAATTGTTCAGGTTGGATCATCAAGTCTCTACGAGCATCAAGTCCTACCATAAACTCAGTACGACCACCAGGTCCTCAAGTGTCCTAATGTTTCTTGAACACTTCCAGGGATGGTGACTCTGACACTTTCCTGGGGAACTTGTTTCAGCGTTTGACCACCACTTCAGTGGAGAAATGTTTCCCAATATCCAATTAACTCCCACTCCTGGCAAAACTTGAGGCCATTCCTCTCATCTTGCCACTTGATACCTGGAGAACAGACTCGCTGCAACTTCCTTTCAGGTAATTGTAGAGAGCAATAAGGTCTCTCCTGAGCCTCCTCTTCTCCAGGCTAAATAAGCCCAGCTCCCTCAGCCGCTCCTTACAGGACTTGTGCTCAAGACCCTTCACCAGCCTTGTTGCCCTTCTCTGGACATGATCCAGCACCTCAGTGTCTTTCTTCTAATAAGTGGCCCAGAACAGGACACATTATTTGAGGTGTGGTCTCACTAGAGTCAAGTACGGGGGGACAATAATTTCCCTGGTCCTGCTGGCTGCACTATTTCTGATACAGGCCAGGATGCCATTGGCCTTCCTGGCCACCTGGACACACTGCTGGCTCATGTTCAGCTGGCTGTCACCTACCATCCCCAGGTCTTTCTGCTTGGGCCATTTTCCAGTCACTCTTCAGGCAGCTCGTAGTGCTGCCTGTGGTTGTTGTGACTCAAGTGCAGGACCCAGAATTTTGCCTTACTGAACCTCATTCCATTGGCCTCAGCCCTCTTATCCAGCCTGTCCAAATCCCTCTGTAGAACCTTCCTGCCCTCCAGCAGATCAACACTCCTGCCCAGCTTGGTGTCATCTGCAAACTGACTGAGGGTGCCTTCAATCCTCTCATCTAGATCATCAATAAAGATATTAAACAGGACTGGGCCCACTACCAAGTCCTAGGGGACACCACCAGTTATTGGCCCCACCCTCTGGGTCCCGACATCCATCCAGTTTTTCACCCAGTGAAGAGTGTACCCATCCAAGCCATGAACAGCCAGTTTCTCCAGGAGAATGTCATGGGAGACAGTGCCAAAGCCTTTGCTAAAGTTCACGTAGGTAACATTCACAGCCTTTGTTTCATCCACTATGCAGGTTAATTTCTCATAGAACAAGATAAGGTTGGTGAAGCAGGACCTGCCTCTCGTGCTTCTGTGCTGGCTGGGCCTGCCTCCCTGGTTGTCCTGCATGTGCCATGCGACAGCACACAGGATGATCCACTCCGTGACCTTCCTGGGCACTGAGGTCAGGCCGACAGACCTGTAGTTCCCTGGATCCTACATCAGTGAGAACTAGCGTTTGTAACAATAAGAATTATATAGTACTCAGAGGATGCAGAGTAAGAAGACAGAAAAAGACTTTGATCCTGTGCCAAGCATCAGAAACTGTGAAGGAATGTTTCTTCCAGAATAATAGAAATAACAGGTTAAATATATGCAGACAAATTCATATACATACACACATATACATTAATCCATACGAAACACCTATATTATAGGAAGCAGTGTAACAGAAAGATAACTAACACTTACTAAAAGAGATTCTAGAAGCCAACCATCCAGATATATTGAGAACTGCCTAAGAGATGATACTGTGGAGAATGCTAAGTAGCACCACAAATTAACAGAGAGGAAAGGGAAGGAAAATTAAATTGCATTTTCATTTACTGAGAGAAAAGAATAGATTTCTAGTACAATTTCTTAATTTTCTGTCTCCTATGTTTAAGGGCTTTCATCAGTGCTCGAATTTAGCTTCCCATATGCATTGGTCTCTATCAGTTTGTAGGGAGTATCACAGGAACAACAATCAAGAAATGAATGTGGTCAATTTCTTACCTCTCTAATGTCTCTCTGATATTTACTGTTCATTTCCTCTGTTTTAATGAGCTCCTTTCTTGTGGTCTCTGCTTCCTGCTCTACCTCTCCTACCCGGGAAGACAGTGCAGCCAAACGTTCCTTCATTTGTGCCATTTCATAGTTTTGCTTTTCCAGTAGCTCCTGAAGTTCAACAACTTGACTGGCTTCATCATTTGAGTCTATTGAGCCATTTGATAGGCGCTGTTAGTGGAGAAGTGACATTATTGATTACTTATCTTTTAACATGGACTTTAACTAGAGAATTTCTAAAACAAAGATTTTTTTTTAAATTACCAAAGTAACTAGGACGGCAAAAACATATGTTCATCATAGATAAAACAGGTATAGTTATAAAAATATAGCAAATTATTAATTCATAACAATGAATTCTAGAATATAGCCTCGTATAGAGACGTAAACACTTGCATCCAGAGCAGAATACTACACAATAAAAGCTTTAGTTTGACATTGACTATTTGAGTACAGATTACAACACTACTCCTAAAAAGCACCAAATTGCATGCGTTCATCTTAGCTAAACTTACATAGCATTTTAACTTAAATTCCATGTCATTGACAAAATAGGTCACACTGCAGACAGGAATACTAATAAATCGCAAAGTCACTGAACCAGAAAGGGTTTTCAGTCTGGACAGCATACTGGTTAGGTCTACATTAGAAACAAGTTCTGTTGAAGTAATTTATGTGCTGCTGAAAGCCCTGGTATGAATACAGTCATAAAGAAACCAAAACCAAACCCAAATAACCCTAACATTCCAGAATGCACACTGCATTTTGAATATGATCCCAGGAATATGATTTATATTGCAAATAAATGATTTCAGAATGGAAGTGTCAAAAAATACAGAAATCTTCTCACAAATTCAAAGAACATTACTCATTTAGTGGCTTTAACAACATTCTTTTTTTGAATGAACCATAAAATGAACCCAGATCAAGACCACCTTTTGAACAAAATTACTTTACCCTAAAATTCATGACATCAAATAACTCAGTTCCAGAGTTGTATTCTTTATACTAGTTAATTATATTATAGATATTTTATGTTACCTGCTGAACCACCATTAACTTACTTTCAGGACACAACAGTAAAATGATTGTAGCAAAACTAAAAACTTATTTACACTTAGTCGGATGTTTGGAAAGTTTTCAATTAGTTTACTTGAATCAAAACCCTATTAATATGCAACAGTCACAAATGTAAACAAAATAGTACTCAAACAGGATAAAACAGTCAAGCCATCACACTTTATTCCATTTTGAAAATTTTTGGAAGCTGGAGTTTGGTTTTGGGGTTTTTTGTTTGTTGTTTATTTTGGGGTTTTGGGTTTTTTTTTTTTTTGGTTGGTTGGTTTGTTTTCCTGGTATATTGCCACATCAGATGAATAACTGAGAAATCACAGTCCATACTGAGGGTTTCAGAGATACTCTTACTTCATAAAAAAAGCTTCTACAGTCACCCAAATATAGTGAGCAAAACAGGAGAAGAAACAGAATGGATGGAATAATTGTCAAGTAAATCTGATGATAGTGATGGTAGTAACTACAATGGCACACTGCAGGGGAAGTCAAAGTTCAAAAAATATCCCACAGGACTAAAGGGTAATATGGATTACAGAAGAAATGCCTGGGGAAAATAAAAAAAAAAGAAAAAAAAAAGAAAAATCTTGAATTTCTTAAGGTCTGTGAAAATGGGGAAGGAAACTAAATGTTCCCTACCACTGAACAGTATGAAAAGGAAACCAACATTCCTAGTATCTGTTTTTCTTTCTTTCAAGATCCAAGAAGTACAGCAAGAAGACAATCTGCCACTTGTATAGTAGTATCAGCAGGGAGAAAGACAGCAGAGTGGAGCATTACACATAACTCTAAATCCCTCCTATATTGCTGCTCCTCTCTTGTATTCTCCCTGCCATGAGATAATAAAAAGAAAACCAGCTGCAGGTTGGTTTACTAGTAAAGAACTAGTAAAGAACTAGTAAAGAACTAGTAAAGAACTAGTAAAGAACTAGTAAAGAACTAGTAAAGAACGAACTAGGGTAAAAGGAATACCATGAGAAAGTGTGACACAGAATACTGTAGCCTCTGTTAATCCAATTCATATTGCCCTTCCATTTAAACCCTAGTAATAAATATACTGAAGGCAAACTGATTGGAGGTACACTTACAGATTAAAAAAAAAAAAAAAAAAAAAAAAAAAAAAAAGGAACCCAA
>JAWWMO010000043.1:39388167-39474952 GCA_035047845.1 Dendrocincla fuliginosa
GAAGGCAAACTGATTGGAGGGACACTTACAGATTAAAAAAAAAAAAAAAAAAAAAAAAAAAGAGCAAGGACACCAGACTGCAGCAGTTATCAACAGAAAAGGTAAAATTGTCCAGGATTGGATAGTAAAGTTCTTCTTGATTTTGTAGAAATAACTTTACATTCATATGCAGTGTATGCATATACATGAGAACCTAATTTTTTTGAAGACAAATCCCAAGATCAGTAAAAAGCACCTCCAGGTGATGTTTTCTCTCCAGCTGTAAAACATCTGACACAAATATGTTTGGTCTAAATACTAATGACTAGTAATTAATTATGTATTTGGTACTAGAATTTAATCTTAAGAGAGTGGTGAGAAGAAAAACAACGTCTCAGGGTTATCTCAACAATCTATAGCAGAGACAGGACTTAATATCTTGGCAGAACTCCTCATCTGTGCTTCTTAGTTTTGGTAGTACAAGCACAGGTCATTCCCATGATGCCCAGGTGCATAAGTATTCTGAAGCTCTGTCCAACCATGAGGTACCTTTTAAAAGTAATCTTAAAAATTCAAAAGTCTGGTCTTTCAGAATTCCTAAAGCAAATTAGTATTTCTATAGTGTAAACATGGGGTTGTGTGGTTGAGGTTTTGTGCGAAAGTTTTTGTTAACCCTAAAATTGTGGGCCTTATTTCTACTCTTTATTGCTCTCTCAATTCTTTTTTAAGGAATACTGGCAAGTTCATTGCACTATAAATCCTTAGTGTCAAAATTGAGATCATTAACAGGTTCTTAAGTCAGTATAACATCATTGTGGTTTTTGAGAGCTCATACTGAACAAACTGCTCTCAGGCTCTTCTAATGTCCAAGGGCACTATCTTTGTGTGGCTTTCTACCTCCAGCACATGCTATGACCCAGATGACATGTCAGAATGAAGGCATCTTTAAAACCACAAAAACTTTTGTAAAAAACACTCAATTTGACATGTATTTTTACTGATAAACAACATAAAATCTAACACTAAAATGCCTTTTCAAAAGTCTGCATGTAGTACGTTCTATTTGCTAACTATGAAAAGGTTCATTTGCCCATATAAATATTGTAAATGTATGTAAACAAAGAAGGCAGGATTATGCAAGCTCTCTCTTAACCCTATAATGTGCCTATAATGTGTTAGGGGCTTTTTTTTTTTTGGCAGTATGAGGTTGGGCAGGAAAACAATCTAAGGCATACACTAAAAATAGAGCAATGGATACAAGCTAAGGCTAGTTAGCTGTCCAAACCAAACTATACATGCAGACTTGACCCTCATTTGCCTTGACTAACTCCTTTTTCTTCATAGCCTCCCCATCCTACTATTAAAAATAACTGTCCCAGCAACTCCTTGCAGTATATCATCCAGCAAAGGTCAGTCAGCTAGCATGGTGTCTGACATGTAAAATTCCCCTGCAAAATGACTCTTTTAAAGCTATGTTTTAACAGGCTTAATATGGAATAGTATGCAGGAGTTTCTATTGGACAAAAAGGAAAGAAAGCTTATATAACCAAAAGACAAATTGATTTACATGAAACAGACAAAGAGCTGATTTCTTGAAAAATTAAAAACCTAAGAGGTCTATTGAATTTTCCTTTAAACCATGCGTAAGTAATGCAGCTTCTCAGTAAAACAAATTCCCTATACCAGTGTTGAGCAGTAAGTATCAACAGTCTTTCGGACATACTGAGCTATTAGGCAGAACAGTACTTACAAGACATTTGCCTAGACGCTTTCTGAGAAAATATTGCATACTCTCCTAAACTTATTCCTTAAATTTATAAAGTCTTCTAATCCCAGCTGCAGCTTTTATCCATGTTTCCTTTCACCCTGAAAACTCCTCCCTTCCCCAGGTGTGTCAAGCCATCAATCTTGATTAAGTCCCCCTCAGCACAGGCTTCTTTAATTAGGTTTATCAATATTAATCCAGAAAGAGGTGACTAGAAAGCCCAAAAGACATCTACACTGAAAGCAAACCCACCATCCGCCTATCAAATATATTTTGTGTCTGAAGTCTATTATTTCTCTAATTCAAAATGTGCACACTTTGGGGCAAGGATCACTAATTTTTATACATCACTCCCATTACTTTTGAAACATCATAAATTATGACTTCACTCAGAAAACAGACATACAATATGTTCTTATGGCAAACTTTCCCTAAGTTACAAACACCCCTTTGATGGTTGGTGTTCAATCACTACTAATTCCTCTTTTTAAATGGTTCTTCTGAGGCTCCATATGTCCTGGTTTCACTCCTTTCTCTGCCATTCCACTGCACTACCAGTTGAAAGGAAAAAATTTTTAATTTCTTAATTCAAAACAAAGAAGTGCAGGGGATATAAATTAATAAGTAAAAACTGAAACTTGAAATTTTCTGCAGTTTTCTATTAATCACACAAAGGGATCAGAAAATCCAAAAATAATCAGGTCCAAAATTGGAACTGATTCTGGCAATTGCTCTGACAGACACTTGTTACTTTTATTAACTGTATTTGATTTGCACTCTGAACATTTTACCACTTGTGTTTGCCTTGGCAAAAAAACCTTTTTACTCCAACAGGATACAATGTCTAAAATTGTTTTCACAGATTTTAGTATTTATAGCTGACTGGCATTTGATTTAATTATGAGAAAGAAAAATGTGATTCTTAAATAAGTTGACTGTGACTGCCTGAGGTATATTACAAAGCAAAACAGTCCCAGCTGTTTAGTTCTTGTAAAAAGTAATTATATACAGCTCTGAGTTCCTCATAAAATGTAACATTATTTATTTAGTGGAACAAGGTCTTTGTTGCACCAAAAGTACCAGACTCTTTTACCTATCCTGGTGTACATATATATATATATGTTTCTATCTGATTGAAATATTATTCTGAAGGGGAGGGAACAACTATGCTGATGAAACTGCCCTTCCTATGGGTAGGAAGTTATGGTACGCTAGTTAGAAAAAGTAGGTAACCACACAGAACTGCTTAAGAAGTTTAATGGTACAGTTATGGATCTTGGAATAAAGAAGAGTACCCTTAGTAGGCTACAGGTTTCATAGGGACATATGAACTATTAAAAATAAACAAATAAAGGCACAAAATAGGACCAAACAGGCTTCATATTTTACTAGTAATTACAGGCTGCAGTTAAAAAATTGCAGCAATAAAGTTTAAAAATAGAAATGGGGTGCTTCCAAGGAGAAACACGCCAATTTACACTGCACTTAAACACATAGCTTTCATGTCTACAGTGTAACTGAAATCCACGCTGAAGTGGATTTGTCAAGCAGGAAACTTCCTATACATACATGGCATCTTTGAGGATAATAATAGTCATCCCCAAGGCCAGTTAATCTCTGATAAAACTCCATTAACTTCAGAGGAATTATAGTAATGATTTCTTACATGTTTGAAAATGTGGCACAGAATTTAGGAATAATCTCCTATATGAGAGGGAAAGAAGCAAGATGTAATCAAAACTGAAAGGGACACTTTAATGGTGGACATCTCACCAGCAGGTCCACTGTTTTCCAAAGCTACTTCAATCCTTCCCAGTTTGCATATGATCATTTCTGAAAATACTCTCTTTTACTTAGCAATTCAATTTGCATGGTTCTTATAGAACCTGAAATAAATGCCAGTATGAAATAATGAGTTTATTTGGAAACAAACTACTTATTCATAGTATCTTATTTTGGGGGGTTCAGCAAGCACCACTTTAAAGTTAAAGCAAAAAAAGAGAGCACATCTACTTCCTATTAACATCTGACACTCATTCTTATTTCTTGCTCCAACTACATATGGTTGATTGAGCATAAGACTCAGACAAAGGTTCAGGCATTGCAATATGTCTTTAAATATGCCAACCTAAATTGTTTTTATTAGCATAGAAGTTTTCCGGACATAATATTCTAGAAGCACTTAATTAAAAAATATTGTTAGTAATGTGTTACTTTAGCTTTCACTACTCTCATTAATGTTTAAATATGCAGATTTCTTAAAGGATGGATAGTCTTATTTCCATGTAGTTCTGCTTGTAAGTAATGGAACCCAATGGCTCAAGACATATCTTGCAAAGAAAGTGGAAAACTAGAGATTTTCAGCTAAGCAGTGTGGTTGTATTTAAAAGCACATGTGAGTGGGTTGTTCACTCTTTATCAAAATTTCACAGATATGTCTGCGAGTAAAATTTTGCAAAGAAGAGGAAAGCAGCTGAACAGTATTTCTTTATGTTTCTCAACCACATAGATTACTCAAAGAAAAGTATACACATAAAATAAACCACAAAACACGTAAAATTAATACTTGCAGTGCAAGTGAACCCTTGTAAATTGCATTGCCTATAAGTAATGATAAGTTCTACAAGTATGACTTATGCCACTGTTCATCATATGGCATTAGACAAAAATGCCCAATTAGAGATCCAAGCAGCAGCTCTACTCATTGCAGCTTCTGCCAAACTTTATATTATACCTTCATTTTAATTCAAGAATTCTGAAGCAAGAGAGGAAGACATTCAACTTGGGTTTTATCAATCTGAAAACTAAGGATGAGAAGAAAATCTTCTTTCTAAATCAGTTCCTACCTTTTTTTTTCTCTTTCAACCATAAGCAGCAAATACTTGGAGTGAATTCTGCATACGGATTTCCTACTGCAAGAGTGCTAAGTAAGAAAAATGCTCTTCACTTCTCTCTATACAAGCACGGACATGAATTTGAAGAGTCTCTCAGCAGCACAAAGGAAAGTTCCTTTTTTCTAGTTTTTAGATCTCTGTCATCCTCCCACGGAGTATTTTTGCAGCAATGTTTGCATATATGCCCTTTCACATATATGTGCCACTACACCTTACTCTTCTGCATGTAACATGCAAAGGATCAGTCAGCAGCACATGGTGCCCTTAATTGTAGCATTATGGAAAAAATGCCAAGAAAAGTTTGTTACAAGTTATGGTCTAACTGAATATGCTATCAAAGACCAAAGACCTGCCCATTAGCATTTTTTTTCCATTTAAAGAAGTTAATTAATTATTTTATACTGGTTTCAGCAGGCAGACAATACTCTACAAGGATGCCCCATAAAATATTCACATTACTAAAATCTAATGCCTGATTATTTATCATACTGATTGTGTTTGATTTAATGAAAACTAACATTTTATACCTTCTCATGAACCTTTTGCCCTGGCTCCATTCCTTCAATATGTTCTGATTCAGCAGACCCTTCACCAGCTGCCATTTTCCTTTGAATGTGTGCATTTTGTTCGCGCAAAGCTATGATCTGAAAAAGAAAGAAAATAAGTGGTCAATGTACGTATAAGAAACCATAAAACCACTGAGCAGGTAATTTGTTAAATCTATTAACAATTCAGTGCTATTCTGGCCATTCAGATCACTTGCAAAACTATGTCTGTACCTGTAGAGAGGTTTAAAACCCAGACATATGAATGATGTCTAAAGGCCATTAAGAATACAAAGGAATCTATAAATGACACAATAGGCAGCACTGTCTTGTCTCCTCTCCTTAGTTTTTGCTAGGATACTTTTTCTCTTTTAGCTTGAAAGATGAAAGAGTAGTTAGCCATTCATTTTTTTAATACTCTGAGGACAAGACTCATTCCTTTATATAGATTTAAATGGATGCCAAACTGGTGTCATAGGAAAACAGTACCAAAAGGCTATGAATCAAAACCGAGTAAATCAAAGTGCTAGTTTTCTGTCAGCTTGCCATCTGTTAGTAACAGAAACATACGTTTTACATGTTTTTTGTTAAAAAAACATGTACATTAACAGCCTCCACTGTGCTATTCGTTGACCATTTTAGCACATATACAAGTAGGTTTTATTGTATTTAAATTATTGGTTATTTGTTGCTAGTGTCTCTAAAAGTCCTATGCAGCAACCAGAAAATAAGCTGCTTCTCTCTGACTTTGTTGCTTACTCGCAGGCAATACACAGGAGGGAAAGATTCAAGTCCTAAATTTTTTTTACACAGTATACTATGATAAGTTGGAAGATCTGACTAACATAAAACATTTATTTTGTTAAATTGCACAGTTAGATCTCTCTGTACTGTTTTGTTTTCATGAGCACATACAGGAAATGAGTTACTTAATGGATAACCTTTTCTATTAAACATGGTAGAACACTAGTAGGATGTTTAGGTGACATTTTTGGAAAGCTAGTGTAAATTTAAAGGCTTCTGTCATTGTATTGTGTCTTCACAGATGCTGAATGAGAAACACCCTAAAAGACTGTCCTGTCTTAGAATACAAAACCATGGATTAAGAGGGAAGATTTACGGCAGTACTACCTGTTAAGTTTGTGCAGTGGCCAAGATTTTGTGGGACATTTAATTTAGTTCTAATTTATATTAAAATATATTTATTTTTGATCTGAATAATTGAGTTTAAAATGTGGGTTTTTTCCAATGTGTTTTTTTAAGCTATGTTTAAGTGCTGATTGTAAAGACTTTTTGAATCTCTCTGACCAACATTTGAAATCTCAGGGACACACCACTTCAAACAACTTTTCCTTAATATAAATTTTGAAAACTGTTGTAATATGAGTCAGGTTGATTCACTGCTCACTAAATTCCAAGTTACAGCCCTTGCAGAAGTCATGTGACTCCTACAGATTTCAGTGCTGTGACTAAACTTAAGGGTAACACTTCACCCAAGGCAATTACAAGAAATGAGTGGGAATAAAACTGTCTGACAAAACCTGTGTCTTTTGGGGTTGTGCAAATACTCTGACCTTTAAAATATTTTGCTTAAATGAGGGAATTATGTCTGTCTTAAATAACAGAAAAAGATTTGTATGATCTCATTAGCATAGACTAGCTTTGTACATATTAATCAGTAATTTAATAATTGTGGGTTTTTTTCTGAACAGCTTCACTCATTTTTTTTTCTTTAATGCAAATCCTTAGCAGGCCTTCAGCTCAATAGGAATGCTGTTTAAACATATTCCAAAACAGTTTAATTTTTCTTAGCCCCTACCACCACTTTCCAAGTAAGAAAATACGTAAATTTTAAAAAGAAATCAACTGTCCCTTCCAAGCAAAAGGCAAATAAAAGAATACAATATTAGCAGGTATCATTATTTGGAGGGATTTGCTGGAATTTTTAATATTTGGGAACAATCCCTTTTCCAAAAATCCATCACCATTAAACCTTCTTGTTTCAATGATTTTATCACTGTAATGAATGCACAGCAAATATACACAGGAACAACACAGAGTTTGAAGTTTGGCATGTCTTAAAAGTTTCAGCTCCAGGGTAGTCATCAGATAACAGATCTAAACTGTGAAGAACCACACAGCTAACTTGTTTTCATACTTGTTCTGTTCTTGATTTAAAGAACATATTAAGTTGAATTAATGCTCCCAAGGGAGCATGGAAACCCTCCAGTGTCTTACAAATAAACAAGAATTTTTGCTTTTCACTTTGTTGAAGCAAAAAGTTTTTCATTGTTATCATAACTCTTTTTATTACTTACTTATTTCTTACTTAACTTTCGATAATATGCAAACTATTTGCAAATGTGCTAATTCCATCAGTGAACCATTTGTGTAACTTTCTAAAAAGGTAGCCAAAACAAGGCACAAGGGATGATGATGATGATGAAATAAGTGAAGGTGAAGACAGGGATAACTAAATTTTTTCCTGGGTAGACTCTGAATCTTCTTCTTTTTTAATGATTATTACAACAGCGGATAATGACAATATCAGAGATGTAAGTAAGAAAATGATTGCTCAATGTGGATAAAATTCAGTAATACTATTTTTGAGAAATGCCTATTTGATCTATTGATGCTCACATGTTTATGATATCCAGCTTCAAATATCTACTACAAAACATGTCCACAGACAGCTTTTTAAGCACCTACATAGTATCTAACACTCTAAGGTTAAATTCTTAATGGATTACATGCCAAGTTCTTTTTTAAAAAGGAAAAGGTAATATTCTTAAAGATGGCATCATAGCTGCTCAAAACAAACCAAAACAATCCACCCTCAAGAGAGATTAATAGAAGTAAATGTGGATAAATATCATTACTCTATATACTATTGTTACACCCAAATCTGGACAATCAACCTAAACATTCACGTCCAAATACCTTCTAAAGTATGATCAAATATATAATGTATTTTTTCCTTACCAGCTACTAACTGTGAACCTCAAAGGATGAGATTCTGTTTACAAAATCACACTATTTAGCACACTTGACATGGACCACAGCAACACCTTTCAATGTGCCTCTAAACAAGACTGTAAAATTTCAAGCCTCTCCATAGTTAAATCTAAAGATAGCTTCCTGTCACAAGTCTAAATTTGTCTCCCTGGTTTTTGTCCAAGTCAGCAGAACAGAAATGTTCTTTTTTTTTTTCTTGATAGAGAAAAATGAAGCAATCATTGTCAGTTTAAGACTAAAATGTAGAGTATTACTTTTCTAGTTGGGCCTTTCTAACTTTCATAGCTTAAGCCCGTGAAAATACGCTCTAACCTGAAGAGTTCCTTTAGCTTGTTCTCTTCTCAAAAGGCACGTTGATCTTACTTTTGTATGTTAATTTTATGACTGGCAAGTGACATCAAAACTTTAAAGGATTTCCATTGTTTTAGATTCTGGCTTCCAGATGTCAAAGGTACTTTGAAACACATGGCTCAATTTCTAGAGTCCTACTCTGTCATAATAATTCTGAAAAAAAAACCTTACACAACTTCTGCTGTTTTGTCTCAACTCTGAAATAATTTCAATATTCCTAAAGCCCATCTTTTGGAATTGCAATTTTGGTAAATATCCCCACTACAATACCTACATAAAATCCCTCCAAAATCTTAGCAGAATTCGTGTCCATTATAGACAGCATGGAACACTTTTTAGGAAATTAGGATTCAACAATTCAGACTCAAAATCTGAACTGGTCTCCAATTCTATAGATGGCCAAATCTACGTATCATGCCTATACACTTAACAGGCTGAATCCAGGTGCTAAGGGAATATGAATTTCAAATATTAGAATAACCACAGAACAGAATAAGAAGACATAAGCCAGAACTGATTTAAAGAAGTATGTGACAGAACCATACCCATCGGCCATGTTGGTGAAAATCAAAATGTAGTAAGACAACAATTTCATAATGAATACAGATAACATGAGACTATAAATCAGTACGCAATAGCATAAATTCCATCTGTTTAGCAAGGGAAACAGTCTGATTACTAACCACAGTAGGACGGACATTAACATATACAAATGAAAGAAATAAAATATTCACATTGTTGTTGAAAAAAACAATTCTGTAAAGGACAACCAAAAAGGAAAGGACAAATCAGCACACAAAAATGGCAAAATGTGAACAAGGTTTAGTAGACAAAATCAAAATACACCGGAACACAGAGGCCATACTTGAAGATGCAATGGATTTATTCACAATACAAAGTCTCTCATGACATACAAAAAGAAAGAAACAGGAAAAGCATTACTCTACATGTTTACTGTGGGTATATTGCTAATTAATTAATTTAAAATTATTTGAGAGGTGTGAGATCAGCATCCATTTCTAAATACACAAAAGCCTAAATGACTCTGTACCTCTGCTGCTGAAACTTGAGTGGCCATTTGTTACCTCATTACAGTTTCAGGTAATTAGCTTTACTAGCAATACTTAATATACTTCTCTATATAGTGATAGGACAAGGGGAGATGCCCTTAAGCTGAAGGAGGATAGGTTTAATTAAATATTAAGAAGAAGTTCTTGACTTATGATGTTCCAGTGCATCACCACTTTATGAAGAGGTTGCCCAGACAGACTGTGGACTTCCCATCCCTGGAGGTGTTCAAGGCCATGTTGGATAAGGCTCTGAGCAACCTGGTCTAGTGGAGGACATTCCTGCCTGTGCTAGGGGAGTTAGAACTAGATGATCTTTAAGGTCTCTTCCAACCCAAACCTTTCTATGATTCTGTGATTCTACAGCAGCAACGAAAAGGAACTACCACCTTATTAGCAGTAATACTATTAACTTTTATTAGCATTGCCTACATTGGATCCATTTTTAGTTATGTGCTTGGTCTGTGCACTGTCATGCCATTCAAAAATCTCTTGACAGAACGTTGACCCTGTCTCTTTACTGCTGTACACAAATCTTAAGCATCAATGAGCTATTATGATATTTCCTCAGAGCAGTAGGTGTCTCACTGCAAAGCACACTTATGGTTCAGTGACGTGATGTTTTGGCTGCTTTCTGCCCTGGGTTTTGGTGTTCTGGGCCTTTTTGTGAGCACATACTAAAAGAAAGATGACTGCTATTTTGCAACCAGATATGTGAGAAAAAAAAGGGATTAATTTCTGATTTTCTTGATCAAATTCAAGACCATTAAGAAAGCAGTAAACAATCTAAAAAAGACCAAGAAACGTGTCAGAAATCCTTGTTTAGATACAACAAACATAAATACATGAAAAAAATATTTCTCTGTTCAAATACAAGTGAAAATTCCTCAGAGTTGGTGGAAAGGTATTAAATGCATTCCTTTTTCTGTTATGAATCATGGTGACATTTGGTCCATAAGTAGCACTGGCGACTTTGGGAAGGAAGGATGATAACTTTAGACAGGGAGAATGATTTTGTAGTTGAAAACTCAGGTGGGTTCAGGATCTGAAACTCTGAGATCATTACTGCTGGTGGTGTTACCTGATAGGATTTGGGGTGAATGAGAGAATACTGACCAGTTAGGCACCACACAAAATAATGCCCTCACCACTAGGCTTTCCCTGCAAGTGATCTGATACCTTCAGGGAGAAGCTGTTGTTACTATCAATGTATGTAATATTCTGTAAAATACAAAGATAGAATTCTGGGTACTTTTTCTACTCAAAGCAATTTCCTCGTTCCCAGTGCTGCTAATCTGTAAAAAGTGATCACTACCTATCTGACCCCAGCACAGCACATGGTCTACATACAGGAAAAATGTAGTTTCAGCCTTTTGCATCCTGTATTACCCAGTGACTTAGGGCAGAATTACAATAACTGAACTGAAAACTTTTGAATTTATCTGGCTGGCACACTGCAGCATAACTGAATAGCCAAAGTGTTGACTACTTAGATTAAATTGGTTAGCTGATTTCTTCTATAAATGCTGAGAGAGGAACAGCACCAGTGGGTCATCTGTGTCAAAAACTGGTGGGATTAACACCATGTGTCTATTTTCTCTTGACTGAATGGAAAACAGACTAGAGGACTCCATTATAACGGCTAAGTTAAAGCTAAATAAATACCATCAAAGAACTGAAGAAATTCCAGAAATAACGCAAATTATGAAGAAAAAGCATTTCTACAATGCACACTAACCTGCTCCTCCCACTTCTCAGACACAGTGAGGAAAACGGTTCCAGTTATCTTTTGCATGCATACAATGCATGCATACATGCATTCAGTACAGAGGGAAAAAAATTAGATGCTTTCAAAAGTATGTGGCCTCTTTGTAGGCAAAATAAAATCCTATTCTAATTTTGAAAAAAAATAGTTGCATAATCAATTTATCTATTATCTTTTTCTTTACTCTTTTTGCTATTTAAATTGTATCTGAAACTATTTGCCAGTAATGGATTTAAATGCCATTACTGTAAGCATCTTGACTTAATTTTGCTTTTCACTGAATAAATGACAGTATATAGAGATATAAGGGTATTTAATTTAATTAACATACATTTCAGGCCTGTGGGAATAGACTCACAATATCAGGAGTGGAACAGATCATGTAAGAGATGGGCCTCTGGAGAAGATGAAGAAATCAAAGTGTCTTGTAAACCTGAGTTTGTTTACTGTACTGTAACATGAGGTTTTTGCTTTTTTCCCCTGAGTTTCCCTTTCTTCCCCAGACCCCTGGGAAGGAACCCCTTACCTTCCTAATCAGTATGCAAGCCTCGTCCAGGCTGTGTGAAACCCCTTCCTGATTGGTCTTTGTTATCCCTCCCCTTGAATCCTACTGGCTGTGAAGCCTATAAAAGACCTGGCCAGCTGAATAACCCTTCTTCTGCTTTCTGGTTCTCACTGCGTGTGTGTGTGTGTGTCTGCAAGGATCCCTAGGGGCCATGTGGACAGGACCACACGGCCGGGGGGGGACGGGAAAGGGGGAGCAGACCCCACCAACCGCTGCACAGGCCTAATGTTTACAGAGGTTTCTTTTAATATTTAAAACAGATTACTATGATTTTCCCAGTTTGAATTTATTTAATGCATCATTAAATTGGTTTAGAACAAGATAAAGAAACTGTTTCATTGTTAATAGAGGCTCCAAACATGCATATAAATGTTGAACTGTCTTCTAAAACCAGTAAGAACCCGGATCACTTAAAAAGTTTAAGGCTTAAGGGAAAACAATTAAGCTTCTGAAAAGCTGTTTTTCACAAACTTGTCCTACTTTAAACCACTGACTTTGTTTCTGTGATCTTTCAACACTTCCAACAAAGCTGTCCCAGGCAATTAAACTCACTGCTTTCCTGTTTTTCACTTTTCTGCTGCTGACAGATCTAGAAGAACTTTTGTTTAACCAACTCTTACTAAGGTGTTTCTTTTTACATGTACAGAATGCTACACCAAATTTCTTGTGACTATATTGTTTCAGATTTTCATCCAAATCTTATTTATGAAATTGCCTACTTGGATGTTGTCCTATAGCCACAACAGTTTATATTTAAATAGTGCTAAATATCAGATTTCAGTCTACTGAAAATATAATTCAGATTCCTGGATCACTCACTGACCTTGCTTTAATTTTTTCATGGGTAGTTGTGTTAAGCTTTAGGCAATTTCTATAATTTTACATGGTAGATATTGTGTAGCACAGGAAGTAAAGGATACTTAAAGACTGAGGTGATTTCCTTCTGTTTCCTTTAAATCTTGATTCATAAATATAAGTGTAGCCTTTTCCAGTCATATTTCTAACTTGTGTTAAACTCAACAAAGCCTTTCAGAAACCACTGTTTAGAGAGATGAGAGATATTTAAATAGGGTGATTGAAATTGTTTTAATTGTACAATAAATTTGTCAACATTATATTTTAGCTATAGAGCCAAGTATGTAGATTAATTTTCTCCACATTTTAAATGTACCTTTTGGAAGGAATTATAATAGTAATCAGCATTTTATCTTATCAGGATCTTGTATAAACAATACACTGTTTACAAACACACACAAACAAACACAGCACAGAATGTACACCAAGTTGGGCAGGAGTGTTGATCTGCTGGAGCTGAGGAAGGCTCTGCGGAGGCATCTGGACAGGCTGGATCAATGGGCTGATGCCAATGGAATGAGGCTCAACAAGCAAAGTGCTGGGTCACACACTTGGGTCACAACTTGGGGCAGAGTGCTTGGCGGTGATTGATAGCAGCTAAACATGAGCCATCAGTGTGCCAAGGTGGCCAGGAATGCCAATGGCATCCTGGCCTGTATCAGAAATAGTGTGGCCAGCAGGAATAGACAAGGGATTGTCCATCTGTACTCAGTGCTAGTGGTGCTGAACCTTGAATCCTGTGTTGAGTTTGATGCCCCTCACTAAAAAAAGGTGACACTAAGGTGCTGGAGCGTGTCCAGAGAAGGCAAGAAAGCTGGTGAAGGGCACCAGTGTGATGAGGAGCAGCTGAGGGAGCTGGAAATCTTTAACCTGGAGAAAAGGAGGCTTGGGGGGATATTATCACTCTACAGCTACCTGAGAGGAGATTGGGTTAGGGTTGGGTGTCAGTCTTTTCTCCCAGGACAACAGGAAATGGCCTCAACTTGCACCAGGAGAGGTTTAGATTGGATATTGGGAAAATTTCTCCACTGAATGGGTGGTCAGGCATTTGAACAGGCTGTCCAGGAAAGTGGTGGTGTCATCATCCCTGGAGGTATTTAAAAAATGTGCAGATGTGACATCTGGGGACATGGTTTAGTGATGGACTTGGTAGTGCTGAGTTTGAGGTTGGACTCTATGACTTTGGAGGTCTTTTCCAGCCTTAAGGATTCTATGATTGTACAATTCCATGACTGGCTGCTGAAAATTGTAAGAACAGGACTTACACAAAAACTTCAAATATGCCAAAAATTAATTTTAATTGTATTTCTCCATGAGTAAAAAGAATATTTTAATGATCCTATTTAAAAGATACTATCCATATTTAATTAGAATCCCACTGGATAGTTTCAGCTTTTACTGTAATTTTAATGACTCAGTTAGGGTGTGACAGATTCAGCTGCAGCACTCTAAGACAACTGTGCCTCCAGTCTGAGTTTATCAGCATAACATCAGAAGTAGCATGAGTAAGCGTCCAGGAATTTCTCATCACAATCTTCCACTTCAACAGTTTCATAAGATCACCAAAGTGTTTCTGAAAACCTAGGGCACATGTGACTCAAACGCCTTCTCAGCATTCTTTATTAGACAACAGAAGATGAAACTCTAAGATTCACAAACTTGCCTGATTATGTAAATTCCCTCTCATCTACTAAAGCAGATATCTTCAATAGATGGGATAAAGAAGGGACTAAGGCAAAACCAGATATATTTGCTTTCCCATCAGAAAAGCAAATTCAGAATTTTGGAGCTATCTGTTTGTAAACTAAATTAATAAATACACATGGAAAAGTGAGCTGTTGGCTTCTGGTGGTGGAGCGGGATCTTTTTTCCTAGAGTGGTAGCTAAAACCTCAGTATGTTTAATTGTCATGATTAAATGAAATGCCAAGGACTGATGACTGACTATATGCACAGCATTTGAGAGAGTGAGCACAAGATGCTCTTCAGGCTATCATAAATGCACATTCTGATTTCATAAACAAAACTCATAGATGCACACAAAGTCTTCTGAAACAATAGATAAAAATGAATCTCCATGAAGATGACTTTAGTTTTGTAATGCTTTACTATTCCCATTCAGCAATGCAGGTTCTGAGCTTTTCAACCAGTTATATTTAAAGAGCAAATATGTACTTCAGGCTTAATTTTTCCTAACAGGTAGGAGTTTAAATACCTATGGACCATATAGTATTGTATAGCATTAGCCACACCTCCAGGGAACAAAATAAAAGAAAAAAACCTTTTCAGATTGAAAAAAATAAATTTGGAAGGCAAAGAATGAAACTTTCAGTCCTAACCATGCACTCTGGGCTCACTTTGGGAGAAGAAAAAAGTTTTGGGTTTTCCGGTGTTTTTTGTTTGTTTGTTTTGTGTTTTAAATTTAGCATTTTGTCTTCTTCAACTATGTAAACCAAAAATAATCAGTCAAATTTGCAAGTAGGGCTTTTTTATCACTCTGAAAATTTATTTGTAAAATAAGTGTTCATGTCTGGCTGATAACCTCAGCTACGTCAACTTTCTATTTGCCTAGATTTCGCTGTATTTTATTGCCATTTAATGGTGAGCTTTTGAGAAACTTTACACAACTGATCCCCTTAAAACCTGTCCTGACATGTCAGGAAAAATACTAATTTATTCAAAGGAAAAAAAAGGTAGGAGTTATGAGTAATACATATTTTCATCATATTTACATCATGAATTCTTCTTTTCTTCCCTTTTTGAGTTTGCTGACCTTTTATGAATATTGCTGTTTAGCTTTCATTGCTATGGAGAAATAATAATTAAGGTGAAATCATCCTTGTGAGGAACGCTTTACAACCCCTGGAGATCAGACAGTAGTAGAAAATCAGACTAATAAAAATAAATCTTATACACTTGGGGTAGGTGGAACACTGAGCTCCAGCCCTTGGTTACACATCTTCTATGGTTTAAGTAAGTCTTTACCCTGCATGCTCCAAGTTCTGTCAAAGAAAGCTAAAACCTCTTGCTTCTGCAGCTTCTGGTATTTTTTGCTTATTTTACTCTTAAAATCTTGACATTGGCATTGCTCTTTGCACCACTTCTTGCATGGTGGCTAGCACTTTCAAACTCTGCTTTCACTGAAGCGCAAATAATGAATGAAAACATGCAAAAATGACTGGAGATACTCTGAATCTGTGGCAGATTCATATTTTTTAATGGAAAACATGAAAATGCTAACCACATGGTCTTTTACTGTTGATGGTCTGTGTTTATGATAACTATTGACAGGTCCTGGCTGTTTTATTGACATGCCTAGAGGTCACTTCTGTTTGTGACAAGGGCACTGTGCTCCAGGGGCAGCACTAAGCTGTGGCAGCCAGGGACCAACCCATTGCAGGACACCGTCACTGAGCACTGTGCCTAAATTCCTGGATCAGCAGTCATTTTTACACTTTAAAAGTAACATTTTAGACTGGTAAAAAGGCAGTAGGGTTTACTAGTCTCCTTTGCTTCATTATGAATTCTGGACCAAATTTTTACTGTGTAAATACCTGTCTTGTGCTATTAGGTATAGTCTAGAGCACACATTATTTCATGGCAGCACTTTGTAAACAGGAGTAATTTAAAGCAATTGTGCAGGTGCTGTTATGAAAGAGAGTAACTGTCAAGATATTTCATAGAAGATTGCCAGGTGCATTTCAGTACATTTTCTGCAGAAAACTTTATCCAAGTAAACAAAAAAAGAAAGAACAGGCTTTTATAAAGACTAGCACAATGGAAAAATAATAACAAATATCAATTACATGGTTGCATTATAGTGTGTGTTTGACACCTGCTGACTAATTTCTCTTGCTGCCTTTTTTCCTATCCAAGCTCAACAAGATAGTAGCAAAATTATTGTTCTTTCATTATTACTCTCACAAAGACACTAGTAATGCATCAAAACCAGTATTAAGAAGCTCTAGAGTTCGTTGGTAGTACTGGGTCTGATTTCCAGCTGTTCAGACCTGAGGATGGACTTGGCAGAATCATTAAAATGTATATCTTTTCAACAAGATATAAATTACTGAAACACAAATACGTAGTGCACATGTATATATATAATATATATGATAATATATACACAGATATTGCATTTATATAATTAAATACACTGTGTATGTAATTATTTATGGATATATATATATATGTATTTATACATACAAACTTAGTTTTAGTATCCAGGATATTGTCCATAAATAAAATAATGTGTCTTTAGGGCTTTATGTAGCTGCTTCTAGTACATGAGCATTTAATTGAAAAGTACCCCTATTTAAGGTATATAAATCAGTTTGAAAAATCGGGCTCAGGTTGAAATGAATGGTTTAGCTATTTGCACTCCAAATTAATTTTCCTCTTCTGGTTACATTAATATGTTTCCCTATGGGCAAAAACAGTCTTCCTCAAATGAAATTTTGTGTTCTTTGTCTGCATATTATCACCAAGAGACTTTGAGATTGTTTAGATTTATTTCCAGTGGACACGTCTGTAATGAAAACCACTATTCTGCATGTGTAGTCACTTTTATTATATTTTCGTATACAGTGTATCTGTATTAAAATCACCATCTGTGTTACTGACTGTACAAAACATGAAAATACAACAGATAGATAGGATATGAGAAATATCTAGAAAGGAAATGAACCTTACCCCAGAACTGTAATTAAACAATATCAAAGCCCTGATATGCATGTACAAACTGAAGAAATCCCAACTTAAATCTAATTCCCAGTCTGTTGAAACTGAAGCACAGTAAAGTGAATTAAAGTCTGTATTTCAAATATTAAATTAAATGTATCCATTTAATTTTCGTCAAGATCTTAATACTTTTCAGTGACATTCTCACTGGGAGTAATTTTTTGTCCAGATTTTTCCAGTGAAAATCAAGGATATGAGCCTCACTGATAAAAAATTTATATTTTAATGATAAAGAACATTTCGTGTAAGTGGAATATCTAAAATAACATTATTCTAGGATTACTGCAGAAAGGAATCTAATATGATAGCCAATTTCTAATGCAATGTAATTATACATATGATTTCTTTTTTTCTTCCTTTTTATAACCATGTATTCTACATGATTAAAGGTGTCCAAACTATACTCTCCAGGTGCAAGTCAAGCAAGCAAGTTCAAATTTCAGACTGAACCAAGTAAGTCAAGCCCACTAATTCAACCTATACATTGATAGTCCCTAATTAATTAAGATTATTTATTATCTCCTAATTTTGGCATTTCCTAATCAAACCCAAAATATTTCTTACATTTTTGGATTTCAAATTTATTTCTATATTTATTTCTATTGCAGGCCTATGATGGGTAGTGGCTTGCACTAAATTAAAAAAAATATTTAAGACATCTTGCTAGGTAACTAAGGAATTTGCAGAATACTCTCAGAGCTGCATGTGCACTGTTGTGTTGAGGTGATGAAATGTGAGTATACAAACAACACATTTTCTGGTTCATATGTTAATGGGAATATTGATTAATAAATATGAATGTCCTGAAGATTGAAGTTGATTTTATTGACTCATGTCAACAATGGAATATTTCATTTAAATACAGCATGTAAGGCCTATTCATATATTAAAAAAATTATTATGAAGAGTAATAGGCATAAAAGATACTGTGACTATTATACTATTTAAAATCTGGTTCGAGATTTAGTAGATAATCTTAACAAATGCACACAAAATTGCATAATCATTCCAAAGAAGCATATTGAATAAATGTTAAAGCAATGTATTATTCCAGCAGATTAAAACCAGATAATAATGAGTATGTGTCTTGTGTTTTCATCAAGACAGATGTGCAAAAAGATTGTTAATGATAAAGAATCAATAAGTTTAATTCTTGCAATGAAACTATCTTGATCCGTTTGAACATTTTATTTGACAAATGTCAAATGACCCCAAATAGGACACAGACAGAAAGATAAGCAGCTATGCTCTTAAACCTGAATTCACACCTCCACTGCCAGATAAAATGGCATCCATTTCAAAGTTTATGAATCCCACAATAATATATCAAAGAGAAATGATATATTCTTTCTGATGTCTCATGAAAGACATTCTATGAATACTGTGAGCCAATTAAACACTAGACATTAAAATTTTCATGGATATACTTTGTACAAGTAATAGTGAGCTCTACAATGTGTATCAGCTAAGCATACTTTTAAATATATGCTATGTTCTTTACTTGAGCAAGTTTGTGAGTTTAAAGTAAGGCACTTGCTAACACAACCTTATGAAACCAAGTCTGGGGAGAATTTCATTCCATTGATTGGTTAAGCTCCCTAAAAAGACTGCCAAATAAATGACATTAAACCCCAAATGAAATTATCCTGGTGTCTAGTCTCATGTGACTATGAACAATCCCTAAGCTAACCATACACAAATAACCTTCCAATTTCATTAATCTCTTGGAATTTTCAGTGTGTTGGGAAATGTTTGCGAAATATGCTCAGCCACACATCTGGCTCATGCCATCCCTGTGTTCTTCTCTCAGTTTATATTTCCTTGGCTGTTATGCCATCTCCTCATTCTCCCTTTTTTTCTGCGTTAGGTGAGGAATATGTGGTAAATAAGAAATCCACAAAACCTGTGCTAGAAACTCAGAGCTTTCCTGCTCTGTAATTCTCTGGGATAAAGTAGAGGAGATATAAAAAATCCATTTTCACTCTCAGACATCTTCAGTTTCACAGAGCTCTGTCATACAATGATATATTTGTTTGCTCTTGTGCAGAAATATCAGGCATACTCTGGCATCGCTCTTTACTTATGAATATAGAACATTGTACAGACCCTGAAACTAACTCAAATAACACAGCCTGATGAGATTCAGAAAACTGTCTATATGTGCTGATCTATTGCAGAGCAGTTGTGTTATGTAATAAACCCTGAACACTGTGTCCTACGGTTATTTGGACTCAGGACCTCATGGAGGGCACTGTCGCTTCCTCCCTTGCCTGCAGCCCCAACCTCTCTTCCATTGAAAAGCCAGGCCAGGAGTTGAGCTGAGGGCACATGTACCTAGTATTTAACTCCCAAGCATGGAGTGATGGCGCAGTGAGGACGCTAGGATTCATAGCAGCAGGGTTTGGGCAGTGGCCCAGAGCAACCACTGTGTGACAGACTGCGCCTGAGCAGAGGCCATTACAAACATCAGCTGTCAAAAATGATGCAATTTAGCCAAGTCCATCTATCAATGCTTACAAAGTCAACCATCGCACTGGTGAATTCTATTGGATTGCATCCTACCTTTTCTGCTGTAGAAACAGCTAACCAGTCACCCCAGCTGAACCTTGATGCTCTTACGAGCAAGAATATTCAAAAAAGGAGCAGATTAGCCTGAATTGTGTGAGACTCACACTTTGCAGAGCTTCTATGATAATAAAAGAGGTAATTGATGCCCAACACATGACACTGTACTACCTTGGCTTTACAATAATTCTTTCCATTCCACAGCTATATAACCAACACCATGAGGCAAATTTATATTACAAATGCAATGGAGCAGGAATTTTTTTACAGCAGTATTTTTTTACAACAAAATGGAATCCTGGTCCTTTACTGGAGCTCTGTTGGGAGCATAGTAATGGAGTAATAATTACAGTAGAAATGTGCAACAAAAGCACTCCAATATAAATGTGAAGATGGAATATATTAAATTAACAAATATATATTTTTATTTCTGCAGCAATCTAAATGGCAATTAAGATTCAGCCACATTTTTAAATTTAAAGAGAAATATAGCTTCACCCCAAAGGCAGAAGTTTGAAGATTTAGGCCACAGGTATTACAAAAATGAGAATATAAAATTTAAACAAAAGAATTGTATGAATGTTGTCACAAAATTCCTATCGGGGTTTCTTATTTTTACATTACAGTAGTAGAACCTAATTTGTTTTCATAAAGAGCAACCTATAAAAGAGATGCTTTTAAAATACACACACACACACACACACACACACGCACAGAGATGAATATATTGGATTAGGTTTATGCTCATTTTGATGAAGATGCTAATTTAATGGAAATTTTGTGCTGCAAGATTTAAAGGAAAGTGGGAATTTTTAATCTCCAGTCATCATTTATTCAATGGTAAAACAATGCATTAAATTACCCATGTTTCTGATCATGGAGGACCATCTTGTTTCATTGTTTTTGTTTCTAAGGTCTCATTAAATCAAATGTTTCTGTCAGACATAAAAATGAAGTCATTTTGAAGAGATTTGCAAAATGCATTTCTAACATAGATATGTTTGCTTTTTTAATGTATATTTAAACAATTGCTTCATACCTGCACAGCAAACTTTGGGGGAAGACTAGAGAATGACAAAGTAGCAAATCACAGTTTGAGATTGCTTTTTTTACCTTTTGTCATGTTCCTTTAAGCATTATTTTACTAAACTTAAATTTTCTTTAAGTGCAATTAACAGTTTATAGCAGTTTAAGAGCAATGTATGCATGCTTATTGATGCATAGGGATGTCTCATTGCAAAAAATTGAGAGGTGCAAACAATATCAGGCTGTTTTATGAGTAACTGCAGTAGAACAAAACTCTGCTCTTCAGTGATAAATCTGTGACACTGGGGTTTACTCTAGTTACAAATCTTTATAACAAATCCCATAAAAAACTTAGAAGAAAATAAAATGAAGAAGAAGTCATTAGCCATGACACAAGGTTCTGAGAAAAATATCAAAATTGCAGTGAAAATACTTAATAGACAGAATTTATCATTTTGGTGCAACAATCTGACTCCTCTCTCAACAGCATTTAAACTCTGAAGTACCCTAATCCATTCATATTTGTATTAGAATATATGTAAAATAAAACCAGAAAGCAACAATTGTCTTTATGACAATAATATAAAAAGAAAAAGAATATAAAAATATAGAGAAAAAATACATACAAGTCATTAACCACTCAATATCAAGTATTTTATTAAAACTATTAACCACACTGGCTTCGTGAAGGAATAAAAATCTGTCTTCAGATACGTTTTTCCTTAAGCGCTGCATGAACACATAAGGACAGACCATACACCCTTTCTTACTAACTCGTTTCATCTAAAGAATACATAGGAGGCATTCAATTTAGAAGAAAAGTCAGTGCAAAACAGGAACATGACAAAATGGGAACTTGTTAGCATTTACAGGTGGCCACATGCTAAGTGGAGGGAAAAGAGAACACAGAATTTCAGGATGTCTTTTGAAAACACCCGGAGACATCTGGGCAGCAACACAATTCTGCTCTGTAAGTGAAGACCAAAGTTGGTGAACTTATTTAATATATATTACTATGTTGCCAACACTGCTCTGTGGCCAACACATAAATAGGCCGAAGTCACTAGGATTTCTGCATAAAATCACTAATATCTGCAAAATCATTAGCTGCTGTCATGGTAGAAAATCTCTGTTCTTTTAAGAGTCAAAACTGGAAAATTTTTCACTGTGGTAGAAGTTCAAGGAAATTGTACTGAAACACCACTTTTGTAAGTGCAATAGTGATGTTCACCTCAAGTATATCAATAGAAATTATTCTTCTTCCGTTGCTATCTGGGAAACTCATTGACTTTTAGACCTATTCTGCCCTGAATTTTAGTGAAACATGAATTTAGCGAAAAAAAGTGATGGCAATGCAAAATCAGCCCTGCTGCCCTCAATATCCACAATGAATTTTAGTGTTTTTTCCCTCTGAGAACTTAGATTAGAATTAATTGAGGACATAGAATGAAATAGTTTTAGCAACTTAACTACTTCTTGTGTTTAGTTCTTCTTTACTTTACAAAACTCTAGGCAACAGAGGATGCAGTGCCGCTGTAGTAATTTTCAACCTCCTCAGCAGCCATGCTACATATACTAATTTAAATTTGTAGAGAAACAAATTAATGACAGGGACCATGCAGTATAAGAAATACCCACAAAAATACTATCATTTTGCATCATTGCCACATTTAAAACTTAAGGGCAACAAAGACTTTCTGCAGATTTAACATTTAACAAGATGGCTAAGGTTGGAGGCAGAACAAAAAGCAATTACATATAGCACATAATAAATACATTTCAAATCAAGATATTTTTAATTATGTGCAATTTTGCAGGAAATACATATTTTGCTACATTTTCATAGAGATTTAAAAATAAAGTTCAGACCACAAGGAAGATCTCTTCAAAGTTAGATCTGTGCAAATCAATAGCTTAAAAATATTTTAAAAAGTAACATGTACGAGAGAGTTCAGTTACACCATTATGAGGAAATATGGTAAAAGAAGATATTATAGATGAAGGGTGTTTCAGATTTTTTGGAAAAAAAAAAAGCATAGCCCAAGTGATCAAAAATAGATAACAGCCATCTGCCTGTCCCTCTTCAGAAAGAAAAAAGGTCCCTGAATTTCACCCAGTTTCACTCAGAGTTTTGATATCTGTAATTTCTGAATTTCTGACTTATGAAATTCTGTGTATTTTATATGTTCAAGAAATGCACATGTAATTTTTTCCAGCAAATTATTCTTTGAACAACACTTGTACTCCAAAAATCACTTTGCACTGTATTTACACACAAAGCCTAAGGACACCAAGAAACTCCTGTAAAAAAAAATTGCCTTAAGCTAACAGGAACTGAAAAAACTGGGTATAAAAATATGTTTTGACATACAACCACAAGTAAAAAAGGACATGCCACATTTAACTAGGGTTTCACTTTGAAATACATACATATTAAGTATTACAGGATATTTCATTAGCAGTAATGATACAAGAATCGTATCTGCAGCATTTCTCATGGTCAGTCAAAACTGTCAGCTGAAACACGTTTTACTGCATGTTTTACTGTTTTCTTGACTTTCCCTGCATAGCAGAAGTTAGACAACTAAGAAGGTATTTCAAAGTGAAAAAATTTGGTGAGTCGCTATATTTTCTGGTGTTTCTGGTGTAGAACATAAATAGTCATAAATTGCAAACCATTCTTTCTTTTCAATGATGTAAATGATTTATGAATGCTTTAATAGATGCTCTAAAAATTAGCATTAGGGCACCCTAATGAATAAACTGACCCACTGTCAGGAAGAAACCCTTTGCCCAAACAAGAGAATGTATGCAGTTATTTGAAGCAGAGATCTATGATCCAAAACTCCTGCAAGCTCTGAATGCTCCAGGAATTAAATTTAGCCTCAAAGTTGAGTAAAATTCTGTAGAAGCAAGTGGAAATTGTAACAATAAGGTTTTAAAAGGAAACCTGAGTTTAAAAATATAATCTATGTGCCAGTTGACTGAAGCCATATAATGTTATTTGGCATTTGGAAACAGCACTGGCAATTTGAACAAATCCGGAGAAGTGCATGGTAGTACAGTGCTATATACACTCAAACTAGTAATTTCTTTACTTTCATATTCTACACAGTCCCAGTGTTTTCTGGGTTCCTAAAGTATATCTTCGAGATAATAAGTGTAATTAAAGCTATATTTTTCATGCCACATTTTCTACTAACGAGGAAAGATGGAAAAGTCAGCATATTAATGAGAAACTGTGCTTTGAAGGCCACTTATGATTCTTATTGATACAGGAAGCTGTTTCAAGGGCTGGATAACTGCTTAAAAGGGGCAGGAGAAAATTAATGTGCAAATTAAGCTCAGCCATTAAAAAAAAAAAACATACACACACACAAAAATGCCACAAAACTTTTTCATAGTAATGTATTAACTATGTATAAATCTTGATTTTACAAAAAAAAGCCTTGGGAGAAGGCTCTGAAGGTAATTTTTTTTGAAACAATTTTTTGCAAGTTCTGGGAAACAGTGAAACCTGTAAATGGAAATTGCAACAGTTGTCGTTTAACACTGCACATTGCAGCACAAATGGATTTAAAAGCATCATTATGGGTCATGGTCTATGATCTCTGCATCCTTGAACTGTGGAAGATGACAGCACTTGAGTTCCTGGGAACATATAGCACTAATGACTAATCTTAGTGTGTTGTTTCCACTTGCTGCAGTTTAGCACACTTTCAACAAAGACTCACACTCATAATGATAATAAAAGTATTTCAAAAGCTGTGAACAGAAGTGGTTTTGTCAGTATTTTCAATATTAAAGTTAATTTCCATTAAGATCATGAATGACAAAATGGGAAGGAAAATTCACATCCCACTTCTCTTGCAAATGAGACTTGTTCTTCTCAAGTTAATGTGTAAAACACAAGCCAGTTAGCAGAATGGTTTTTGACTTCAAAAATTTTCAGATACTGACTGAAAAACATCACATTTGCCTTGCAAAATGTTCACAGACACTATTGTACAGACAGCTTTGTTGCTGGATGTACCACTTGCAGCTTGTCTAATTGCTAACTGCAAATGACAACCCTCAGTGACAAAACTATTTGGACAAACCATGCGTTATGTGGAAGGAGATGAAAAACAACTCATTTTAAAACCACTTAAGGCATAAGCAAAGGTACCTATGTTTTACATTAATTTTAACTAAAAATACAAGGCAAGTTTCTCAGAAAATTGTTAGCAGTATCTTCTATTCATCTTAGCTAAACCAGACATAATGAACAGGACATCTACCGGTCATGAACAAGTAAGGGTTTCCAGTGTAAGCAGAAATGAAAAAAAAACCCCAGTAATCATGGGTGTATCATGTGATAATTGTGGATGAAAACCAAATATTACAAGGATGACCATGGAATTTAATTATTGTAGACAGTTATCTTGCCCTTGTCTGCATGAAAACTCACTAACAGCAATTCAGATTGCTGCTCCATATAATGGTCCCTTCCACTACCACTAATCAGCTGCAGCAAAATAAAAGAAATAGTCAAATAACTTTTTTCCCTAGCAAAATATATATTTAAAGAATTTTCAATACACTCTTTAATAAAACATAAGCTTTAATAAAATATAAGCCCATAAGACCAAAGCCCTACTCTACTATCCTTGTGTAATTACATATAAATATTAGCTACACAAGGTAATCTGAATTGCCCCTGGAGTTTAAAGTCAAATGTGTTACTATTGCCTGTCCAATATTAAGTCCTTTGTAAGACTGTGGTAGCAACTAGAGCTGAAATCAACTTTTCCAGTTACAGATGTTTTCACTCCCTTATATATGTAAAATGCTCTTTCAGAGAAGAGTGCTATCTTAACATACACGTTTCTGATACTTGTCATATACCTAAAGATAATAAATTACTATCGTCATTTTATGCTTAGATATAGCTCTGAATATAGTACACTCTTAGAATAAGTATGAGCAAATGGATATGAAGGAAAAATACTAATTTTCCTGGAAGAACAGACACTGAGAAAGGAATGCAAAAATTACTGAAAAACATACTCAATTCCCTTGAAAACTTAGACCATTTATTTTCACATATAGTACAATAAATTTGTAAAGAGCTTTCTTGCCTGTGTATTCACTGTGGAATCTAGCATAAAACCAGATTCATATACTGCAGTGCTCTAATTAACCTTGTCTTATTCAAACAACTGTGTGAAAATTATCTGAACTCTTGTTCAAATGAATTAACTGTTTGAAAATAATCAACTCATTCTCTTCCATATCTCTTCCTATTTTACTCCTTTTTCATTATTATTTAATTGAATGTTCATTTTCCAGCATTAACGGTTCCTCGAAGGAAACTGGAATAACCATATTCAGACTGCACTAATGCTCATGTTATGCTTGATTGATTCAGCGTCCTTCTAAATGTTTTTACTGTCATGTAGACACGAACTTCATACAACATTTCTAAGGATCTGGGGCAAGAAAAGCTATGAAGTCCTCTTTCAGTTTAATTTATTTGTGTATGCTTTAATTCCTTAGTATCAAAAAAAGTTTCACTACATTTTTAAAACTCTAAGTAGCAAGGAAATGCTCTAAAGACCCAATCCTGTGTCCAGTGAAGTGCATTTGGATTTAACTGGATCATGAACAGGAGTGATTAGAGGAGTGCGATGCATTTCAGTTGGCTTGACTGACCAAAAAGGACTGCTTTCTATTTAATAAAAACTAGGGTAAAAAAAAGATTATGCAACACAGTGTAACTATATAATTTGAACCCAGGTTTCTGGACACTATAAAAGGTAAGATTTAAAGAGGGATCTTATTTTTGAACAGATAAAGCACGATTACTTCAGAAAGCAAAGGGACAAATAAAAATATCATTAATAGGTTGATATTTTATTGTATTTATAAAAATTAAGTGCTAATATTTTATTTGAGGATCCTATTTTTAAGAAGTTACTTTAAGGAAGTACCTTTTCTAGCTTGAAATTAGGAAAAAGTACTTTAGGAATCTCTGTTCTACATTATCACACATTATTCTGAATTACAGGTAATCTACTTTTCAAGAATTATTTGGTAGTACCTTAAGTTTGTCTGTGTCTGCTTTCAGTTTCTGCCTTAATCTTGAGTAAAATGACACCAGCAAATGGCCATATACCAGAACAGTTTTAATCCAACTTGCTCATCTGAATTATTTTTAAGTGTTAGAAGCACTCATCAGGTGGATTGAGAACATGATGGATTAGTAAAGTCACCAGCAGACTCCATTATTTATATTTTCTGACCTCAGAATCATCTCTCTAGGGTGCAAAATTTCCATATGTCTGTACAGTTTTTTGTTCAATACAACTATGTGTTGCCGTTCACCCTTTCAAGCAAAAGAGAACAGTTTGCAAACAGGAAAAAAATCCCTTGTCTTAGTTCACAATAGTTGTATGGCACTACAGTTCACCGTGATACACTACATTAAAAGGGAAGAGACAAACCTACATTTCAAGGTCATCCATGATCCTTCCTCCATCAATATTAACGTTTATATAAAGTGTTTATGTATATGTGTGTCTGTGTGTAGATTTTACTTAATTTTATAGCAAAATGGAAATTCAGGCTATTGAATTGTTTATAGTATCTGATGTACTTGTTGTTTCACTCCTTTTTTATGTCCAATAAGAAATTTAGGAATCTACCACTAGCTCTTGGATTTTGGCTTGCTCACAATGGAGTAGAAGAAGGAATAAATCAGTAAACAGAAGACTGATCCTACAACCACCTAAACCAAGCCTCCCTGAGACGCTTACTCAGAATGTAATTTATCTTAGCTGTTTGGTTTGGTTTTTTCTGACAGTTTTGAGAAAAGTGACAGGGAACACATGGGACAGAATATTAGAGAAATTTAACCTCAAAAGGGGAGAAAGTGTTTTATGTTACCTCCTGGTTAGCAGCAGCTAGTTCTTCTTCCAGTGCAGAGACTCTTTCTAAAGAAACCCTCAGTCGTTCCCTTACCTAGAAGAAAAATCAAAATATGTGCAGTAACGTAATTTCTGTTAGTCTTTAAAGATTACATAATCTGCCATATGCTGTACTGTATGCCCTGTCAGTCCATTTGCAGGCATGTGTGTTGTACCTTTCATGAGACATACTGTGCAGTAAACATTTACACCTAATTATAGGAAGACTTAACCCATTAAAAGAGATGTCAAATTTTAAATGCCATACTGCTGTTCCACAGTCTGCCTATAATTTTATGAAATACACAGCAAATGCAAATATTTTAAGACCACATTAGGCACAAAAATATAACTTTCACAACCATCTTTTGCAAAGGATAAAGAAAAAAACGCTTGCAGATGTTTTAGATCCACTCCATGGAAGATAACTAATCTGTTTATAGTAACTGAATGCAAAAAATTTGTTGAAAAAAAAATAACTTGCAGCACAGCCTTTAGGCACACATACTATGGATTTTTTAATATCATCATGCATTTGTTTAGGTTTTTCAAAAAGTCATAAACAGGGTATACTCTCACAAGCAGAAGAGTCTGCTGTGTTTTCACCAGTTGTAAATAACCTATTCTGTTGTAAGGACGTTTATGATCTACTCTATTATTATTACTACTATTATTGTAATTATTACCAAATACTTATTATTGATAATTATTAATTCAATACCTCTGAAGAACATATTTACTGCTGTTGGAGTGTTCAGGTTCAGTGTCAACTCATATAGTGAGAGACAACCTAACTACAACCAATGTAGTTGCAGTCTCCCAGTATGATCAAAGGTAAATCAGACCTGAAGTGATCTCCAGTGCTGCATGTCGGTGACTCTCTCTCCTGACTGCTAAGGGACCCATGGTAACTCCTCTCCTAATCTACATAACTTCACTAGGAATCTTACATTAAATGACTTTGCAACCTGGCTAGTCAGTCAACACTCAGGATATATGTCTATATGTCTTCAGCTACACTGCAGCAATGCTGTTCCACCTGCTGATCCAAGGATGTTTAAGGCTATTGGCAATGTTTGTAGGGTAAGGTGGCATCCTCTATTAAACCAAGAGGTGTAGCTGGAAAACAAAGCAAAACAAAAATCAATCTTTCATGTACAATGGAACACTACAGACCTTCAAGTATGTAACAATTGTTTTCTCACCCTTGACAAATACAGGAGATTCATGAAAAGGTTGTAAATGTCCTAATGCTTTCTTATTTTTTCCAGTGATAACTCTTAGTCCAATAAATATTACCCTTCCTTACATACTTCATTTTCCATTACTACTGATTGAAGAAAGATTTTGCAAACAGACTCACTATATTCCAAGAATGATTTTGACTTTATTAGATGAAAAGTACTCAGCAAAACTGTAACATAGTATGTTCACTAAACTTCAAAACTAGTTAAAGACGAAATACATATTTAGGAAATGAACACTTAAAAATAAAACTCTTCAGCCTTTCTAACAGATGCAAATACGGTTGCTTATGCAGTCCTTTGAGCTTTTTGTTTCTCTTCACATACTTCAGCTCTATTAAAAAAGTCCAAAATTTGGAAATTTATTTCATGTATTCACATAAATTAATTGAATGCTCTAGGGCAACTATAGTTTTACTATACACCAAACAATATTGCTATCCTTAAGAGAACTGAAATCACAAATGATTTTCTGAAAGGAGCAAGAGAAAAGCAAGTGGAAGAGTGATAAGGTATAAGAAATAAATTCTGAAGGTTAGAAAGAATCTTCACTTTTTAGTCCCATTTCTGATTTATTAATTTCCCTCTGTTCTTTCACCAATATAACACTGAAAATATCAACTGTTAATGTTTTCAAAGATACATGTTGTATCTTAAATGGACATTTCCTTTAAGATGTGATAGTCTAATCAATAGCTGAGCTGCAGTAACTGACTGCCTGTTCCTTGTCTTAAGTAAATGAAATTTAAGACATCTTGAAGTGCAGTGATTGAGAGGCAGTGGTAAGAGTGAAAATTACTAAAATTTCTGAATTTCTACTGTTTTCATATGCCAGAACAGAATACAGTGAAAATATGCAATGGAACCCAAAATATTTTTGCTATTTATTAAATTTTTGTGCTATTTTTCAGCAAAGTTGTATGTTAAAACTTTAAATCATAAAGCTTGTTTTCCAAAATGAGCTAAATTACTTATGGAAAACATCCTCATAAAGCTGCAGATTTATGGTAGTAACCTATGATCACAGTTATTTTATATAATTTATTTTTTTCCTTATTCAATATTAACACACTTGGAATATGTAAAATTACTTTGAAGTATTAGATTTCTTAATGTTATTAATTACTTCCTTCTAATTCTATTTTTCATAAAAATACTCTCACCAAATGTATAATGTATCCATTATTCTGGTAATACCAGAACAATTTTGTTGTTTATTTTTTGTTGGTTTTGGGGTTTTTAATTGTTTAAATAGTGGAAGTATTTCTTATATCATTTGTCTTTCTTTTTTCCTATTTTTTTTGAATCATATTCTGCTTGGAAAACTGTATTATTACTCCAATTCTTCTACCAGCTTCCAAGGTCTCCTTGATGACCTGTTTTCATATTCATGTGGATGAAAAGTCCAAGGCAGTATAAGTCCACCGTCTGGCATTTGTATCTTTCTTCTCTCTCTCCTCCTACCATGCCCTCTATCGTCCCAGAGGTTCCCCGATCCCTCTATGGATCTCTTTCTGTACCCTGTTTCTCTTTGCATCACCATTTATGTCTTTCAGTAGCTCTTCCCTATCAAAATCCATGCCCTACCAGTGAAGGGTGTAGACCTGTCTTCGAGAAGCCCAATTTCAACCTCTCTAACCACAGCTGGAGATTGTAGATGACAATTTCCCAATGAAAATCTCAGCTTAGATGTAAACAACACACAGAAAAATTGCAGTCATCTTTCTGGCTTCAGTCCTTTTGGCTGAAAGTGCTGCTGAGGGACAAGATGATTGAGAGAAAATTCACAAGACAGCAGTTGTTAAAAACCAGAATGAAATACAATGAATTGCTCATTTTACTTGAAATTTTCATAGGTCTTCTGGAACCTCCATGTATTCAAGTCTAAGTGTTTTATAAAGGAGAATGCATGTTTAAATAGAACACATTATAATATGCCTAAAACTGCCATTCACTTTGAATGTTGCTGGAATTTGCTAACCAACTAGGCCACATTACTGAGGATGTTGCAGATCCACAAGGAGCTGGAATCAGAAAAATTATCCTTAAACTTTACACACTGTGGCACTGTGTAACTGAATTCTAGTGGGGTTTATAGAGACATTTTAAAGCCTGAAAACCACATTCCTTGTATTATAACAGCACTGTGTTCTGAAGGGGAAATCTGCTCTGGTTTACAGCCCAGAAGCCGCAACCGTATTTCTGATTATAAATTTATTTCTCAGCCAATATACAAATGTATTGCAAAGGACTGTGTATTGAAATCCCTCTTCAAATTTATATTTACAGCAAAAAAACCCAAACAGAACCATCCTTATTTATGAGAGACGTGAGGAAGAGTGGTGTTCCTGGTCACTATCTTGTTAGAGAAAAGAGAGCTAGACCAAGTGCAAACTGTTTCTATCTGATAACTTTTTTTTTTAATATGACGAATGCAAATTAGTGATTAGAATATTATATTGTTTTTTATTTTCTGGAAGTGAAAGTAAGTGATTAACTATAGTTTATAAGAATTATTTAAGTGGTATTGTGTATATCACTTCAGGAATAACATACTGCTTAAATTTCATACGGTTCTTCAATGTATTTCTATTTTCTTGGGCAAAAGATAGGGATTTACTAAAAGAGGTTTCACAAAGTAAGACTAATCAGATGTCACCTGATGCATCAGAACATGCACCTTTAAAGGACAAATACCTGAAGAACAGAAGGCTTTGGGGACATCTTTTAACACCTTCTAGTACTCAAAGGGGGCTTACAAAAAAGCTGGAGAGGGGTTTTTTACAAGGACATGTAGTGACTGCACAAGGGGGAATGGCTTCAAACTGAAAGAGGACAGATTTAAATTAGATATTAGGAAGAAATTCTTTACTGTGAGGATGGTGAGGCACTGGAAAAGGCTGCCCAGAGAAGCTGCGGATGTCCCATCCCTGGGAGTGCTCCAAACAACGTGGTCCAGTGGAAGGTGTCCCTGCCTGTGGTAGGGGGTTGGAACTAGATGACCTTTAAAGTTTCCTCCAACCCAACCATTCTGTGATTTATGATTGCAGTGCCACAGACACAGCAGAAAAGGGTTGATCTGTCCATGTTAGAGGGTTGATCTGTCCATGTTAGAGGGTGTATCCAACATGTGCCAAGATGATTGGTGTTTCTCTGGATTTTAAATGCAAACACATAATCTTGAAACGTAACTTAGTCAATGTCATGTTAGTACTGCTGTCGGTGCAAAATATCACCCATCTTTCTCTGTCTCCTAGCAACTGCTTCCCACTTTTTGCTTGCTGTCAAATTCTTTTCTTGATTCTCTCCAGATCTGCAGCCCATAAAGAGCTTTTAAAAAACATTTTCACACTAGAATTGAATCACTATTGTTTTTCATGAATACTCTATGGAATAAAAGCTCTCCTAGTTACCTGCTAATGAATAAAAAGGTAGTAGTAATGTTGACACAAATAGGCTGCTTTTATTTGCAAGCTTATTAGGTATACTTTTCTGCCATTAATTAATCTTAAAGGAACCAGTGGGTTTTTTACTTTTAGCTGAGACATCTGGAAGCTGCTTTCCTCTGCGAAGATCAACCGAGCACTTTTCTTACAACACTGACTGAAAAACTGGGTTTGGAGAGGAAGTTGCTTCAAACAGTTTCTTCTTTCCAAGTTCACATTTCAAATGTTAAACCCAAAGTTTGAAGCAAAATAGGAAAAACGTCTGCAGGACAATAAACATGTTCAGACAGATATTAAAAGCCAATTATACCTAGAATGCCATAAATAATTACTTTTCTATCTTTTATTCTTCCTGAATTGCATATAAAGACTACGCACTTCCTGAATTACTCTATACTCAATCTCTATGCTAACTATGAAGTAAATCTGAACTTCTATTTTCTATTCAACTCTAATGGCATCTAGTAAATATTGTCTTCATTTGCTGTTTTATAAACTATTCCATACATGTTCATATATAATATCCCAAAATATTTCATAGTACTGTCTTACATTATCTATACAACTTTTCATTGTATGAAAAAACCCCTAAAGAATGATACCAGCTACTTAGCAGCAGTCAGAGTAGTGCTTGGAAACTGTAGCATTGAGAAGGTCATGGATGAATAGATGAAATGAAAAGAGGTTTCCACTTTATGAATACAGCTGCAAATTTCAACTGGCTTGTGCAATTGCAAAGCCTACAAGAAATGTTAAGTCAGAATATCATATCGATCCTGGTCTGGATCACTCCTAACCTCTACTGCTAAAAATTTCAGGTCTCTTTAACAATGCTCATTGTTTCTGAGACATAATCTAGCCATACATTTAAGAAAAACAGTCAGTGAATTTAACTTTGAACATGATGAAAATCTAGAATTGGTAGCAGAACTGCCCATGTCCTGTGTTTTTATATTTCTAAAAATGTTAGCATAATTAGATATATGGTAATTTTTGACATGTATAGCTTCTGTCAAATTAAATTTCTAAATAAAATGCAGTTAGTGCAGTATCAATTCCATTTGCTGTGACACAACTCATCCAAGAAGACACAATGAGATTTCTTTGAGGGACATGGAAAGTGGCAAATACTTATAAACTAAATTAACTCTTTCATTATCCCCAAGTCCTGAAGCAAAAATTCTCAGAAAACACACTACATGAAGACTGTTGTTTGGCACTGCTAGGATCTCACAAGGATAATGGAGTAAGACTAGCAGCATACTCTTTCCACCTTCTACTCACTGGGAGGTACCTACTGGGTTCAGCCGAACAGGATTGGCTCTTGCACAGGAAGCTCATGACAAGCTTTCATTCTACAAGGCACGAAGGGATGCTGAAGGAGCTGTCAGACCCCGAAATAACTGTCTGTGATAGTCACACTTTCTCAGAATAATGCAGTCATGACTGTAATCTTTCTGTGGCGATTTATCTTCTAGGCAAAAGCTAAAGGCAAAGCTCAGATTTCATATAATATATAGAGAGCTAGCAGATTTTGTGCAATAAATTAAAGCATCATTTCTGCTTCTTATTATACTTAAGCAGGCCTCCCTAGAAATTGATATGTTTTATTTTTCACCTTTGATTCCATTTAATAATTTTCATTGTATTTTGTTATAGTAATGAGATTGTTTTTGTAGTTCTTGTAATGTGCATGTACCAAACCTTTCATGAGGTAAACCTTTAAGTTTAGTGGCAGAGCTTGTTCCCACACCTGGAGAAGTTTTAGTGTATGAAGGGAAAACATGAAAGAAAATTTGCATTCAGGAAGAATGCTAAGATTTCCTTCACATTTTTTTAAGTCTAAAGGGCAAAACTTTTTATGAAAATATTCCATTATGCTTTTCCAAGAATGTAACAGCTAAATTAATAGTTTCAGTGCTAACATTTTTTTGTGAAGAAAAGAATTTAAGTTTGCATTTTCACTTCATATTTTAATTTAACATTCATTTTCAAAGAGTCATAAAACACTTTCAGTGCCCTTTTGACAGTTTTTGTTACTCTGTATTCATTAACCTACTTCAGCTTCTTGTGCATTTTTTGATGGGGTAGTGTTCCTTTCCTGTGACATCAGTGTTTCATGGATCATGTTTTCTTGCCTCAGTATTTACTGTGAAGGTCTGTCCGCAGGCCTTCCTGAACAAAGAAGCAGAGCATGTGGGAGTGAAGCATAACTCACAATACAGCAGCACAAGACATATGTAAGTCAAAGGGAGTGGATTGACTGCACCCAAGAATGCCAAGATACTTGATTAGTGCATCATAGTAAGGCCTTTTTCATCTTTGAAAATAATGAAATTCTGGGAGATTCCTCGCGAATGGAAAACCTACAAATGTTGTGTCCACCATCATGAAATACAGGAATTATCCTGGGAAGATCCAGGAAAGTGCAAACTAGCCAGTATAGGGAAGGTTATGGAGCACATCTTCCTGGAAGAGTTTCCAGGCACATAAAGGACAAGATGGTCATTAGACATGAGCCAGTATGACTTTGACAAAGCCTAGAGATATCTGGCCAACCTTATTGCTTTATGTGATGAGAGGGCTGGCTCAACAGATGAGGGGAGAACAGTGAATGTTTTTATAAAGGCTCTACTGAGGCTTTCTGCAAGATCTTCCATTTATCTGTAGAGAAAATGGTGATATATGAATTGGTGAAGTTGATTCCACAGTGCATATTGGCTGGACTGCAAGGCGCAGAGGTTTGACACGAAGTCCAGTGACACAAAGTCCACGTGGCATCCCGCTGCCACAAAAGGAATAATCCCAGGGAATGGGACAAGCTTGGGGAAGAGAAAGAAGTTTTGCAGAAAAGCCCTAGGGGTGAATAAGGCCAGCACATAGTTTGATCAGTGGGTTGGGGAAAGTGATTATTCCCGTTCAGACTTTTGAGGCTGCATCTGGTTTTGGGCTCCTTTGTACAAGAAAGGCACTGAGAGACTTCAGTGAAGGCCCACCAAGTTGGTCATGGGCTGGAGCATGTGGTACATGAGAGAGGCTGAGAGAGCTGGATCTGCTCAAAGAGAAGAAGGGAAGGTGAGGGGAGATGCTGTCTACAACTAGCTAACCAGAAGATGTGAAGGAAACAAATCCAGCTTTGGCTTGCAGATGCAGAGTGATAGGACAAGAGAGAACATGTGCAAGACTCAACAACAGAAATTCCAGATAGGTATTATGGGAAAAAAAAATTATAATGCGGGCAGTGAAACACCACAATAGATTTTCTGCCTAGAGATGTCCAGAAACTAATGGGACAGGACCCTAAGATACCTGAAACAGTTGGCACTGCTTTGAACAGGAGGTTGGGCCAGATGTCTTCTAGGAGGTCCAACCCACACTATTTTAGTAGTCCCCTGAATAGCTTCAACAAAGCTTTATAGGTGGCTTGATATCTTATTTCTGAAGGGTCTGAAACAAATCTAACTTACATAATTTTTCTGTCACCATGCAGAATATATGACTCACATGCCATAAAAAAATTTTTAGCACATTTCAGTGTATGCAGTCTTTTTTACTTTCATTATTTTTGAATAAAAATCACAATAATGCTGACAATGTGTGGTACAATGTGAAAGCATTATATTATCAGGTATCTGGATGATATACAAAAAGGTTTTGTTCCAATTATTCTGGAGGCACTATAACATAAACACAGAATTTTAAACAGGATTTGTACTTGAAAATAATGTGTCCTAGGTTTATAATTTTTTTTAAATGATTTATTAAACTGTTCCCTTGATTGATCTTGGAATGTTTTAAAATAAAAATACAATTTATTATATCAAAATATGAAAGGTTCAACACATAGCTGAAGAGCAGGTAGGAAAATGTAATTTTGACCAATCAGTTTTAAAACTTATTTTATAATGCAACAAATCTCCTGTTAACATGATTGCAGATGGTTGATTTTTCTACACTGATAACTATCGTTACCACTGGGACAGGAACCCATTATGTACATAAGATGTGTATCTGTGTCACTCCAACATTTTTTAATGTACTGAATACTAATTTTTAACATGTTACATTAAAAAATACAAAAATTCAATTTACAATAATATAGATCAAAAAATTACATTTATCTTCAATTGAAGCCTGTACAGAAATTTTCAAAATAGGATGTCAAATAAACTGCATAGTACCTAAACACTAAAACATTCACAAAATTGAATGTGTAGAAGGTACACGACTTCTGAATAATCAGAGTCTCTTTCACGTTTAGTTCTTATATTTATCCAACACAGTGTCAAAAAGTATAAAAGCTGAAGAGCTTCCTACTCTAGTTTATCAATGTTTAAAGTGTTGGATAAAAGATCAAAGATCTGACCATAAACCCCATCAATCCTCAAAAGATCTTTTTAATAAGACAGAATTTTTTAAGTCTTAATGTCATTCAAAAGCTTATTATAATTGCTTACAGTGGCTAGAAGTCATTATATTCCCTTTTCTAGATTTTTTAAGAAGGCTTTCATGATATGTATCTGAGTAGAACATATAACAAAAAATATATACCTAAACACATAGTAAGTTTTAATTTGGTCTAAGTTCCTTAAAAGGTATTTATTTTTTAATTGAATTTTTAATTTTATTTTGAACCTGGTAATTAACTCAGTATGACCCATAATCCACATAACCCCTTTATTACCAATGATATATAAAAACTACTATATAACTACAGCGACCCTTTTCATAAATCTGCCTCTTTTAGTAACAGTTCCTCAAATACAGCCAACTTTCTGAGTATATTTTTGAGTTTAAAAAAGTTAAATTTACTCCTGTGAGACCTTTAACTGGTTCTATACAACACAGCTCATTTGTGCAGTCAATGGTTTCAGAAGCTGTGCTGCACAATATCATCCCTGCTTACCCAACCATCTCAAACAGAGAAGCAACTCAGCTGCAGCAATGAGCAAATCACCAAAATAGACCCCACAAGGAACGAGGTTCTTTGCTCATGAGCCATGGTCTTCACGTGCTCCCTGCATATGTAGTTCTGAGGCACTTAACTAATTCAGATACATCACCTCCAGAATATGTTTTTCTGTAGACATGAACCAGATTTCTAAATTCATGTAAACAATACTCAAGGTGATAATTCACAGTTGGACAAAGTTTCATTCACACAAAAGAATCTTTTTTCAGCACAGGACACATGAGAAACTCAAAGGAAAGTCCCCCTTAATAAGCATGACTTGATGCAGTTATCAGTGGTTTTTATCTTGATTCTGCAGGCCCTGTGTTACCTCTGATAACAAAGGGTCTACTATGTATTTTAGGTTATGCTACTTGTACTGTGCTTATGTAGTAAAAGCTAAAATGACCTCTGAAATTTAGGAGAAATATGTTAAGTATAGGTGAGATTTGCTTCCTTTGATAGTCATTGCTATTGCCTACAAAAGATAGCTGAAGTGACCTGAAGTGTATTACAGCTGTGGGTCATATAGTCTTAGGGATTCCTCTGGACATGTGCAAATGCTCTAAGTACAGGACATATTCAAAGTAACAAATAAACAATGACTGTTGTTCTGCTGCATTATAAGGCATGGTCAAGTAAGTTAAAGAGTGTTTTTAGTAAGCTTTTATTCCATACTGTACCTTTTCATCCAAAGCCTTGTGGTGCTCAAAGAGAGATTTCAGGGCTTTGAGGACCTCAACTTCACTGGAAACTCCTGAGGGAGACTGTGCTTGCCGTTTCACCACTGTCATCCTCAGTGACCTTTCGTGTCTTGAGACAAGGCACTCCAAATGCTCCAGTAACAGCTATTGGGTTTGATATAAAAAGCTATTAATTTTTGTGCACTCAAATACCATGGAAATTCTAACTACAAAGTGCATGATACGAATGGTAGGAAAGACTGCTGGAACAATTGACATTTCATATTTTTAAATGACATGGGATAAACAGAAAAACAGAAAATCTACTCATGATTTCACTTAAAACTCTGCTAGGAAAAGCAAGAACAAAAACCGACTCTGCATAGGGTCAATATTTAACTAAATTTGTTATATATTTATAATATTATTTGTGATAGTAATTGATAAACATTGACAATCAAATAACAACCAATGCCAGTCTAAAGAATCATGGGAAAATATTGAACAAGTTTATTATTAATTAAGCCTAACTGTAATATATTTTCAATTTATACTGGAAGTCACTTAACAAAATATATAGAATTGAACAGTATATTTTATTAGATTTTTAAGGCTATTCAATTGAAAAGCCACAGCTCATGTTGTTTGTCATTAGTATGTGCTCTAAAATGTTCATTGTCTCTGTTGTACTACAAACATGATGGAAATTAGAAAAGTCCATAAAATAACCTGTAAAAAACACAAGGTAAAAACATATTATAATTATTTTTCATTATTCCTCTGAGTTAAATGAAAAAATAAAACAGTATGTTGATGTTGTATAGAAAATTCCCAATTTGTCTTTACATTCATAGGGCTACCACTGCTGTCCTCACTGCCTGAACATAAAAGAGAATTGGTTAGCTGTAAGGTTAAATCAAGGTAGCTAAATTAATGAATTATAATGTGTGTTAACTATCAAAGTCATTGAACTGGAAATTTGAAAATTACATGGATAATTGCTTATTATTTCTCCTTTGATGTGGTTCTTAATACAGCTACTGTCAGCAAATATGTGTATTTATCTGTAATCCATAATTATTCTCAGTCACATAATGGCCTTTATTGTTACATGAACTAATAGATGGCAAAATTACAATGCAATCCTATTGGAGCTGTAATATATTGACATTAAGTCAGGAATGAATAGCATTTGGTGTCATCTTTCCTTCAAACATGGTTTTTATGTCTGGACTTACACCTTGTTATTATGTCATAATAACTGTATTATTCATAAAAAATATTGAATGCATAAGCAAACAATGTTAATACATGAAGAATTGTAATGACTCCCCACAGTTCAAAAAAGGAGGATATTTCTATCATTCCTGAACCTTAGCGGTGGCTTGTATTTACCAAAAGCAAATGAACAAGAAATTCACAAGCTCTGACACAGCAGATACAGGCAGATTTTTAATTATTGAGTCGTCCAAAGTAACACACAAATTTGAGGAGACCTCTTAGTGATAGAGGCAGCAGGAGTCTGGTATGGAGCTCTAAGAGGTTTGTATCTTCAATGAGATCAGAATAGCACCCAAATATTTACAGAGTATTTCTGTTCATAGGTCTACTTAGATGCCTAGTTAATTGTTATGATGAATAGAATTGAATTTCTGAATTTTGGTCTAAATTCTTATATCTTCATGATTTTTCTAGGCCACCTAGTTTATCTGAGAGAGATCTGGTGGAAAGTAAGTCAATAGCTGACTTCTAATTCTACACTCTCTTCAAAGAGTCTGTGAGACCTCAACATTTCATTCTCTTTGCAGCCTGACTGCCCCACTCCATAGCCTTAGGGTAGCCAGAATCTGACTCTAATCTGTGCTGTGAACTTAGATTTCTCCACAGTTATTCTCATTTCCTGGCTGATCCATTTAGAGCCTGGCTTATCCTTCCCTGCTCTCTTTATGCAGAAACTTTTCAATGCATCATAGCTACCTCTGGGTCAGAGGTAGCTCTAAATCCAGTCAAAAGGCTACAAATTCCTGGAGAAACTGGGAAAAAAAAGGGAAAATTTTGATTCACTGTGGAGTTTTTAGTATGGCCATTCCTTTCATAAGTCTGTAGTTGCCTAATGCTCAAACCAACACCCACTAAACCAGTCCAAAATAACAAAACCTTGGCAACCTTTTTTTTCAGCCTGAGCAAACTTATCATATTTGATTCCCTATTACCCTAAATTACTTATCTCCCAGACAAATGCTGCGATGATCAGAGACTTCTGAAAGCCTGTATGCAAGTATTAGTTGGAAGGGGAAGTGAGAAAATCTGATTTATGAGAAGAAAAATCACTCAATCACAGAATCAGCTAGCTCGGAAAAGATCTCTGAGTCCAACCTTTGACCTAACACCACCATATCAAATAGACCATGGCACTGAGTGCCACATCCAGTGAGTGTGACATCCAGTCTCTTCTTAAATACCTCCAGGGACTTCTGGGCAGCCTAGCTTCCTGGGCAGCCCATTCCAATGCCCAATCACTCTCTCTGTAAAGAACTTCTTCCTAATGTCCAACTTAAACCTCCTCCAGCAGGGCTTAAGACTGTGCCCTCTTGTCCTGCTGCTTGTTGCCTGGGAGAAGAGGCCAATCTCCACCTGGCTACAACCTCCTTTCACGCAGTTGTAGAGAGCAGTAAGGTCTCCCCTGAACCTCTTCTCCAGGCTGAACAATCCCAGCTCCCTCAGCTGCTCCTCATGGGACTTGTGCTGCAGTCCCTTTACCAGCTTTGTCTTTGGACACACTCCAGCACCTCAATATCCTTCCTAAACTGAGGGGCCCAGAACTGGACACAGCACTTGAGGTGTGGCCTCACCAGTGCTGAGGACAGGGAGAAAACTACTTCCCTGGTCCTGCTGGCCACGCTATTCCTGATACAGGCCAGGATGCCACTGGCCTTCCTGGCCACCTGGACACACTCCTGGCTCATGCTCAGTTCCTGTCAATCAGAACCCACATGTCCCTTTCTGCCTGGCTGCTCCCCAGCCACTCTGTCCCCAGACTGTAGCGCTGTACGGGGTTGTTGTGGCCAAAGTGGGGGATCTTGCACTTGGCCTTGTTGGACCCCATACCACAGACTCAGCCCATCTATCCAGCCTGTCCAGGTCCCTCTGCAGAGCCCTCTTGCTCCCCAGCATATCGACACTCCCCCAGACCTTGATGTCACCTGCAAATTTGCTAATCAATCCCCTCATTCAGATCATCAATGAAGTTATTAAACAGGACTGGGCCCGACACTGATCCCTGGGGACACCACTAGTGACTGGATGCCAGCAGGATGCAGCACCGTTCACCAGCACTCTCTGGGCCCAGCTAGCCAGCCAGTTCCTAACCCAGAAGAGAGTGCACCTGTCCAAGCCATGGGCTGCCAGCTTTTCCAGGAGTGTGCTGTGGGAAATATAGCAAAGGCTTTGGTGAAGTCCTCGTAGACTACATCCACAGCCTTCCCCTCATCCACCAGATGGGTCACCTGCTCATAAAAGGAGATCAGCTTGGTCAGGCAGGACCTGCCCCTCCCAAATCCATGCTGGATGCGTCTGATTCCTTGTTTGTCCTGTAGGTGCTGCATGGTTGCACCCAAGATGATCTTGCTGGGCACTGAAGTCAGGCTGACCAGTCTGTAGTTTTCTGGATCTTCCTTCTGGCCATTCTTGTGGATGGGTGTCACAGTGGCCAATTTACAATAATCTGGGACCTCCCTGGTGAGCCAGGACTGCTGATAAATGATGCAGAGTGGCTTGGTGAGCTCTTCCACCAGCTTCCGCTTCACCCTAGCATGGATCCCCTCTGGTCTCATAGAGTTGTGAGGATTCAAGTGGCTCAGCAGGTCACTAACTGCTTCCTCCTGGATTACAGGGGGGCTATTCGGCTCCCTGTCTACCAGCTCAGGAGGCAAGTTGTCCTGAGGATGAGCTGTCTTATTGTTGAAAACTGAGGCAAAGAAGATGTTAAGTACCTCAGTCTTTTCCTTGTGTTTGGTGACTATGTCCCCCCTCTTGTCAATGAAAAAATGAAGGCTTTCCTTGCCCCTCTTTTTGCTATAAAACCACTTTTTGTTATCCTTAACAGTGCTTTCACCTCTCTACATGACGTAACAAGATCCTTAAACACTTCATGAATTGCCTGCCTTTTTTTCCAAAGGTGATAAATTCTCCTTTTCCCTCTAAATTCCTGCAAAACCTCCCTGTGCAGCCAGACCAGTGGTCTTCCCTGCTGGCTCTTCTTTCAGCATATAGGGACAGCCTGCTCCTGTGCCTTCAAGATTTCTTCTTGAAGTATGCCCATCCTTTCTGGACCCCTTTGTTTTTAAGGGCTGTTTCCCAAGGTACTCTCCTAATCAGCATCCTGAATAGGCTGAAGTCTGCACTCTGAAGTCCAGGATAGAGGTTTTGTTGGTGCCTCTCCTTGCTTCACTGAGTACTGAAAACTCCATCATTTCATGGTACCCCAGATGGCCTCTGACCACCACATCTCCCACCAGCTCTTCTTTGTTTGTAAACAGCAAGTCTAGCAGGGCACCACCACTGCTAGGTTCGTTTATCAGCTGTAACAGGAAGTTATCTGCCATACATTGCAAGAGTCTCCTAGACTTCCTCTTCTCTGCTATACTGAGTTCCCAGCAGACATGTAGCAGGTTAAAATCACCCACAAGAACAAAGGTGATTTTGAAACAATCACCAGCTGCTTGTAGAATAATTCATGCACCTCTTTATCCTGGTTGGGTGGTCTGTAACAGACCAGGATATCAGGCTTGTTGGCCTTCCCTCTGGTTCTTACTCATAGGCACTCAACCTTATTGTCACTAACCTCAAGTTCTACAAAGTCAGGAGACTCCCTAACAGCAGAATGGAGACTGAAAAGAGTGATGAAGAGACAAAAACAAGTTAAACAAGTTTTCAAACATAAGTGCAGAGTGATGGGAACTCAGAATTTCTAATGTGGTGATTGTGGAGGAGTTTTCTATTTGAGATGAATAGTGCAGCACCCCAGCCCTTTGCAGAGCTGCAGATAACATATTTAACTTTAGGTTAAGTCACTGCCATATTAGAAACACACATAATACGTAACACTGTACCAATGACAGTCATCCATTTAATATACACAAAAGCCACATTTGCCTTTAGCTTAGATCTGCTATTTCAGAGGAGAAAGAAACATGTTCCAATATGTGCATGCATTTCATATTTGTTAAATAAATCAAGTGCAAAATACTGTGCTGCTTATTTTACTGTATAAAGATAGAGAGTGAGACATCACAGCTAAGGTTCAAAAGAGTCATGGATAACTACCACAGCACTTGTGAACATTTCACACTTTTTTTCTTTCTGCTCTTATTTACTCAAGCTACTCTGTCTGCAGTCAGTCATTCTTCCAGAAACTACATCTGAACACTGGAATTTTCCTTACCATTGGCTAAGAATGCTCACAGAAGGCACGCTAATACAAGTTTCTGGCTTGTAAAAATTTCTTGGTTTTGCTTTTCAACAGAAATCAACTTTATTTCTCCATAAACTCTGTGAGCACTGCTCATAGCAACATCAGCTGAGAAGGGAATACTATTAACCAGGACTCTTAATGCAACAGGACTCCCAGCCATACTGAAAGGGAGAAAAACCCCAAGGGTTAGAACATCTGACTGTGACTGAAAACCTGATGGCAAATGCTTACCCCCTGGTCTGACGAAATGTTAGAATCACAGAATTGTTTGGGCTGGAAAAGATATCTAAATCACCAAGTCCAAATGCTACCGCAGCACTGCCAAGTCCTCTACCAAACCATGTCCCTAAGTGCCACATCTACACGTCTTTTAAATACCTCCAGGGATGGTGACTCCATCATTTCCCCGGGAAGTTTGTTCCAATGGTTGATAACCCTTTTGGTGAAGAAGTTTTCCCTAATATCCAACCTAAACCTCTCTTGGTGCAACTTAAGGCCATTTCCTCTCATCTAATCATTTGTTACCTGGGAGAAGAGGCTGACCCCCACTTGGATTCAACCTCCTGTCATGTACTTGTAGAAAGCAAGAAGAATCCCCTGAAACTTCTTTTCTCCAGGCTAAACAACTCCAGCTCTCTCAGTCACTCCTATAAGATTTGTGCCCCAGACCCTTCTAGCACTACTTTGGACATGCAATGATACTACTCCTTTATTCAATTTTGCCCAGCTACAATTATATTTAAAAAAGGGATAATAGATTTTCTCTGCTTCCCTGGAAAGAGCAAATGTCAGGTATACTGACAGAACTATGAAGTGTCTCGCTGCTACAATGATAGGGGAAGGGTTATATAAAGAAACAAAAACAGACATTGAAGATGAGAGTGTGTCCACACAATATTCAATGACTGAAGGAAACCAAAACAACCTGTAGGCATGTTGAGGACTTTCCTCCCCATATATAATTCAAGAATTAACGTTCAAGTATCTGTGAGAACAGCGCTAGATTTCATGTTGAAATAACATTGCAGCAACATTGGTAGTTCGTTTAAACTACAAAAGAATTGTAAGAAACAATTTTAGGGATTTCAGTATGTTGCAATTAAACTCTGGCACTAATAGTGATCATGGGCTGCTGAGCATTTCCTGCTCCCTCACTCTGTATCAAGCTGTTACAGTTGTCAGGCACTCAGAGGGACAGGCAGCTTGCCGAGAAAAGAAGATGAAGAGCAACAGCAGCAGGTAGGACAGAATCACCCATGCATCATTGCTACGCTTTTCCTACTGGAAAACATAAGCTTGACAATGAATTATGAAATAATCTGACAAGTGAGTTTTACTCTTATGTTGTGCAAATTTTAGGATGCTCAAGATGCCACGCTGATAATTGTATCTTACATAAATGGGATGGTTTCTGGGGCTCTGGATTTTTTATAAGCATAAAAAAATGTATGAAAATAATGATTCAAGGACTGAAAAATGCTCTAGTGCATATTCTGTGAATGAAGCATCTCTAAACTGTTAATTAGAACTAAATCAACAAGAAAAGATAAAATTGTTAGAATATACCTAGCTTCCTGTATTTCTCAAATCACTTGCAAAGCACTTATAGAAGTGATTGATTTCTGTGAAATGGAAATGCATCATTAAATTTAATGGTATAAACTTCACCAGTGCAGATTATCACCTACTCTGCTATACTATATCATTCCATCATGACTACCTGGACACTGATTTATATATGGAAAAGAAGTTAAAACATATTTTTTTAGGAATGATTACTCAATAAGTTGATAATGGTGTGACTCCATACAGTTCACACTATTACAGGACATGGATTTTAAGCAATATAAAATATTTTAACTTCCTTTATTTTCAACAAATCAGTTTGTAAAAAAATAGTTTACAGCAGGGTAATAAATGCAGAAATTAAAGATTCATCAGATGGCAATGGAGAGAGAAAGAGAATCATAAATAATGGAATACAGTGAAAAAACAAAGACAGGGCATTTTCTAAAATGAGACAGACTTATCTTAAGGGATTCTTTGGAGGAATGGGGTAACCCACTAAGAAGACAATTCTGTTTTGAGGTCCAGCATAGAATTTCTCACCAGCACAGGCAAAACTGAATTTTCTTTCAGTCTATATTTAGAATGAACATTGTTCAGTGAATCTCCTTCTCTGGTGCAAGCAATGGAGACAAGTAAAATAAACAGACGTGGCTGAAGGTTATCTCTAAACCCAGTCACAAAATCAGTGATTTTCTTCAGCATTGTTCCACAGTGGTGGAAACCACTTTGCTCGTGTGGTTGGCTGGTGTGACCTCCAATAGCTATATTGGTAAATTAATGGTGAAAATCTTTCCTTGAAAAAACAGTTAAGCCTAACTACAGCATTATGTCCCATGTCTGTCCCTCTGTACAGAAATTAAAACACTAGCAAGCTAAAGCCTTAATGAAATCACACATTTGTGAAACAAAGGCAGGAAAGAAAATGTAATAATCAGGATAATGATACAAAGCAATAGAAAAAAAAGAAAAGGGGTTTTATAAGAATAATAAATACAAATACAGTAACTATCAGACTACACAGATTGCCTGAACACATAGATATTGATTAACCATATATTACATTTACTATCTATTGTTACACTGTCTTCTGTGACAGTTCTTTATTTGAAAGAATAAACACATGAATCTAGAGGATATTTCATAATATTGAGGCAAAAATAATGACATTTACTGTCACTTATATTGAAACAATGAAACAATGCTTTAGCATTTGCTGAACTTCAGGAGACAGCTGCACTTATTTTGATGTGTACAGTGCTTTTAGACTGTAAGAACTCACATTAGCATGTTCAAAAACTAAAATAGAGTGCCTGACACAGTTTCAGCATCTATCAAACTGATGTAATTAAAAGGACCTGTAAGAAAATGAGGTAAATAAAGTAGTTAAACCCATACTTTCCAAGATATTCTTAGAGTTTCCCAACACAATGGAAGGGAATTTTAATCATAAGATATAGGGTTGCGTTCTGATCTACATGTATTATGAGCCTACATGTATTATGAGCCTGAAGTACATAATTGAAAATGTTTCATAAACCATTCAATAAGGAATTGAGGAAATAAAATCAGATATAAATCCCTATTATTCACTTTAATGAGTGCTTCAGCTTCTAAAGTATGAAGCAAAAGAAAGATCTCGACACTCTTTGTTACTGCTGTTTCATTCATGAGCATGCGTATAATTTTGCTTGTTTCTAAACTGCTAGAACAAAAATATTTCAGACCAATTTATGCAAGAATTTATGCTATATTCAAAAAGTATATGTTTGTCTTCAGTTCTTTTTTGTTGTTGTAGTGAAAAACACAATCAGATGAATCCATACCAGTGTTGTAAGAGATTATTTTTCAGCTGCCAAACCAACCTCCAAATTTCCTCTTCATAATATTCTGATTTAATAAGTTAATCCTACACACTTTTTCTACTTTTAAAGAATGCAGATTGAGACCAAAAAAAAACCTTTCAGTTTTAATTTAAATTTAGCATAGCCAAAGTAGTGCTGTTTTATAATCTCCATTAAATAATATGATAGTTCACACTGGCTTGTTTTCCAGCTTCAGAAAAGATACTCTCTTTCCACATGTTATATTCTAGCTAGAGAATATCCAAAGAAATAACTGTAAGAGTTTCTATTAAGGTAATTTTGTACATATTTTCAAAGTCCCATGCAATGGTTTTCCAGAGAGAACCTGTTTGTCTTCCTGTCAGCAATGCCACACCAATCAATGCTTGTAGATACACTCCTGCACTTTCTATTTTGCCTCAAGTACTGATAGATGAAGTTGTCAGCTAAGTTCTTGACATGAAAACATTTATACTGTAACATGTCAGAAAAAGCTAATTATCATAGGCAGTAAAAATTTATATTCAACAGCAAAAGGTCAGAAGGAAGCTTTGCTTAAGAATGCTGCTAGAAGGATAGAGTAGGAAATTGATTAAATATTGGGGTAAGGTTTAATCTCTGGTATTTTGGCTGAGCCCTGGAGTGTATGGGTCCCTCGAAATGTAATTGCATCATGATCTCTCTCAAATACAGGTCACCATCAGGGCCTATTACTTCAGTTTGCCATAGAGTTGGAAATTGGGATATTTGCTGTTGGTTTGGGGTTTTATTTATGTGATTTTCAGACTGCATGAGGCTGTTGCCAGGGAATAAAGAAACACATAGGTGTGGGTCTAGAGTAAAGAAAGTAATTTTTACTTATGACAGCTAGCCATAAGTGAAAATTTAAAGGGGAGCTAGAAGGCTAATGTGTACTCAAAACCTGACAGAATGGCCACTTTCATTTCTTTCTGCTGATCTTCAGCTTGAAGCAGGAGGTAATTCAAACAGTATCTTTATGCTGCTATCCCAGAGAGATAAAAGGTTGGTTAAAAAATTCAGCAGCTGCAATTTGGAACTGAGCCTCCCCATCTAAACGTAGTAGTAAGTGCTACTTGGGACAAAAGTGGTGGTTGTGAATAGTTCCACTATGTGTGGTTACACATGAGCATGCCCTGGGAGGTCAGGTCAGGTAAGCCAGCTTGCCTCTAGCCAAGCCAGAGCTGGGTTAAGCCTGAACATTAGAGGGATGGATGAAAGAACCATTAGTTGGACTAACTTTAGAAAAGAAAAGAAAAAACATTTCATTTCCTCATTGAGAAAGTGTATCAGTGGTTCTCCAAATATTATTACTTTATTAGAATCTTTCCTAAATTTACAGAAAAAAATTCAGAGCATTTTTTTTCCTTACAAAAATATTAATGCTGTTTTGCATTAATAACAGATAGATCTCAGTTGGCAAAACTAATGTCATTTGTTGACAATAGGTGTCCTGGAAAATCTCTTACTGATTTTTCTTTTACATAACACAAGGAACATAAGAATGGGTGATCTTTAAGCTTCTTGGTCTCCAAGGCAAATGCTCATGACAGAGACCAGTCTGACTTAGGAGATGACTTGCATTTGAGTCATCTTCCTTCTCTCTCACAGTTGTTTGGCAAGTGACTGTCTTTGGCTACTTGGCTGTCTTGGAATCTTTGCTAGTCTGCACTGCTTATATCAGACTCACACTAGGCAGTGGTACAGTGCAGTTTTAATACGCTAAAGCTGGTGTCCAATGGGCTTTGTAGTGAAATTGATAAAGCATTTTTGCATTGAATACTAAAATAACTGACACATATAGAAGTTACTGGCAATTTAAGCAGCCTTAGAAAGTTGCTCTGATTTGTAGCTGAGATAGTTTGCTAAAGCTAGAAAATGCAGTGCAATTCCTACATGCTTCTCCAAACCAATTAATTAACCAATCCATCAATTAATTAATTCTAATTTTATGGGTGTTATTTTGAACTGCTCAAAATGTGTGACAATCATGGGAGAAAAAGTAGGTCTCACCTCTGTCTGCCATCACATTTCCCAAACCCATGACCTCTAAGCATTTTGTGCTAAATATGATCACTTCTCGCACCTCCAGGATACCATGGAAGTATATGGTTCGGCTTTGCCTCTTTGTAGGCATCTGTATCATATGTCCTTCCTTAGATTTTTGAAATCTGTGGCACTCTGGTGCTAGAGTTGGACAGAAAAAAAGGCGGGAGAAAGGCTCTCTCTCAGTTCTTTTTGTTAGATTCCCTTCAGAATGAAAATTAGCTAAGGAAAGTTGTTATCTGAGCATCAGAGTGCTGTTAGTTTACTAATAGGAGGAAAGCAGGAAGAGATACACAGATAACAGAAGAATTAAATACAGATGTGAGCAAACATCCTTGGTGTTCAACCTCTGAGATCTACTTCATATGTTCATTAGCAGCCGGACTCCTGTCTGATCTGAGACTATTCCATCTGTCTCCTCACACCTTTCCACAAACACCATAAAGCCTTCTCCACTACCTTCTTCCATTTCTTGATCATCTCTGCCTTTGCCCAGACACTTTTATGTGCAAGTTATTTTATTCTGAAAACAGTCCTGTGAATCATTTGAGAATTTTCAGAAGGTGCTGTCACATATATTCTTGTTCCCGGACAGAATAACATCTTCTGATTGAAGTAGAACACGATAAATTTAAGGGTGAAATCCCCACTCAGCTGTATGGAAAATGACATTTACTTCAAGGGTCACATGGCTGCATCAAGGCTAAACAACAGACTGCCTGTGATATGTGTGGCAGCCTTCATTTCGTCCGTATTCAGATCAAATCTAAGACACAAGGGAAAACTGAGTCTGTTGTAACTTTGCCTTTTGCCTTGATTAGAGACCAAGGTATGTGCAGGCTACTTAGGCAGGTCCTGGGGCTTGGAAGGGTTCATGAGTCCTATGTTTTAGAAAACATTTAAACTGAATGACCTTTCTGTGTTATATACAAAATCTACTATGTTTGTAATATATCTGGCTAATACTCTCATTTCCTCCAGGACTGCACCACACTAGATAGGTCTTGCTGCTTGGAACCTTTAAAGACACATTTGCTTATTAAAATGCTGGAATTTTGTCTTCTTATTTAGTTAAAGATCTAAATTTTTATATAAGTTTACATATACATGATATCCAGAAAAAGGTTCTGCTGTATACTTACTCTTGTGTTGTTTCTTTCAGCTTTTAGTTCTGAAATTTCCTCCTCTTTCTCAAGCAGCTGTTCCCTGCATGCATTTAATTCTTTTGTCAGTGCAGCAAATTCCTGTAGAATAAAATTATATATGAAGTTACTCGACATGTAAGCACTAGAATAATCTAATCCATATGCATTCTAGAGTTTGAGGTTTTGAGTAATATTTAGAAATCATCAACACAAACTAAAAATAGCAAATGTAAGCTTCAGCATCTACCAAAACTATTTCAATCTAGACATATCTAATAAAAAGCAACTACTGATTTAAGTTTAGAAACAAAAGAAGGTTCAAGATGGTGGCAACATCTCCCATACATAAGCTGCCAGAACTGCACCAGAAGAAGAACAGAACTGTCCAATTTCATAGCAACAGAGACACCACATTTCACACATAATGAGGTTCAACTCAACATACCCGCTTAGCGAGTGTTCTTTCCTCTCTGTAAGGCAGCCTTTGCAATATGGCATGGGAGAAAAAAGTTAAGGTATTCACTGATCAAAATCTATCTAATATAAGATCAACATCAATAGTAGTATATGTTGTGAAAAAATCTCTACTTGATTTTGAATTTAACTATTAAAATGCTTTTAGACATTGTAGAGAAAGGCTGTGATGACTCGGAACAATATTTATTAGTTAGAATGAGTTTCCTATGAATTAACAACCTAAAATGAAGCTGGATTTTAAGTTGCTTCCAATGTGAAGTTCTTTACATGCAACTAATAAGTATTCTGAAAAACACATCTTTCAGTTGTCAAAATGTCTATTAAAATGTCTTGATGTTACCATTGCTGTACTCTTCAACAATGCACATAAATTTCTGCCTCAACAAAGCGCAGTCATAGAACTGTCATTAATTTCAATAATGAAAAGGTTTCACTCCATATGTGTGTATTTTTGACAGGCACAAGATGTACTAAACTGAAGTGGTTAATTTTATCCTTTACAGCAAAAGGATGCTACATGTCTCATGAAAACAGTAAAGGATGAAAAGCCTTTAAAATTTGTGAACATGTCTTCAAAAAGCCTTCCAAAAACCAAAAAAAAAGAGATGTCTTGATGAACAGCATTGCAGCATAACAGTGATGTATATGTATTTTTAAATATTGAGTTAATTTTTAGTTTCACCAAAACAGTCAATGCTTAAGAACATCCACCAGCTCCCAAGCAGTGAGTTAAACTGTCCCCACAAAAGAAAGCACTTCAAGAAAAAACATGTCCATGTGGTTTATCTTATCAGCAAGCAGGATGAAGCTAAGACTAAATCTACTTATTTAAGACAAAAGCTAGTGATGATCTCAAAAGAGCTTGGTTTGCTGCTTCCGCTCCAGCTGCAGAAACCAGCTTTTATCCGAATTAAAGGGCTGTTCAAAAGAAGTTTGGTGGGTATTTGTAGGCTCATTCTGTTTCAGTCAAGTTTCTAAATAGTTAATGGTATATGGTATTAAATATTAAAAATTATTCAAACAAATTTCAAGTGATATTCTGACAATACGTAACTAAGGGTGAATTTTTTTTTTTCATGTCTCAGCAACTGGAACTGGATTCACAGTAAACTTCCATGCAAATTGCATGGAAAGGAAAGTTATTCTGTTATCCTCAATGGATTTTGTTTTAGACACCAGCTATTGATCACATGAACCATAAAGTGATGTTTTGTGTCATACTTCCTAGTCAGGATTTGTTTTTCACATCCTAGTGGTCAGGTACATTTAAGGCTACACAGTATACTTTGATATTAATGCCCTTAGCTTAGCTTAGCTTTTAGAATGAGATTTAAAATTGTCAAACTCCTCCTTCACTTTTCAAAAGTATACTTAAAACTTCTACCTGTAGGTCTAAATCTAGGTTTCAGAAACTGCCATTCCAGCAGTGTTATTCTGTACAGAATTTTGTTTAAAACACTCCTGTCCTTAAGTTATAAGGTTATAAGGTTCTCAGATCACATGAAAATTTTGAAGCACAAACCCACACATATTCCTCTTTAGTGCTAAAGGGTAGAACTCCTGTTACTAATTTACATGCACTTTATACACATGGATAGGTGTCTATAAAACTTTGACAGTCTCACAGAATAAACTTTATCTATGTACTATGTTGTTGCTATTTCTGTTTTCTCATTTCTTTGTATTGTTCCAGCTGGAATTAAAATAGACATTTTGGCATATGCTTGGGCATCCGGATGGGTGACAGGTGGTGGAAAGGATAACAAGTATCATCTGGTGACTTACAAATGGAGTTCCAAACTACAGTAAGGCAAAGCAGTCTGATGACATGCTTTTGTTGCTTTTCTTGGAAACACAAAAAGATAGGAGTTTATCAAATTGTACATCTTTACTGTGCCAAGGCAAGCCTGCTCCCAGCAGTACAATCCCTAAGGCTTTGGTCAATACAATCACAAATAATCCAGGAATGAAGCTCTTACTAGTTTGCTGAGGAGCACAGAGTTTTTAATTTGGGACTTTTTTTGTCATCAGCCTAAGTTTTAACTTGGTTATAAACAAATAATTACTCAAAATTCTGCTCTCAGAGAGTTCCTTACTGAATACAACACCATATCAGCCTTGAAATACCTTCAGCTTATATTCATATCATCTATTAGTGTCTACCTTAGCTGGGCTACCTGTGTCCAGTGTTTTAGACCTTCTTACTTGAGTCAGTAACCTGGTTCCTTCAAGCCTTTTAATTACTCAGTTGCTGCTGCTCTCTGAAATTTCTCTGTGCTTTTGACATATCTTCAGTACCAGCATTTACAGCAAACAGTAACCTCTTCATAAGCCTGGAGCTCAAGTGGACAACTTCATCTGAAGTACTAGAGACCACTCAGTCATCAAGAGCTTTGAATTCTCTGAACTGAATTATGACAGAAGCAGGGCTTTATTCCTTGTATTTATACCATAAGCCTTTTACAGGGAAAGTCTACAAGTAAAATTGAGTTTGCTCTAGAGCTTTACAAGTTTCTGTCACACCTGCTTTGTTGAATTAATAAGTAGGATAAACCCCCACAAGTTGTTTTTCAACTAATACTTCCAAAAATACACATAAAACTTATTTTAAATATAAACTTTTTATGCAAGGTATCCCTGAGATGTGACCAGCACTCATCAAAACAGGTTTTTCCCACAGGTTCTGCACAAAGCAAAGTGTTTGTTTGTTTTTTTTTTTTTAAACATGACATACAGTTATGTAATAAATAATACGTGGTGATAATGACCTCTGCTCATGCAATTCCCTCCTACATATACAGGGATCAAGGGAATAGAGTCATCTGGATTTACTGCTTGCAGCAGAAATCTTGCATGGTCAGTGACCATGACAGTCAGTCATACTTTGAGAGCCCCGAAGGTAATATCTGTTGCGTAACTAATACGATTTGACAGGCACAACTGCACTCTTAAAGCTTATAGAGAAGTTGTGTGGCTATAATGCTAATTAAGAACTGATGTGAATTAAAACTATGAAAATTATTCAGTTGATTGCATTGTTTTTGTACTATACCATGATATCAAGATGTTAACAATTCCTTTTCAGGAAAAACACCCTGAGAAAGACCATTGCTTTCCCCACCTGAATAATCTCAGAGCCTATCTTATCTGCTGTTACTCTTTTAATACTTGGGCTACAACACTAAGACTTGAAAACCAATTCAACAGAAATTTGTAGCCACTGAAAGGACCACTAGGCTTTACAAATAAACAAAAGTCAAGGACTTCCTCTGCTAAAGCAGCTGAAATACAGTTGGAGCAGAGACTGGAGGGTGCCTGGGAGGGAGGGATGCCATTGGGACAGGAAGGCTGGCAGAGCTGCCAGATGTGCTGGCAGCAGGACTGGGCAGGGGAGGCATATTACAACTCTCTTACCAATAAATTTCTGCCTTTAGGGAACGGCTGAAGAAATGCTGCTTTCTTTGCTTGTTCCCAGGAAAGGCCTGCAATGTTTATTTTTTTATGACCAAATATGCATAAAACATATATAACTAGTCTCCAAGCTGAGGGTATGCCACAGAAATTATGAGATCTCATAGCTGTGATGCTCAACTGTTCAGTTTACGATCCAGTCCACATTGAGCTGAAATGAAAATACTGTTTCTCATCATTCCCAGAAAAAAAATACAGAAATAAAGTAGCAATTTTGTAATATTAGTAAAAAAATAAATTAAAGATCCATAAAATTCAGCTTAAAATCTCCTCCTCTGGATTTTCCGTCTTTGAACCACAGTTAATTTCAGGAATGAATGAGTGAACTAATCTCTGCACCTAAAAAGAATTGTAGGGTGTTTTTCATTTTACACTCAACACAAGCTATGTAAACAGATTTTCTTTCCTACAAATTTAGATGTAATTCATTTATAGGAAATAAGTATCTCCTACAATTCCCTCAGTTTTAACCTTTATTTTTTAATGTTTTCATCCAATCCAATTTTGTGGGAATAATTATAATAAAAAAGGACCTTCTCTCTTTTCTTATTATTCCTTCATTTATAATTCTGTTAGAAACTCTCTGCACCTTTTAAATGACCAAATATTTATTTTAGCAATTTTACCAGAACACAGACTTCCTCCTTGCTGGCTCTTATTAAGAAGACAAAACACTAAAAAATTCTGAACATAATGCACTGTTTATTATCTTGCTACAGAGGAAATATAGTAATATTCATTGATTCTAAACCAGGTTGAATACAAGATTTGCCTCATCTCTGGAAGTGTCCAAGGCCAGGCTGGATGGGGTTCTGAGCACTCTGATCTAGTAAAAGGCTCCTGTCTTTGGTGGAGGGTTTGGAACTAGATGATCTTTAATGTTCCTTCCAACCCAGGCCATGATTCTATGATTCTATGATCTAGACACATGGGTTTGGTGTCAGTTGTCTCAAATGTTCATTGTTACATTACTGCTCAAAATCAGAGCCCATTTGCACCCCAGTTTCAGTCAGAAAACATGTCCCCTGATATACTACATTGTAACAGGACCCTGGTAAAAAAAGGAAATCTGGATTTCAGGACTAAAATTTTGGTCTCTTTATACATAAAAAAGCACAACTTTCAAAATTATAGAATAGTCTCCGAATTAATTTCTTCAAAAATATCAGAGTAGTTTGCTCTATGATTCTGTTTGCATAGTGTGTTTTCCTTACTTTTCTGCAAATAAATGTAAGCAAAATTGATTTATTCTCTCTTTGACACATTTTTTATTCACTGGACTTTATTTTTACCATCCCTCCAAGAAAACCGTACACCGGTAGTATATTATACAATAAAAATATGGTGTGGGCTGGCCATATCATGTTGAACTACTGTAGCAATATGAACTGAGTGTTTCTTTGACATACACCATGCTTGCACAGACAGGCAATAAGGTATTTTTTTCTCGGGTGTGATCTTGGTGGCTCTTACAGAGAGTGGCTCTTACAGTGGTTCTTGCAGAGCCACTAATTGTGCTTCAAACCATCAAGGAACTACTAAGACTGATTTGGGCTGCTTAGGGGTCTGCAAGACATCTAAAATGTGGAAAGCATGGTTAAGAATTAATAATTCTAATGCGTTCACTGAAGATAAAATTGGACAAATGAAGAACTGTTACATAGCTTTCCATCACGAAGGAACTCCTTCCTTAAATACTCACTTGAATCTACATCAGATTTTGAGCTAACTCTTGCAAATATTTAGTTATTCAATCATCCCTTTCTGGGTAGAAGAAATCATCTCAAGCTAGTGTAGTCTCTGTGCATGGCCTGCTACTGTGAATGAATAATTTACTATCATGACTGTGATTCTAGAGTAAGAGAGATATAAATGCTTTATTGAGAAAAAAGAAAACCCCCTGAATACTCTTTCAGTACTTTAAAAAAAAACCCAACCAAACAAAAACAAACCCCAAAAAACTTGTTTCTAGAAAAGATCAAATAATAATAATAATAATAATAATAATAATAATAATAGAGAGCGGAGGGTTATAGGACCTATGTTGTAATCTGACCAATTTTGCTGTTAGAGTACACACTTGACATATAAAAATTAATTCCCTCAGATTTTTGAAGTCAATCTCCACAGCAACGTATTATGACAATGGTTCAGTTTCTGGCAATGACCTTCTCACACGGGATTACTTCAGGAATAAATGTGACACTACACCATGAGAATTTTCACTTGAAACTAGGGCAATAAAAATGCGAATATAATTTATGTGGGTTTTGTAGTACAATCACAAGCAATGACACATGTATAACTCTCTAAACAGTGCCAAACAGCCAAAACATAAACCTCTGTTGCATTATTTCCCAAATTAGCTTGGAAAATTGTCACATAAAAATGTAAATTTTACATGACACCACCTGAAAAGTGCCCAGTTGACATTCCTAGTTTTATCACAGTTGTATTATTTTTAATAGAAAACCTCTGAATAAAGTATGTAACCTGATGATTTAATAATATTTTTCCACTTCCTCTCTTTAAGTAATTTACATTGGCTGCTCTGTTGTGTAGTGATCACTAAAATTCATTCTCCATTAAAACACAGTAATAGTAAATTAGAAGAACGAATAAAAAAAGGAATGATAGAATCAGAAACAGAATTTTCTTTATCTAAAACTTCCCGTGTTCTGTGAGACTCTTCAAATTATGAGATGAGAGTTCATGAAAGCTTAAAAACATGAGGTAGTAGATGACAAAAAATCAACATTATTTATTTGTTATCCTTAGTATCAAGCTATAAAGCTTGAGGCTTCAAAAGGGCTTGACATGCTCCATCCATTTTAGAAAAATGCAAATTTAAAAAATTACAAAAATATGGCCTACTTTTTAATATTGTTATTACTATAATGTAGAAAATCCAATTACACCACACTAGAGTCATTCTCTCATATTTATGCACAAGAATGAATTTAGTCTCTTTTTTCACACTTAAATTTTTAAGGCAGATGGAAAACTTAAAGGTCTCTTGTTTTGCAGATCATGTAAACTAGGTTCAGTTTGGGATAGATATCATGGTGAATGACAGTAACATATTCTGTTACTTTGAAAACAGCACTAATTGTGTCTTTAGAGCTTTGTTCTTGACTGATGGGAACACTGAGGCACAGAGGACCTATAATCCTATTAAACATCTGTCGTACTATTACTGAAAAGGGATGGATAAAACATCACTCATATAAACATCTGTAAACATAATAAAACTGAATTTGTAATTCAGGTGTGTGACTTTTAAACAGCTTATAATATTGTATACAGTGTAAGATGAAACTGCAGACTGGTTTACAATGTGTATTAATTAGTCATATTTCAGAATGTCTTCCTATACACACTGGGCTGTATTTTGTAGAAGTGTTGCTCATGTGCAACACTGTGGCAGCACACTTTTCAGAAGTGGGGTTAGTTGGGGATGTAGTGATTTTTTTCTTCAAATCATGCTACTGAAGTACAGAACTGAGCGAGCTATATAATAAGGGAAATTACATCATCAAGTTTTTTCCATTTAATAATTAATGCCTTTTCTTTAGACATTCATATTTGCGTTTTCTAAAAGTACATAGATAATTTGCAGATTTATTTATGTTTCAAACTAGAGTATATTTCTAAGTGTATTATTATTTTCAAGCCTTTTTTTTAACGTAACAGGTATTTCTACCACTATGCTTTGATTGATCAAATATTGTACTGCATCATGACTGATGACAGTTTACTCGTCCAGCGTTCGAAATTCATCATCTTTCAACATATAGAAAGAGAAAAATATGGTCTCAAATGACAGACTATGTCTAATTTCCAAAATAATTTTATGGAAAATGGTATTGATTTTATTCTGATTAATCAGTTATAGATTTTTCCAGATATTTAAATATTAACTATGTGAAAGGGTCACAGAGCAGTAGAATAAGCACAGAATAAATTGCTACATTGAATTCCAAGACCACAACCTCCCATTGCCAGCAGACAGTTTTATTCTATGTTTACCATCCTACATTTCTTTCTTTTTTTTTTCTTTTTTTTTTCTTTTTTTTCACCAAATTAAAATAAACACAAATTTAGAATGAGAATAAGCCTGGACAATATGCAAATTATAGTGCTTTACAGACTGTACAATGGCTTCAGCACATCAATGCTTACATACAACTCTCATTATAAGGCAGATTGAGGTCAGTACATGGCCCTAAGAAATAACCTAAAATAAATCCTGACAGAGAGGATATATGAAGGGTGGACTATAGGAAGCAACATATACTTACCAGTAAACAGAATAGGTCTTGTATTATGATGTTGAATAACGAAGGCACAACTTATTTTTGTGCCAATTCCAGCTTACTAGTCTAGTTGAATTTTAGCATCTCTGACTCACTTTTCAAACTCTACTTCTCTAGATTCGATTTGCTTATCCACACAGCAACTTGTTGTTTTCCTCCAGGCAAACTTGACAAAATACAGTGTGACTTTCCTTCTCCTTCATTTTGTGTAACTGTCCTGACACTTGTCTCCTTCTCTTCTTCCTCAGCATTGTCTCTGGGTAAATTTTACCCAGGATCACACATTCAGTTATTAATAATCAGTCAACAAGTCTCCTGTTCTGATTCAGAATACACCCTTCCTTCCACATAAAAATATTTTTCCCCTTTGAGATTTTGATGGTAAACAACTGAAATGAAATAATTTAATATTTTAAATATGCTTAAAAAGTAATATTTTTGGACAGATTTTTTCTGTTCTCCAGTTTCCCATATTTTCCATGAATTTACTCAAGCTACAACAAATGAGGAGGATGAAGAAAATGCAAACATGCTTAATTCTGTTATTTTGAGTAATCTCCAAACTTGATAACATTAATCATACTAGAGTCTAACAAAAAAAAAAAGTTAAAAAGTTGGAGTTTTTCTTTTTATCAGAAAAAGATTTATACAGAATCTAGCTTATTAACTGACTTTATCCACCAACTGATCTCTTCACATAAACTATATTTGATCTTTTTCCTGTCAAGATTAATTGCTAACTGATCCTTGAGTATGCAAATATTAGATTTTCAATATCCAAGCTGGTCATCCAAGAGTGGCAAGGAGAATAAACTTACTTTTAGGATGAGATTGATCCATCATGTCTACAAGATGTCTCTTTTGAGTTGAAAGGATCTGCACTTTGAACTCCTTTTTTTTTTTTTTTTTCTATATAGGGCTTCTATAAAGGCAACAGGGAAAGCTACCTCTTCTGGCCTCACCTGTCCCAGCAGAACAAAAGCTTTAGTGAAAGAAGTAAATAAAATTCCCAAATAAAACTTGTGATCAGGAATCACTTTACAATTGGTAACACTGGTGTCGATCATCTCACCACACCACTTGCTCCTTGGAAAAAATTGTGGAAATAACAAATACAAATTATTCATAATTAACCCATTCTTCTAGGCGTTAGTGTTCAACTGGAGCAGTATGGGGAGCTTTGCTCTTGGAGAAGACAATAAGACAAATGTCCAGAGTCACAATAAAGTTAAATTGCAGCCAAAGAAGTTCAGGGCAGCATTAGGAATGACCTCTGTGAGAATAATTAAACAGTAAACCTGGCTGTGCAGGAATTGTGTAAACACACACTTTGAGATAACTGTTCATGAGGGTTTATGGTCTTGTTTTAAAGAATGAGGGTGGAATAAATGACATTTGCAAGATATTTCCTTTTTTTTTTAGTCCATGGCAATGAACTAATATATACAGTCTCACTGCTGTGAATTCTACTTTACTTTCTATTTGCGGATCCTTTAACTTAGGTGACCACAGTATATATTGACTCCTATGACGATACTGCATTTGCACGTAGTACTTTTTTGATGCGTCTGCTGTAGATAATTTAAGCCACAGATTTCACTAACTTGCTTTCTGTCTGATAACTGAAAACATGTGACTTTTTCTTCATATGTTGACTTGCTCTCTTTCCAGTTAGTCCACACAGTTATTTAATATCAACAAAGTACAAATATTTACCTCGCCAAGGAATCCCAAGTTTGCTCTTTCCAGCAATCTAATAGAACATTTGGCCCTTTTTTATCAGACAATATTAGTAACATTAAAATTTTCTCAAACCTTGTCATATATACTGAGATTTTGAACATCAATCTGTCGTTTTGTCTATACTATTGTAATGAAATTTAAAAACTTGAGTGGAGAAAACAAGATAATTAGTTGCAGATGTTCATCATCAGTAAATATGATGAATTGGTAATTACTGACATAGACTTTGCCTTGAAGAAAAATATACAATGTAGTTACAGATGGCAAGAACACCAAATCAAGGAATGGCCTCTTCTGTATTGGAAATCACACAAGCAACAACAATCTGACTAACGTCTGCGCCTCACATATTGAAAATAAAGAATAATAAAACATCTTCAAAATGTTAACATTCAGATATTGGCTCTTTTGGTTGTTTATTAAATTACAGGGTAATTGAAAAACACTTGGAGGTTTTTCAATTCTGAAAATGTAAAGAGTAGACCTATCTTTTCACTGAAAAAAAAGTTGATAAAACCCAGTAGTTTTCCCTAAAGGATTTTATTTATTATGAGTTGGCAAAAACATTAGAGCCTTTTTGATTTCAGAAAAACAGGACACTAAATCATAAATATTAATGAAAGGACATTTTCACTGATGTTCACTAATGTGTTGAATTCAAGAAAGGAGAAAAAAATTACAAATTAAATTTTCTATACACAGTACTCCTAGGTATGAGTAGTAGTTCCACATACAAGAAAAATACTAAGCAAGAGCTCTGTAGGACTCCAGTGATTGTGATCCATAAATAAGACATTGACACCAAAATATAGCCTCATTAGCTATAAAATGTTTAGCTGCCCATTAAATAGGTGATCCAAAGGCTGATTCTGCTCAGAGCCCAGGCAATTCACGCACCTTTGTCCACATCTTGTTATTGAGTCCTTGAGCATGTGAGTAGTGCCTATGCAATGCTGCAGAACAGCATTACTACCAGAAGGACAGTACTCCACAACTGGGACCTAGTCTGTGGCTTCTAAGAAGTGGTGAGTTACCTGTTCTGATGACAAATGCATGCACATCCTTGAGTTTTGTTACACGTTTTGCCAGACCCAGTCACATATGCATATGATCACCTCACATAAATATTGCATAATATATGAATGACAAGAAAGCTTTGTTCATTTTTCACATAACATAGATGATATATAATGCTATCCACATAACACTATCCGTGTTTCTCCATAAAAAGTGAAATTCAGAAATCGACAAACACAGATATTTATTTTAAAAATTCCATTTAAAATATTTACTACAAGGCTATGTCAGAGAAAGGTTTGCTACCTAATCTTCAAACACGTACTTCAGAAACAGTTGGGCTTGTTTGAAGTGTGACTGCCACTTTGAAAACTAAATCAGATTTGCTAATCTGGGTCTAGTGCTCTAAATGAAAGTTACACTTCAAACAACTCTAGTTGCCTTTGAGGTGCTGCAGAGCTCCTGTTTCTGTTTGAAGTTCATTATCCAACTACATTGCTACCAATCCAATGTTACATCTGTCCCCTTTTACTACATTGTGTCTGCTGATAACTAAATAAACACACATGATAATGTTCAAGACATGCGACAGCTTTGAGCTCTTTTGTTCAGGGAAGCTCAGTTTAGGATTACAGTATCACCACAAGATAGGATAGAGTCATATAAGGGGAGAGGAAATAAAGATTACCTTTCTAAGGTAGTGTTTTAGTGAAGTGCATGCACATTCACAGTTGCACCCATACAGATTATTAAATATTTTCACCAGATATGTTTAAATCCCATGCACAGCTAGACTCAGCCTATAACTTAAGTATTTTTTATCACTCTGAATTTACAGTAGTTAATGTCAAGAAAAATAAAAAACATGATTTAATAACACTGATCCTCAGAAACCCCGGTGTATTTGCAACAAATAATCCATGCTTATATTATGCCTCCCTTGTGAAACAGAATACATACAGCCTCATTCTTACTGTTGCTATAATGCATCTTCAGATTCACTGCATAGTAGTACTTCCGACATTCTTCTACATAGTAGTATTTCTACACAAACTTCCGACATTTTACTGCGTTATAATCACTTATTGATTTGTATTTCCCCAATATGGTCTCACCCCCAATGTTCAGAACTTAAAAGACCCCCAAAAACAAAACAACCAATGCCCAAACTAGCCAACATATAAAAAGAGTATGTTAAATACATTTTTTTCCCCCGGGCATATTTATTTACACTGTATTTCCAGAACCGAGACAATTATAAAAATAAGAAGTAAATATCCAAACACAGGCAAACACCAGAAATTCAACAGAAGTAGAACACTTGTTGCACAGCATGATGATAATTGTCAGCTGTTGAAATGCATTATTACTGTAACTTCATAAATCTTCCCAAAGTTTTTTTGCATAACTATTCATTCTCATGCAATATTGCTAAGTCAGATAATGCTCTATCTTTCCTAAATTGACTGATTATATGTCTCATGACAATGCCAAGGCAGCAACCACAATATATTACTAAGCATGTGCTAAAGCTCAGGGTACTATAACAGTCCACAGTACATCAAAACCCTACAGCTACATGCTCCTCCTTTTGCCCTGATATCACTCCTCCTGAAGCCTGCAGATGCAAAGAAATCAAACTCAATCACAACATTGGAAAAATTTGGAAAGATTCAGCTTCTATAAAGTCAATTCCTAGACAAACACATCAATTCCTTGAAGCCAATATTTAACTGAAAATCATATGAACTTTGGAGGAAAATTTTTACTGTAGCTGAACAGAAAGCCTGTGAGAGCCCATGAGCTACAGGCACCTCTCACTCACTCAGGCAGTTTTTCCTCCATCTCAAGCCAGAGTGACTTACTCCGGTACCTTTCCCATTGCAGTAGCAGTGAATGAGATTATGATGCCATAACATCACTTTAAGTGGTGGCACTTACAAATGAGATTAAGATTGTTAAATGTAAGTATCCCTAAAGCAGCCATGAGGATAGCCCTGTATTAAACTCTCTGTCTGCCCTGATAAACTGATAAGCAATAGACAAAAGCAATTAACTTGCTCAAACATCTTACTCTATCAGGTTTCTGAATGTGACAACTGGGCAAAAGATGCAGATAATTATGTAAATGTCATGAAAGTGTATCTTCTATAGAACAGAAAACAAAGTAAACAAAATAAAGGAACGTCCCTTCACTCATCAACTATTTGGCATCTCTAAGAAAAAAGAATGCCATCATGTGAGAAAGCTGAGAAAAAAGTGATCACCCTATCCAAGAGGATACTAGAATTCAGTTAGAAGCAAAACTTACTAGATGACAGTCTTTTCAGTGGTAGTTTAAGGCTGGTGAAACTGAAAAGTTACTTGATTGCATAAATTACCAGCAAAACTCTATAGCATTTGTGTTGAAAATTTGCCTTTTAGTTCCTTAGTAAAAGGAGAATATTTTTCATAATTGTAGGTAGTATTTCAGAAGAAATAGGACATAGCTGTCTACTGCTGTAGTAACCTCATGCCACTCACAAGAAAATAGATGTCCTGGTCATAAAAGCAAGACTTTTCAAAACAGGAAGAACATAAATCCTGCAGAAAATGATACCTCACTAGTTCTCCACCCTCTAGGGAATGCATGTGCTTTTCTACTTGTAAAAAAAGCAGTGGAACTTACTTAGGTTTAGTGAAGAAAACTATTAATTAAAGAAATCACACTATACTAGACTTTGTAAACTTTGATTTAGAGAAGCAATCCTCTCATTCTAAAGCCCTAAAATCTGTGTCATCACAAAAAGGTAATTGTCTATTAATATATTTAGTTTACAGCCATCATAAAAAAAATCTTGCATGTATCTGTTTCAGACAGACATCTAGCTTAGTACTTGCCAATTTTTTATTTTTTTAAACAAAGGCTGTCACAAGGAGAAATGGAAGAATCCCAGGCACAAAAACAAAGTAGAAGCTAACTCCAGAGAGTCTCACTACAACCTGATGTCTGCATCCTGGCTGCCGGTCAAACACTGTCCCAGTTGCAGTCATGCAGCCCACAACTCAGCCCACCTTCAGCTCTCTCAAAGGCACCACAGCTATCTCACAGTTTCTCTGTAAACTGCCTGGGGGTAATCTGGCAGGAAAAATCCCTCCCTGGGTGCTTAGCCCGCTAACAATTTGAAAAGACAATAAATGTTTCAGTGAACTTGGACAAGGCACCTTGTAGTGTCTTGACCTGCTTGATGAACTGAAAATTTGATTGCTGCCTGCACTATATTTAACATATAATCATCACATTGCTACATGTCTTGAAGGTATCTATGCACGCAGTCATCTATTTTAGCCCTACTGGAATGTGAGAAAATCAGTTCACATTATAGAACTGAAGAGAACACCTCGCAGCACCTCTTGTCCTTCTCATCTTTTTTGAATCAGTTGGTTTTCAATATTCTGCAAAGTTGTGTCTTATCTAACACTTCTATTTCCAGTCTTTCTTATTCAAAACTTACCAAAAATCACCAATTTTATGAAGGAGCTCTTTTTATTTAAAGTGAAATATCTATGCCTTATTTACTAAGAAAGCAATGTATTCTAATGTGGGAGAGAGTAAATGAACATCTACAAGAAGTACATTTTCTTTAAATTTTTGAGTTATTTTTCAACTGCATTCAGTGGAGAAAAAAAAAAACCCTGCATTAATTAAAATGCAGTGACAACATTTCAGTGTTAATTATCCCCTTTCAGACAAAAAACACCCCAAAAATCCAAAAAAACAACCCAAACTTAAAACAAACCCCAAGCACTGCAATCATATCAAAACACTTTCTTGGACAGAAAAAATCAAACATGAGAACTATATGAGGACACTTTGCAAAAATACAGGGAATAAAAAGCTATCCTCTTTTGCAATTTACATACATAGACAAGCAAGCCCATAACTACTGAAATAGAAATACTTGAAAATATCCTTGTCCATTGATCATGTTGAGCTTTGCATAAAGTTTTATCTTCTGTTTTGCCTCAGGAAGCCAGTCAACTTGATTTGAATTCTTTCTACAAATTATGTGGAGTTTTAAAAAATTTGTCTGTTATTAGGTAGCTTATGTACAATGGTATGAAGATCTGTGAACGCAGTCACCTCTGGATCTTTGAATAAACATCTTAAATTTGAAATATAAATTAAAATTTTTAATTCTTTTTAGTTATTCTCTACCTCCCCTGTAATAACTGGATAGTATTTAATGGATATCTTAATAAATATTTAGGAGCAAGTCTTTGTTTTGGTTATCATAGAATTAATGATGTAATAGAAGGAATTATTTATATGACTGACATCTTCTTCACCTTTCCTCTGTGCAGTATCATATTTTTACCTAGTTATGATATTTCCATATTAGGACTTCTGTATTCCAGAAGACTTGACCAAAAAGATGAAGTTTACAAACTTCAGATTTGTTATCTTAATAACAAATTGATCATCTGTGATCACAGATGTGATCATCTGTGTTGGAGGCGGGCTTGTGGAGCAGTGAAGACGACTCAATTTGACTTAGCAACAAAGCTCACTTTATTAATGGTGTCTCTACAATTATAGTATTCTCTAAGTATATGTGCACTGAAATTACTGGTGTTCACACACATAATCATTCATTGGCCACAATTACAAACTGCTGATTCTGTGCAGCTTGCCTTCAGCAGCACCTGCGTTCAAGGTTGTTTATCTTTAACAGGCACAGAGAATCTAGCCAAGGACACCCTCCCTTTTGTTTTACCAAGGGAGCATCAGACCTGGCAGGTTCCCACACATCTGGACTTGTTAAGAAAAAAGGGAGAGATGCACATACAAATCACTTAACATTTTCTTTTTGTTCCTCCAAGAATATTTGCTGCAATGTGTAATATTGCTGATTCTGCGTGATCAATCAATGAACCTCTGCCATGAAATAAAGCTCACAAAAGACAGACGAGGGTGATGAACCCAAGAAACTCAGGAAAGAATTCTGGAAGTAGCCCCAGCTACCACACGTGAAGCTGAGCTTACCTCAGCACCAAGTGGACCAGTGCATGGCCTTATATTGTAGATAAATGGCTGTATCTGTTGAGGGTCAGCTGGTTACATAAATGGACTTCTCTAAAATAATCAATAGAAAGCATTATCTTCCTAATCCAGACAGACCAGCCGCAAGGGAGATGTATATGTGGCTCAACTCAACAAATCCAAATACTGAGCAAATAGCAAAAGTGACTCTGAAGAAAGCAACAGCTTTGAGCTGACTTCAATCTATGTGTTCCCTTCCAGCAACCAGGAATGCCCTGTGCCATGACAGCATATAGAGACTGGTAATGGGAATTGTGTTCATTATATGATTTCACTGTACAGTGTGGTTGCTATATTGTGTTTGCATTGTGATTTCAGTATATTGTTGTATCCCTTTTCCAAATTAAATTTCCAAATAATGTCAAATATCTTCAAACAATTAAATTTGGTACTAAGCATTAAATCTTCCTCATATGTAATATCTAAAGGAACATGACTCTGATATTCTGAAAACTCAGCAGTTGAAATTCAACAACTCTTGGATTTCTTCATTTCTTTAGAAACTGATGATATTATGTAGGCATGAGTGGAGGATGTTAGTTTATGCTGGGGCTCTACTAAAAGGACAGACCATGGAACCACACTGTGGATACAGTCAGAGTTTTGAAGCATCTGAATAAAACTACTGCTCCAAGGGACTGCAAAATGTTCCCAGAAGTCTCAGCTGCATTGGCAAATCTCCTAGGAGTAATGACTCAGAAGCTTTTTCCATGAACTGAACTGAATTTCTGTTGAGCTGAAATACGCTTCTATAGTAGCAGTAACGTCATAAATTATTCCCCATAGCTTAAAAGTACCAGGTGGCAACGTGGCTAGCACCTACTGCACTATTTTCAATCCAGAAAAAAATTCACACTGGGATCTAGATGACAAATGTGCATCATCAGTCACACTTTCCATCAGACCTGTTAATGTGGCAAGGATAACCATGTTGGAAAGTTATCCCCTCCCTATAAATTTTGCTAAACTAGATCCCAAGAATCCTACAATTTCAGGAATCTTTTAATTTCAATAAGTAATCTGCATCTTGATACCTAGATCCAAGGATATTCTTTCTCCAGGATGGAACTATCACTGGGATTCCTTTACCCTGACTTTGGAGTCTGACTTCAGATGTCCATCTCAAAAATCAATCAGGCTTAGAAGTCCAAATGAGTAAATGTCTTTTTAAGGCAAAAGAATTAAACTATCAAAACTTGACATAGAAAGTTGGCACTTTCACGTAATTCTAAAATATTAAGAAACCTGGATATATCATCCCATCCATAAACAGCTTTGGAAAGTTTTGCCATGAGCAGTACAATACTTGGAAACACTTTCTCATTGAGGTCAAATATACTGAATGTTTTCTCTGGTTGATCCAAATGAATGGAATGTAGATTTCCCTTCTGTTCTTATGCTATAACACAATGCAAACAACAAATCTATTTTGTATTAAATCATTTTTATAAATTTACACTAGAAACCCTACCTCAAAGCCTAGTATTTCATCCTACTGTGTGGTATGAAAGTAGAGAAAGATATATTTTCTCTCCAAACGATCTAACAAGCTAAGTACAAAAAAAAAGGCAGTAAATTGAGAGGGATGAGTCAGAGACAACATGAAAACATGACAGATAATTGGCTTCAGCTATATAATGCATAATCAATTTTCCTGATAAATCAACTGGAATGGGAAAAGACAGGCATCACAGCCACCTGGGTTGACAAACAAATAGCAATCCCAGGGGAGAGCTGAATGATACACTTTCATACAGTAGAATCAAGAGCTTGCTGGGTCCATATTTTGTATTGTGTGTTCTCTCATTTAGTGCTTTGATTGCTACCTCTTCCTTTACAGAGTTGTGGACCAGCAACACATGCCATGCTCAACTTTATGTCAAAATAACCTTGTGAGTATAAATACAGGAAATACATTCCTCTTTTTCCTGATTAAAAGTAAGGTTTTCTTTTCAGCAACACAAAGCAGCATTGAAAAGTACACTGAACTGCAAGCAGGAAAGTAAATGAACAAAATAATGGCAGAGATATGAACAGTAACTGAAACTGAAGGGAATAAAACCAAAATATGCAAAGAGTAGCTAATAGTGTTAGAAGTGAACAACCAACCAACCAACAAATGAATTCCAGCATAAAAAGAAAATTAACACGATAGAAATAATCTTCAGATTTAGGTAATCTTCTACAATGGAATGACATATTAATTAATTAAATATATGCATAACATTTAAGTAAAAGAATATTATATTTAAATAGCAGTGAAGAATATAAGAACAAATAAATTATTGCAAGGCACACGGGCTTTCTGGCCACCAAGAGAATTAGTCATGCCTGTTTGTGCTTATGGAGACTTGGGTAGCTGCAGTACAGTCTTCTATAGCCCACCAAGAGCTGCAAGTGGTAACCTAATACTTGTAGCTCTAGGGTAAGGGCAAAATCCATATTCTAACCAAACCTACTTTAATTCCACTTCCTCAGCCTTCAAAACATGGTAACTACTGGTAAATAGCTCAGTACTGCTGTCTCAATAGATGCAAATAGCTCTGTTGTTATCTCTGGCTCATGCCAACTCCAACTCTAAACCTGGGAGCTGCTTTAGGTGAGAGCTAGTTGTTCTGGGAATAAACTGTGCTGGGACCATTCTAACAGTTTACAGCTACAGACGATCACCTCCAGTCACAGGGAACCTCCATGGTGTAGCCGTGGCTCAAGAGTCAGGACTGTCCTTCACTACTGCAATGATTCTGGAGATAGATTTAAAAAAGACTAGGAGATCCCTGCCTCCAAGGATAGATCAAGAAAAATAAACTGTCCTGCGCTTCCCTTCCGTTTGATGCTTTCCAGAATAAACAGTGGTATACACTGATGGCAGCTACAGAGCTGTCTGCCTTCACAGCCTGTCGTTCCCAGGTTGAAGTGGGAGCTGTCCATGGCAGAAGACTGGCAGAATAAAAAAACCTAATCTGCAGATGGTCGTTGTTAACGTCTGGCTGATATTTAAGACTCAAGATGTCCTGTGGTGTCTTCCAGTTCTCAGCTCCCTGACTGCGCTAGGAATTCCTGAGTGTTTGCCACAGCACTGCCACTTCATTTTCCTTCCTGGTCCTGATCTTGGGCAAATGCTTCTGTTCAGGAGAAATAAGTTCATTTATACAATCAGAACAACCTTATCTGCTGTGGTTATAGCTGGAGAGAACACATCACAAGGTCTGACAGAGGCAGTCTAAAGAAGACCTCATCCTTAGGCTCATTTCTAGAGTGAAGAATAAAAGCAGTTTGCTAGAAGCCAGATCTTCATAAAAATGTAATTTTCCATTGGACTCTGTAGAAACCCTATCTGTTCTTTAGACATACCAATAAATGAACAACCACAAAAATAACATAACTGTTGTCATGTGAGAATAGAATATTTCAAGGTCAGACCAAGAAGAAGAGAGAATGGCATCCCTTCAGGGATACATTTGGAGGATTTTGGACTAGCTAAAAAATAAAAATACAGTTCACAAATTTATAGTCACCAAAAAGGAATTACATACTTTCCCTGGACAGCTGGTCCTGGAGCTGAAGGTTAAATGAGACCTTCTTTAACAGCTTGGTCTTGTCCTCAAAGGGATGTAAGAACAAGAAAATTAACAAGGATGTTATGTTGGTTTTGGGTGGGAGATCATAAGATCAGAATGACAGACTATGTTACAGAGATCACATTTTAAATATCAATTTAGAAATATTAAAAGGATTCTGAGCTCTTAGTCCTAATTTTACCAACTTCATTTGGATTTTGGTTCTGAGTTAAAAACAGGTGTAAATGTTCAAGAAAAGAAAAATGAGAAAAGATTACCAGTGTGACCACACAGCCTTGTAACTTTCCATCTACAGTCCATGTAATTTATGACAAAACCCTTATTCTTTTAAATAGCCAGGCAGCCAACTCACATATTGATTAACTGCATCTAATAGCAAAACATACATCTTGGTAAACTGCATCTTCTCAAAGATGCTCTTTAAACATACAGTTATCAATCAAAATTGATTCCTTTCCAAGATAAATATTGATACCCAATATTTTAAAATCAATTGAGTTGAAGAAGTGGTTAGCTCTGTATCTGTTTTGATTTGCTTTAATAGAAATATCAAAGACATTATTTATGGAGCAAATAAAAACATATTATGAAATTTGAGGATGATATTTGAAAAAGAAAACTATTTCAAAGCTTACAGTTCCTAATAAAGCTTCAGTAATGATACTTGCCAGGAAAAAAAGTGAAAAATGCTTCTGAAACTAAATGGAAATGCAAAAAATCTTTTTGCATGACTGCAAGAAGAAATAGATTTCCAGTGTAAGCTTAAGCTAATAACATTTCATTAATTTTCTGATTATTTTGCAGCAAATAATCTCAAAGAGACTCAGGGCCAAATTTCATCAGATGAAAATGAGCAAAATATATTGAAATCAATACTAAAGTACTTATTCACTAGAAAAATTAGACCATTTTAGAGCTATTTCTATCACTTTTAAAATCCAGTAAGACTTTTTTCACAATGCACACAAGCTATTTTTGTTTCTTTGATAATTTTGCAAAGTGGAAACAGCTCTGTTTCTATGCTTATAATCTTGTCATACATTGCTTTCCTTCCCTCTCTCCCTGGTAGGGATCTTGCCCTTCAAGGGGAGGCACAAAATGAGGTCATGACAAGCAGATATTTAGGACTTTTGAGAGGAAAGCAGCCTTCCACCACATGCTCCACTTCTAAGTCTAACTTAGAATCCATGCTTCAAAATATTTTAGCAGTTTCAATTCTCTCAAAATTAATCTATCTGTTCCTCAAATGCATTACTACCTGATGGCATGAATCATGACAAAATTAAAAAATCATTAATAGTTTCTGACCCTCACCTGGAGGATGTGGCCACAGAGAGGACAGGAGAAATAAAATGATTTTTATTCTTCAAAGATGTTTTTCAAATTAGTATTTAAAAATTGAGAAACTAATTACTTTCTGTAAAATTTATTATGATTTCTCACTATCCAGTTTTCAGACATATTAATACAGAACAAAAATTTAGACAAATTCAGACTATTCTGAGAACTTCTTAGAAGTAAGATCTGAAAAGGATTTTTTTCCCATTTGTATAAAATTTACTTTATGTCTAATTGCAACAATAATAAAGCCATAAAGTAGCTCAATATGCATCAAAATCAAGAAATCATGGTAGGAAAATTTATTCATTATTTGTTTGGGGAATAATCTATTCATATGGAAAAGTAAATATTTAAGAGAAAGAAAGTTTCATATGTTTAGCAGATCAAAGGATGCCTTGCTTGCATAAGGTTTCTTTCTGTTCACTTGTCCCAAAATGAGTTTCTTTTTGTTGTTTATATTCAATTGTTATTTATCTTCTTTCCTATCATCTGCCTCTTCAACCTTCTTCCTTATCATATGATAAGTTTCTTTTTCTTCCTATACCTCACTGTGTAATTATGCCTTTTACTACATAAAATACAAGACAGGCAGTAATGGAATAAGAAGCCGGTTGATGCTAATAATTTGATATTGTTGGGTCTCTGGAATATTTAATCTGAAAGACAGACATATCTAGTTAAAAAAATAAATATTTTGCACACACAGAATCAGTAGATATAAGAAAGATCAGACAAAAATAACTGATGGATGGCAAACTTTCCTAAAGGCTTGGCTTGGTTGTTTTTTGGGTTACTTTTGTTCTTGTTTTATTTACCTTGACTAAAAAGTGTCTACAACTATATATACCATATTTTAGATATACTGTTTAGAGTTGTCAGATTATAGAATGCTATCCAGGTATTTTCTTCAAGAAACTGAAAACATGTTTAATCCTTTCATTAGTATTATATTCCATCATTATTCTATAAAACATTTATGCATTTTCAAGCCAGTGACTTCCCTGAGGCACTGAGGAAACTCAGAGCATAACCTTTGGTGTAAGCTTTTTCCTCTGATCTGTCACTTGCAATATCAGTATGCTTTCCAATTATTTCTAACTCCAATCTGCTGTAAGCGTGAAACAAGTGCTTAAGTAATACTGACCTTTGAAATAATTCCTTTTCTTTCTCCGGGCATGTTTGTTTCTTTTTCTAGCAGACAACTGTTAGCAGTTTCATAAAGCAGAACTATTGGCTGGAGATACAATTACAATAAAATTTCTATCCACCACTCAAAATGTAATATATTTGCATGTGTATATAATTACAGTAAGAGGGCTATATTAGAAGAGTGCAAGAGTGTTACTTAGGAGCCAGTACCAGGATTATTGTTTTCTACAAGCTTAACTTTTACCAAGTTTTTTTTGAACTAGCAGTTAGGGTTCTTTCTCTTAAACTATTAAATTAAGTGCAATATATAGCTTGGTGTGACATTGTTTTATTGACTTAGAACTAATCCATAAGTCTAAGGAGTTCATGGGTATATTTGGCAATACATTCTCTATTAACTCCCAAAGACAAAGTAGAATGAATAATTTTCTCATTAACATGTTAGATATTTCTTATATAGAACATTAAATCTGGGCTGAACAGAGAATTAAAAGTAGAAATGTCCAGGCCACATCACAAGTGTCACCTATTACACTATCATTCACAGTTTTGTCTGTTGAAACTCAGGATAATTTCTGAGGGGGCAACTCTGTCCCACTTTCATCCTCTCTGAGAGATCTTTTCTATAAAACTTCATGTTTCCATAAAAAGATCTTCCTTTTCAGTTAGGGGAAATGTGCCATTGAAACTTCTAACTCCACTCTCACTTCTCATCTGTCTCAGTTCATGTCCTTCCCCCATAGCCACCAGCCCCTATTCCAACTGGTGTCTCTGATCCTCCACCTGCCTTCTGACTCCAGGCGAGTGACTCATCACTATTTCTCCCCTTTCCAGTCCTTAGCTGCCCTTTTCAATGTGATTATTAGTTTGTTCTTGTCCAGGAACTTTTCCCCTTTTCCTCCTCTGCCATGCCTTAGTTCCAGCAAAGGTGTCCCATGAGCAAGAAAGAAAGGCTCCCAGCTTCACTAAGCAAAAGCTGTTCACCATAAACATAGCACATTTCTAAACACAGAAATAAATTGAATATTGGCTGATTTATTTTTCACAAATCCTGGGATGGATGATGTTCTTTTATTCTTTCAAAGGAATTTGCCAACTGCCTTCTACCAAATGAGTTATTTCCCAGTCATTAACAGCTGGTGGTTCTTCTATATCCCCCTTTTCCAAGACAAATGCAAATTCCAGAAGAGTAGCAAAGTATTTAGAAGCATCATTGCTATTTCCTATGCATTAAATCTCTGACACAGAAAGATTTTGTCCCACATGTTTTCTGGTGATAAGACTAAGATTTTTCTCAGTAATAATACAGAGAAACAATGTTACCAAACCAATGAAAATCTGCTCTTTTCCCCAAAGTATCATTCTTTCCAAATCTAGACCTTCCTTCTGTGGCTTGAAAGTCTCCCTACAGAAGATGTGTCTCAGAAGCAGGGTGGAGGAGGGAGCAAAACAAACAAAGAAACAAAAAGAGAAAACCAGTGGGGAATTCTAAAAGAAAACATAAGACAACATAAGTGCTTCTCAGCTCCTTTCTTGAAAGAAGATGAAAGCTGTTTTAAGATGTGACATAAGCAGAAGACAGAGAAAGCTGCTGGTGACAAACTTGTCTTCTTTTGGTCTTGCAGATGGTGGCTCACAGAGCGCACAGTTTGAAAGCTGGACATTTTCACCTCAGTTACTAATGAATAGCAGTGCTCATCCCTGGTTGTAGACCTGTGTGTGTGAGGCATGCTCAGAGCACAGAGCCCAGCTATCCTGGGCACTGCCACCCAGGACTGGTGATGGGGGGCTCCACAGGCCCACAAACAGGCAAAGAAGGAGGGAAAGGAAGAATGAGAAAACACAGTGTGGACATCAAAGTCAGAGAAGGAAAAGGAGGAGAAGGAGGTGGTGCTCCAGGCACTGGAGCAGCTGTCCACACTGCAGCCCACAGAGACCCCACACCATAGCAGAGAGAAGAAGAAGCAGTGGAGAGGATCTGTTCTGGACTGACCCTAACACACATTCCCCAATCCCGTGTGCCACTTGAGGTGGCGGGCTGGAGGAGTTGAGACTGAAGGAGTCAAGTAGAGCCTGGGAAAAAGTGTGTGGGTGCTATTTTAATTATTTTTAATTTGTCTTTCTTTCTCACCATCCAAATCTATTTTAATCGGGAATAATTAAACTCATTTTCTCCAAGACAAGTCTGTTTCACCTGTGTGGTAACTGGTATGAGATCTCACAATCTCCATCTTCACCTACGACCTTTCTCATCCTATATTCTCCCGCTGTCAAGGTGAAGAGGGGAAGTGAAGAAGCCGCTGGGTGGCCAAGGTCAGCCCACAGCAATGATTAAGCCTCTCACTGGGCCACTGAGAGAGGAATGCTTAGCTTCAGGGTCCTAGGTGTTTCAATCCAATGGATCTGCTCAGTAGAGCTGCCTCGTAACATCTAGGGAATGCAATCTAGATTTATTTTTTTTTCAATTAATACCTTTCATCACTATATTGGTGTACTGATTTTAACATTGTCTCCTCTCTCAGAATGCAACAGACAAGCACCTATAAATCTCCATGCTATCATCAAATGCAGAGCTAACCATATGCAACAACGTCCATGCCAGGGCATATAGAAAAATTAAAATTAAAAGGTCTCTAAACTTAGATATAATCTGAGCATCATTTCTTGCAAATTCTTGCAAGCAGTGCTACAACTCCAGGTTCCTGATTTCTGTTTTGCAATTTTCAGTCTCTCAAATCAATGCATTGGGCCTGTGTCAGTCCAAATGCCATGGGAAAGTGTTGGAGTGCTTGCAGAGCTCTGCCAGGACACTGATGCTGTGTACATAACAGCATTGCCATGCGTGAGCAGCCACATACTTGGGAACCCGGGCACCACACTGTTGCCAAGGCATACATTTACCAGTGATACAACTCCCCAGCTGCAAAGCACAGTTGCTATCTCTTTCTACCTCACGATTTAACACACTTGGCACAGCAGGCCAGGCAGCAGATCTGCCAGCTCATTGTCTGTCACATGGTTGGGAGCAGAGGCAGAAATATTGAGCTGCACAGTGGGATTTGCTGGCCCTGTGGCAGGGAAATGGGAGATGAGGTCCAGAAGATTAGCGCCACACTGAAAATACAAGGCTGCATAGTGTCACTGGCACTGAGAACAAATCCAAATTGCTTTTCCCTTTGCAAGTTTGCTTGTGAATGAAGTAGCTCCTGAAGACTTCAAACTATGGAGTTTGAGTAAAAGCTTGAGAAAGGAAACCTCCCTGCAATATTTTTCCTTTCACGGATGTAATAAGATATCTGTGTATCAAGAGGGTCTGCTGCTTGAAAGGGTCAGGTGATCACATAAAATGGGTTTGTAGCTTCAATCAGTAGGTTACTGGTAAATCCCTGATTCCTGTGAACATTGAAAAAGAGCTGAAGGACTTGAGCTGAAAGTTCATGGAGCTTTGGCAAACTGAGAAAGGTTGGAGGTTTGTAATTATGTTTAGGCTTCTGTGTTTAGGCTTTTCTTCCTATGTGTAGTGAAATGTTCCCAGCATAGAAAAAATTGTTTCTGCTTCAGAATAAAGGCGTTTGGCTTAAATTTAAGGAAAAGACATGCTCATCTTATTCACATGAGCAAACATGCAGGATTTAATCTTTGATAAAAATAAGAAATATTTTATATATTGAGAAAGTAACGGAAGTAGAGTTCCATTCTAATATAGGAGAAAAGCAAATATGCTGATATTTTAAGGCATTTACATATTACCAAAGCTTTCTCTCCTTTACTGTAACCCTTCCAAAATAGGATAAAGAACTCATTGCTGATGAATGAAACCCAACAATTTTATAAGATGTTGCACAACTGCCAAATTTGAGAAAATATTAAAAAAATGCTATTTTCCTACAGAGCTCTTGTAGAAAATGTCTATAGATATGTTCTATGTATCATAAAACAATTAAAAAAAAGTAAAAAATTGAAGCACATTAAGCTTTGTAATTAATAAAAGCATCTACCCAAAGAAAACAGTCTGAATCACATATGCTGGAATTCAAAAAACCCTGCATTTCAAGATATTTACTCTAAAACTTCTGACTAGCACAGTGAAGAACTCCTGAAGGTATGCATCTCTTTAGACAGAACAAATGTAGTTTTTTCATGAAAGACTAGTGTTATAGCTGATGGTGCAATAACAAAATGCATTGTGTTTGCACTTGGTTAAATAATCAGTTTTCAGTTATATGCAGTGAAGTATGTTTCCATTTACTATACAGCACAATTTTGTTTTGAAAAAGTGCAGACTAAAGTTCTTTTTCGAATGAAGAAACGCAGCATGTTTAATACCTGCCACCATTTTCTTTTGTATTTTGCTGTTTACATTTTTACTGTGGACCTTAAAGAGATGTAAAGGAAAGCAGTATTAATACTGCCATTTTGCAGAAGCTCAAGGTCATGCAGCCACAGCAACTGGATCTGCATATAAAGTGTCCTGTGTTTGTTCTGGCCATTAGCTTGTAATGTTCCCCATCATCAGGCAAGGGCATTGAGATATCAAAGCATTATAGACTGTTCTCTCTAAGTGGCTCTATATCCATCAGTAATGTTCATCCAGGCATATTATAACGCATGTGAACTTTCAGCATACATCTGCAGATACTATTTCTTATCAAGAAACAGTGTTTACAAAGTACACAACAACTGTAGTCGTTGTTTAAAGACCAATCTATTAACAAATACAGATAGATGGATGGATGGATGGATAGACAGACAGACAGATAGATAGATAATAGGATCATGATTTGGGATATCTTGCATAAAAAGACAGCAAAATTAGGAGTTATTATCCCACTAAACAACACAGAAAAGAATAACCTGCAATAGCATATTGTTATTGTATATAATATTAATTTTTCCACTCAGTGTTTGCTGTGCAGTTTCTAATGATGATACATAGGAAACAGAAATTTTATGTGAGAATAAAGGTAAATTGAAGCCTATTATGGCGAAGGTGTAAACTTCACAAAGCAACAGGATACAAATTAGATTTTTTTCATATGTGGAAAACTGTCCACAATATTGTACCTTGAAAATTACCATAATATCTGAATTCTCAATTTTGAATATATAGCAGTTTCTTCCTGACTTTCAGCTTTATTGCAAATCTTGCAGTGAATTTTCATAAAGGAAAATTACATACTATACACCCTTTATATTAAAAAACCTGCTTATATTTGCTATTAATAACATTAAGAGGTGTTATTCAGTGTTAATAAAGCATTCTTTAATATTTGGGAATATATGTCTCATGAGCAATCTACTCTATGTTTTCTTTACAGTTTTAGCATTTCAAATACCACTTCTAGATGAGTTATTCTAGAAATATATTTTAGGTCAGAGATTAAGACCCAGAAAAGCCAACCAAAATGTATTATGTCTTTTTGACTAAATAACAGAGTTTTGCAATTAATTACAACTATATAACTAATGCCATGTAATTAAAATGCTGAACCAGTAGAATAGATACTGACTGAAAATTTCCTGTTTCTGAGGTCATCCTCTAGAGCAATTCCTTTTACAACAGGCAGAAGTACAAAGTTGTGCAATTCACAATAATTACAAGAAACTAGAAAATATTTCAGAATAATGTCGCCCAATAATTGAAAAGTTACCATGCATTCAAGCAGTTTCAGCTGTAGATTTGAAAGTCTTAATGCCCATTATTAAAACTACAGGTAATTGTGGGGTGGAAACTCAATGGAATAAAATGAATTATTTAATTACCTTTGTTTCTCATCTATGACAAATTGTATTAAGTTGTTTCTTTAGCAATATTTTTCTAATTAGCATAAGAACAATCAGTCATAATATAGAAGTGTACTGAGGGAAAAAATCTAAGGAGAAGGCTTTTACTCAATAACAAATAGTTACACAAACAGTTCCCAATCATCGGGAATCTAGGGAATTTAGAAATGGATAAAACAGTTTGTAATCATTTGTCAAGTTTTGGACAAGTCCTTTCAGTTACACTGTTTCTCTAAACTGAAGTTGGATTTGCTTTTGCAATTGTTACAGTGCCCCAGTTCTTGTGCCAAGAGAAGCTGTGCAAAGCAGAACTGCCTTCCCTTCCTGTCCTCCCTGCAATATGCTGGGTGAAAGGCTGAGTGCAGATTTCCACTTCTTACTCTTGCTCAAGGCTTTGTGCGTTTGGAAGACATGTGATGTTGATAGGGATTATATTCTATCTCTGAACAGGATTCCTTTGTAACTAGCAGAAGTTTTCATCATTATTAATTATAAGTTCAAAAATCATAGAATAATAGAATGGTTTGGGTTGGAAAGGATCTTAAAGATCATCCAGTTCCACCCCCCTGCCATAGGCAAGGGTACCTATGACTAGACCAGGTTACTCAAAGCCCCATCCAACATGTCCTTGAACACTTCCAGGGATGGGACATCCACAGCTTCTCTGTACAACCTGCTCCAGTGCCACAACCACCTAATGAAACTGAAAAGAAACTTGAGGAATTGAAGTCATCTGTATATGATAAACTTCTATTGAAAACTGTTTGGAAGTCCAAAACAGAAGAAATACCATAAGTTCTTACTGAGAGTCTTCAGAATTAAGAATTTGGTTGTTGGCACCTATTTATAAAGGGAGCGTCTAAAATGAAGGTCTCATATCCACTTTACAATGACTTTGGGTATAAGTAAATAATGATGGCTGGAGCTTGTTTTACACACTTTACACACTGAACTGTGCTATTTTCCCCTTTGGAAGGAAATAAACTGTGGTTTTAAACAGGAAAGTTTTTATTTTTAGTGCATTTAAACCAGAAGCAAGAACTAACATTTGTTATTAAAGGCTTGTTAAGAATTCTTTTTAGACCACGGAGAGGTTTCAGAGGGAAATATGAAAGCCTAGTCTTTGAATTGCAAGACTTTCCACTGCTACCTACACAGGAATTATATCTTTTTTTCCAAGCTTCCTTTTTAGAATGGTCTCTAATGCCTAGGCTAGGAATATTCGCCTAACCTAGTGCTTAAGGTAAGAGAAAAGGACCCCACAGCGACAATCCATCCAAGCTATCTCAAGAGGGGATGACTCTTCAAATGAAGAATGACTTTTTTCTTCATTGAAAGTGGCTGCAGCATAGCTTAATTTTTAGGAGGCTACAATCAAGTGAGGTAAGTCTAGTCCTAAAAATCATTTTAAATTGGGAAAATAGACTATTTATGACTTAATTTTAATCACCTACAAGCAAGGTATCTAAGCCAAGATGACCTCTGAGGTCATCTTTTCAGTCAATGGAGAAAGCCTGATACCCTTCAGAAAGCCAAGAGGTGAGACTGACTCTAGCCTACACTGTATCTAGATCAGAGACAAAAACATTAAATTCAATATTAAAACAGGAAAATCAGGAGATAGAGTTAGAAGAGCATTCAGTGAATTCTAAGTTTTATCCCTTTTCTTGTTATGATTGATATATTTCTTTCCAAGGAAATTTTATTCTATTCTTTTAAAAAACTTCAATTTATAATCTGTTTTAATGTACTTCTCCAAAAAAAGAAAACAAAATTAAAAATCAAGTGAAATTTTATATAACTGAATTGGAAATAGTGCATTTTTCCATGCATAGCAATTCTGTCATATCTTTCTTATTACTATCTTCCTTTAAAAATGATACTATTTGCAGACTGGAATACTAAAATTGTCTTGGAGAAGTTAAAGTCATGTTGAGAATCCAGAAGAGGTTGGACACTAGTCATATATTATGCATTAAGGAAGTGTTTTTCCTTTGCATAGAAGCAAGTCTGAAACTAGAATCGAACAGTACAAATCATAGCAAGGAAACTATAATATTGGTCTATTGAAGGAATTTACTCAGAATCATTCCATGATAATTCAGATTGTCAGATGCAGTATCTTCTAAGAATGTAGTATAAAGAATTTCTCTGTGTTCCCTTGAGAGCACAAACTTTCCAGAAAAAAGACTGGTTTAAGATGGTGAATTCTTTTCACAGACAGGGAGGACAAATTCACTTCTTATCAATAATAAATCACAGTATTTTTTCTTTTAGCTGTTAGTTACTTTAACTAGATTGTGCTTGTACTTCAATTATTTTGTTATATCTTCAAAGAACTTCAGGTGATGGAAATGTTTATCCAGAATTCCTTCTGCCAGTTCCCCTATAAACATGATAATCTATAGCTGAAAAATAAATTATCAAACACATTACATGATAAAAAATAGTTTCTATAAAATGCTGAGACACAGTCTGTTCCCTGTAGTACATCTCAATTTTCATTAATGTTTCCCCATTAATGTATAAGAGTTCAATTTTCACCCAACAACTTTCCATTATCCGAAAAGTTTTGGTAAAAAAAGATAAATGATCTATTATACTACAAGTGAATGATTTGCTTCTTTTCTTAACCAGATCCAATTCTTACTCTGCCTTCCATAAGCAATAGTAACTTCTGCCTCCTTCTATTTTAAGTCACGGTACATATTTGTCTAAGCAAGAAAAATGAAATTACCTTCCTTCCAAATTTATTATTACACATCTTTATAACAAAGCCCAATTTGGAAAAAGGTTAAGTAGAATAAATAAAGCCTCTCATTGCTTTCCTCATGTTTTCTATTGCTGTTCTACTGATTTCAACTGACAGGAGCACTGAGCTGGCTGGGAAGCAAGGTAAATGCAGAAGGAACTACGAATATATTATCATTGTCTTTATTTAGCTGCACCATCAAATCGTATAAAAACAAACGACAGCAATGTTATAATTCTGATAGGCTGAGACCTCACTTGTAGTACAATATTCATTGACCCTGAAATATATAATGTGAAGTAACCTCAAGATGCACAAGCTTCTGTGGGCAACAAAATATCAAGTTCACGTCAGGAGGCTTCACATTTAAATTAGGCAAAAAACCAAGATACTTGGAACATACATTAGGGCAGGATATGGTCCTTTGAATGTTATTCTCAATGCTCGTACCAGCAGCAACCGTCATCTGAAAAAGGGGGCAACAGAGATTCTGCTGAATGGAACAAAATTTTGTACAGTGCTACAGTATATTTAAATTACACCATACCAACAGATGAAAGTTATTATCATTCAAACAAGCTGACCGAAGAGAACACTAATGTGGCTCAACTGAAATTCACATAAAGAAATTGAAAGTATTGTTACATTTCCTGGCTCATGAGGTACTGAGAACAACCACAGAGTAACTCACTTTGGTGTTCTGCACTATGTTGACAGAAGTGGACTCTGAAACACTGTCAAACAGCAAGATAACTATGGAGAAATAATAACTCCATGGCTGACTTTAACCTGAGGTCTCTACAAAAAGCAGGAGGTTTTCCTGTTTGTGAGGTTTGAAGAAAGTAGGATCTTCTTCTCCAAATTAAAATACCTTATGAAAAGACATCAAAGGAAATTAACCTATTACATTATTGGATACAATTTACCTATTAAATTGACATTTTTTTCATGCTGCCTCAGACTTCTTTGTTGTACCAAACAATCACAAGAGCGGGAAAATAGTAGGAAAGAAGCTACATTCATTTAAAAATCTGAAAGTCCCTTCAGCTATCCAAAGAATGTATTTTAGCATTGAATGCTATTTTTCCTCTTTTTTTCATTACTTTTTCATTTATTTTTGCACAGCCCAGTGCAGAACATTGTTCTTTAGAAAGACCTTGACTAGTAGGAAATCTGACATGATATTTCTTCAGACTTCAAGATTTACTTCAGAAGAAATTAACAGCAGAAATTTTCAAAAAGTTCTGGTTGTAAAAAACCCAAGAGCTCTAGACTAAACCTTTAAACACTTTCTTTCCATTGTGGAGAGCATATGTAACAATACATACAATTCATGCTCATTAAAGTTGAGCTTCATCATTTCTCAAAGTAAAATTTTACCTAAGATTTATTTCTGTGACTGTTTACCAAATCAGTGGTATTTAGAGCAGACAAAACCCATTATTTTTGGATTCAAGTATTTTTAATAGCAAAACATAACACATGAAAAATGCAACATATTGCAAGATGTGTTTTTAAATGAATTTAGTGTTATAATTTATCAGGAAGTTAAGCCTGACTGCATATTATGGTTCACTTTTGCAGTAAACAAAAATGTATGCATTTTTATTTAACAGCCACAGGCATGTATCCATGTCCATCCATCTACAAACCACATGATTGTGATTTATAGCCTTTTTAAAATATTTGAAATAATTTTAAACTTTCAGTGTTTAAAAGGAAAATTATGCAATCAGTCATATAAAATGAGTAAATCTTGAATTTTAAGCAGAATTCTCCATGTATGCTCATCTTAACTTGCTTCTGTCAGATTTCCCTTCTTTAGATTCACACCCTTAAATATTTGAAAACATTTTATAATGCTGCTTCCCCCCACACACACCCCCCCCCCCCCACCGCGTAAAGGACATTTTATTTCACTTCACTTTGAAAAGAACATTTCCATGCAAAGCCACTTTATGGTCAGTTCATGCATCACGTTTGATGTATCTCTAATACCACTAATGTTGCTCCAGAATTTTGTAAGGAAAACACAGCCAGCATGGCTGCCATAATGTCAGCATGGCGCTGTTTGAAATAAACAATACGTCAGCACAAGAAAACACACACGCTATAAACATTATCCAGTCAGTTTCATGCGTCTTTATTTAATATTGGTGTAGTGCTTCTTAAATTTAATCTCAGTATCTATATATATATATATATATATACACAAAACCCATAAAGCATCTTGAAATAAATGCATGTGGATTAATGTGCAAGTAATTCACAAATTTTTGCACATTTTACGTATGTCTCACAGATTATGTTTTCTGATAATTTTCCACTCATGTAAAAATGTAGATCTACTGTATACTTTTGACTGCTGCATCTGAGCTCTGTTAAGTAATTCATCTTTAGTGTCCATCACTGTTAACAGCAATATTCTCTGAGTAATTTCATCCTAATTTTTCAAATTATCTTGTGAACAGTTTTTCTCCTCTTTCTCCTTTTAAAACGGATTAAAGACCTAGGGACAAAAGGTGGAACATGAATTCTATTGATAGGTTTAAAGTCCAGTATTTTGACTCTTCAGGCCTACTATGGGAAATGTAACATATCTTGAAATGTTTTAATGCTGCTTTATTATAGCAATGATATTTTCCTTTTCAAGTGGCCATATAATACTGAAGGTGTCGAGCATAAGAGAAGACAAATTAAAGAAAAATATTCCATAAAAAGTATAAAACTTGTGCATTAATTCTAAAATTGTTTGTCTTCAAACTATCTATGTTGAGGCAAATACATCATATTGTCATGAAAACTTCCTGGCAATCATTTGAGATACAAAACCAATGAAAGAGTTACTGTGTAAGTATTGCAGGAATTCCCACCTCATGCACATTGATAAAATATTTATTCCTAATAGTATTGCATCAATTTAGTACTTTGCACCTTAGTAACTATATTATAATTAATAAATTAATTTAATTAATTAATTAAATTTTCTATTACAGTTTGGACTTTTTCCTTCAGAAAATGCATATGAATTAAAATTTATCAGAGGAGAAAATAGGGTTAACAGGGAGAGAAAATTCTGAAAATAAATCTCTAAAACATGCATATATTCTTGCTCGGGATGAGCACTTCAGCTACTATTTGCTGTCAACCACGTGCAGGGGGACAGATCCTCAAGCTGTATCCTAATGATAGACTCAGAAATCCAGTCTCCTTCTCTCTCTTTTGGGTTTCCACATAGGAGAACCCTGTGTGAGGCTGTGACACATCTGAAAATATTTTCAGGAAATGCGTCACCTATGAAATGCCCTCTAAGGGCATAGACAGCCAAACTACAGCTCCTGGAGTTCCCAAGTCTGCATCAGACAATATTACAAATAATGGCCCACATATGCACCACACTGACCTGTGTTTCACAAACAGATGGAAATAGTGACAAAGGATATATGAGACTAAAATTTCAGGTTTCTGTGGAAGAACTAGAAGTTTTAGCTAATTCTGTAAATTAACCTATGAGAAAGTGGTGAAAACTCATGAAGTCTGACACTGATATTCCTGGGCTTACAACACGTAGCAACTACAATTTTAACGGTTAATAAGTGGTTAGTTACACTGGGCTTTCAAGTGATCTTGCTGTCCAGGACACATGAAACAAGCCATATTTTCCTAAATACTAACATCATTATAATCCAAACCTTTTCAGCAAGTCCCCAGCCAAAGCTGTGGTAGAGCAGACACTCCTGCACTCAGTTACAATGTGAGCAGTACATTTCTAAGTTCAAGGCTATGTCCAAAACTGAGAATTAAAAAAAGAAAATCAGGTTTTATAAAGAGTGATAGTGAAAGCTACTGAAAAATTCAAAGATATTCACTGAATGAATTTAATTTGTTGATAGACTGAAGAAACCAGGGCACAATCTTCCCGGGTTTTTTTACTTCTATAACATAGATTTTTGACAAGTGGTACCTACTTACTGGAAAATAATGATAATCCTGTTCTCAGAAATAAAAAAAAAAAATGCCCCTCAAAGCAATATTTGCACACATATATACATACACACTATACATAAACTAATAATTATTGTAAGCTTGATGATGATAATCTGCAGAAAAACAAGTAAAAAGAAGTAGCAAAGACCACCCTCTAAAGCAATCTATATCAATAGTAGCTCTCTGGTATGTGACTTGACCTGTGCACACTTAACTTTGCCCATGGGAGTACTCCCACTCCCATGTGTGTACAGGGAACTAGTTATCACTGCAGAGTTAAATCCACATGTAAGAATCAGCAAGATCTATTCCTCAAAACTTAGTATGTAGAAAGAGGCTTTGCAGTCTGTATAGTAGACTTGCCACATGATGAAACAAGGTAATGTAATATCTCATTAAGTGAGCATTTTAAAAAGAAAATAAGATTCATATTTTTTTTTTGTTTATCTGTATCACACTGACTGAACTTTCTAATTATTCTCTGATTAATACCTTTAAAAATATTTCAAGATGTGAATGCAGAAAACTACCACAGTTTTATCTTTTATTTAAATCTTTTTAATCTTTTATTTAAACTATAAAACAGCTACACTATTCTCATAAGAGAAATTTATTATAGCAAATAAAGATTCAGAACAGTGATCACAGAAGCAGAGTTAGAGTTCATATAGCCATTAAAACATCTCAAGATCATGCCTTTGTGCTGCACCAAGGCACTGGAATAATTCAGGCATGTATTCCAGCATGTATTCCATCATTAAAAGTTTAGTTAGTAAAAAGACTCTAGAAAGGAACTTTCTGAATAGCGCTTAGTCAAAAAAAGGAAAATATTTCCTTGCACAATTGTCCAAATTTCCTCTACACAAAGTATTTTCAGACTGCAAGTTAGTTTTTGTTTGTTTGCTTGTTTTTATTAGAAGTGCAGAAAACAAAGGACATGCTCATTTCACAGAATCATCACATTTGGAAGAGACCTTCAAGATCATCTAGTCCAACCATCAATCCAGCACCACCATAATCACCCCTAAATCATATACCCAAATGCCACATCCAGATGCCTCTTGAGCGTTTCCAGAGATGATGACTCCACCACCTTCCTGGGCAACTTATGCCAATGTCTAACCACCCTTTCAGTGAAAAAAATTCTTTTAATATCTAATCTGAACCTCTCTAGGAACGGCAACTTAAGGCCATTCCTCTTGTCCTTTCACTTGAGACATGGCAGAAGAGACTGATCCCAACCAGGCTACAACCTCCTTTCAGGTAGTTGTAGAGAGCAATAAGGTACCTCTCAAGCCTCCTCTTCTCCAGGCTGAACAACCTCAACAGACTTGTGCTCCAGACCCAGTTTTGTTGCGCTTCTTCGGAAATGCTCCAGCACCTTAATGTCCTTTCTGACATTTGATATTGTGTAAAGATATGAAACTATATGAACATGTCAGAATGGTATATGGATTTGTTTTCAGACTAGGTCTATGCTGACTACTCTTTTGTTCTGTGTAATGAAGCATGAACAACCTGATATTTATGTTCCAGGCTCAGTTCCAAGTCATTTTATTGATTACTAGCATTGAAAAAAGGGAAGGGAAG
>JAWWMO010000043.1:39475052-39512743 GCA_035047845.1 Dendrocincla fuliginosa
AAGGGAAGGGAAGGGAAGGGAAGGGAAGGGAAGGGAAGGGAAGGGAAGGGAAGGGAAGTTGAAGAGATGAAACCAAAAATGAAAGGAAAAACAAGAACCAAAGACACCTACTGTTTTCCTGCACTCTCTGAAATCCTGCTCCTATAATCAACCAGCTGCCAGCCTACAGTAGTAACAGAGTCTGAACACACCTGAGGAAACTGTGCAGCTTTCAGAGACCTCATAGATCTTGTGAGAGAGAGAAATCTCAAAAACAGGACATGGATCACACAGACTGTCAGAGCTTTGTTAAAGGCAAAACTAAGTAAAAATTCTGAAATCATTCAATAAATCATACTTGCTCTCATTTGAAAACTTTGCATACTGTAGTCTCACTCTTACTGTATGACTACAAGACCATACTTAAACAGTTTTCTGCAGCAGCATACTCCTTTGATTGCCTCATAAAAGTCAGGTGAAGTCTTTTCAAAATCTGTTCCTGTTCAAATACTCAGATATAGGGATATATACTCAAATACTCAGACATAGGGAAAAAAACAGGACAACGAATCACAGTTTTATTTGTTAGTAAAGCATATTTCCTTCATTTCCCCAAAGGCATGTGCCAGAAGTCTCCTTCAGGGGGACAATTTGCCCTCTGATTATCTGGAAGCAGGATGAGGCAGAAGGAAATGTGTCCCTGGGTGAGTGCAGAACGCAGCACCTTCTTGCACTCCTGAGAGCCACTCTGCCCTGCCTAGGTTGGAGGGGACTCTGGGTCACAGTTACTCTGTATGGGTGTGAGCAAACAAAAAGGGGCAATTGGTACCACTTTTACAACTATAACCTCATTCTACAAGCCCAGTAAATATGGGTAACACTGTTACACATAGAGTATTCTCATAGTGTTTTGGTAGAACTGCTCTTGAGTTTGGTTATTTCTTTTAACTGTTTATCCTTCTAGAGAAGACATTACTGAAAAAATTCAGCTTACTCTTGAAGATACAAGTAGGACAGGCACACGATTCTAATTCCTTTGCTAATTCCTTGGGGATTTAATGCTACTCTGTTGGGCCAGCTTCCAAGCAACCTGTCTCACTGTACAGCATTTGCAGGTCCTGAATAGGTCAGGACCATCATATGCACTTCTGTGGTCTTACAGCAATTATTATTTAAAATAATTTATATTATAACTTTGCTAGGCACTGTACAAGTATAGCTCTCGGAATATTTCTTCTATGAACAAAGGCAGAAGGGTGTGTATATAAACAATGTATCCTTGGGAATCACATACATTGTTTGCAGACACTTTGCTGGTTTTGCTTTATTTGCTTTTCTGAGTGAGTATAGAGGCCTAATTCACAGACTAGAGAAGCAGTATTTCTCTTTGCATTAAAAACACTCCTAGCTCCCCCAGTTTTTTGAGGTAGTAAAAGACATTCAAATACCAAACATACAGCAATGCAGTGAAACAGTCATGATTTACCCACATTTTCAGGAACTGAGGCTGCTTATGATGCTGCCAAGCAGGAGCAAAGGCAAATTAACAAGATTTTGGTCATTTTCTCATCTGTTCATAAAGCTTTGGGCAACAGCCAGATGTCAAAAATCAGTTCAGCTTCACATTAATGTCATTTGAAAAATGAGCAGTGGCAGATGCAAGCAGAGAAACTACACCTTGGAAATACAGCCCAAAGGTGAAGGATATCAGTGGAGAGGAGGTGGATGCAATTACACTGAAAATAAAGGAGAAGCTGTAAGTGAAGAAGAGGCAAACCAGAAACCTCTCTTTTACTATCTTCTGAAAGAATGTGAAAATTACTATTTATGGGATTGAAAAGTAAGTATTATTTGCATTAGACCTTAGGTACAGTTTCACCTCTTTGTATTGCACCAGGGCCAGGAAATAATGTGTTCATTCAGAGTCCAAGGAGTTAAAAAAACCCAAACACAAAAAAGCTACATAATGAAAATACAAAATCAAAGTTAACCTACTGTTAAGGAAACTTCTCTGTCTGACCAACCAGGTGTCATTCTGCACCACTTGAACTACCTGAGCTCGGACCAAAGCTCCTTCACAGCTATACCCCCTACACTCAGTCAGACCAGGTTTCCTTACCAGCTCAACTACAGGTTTCCCATAACAGAGTCTCAGATGTCCAGATCTTTAAAATTATTTAGTCTTGGTGTAATAACTAAATGACGAAATAACAGCCTGAGCTGGGTGCCTCTGAGGAGGGACTTCAACAAAGAAAACCCTGGGCTTTTATACCTTGCAGTCCAAGCATGCAAAAATCTCTCTTCCTCCTGAGCCCCTGGCTCCTGCTGTGTCTGAGCATCCAGTCCCCTGGTAGAGCCACAGGTCTCTGTGCCCTTATGCAGGGGGTCGGCAAATCATGGCCCCTTCCCTGGGACTCTCACCATCCAGAGCGAAACCTGCACCTCACACTGAAGCTGCACAACAAGCTACTGGAACTGAATGTATTCCTCAACACTATCTTAGGATGAAATGCACATAAAACTGTCTAATCCTCTCCAGTAAATATAGTTCAAATGTAGATTTCTACATTTGATAACTTGGTTAAATGGGAGAGGGAGACTAGCCAGTCTTTCCACAAAAGTTTTAATGAGAAACATTAGCAGGTTCAAAAATGAAATTGAATTCTAATTGCAAAGGGAAGAACTAAACCAATTCTGATTTAAAGATAAAACTTTGCAAGTGTTTCCAGCAGATTGAGGACTGTGTGTCTTTATGTATTAAACCAGCATGTTTATCCATAAAAGCTTGTAAAAACTCTTTCTCAGCTGTCATTTTTGACACCAGTTTATAGCTCAATACCACACTGATTGAAAGCCTGAAACTAAAATGCTCTGAGAAAACTACAAGCTTTGGGATTTTTTTAAAAGTTGTTTATTTTCTCCATAGGCAATATTGCCTTCAGCTCCTTGAAGCATAAATCAGACCAAATTTCCTAACAGAGTATGGTGGAAGATGTTACACCAGATCAGTGACTATTGGGTCAGAGCCACCCTGTGGAGGTGCATCTGTGTGTGTGTGTCTGGGGAGGGGACCAGTCTCCAGCACAGTGCCCACATGGCCAGCCAGGATGGCCACCGAGGTCAGCAGCCACATGGACAGTATGGAGGGAGCTGTCAGTCAATAAGGTCTGCCTGGTAACCTGCTCACACCACAACCCCGGGAGCCTCTGGATGACTGCGGCAACCCTCACTGTGGCTAAGGGAAGAGGGAGTGAACCAAAGGCCCCGCCTGGAGGGAGTGGCCACAGTGACCAGAGCAGGTAAGGAGGCAGCACAAGGTCTCCATTGTGGGCCCTGGCCTGTTCTTTTTGAAGCTGTCAACATGCAATCTTCTGAGTTGTAATTATGTTTTTCCCTTCTCCCTTTCACTCTTTATTCTTTCTTCTTTTCATCTAACTTCCTTTATTCTTTTCTTCCTCTTGTCAGTAACTTAAACACTTCTTTTCTGTAAGGTGTGAGTACCTTACTTAAATGGCATAAAGTTCATGTTTTCTGGGTGTAATGAAGGTTCCTCACTATAGCAATGTTTGTTAGTCCTAGTAATCTGTTGTGATGCTTTTGTGAAGTTGCATGTTATTCCTGTAAAACCCTTTTTGCCAAAATGCCTATTTTCTCACCAAATTTAAAAGAAATCCCTTAGAGAAAAATGTGTACATTCTCCAGATGTAAAATCAAGGTACCAAAGAACCAATGGCTTTACAAGAGTTCCTGTGAGCAAGACCTCTTGGAGCCTAAAATTAAAAAGTACACTTTGAGCCTTCAGGACCAGGGTGTAACAGTAGAGTTATGTCTTTTTAATGAAAATAAACAGAAACTGGTGTTGAAAATCTGTTGAAAACAAGGACAAAGGTGTCTGAACTTGTGTACACCAGGAAACTTGATGAAAAGGAGCAAGACAGATGGGCACATCCACAACCCCAGTTTCCTTTGCTATGCTGCCACTAGTTTCTGATGCTGCAGCGGTGACCAAGGAACGGTCCAGGGAAGCAAAGATTTCCTGGTCCCTCATGATCTTGCTTCTCTACATACCTAGCCAAGCAACAAGATTTTCTAGTATAAAAATATCATGTCTGTATAAAACTGAGACAACAGCACAGCTTAAAACACTAAATTCAAGAGCGTACACTTCACTGACTACAATGAAAAGAATGTAATAAAAAGAGTATAACATTACCCTGGCAACACTTACTCAAACAGCCAAAAAATTAGCATCAGAGAATCACTGGATAAATATTGGCTATATTTTTTTCTGTCTCACCCACACAGCAACATGAAACACTGCAGATCCAGACAAAAGCAATCTCTTTGACTACATCATAACTACAGATACAGACAAATGCATATATAAAAAATACAGAATGTATTTTGCAAAACGGAGGTATTTCGTTGATTAGTGTAAAATACAAATTTAAACCTTAAGAACAACAATACTAATAACAATTTGTCATTTTGAAAAAAGAAATAGAGTTTTTTGACATTGCCTTGGGACTAAGAGAATGCAGCTTTCCAATGATGATTAAAAAAAAAAATCAAAATTTTGCATCATTTAGTAACAGAAAAGTTGGCAACTGTATCAACCTAGTAAATTGTCGTATGATTTCACCTGCATGTTATGTGTGCTTCAAGTATTACTTTCATAATCTAGAAAGGGCTCCTAAAACATAGCTAGAAAGTGAGAAGAAATATATGAGCTAGTAGGTTCCAGAAGAATCCCCATGAAACATACAGCCAGCCATCATGTTGTAATGAAGGTTTTAGATTTGTTAATAGGGCAAGTTTTCTAACAGTTCAGAAAGGGCAGATCAAAGAATCCTGACTGGTTAAAAGACCAGTCCTACGGTGATAAAACGGAGAGAGCACAGATTAATAAATAGCCAATATGATCCAGAGTCCATACCAAGAAAGGGCACATCCATGATTTCATAAGAAAGGTGAAATTGAATTATTTGCACATCTTAACTAAGTCAAATGTACTTGAAATTAGAAGCTCAAGATTCCTGACCTTCAAGGGAGAAAAACAGGTACCCTCAAAGGTGACTGTTAACATCTGAGTTGATTGCCTAAAATTAGATGGTTTGAATATAGAACTGTCCTCTCTCTTAGCCAAAAAAGCCAGCAGCTTTGCTTCCTAAGGAATTACAAGTATAGACAAGGCCTTTTGCTCTTTAATTACATTTTTCTTGGCAAAACACAATACTTTGCTTTGAAAAGCTGTTTCTTCACCATTGCAGCATCATAACTGCTCACTGGCAAGCACAGGGAAAGAAAATGCCAAATACAAATACAGTGGAGCCAAATACAGTGGATTTTCTGGTTGGTGCTGAAGATCATAGGATCATAGAATGGCCTGGCTTGGAAGGGATATTAAAGATCATCTGGTTCCAAACCACCTGTTGTCAGCAGGGACACCTTCCACTAGACCACATCATTCAGAACCCTATCCAACCTGGCCTTGAACGTTCACAGGGATGGGGCATCTACAACTTCTTGGCAGCCTGTTCCAATGCCCCACCACCCTCACAGAGAAGAATTTCTTCCTTATATCTTCCTTATATGCCTACTCTCTTTCAGTTTGAAGCCATTTCCCCTTGTCCTGTCATTACACGGCCTTGTAAATAGTCTCTCTCTAGCTGTCTTGTAGGCTCATTTCAGTAACTGAGATTAGCTCAGTGGGTTGGAGCATGATGCTAACGACACTCAAGGTCATGGGTTTGATCCCTCTATGGGCCCTGATGATCCTTGTGGGTCCCTTCCAACTCAGAATATATACAGTGTGTCCTACTGAAAGGCTGCAATTAGGTCACTTTGATGCCTTCTCTTTTCCAGGCTGAATAATCCCAATTCTCTGAACTTTTCCTCATAAGAGAGATACTCCATCTGTCTAATCATCTTGGTGACCCTCCTCTGTACTTGCTCCAATGAGTTGATGTCCTTTCTGTGCTGGGGACCAACCACATCTCTTTTGGAGGGAAGCTCCAAAATACAAATACAAATACAAATAAGTTGCTAACATTCAAAGACAAGAGAATGTCTAGACAATCACCAAATGAATGGTGATGGGAATATTTTCCTTTCAGTGTGTAAGGAATATATTATAGGTTTTAACTATAACAAACTTATTCCAGCTTGGAAACATTCAACCCCCTCCTAATTCCCCTGAATATTAAATCCTTTCACCATGATGTTCTATATTTCAGTTGTAAATTAATTTGAAAGGCTAACTTGAATGTAACCTGCAATATCACAATTTCATAGAACTTGAAATGATTCAATTAACTTTTTATTTCAGTGTGGTCTGAACTAAGTTACATCAGCTTACACATACCAGCAGTTAGCAGTGTGCGTAAATAGTCATCCTGGTTAAGCTAACTCACAGGAATGTCTTAAAAGGAATATCCTCAAAGCAGTGAAGACAGGTCATGCACTTGATACGGGGAAGGAGGATGTGAAACAGAGATCAGTGGATGCACAGCTGTCAAGTCCACATATTGAAAAGATCCATAACATGATGCTCTCAAAAGTGGGAAGCCAGAAGTACACACAGGACAGTCATGTTCCAAAATCTGCATATGCAGATGCAAGTGTTTCCCTAGTGAGCTGCCTCTGACTTGAAGAAAGTACCCCCAGGGGCGATAGTTCTCTATATACCTGAAGAGCTGATTTCTGAAGTTCATCTTACTGGTATTGACATGAAGGGTGTAGTGCAGTGAAATACCTTTTGTAACTAAAAAAATTACTTCAATTAGTAATGACTTAACAGTATTTCTCTAATCATTATAATTTTTATATACATGGAAAAGATGTTTTGTTAGGATGCACTGTGAATTTTTTCTCACATTTATCCATCCATCCATCCATCCATCCATCCATCCATCCATCCATCCATCCATCCATCCATCCATCCATTCATCCATCCATCCATCCACAAGATTGCAAAGAATGATTAATTTCTGACTTTTTTTTCCATTTATCTATTGCTTGCATTGTGGTTCATGACATTAATTAAAGTGGAACAGTAAAATTTTTGGAGTTAGAAACATTACTTAAAATTGTAGCAGTAGTCACAGGAAATAAGCTCAGGAAATAGTGATTACCAAAAAGATGACACTTAGTCATTTGTATTTCAACTTAATATTGCAATTGACTAAATAGCATTTTAAATACAGTATATTATTGTTCAACAATGTGAAAAAAGCAAAGATGAAGAATTTCACCATATGTGTATTAACTAACACTCCCTCTCGACAATGGCTTGACATATGTACTTGTGTGCATCAAAGGAATACATGATTAACACTGGCGGAAGGCGTGATTAATAATGTATGAGCCAGAAATGCAGTCATTTTAATCATTAACATAACATTAGTTATGGAACAAACATGCATACCTTATATATCAATACATGCATTCCTTTGATAGTCTCAGCTATGACTGTCATGTAATCATCCTTAATGGGAGTAGTGTCTTTTCTAGTTCAGAATTCCACTCTTTTTGTCAATCGCTCCGTCTCTTCTTATGCAATTTTAACACTTTTATTGTTTTACTAATCCAGCTAACTCAATACAATGATGGAACTAATGATAAGCATCTATATGGAAAAAAAATCAAATTATGCAACCCTATGTGATACCGAATAATTCAACAGTGCATAGCGAGATAAAGACCCCAATGTTTCTATAATAAGGCTGGAATTTTAAGGAAATGATAGTTATGATTTTATGTTAATTTGCTTTGAAAACATACTCTGTTTTAGCCACCATCTCAGTAAAACTGAAAATAAAACATTCTATATGCAAATTAATTTAAGAGAGCTTATGTGATTATGCAGCTTCTTCACTTCCACAGAATAATAGAATTATGCCCATACTTAAATTAACTACATAAACTATCAGCTTTGTAACCAAGTATCTCACCTTTTTTCTGATAAAGTTCTTACTAATTGAACAATTAAAACTCACACTTCTAGCTCTGCTGTGAGAAGCCATAAAAGTGATCTGGTTAGAAGGGAAAATTACTGAATAGAAGAAAATGCAGAACTACTGAGAGAAAACATGCCTACCAGGTTGCGAGCTGTTAACCTGGGAACTAGGCCTGTGACCCAGAAGCATCCCTCAGAAGCACAGCTGGCATCTTTGAACCACAGCTGTGTACATAGACCAGAGACATCCTGCGATACCATCGACAGGCACAAAACCAATGAAGTGCAATGGCAGCTTATCATCTGAAAACATGAAAAGTAGTCTGGGAAAAGGGGAAAATATTCTGGGAAAGTAAGAATTAGGAACTGCCATTGGTTACTTCAACTGCAAGAACAGGAAAACACTCTGGAAAAAATAATTGGGACAGTTCCTTTTATCCTCCCACTTCTGGGAAGTTTGGATCCCCTTCTGGGATGGGTTGATCCCTTCTAGAATCTGCTTAATGCACTCAGTACAATATATATATATATTATATACACATATTAGTAATCTGTCATAAGTATATGTGCTGTTACATTATTTTTAAGTTTGCTTCACCAGTTCTAAGTTTTTTAGCAATACATAATATTTTGTCTATTGATTGCTGATAATTTGTAATAGCTTGACACATATTTTCTTTATTAGTCAGAGCTATACTTGTTAGTGTTTATTTTTGTGACATTTGTGGTAACCTCTAAAAAGGTCAAGATTTAAAGCCTCCATGTCCTACAAACTCCAGTTGTGATCTCTATACAGGCCAGATAACTCTTTTAGGCTGTGACAAGCTCAGAGTGGAGTGCTTTTCCTTTTCCATTTTTGTATCATGCTGGTAAACAAAGAGATCAGTTACTCACTGTCACTATACTAGTGATCTGAGGTGACCAGATACTGCAGTGATGGGCTGGTATGAGACAGAATAAATGAAACCTGCTTTTCAGTGTCCTGAGGAATTAAAATTAATCCTTTTCACTTTTACCATTTGTGTAAGAGTCATCAATTTATCTTCATATTTGAACTTCCCAGCAGAATTTCGCCAAAAAGATGAGATATAGAAGCTGTGCAACTGGTGCCTTTAATGAAAATCTGACTCATATATATGCCTGGTTGGGTCTGTTACTCCAGCGATTTTATGGTTGTAAGTTTCAAAGACTGAGTGTCAATTAATAGATGTGGGCTCCTCTGTAGCCATCTATTTTTAATTCCATCAGAGAGGCTCAGTGTTAAACATGTGATGGAAGAAATGTTAGTCAGAGGAAAGCAGATGGGACAGCTAATTTTTCTTTCACAGTGTTTACACAATGATGAAATTTTGTTAACTCTCACAGCAGAAAAACAAGAATACCCTGCTCACATACAGCAGTATTCATCAGCAGGCTTTAGACATGAAATTGCCAAGTTCTGCTCTGGTTTTATAGCCTGTCAATACAATGTATCAGTAAAGGTATGTATCTGCAGCCCGTGCCAGCAGCCCCCAAGCTTCAGGTGCTGCTCGGATCTCCAGGCCAAACACACTTCTTCGGTATGTCCCTGTGGAGCCTCTTGCGTCCTGGGTGTATATGTGGGCTGCACACAGAACAAAAAGTATATTTTGTGATTTATTCCTTATAAGTATGGTCAGGCAAAGAGTAAAAGGAAGCCCAGCTCAGACTGTACCAACCAAACACTGAAACTAAACATAATATGCTAACCATAGAAGAACCCTGAACTTATCTGGAATTACCTAACCCCAGAATGGGAAGCAGCATAGCGGTACAAGTGGCATATAATGCCTATGAAGAAGGAGTGCTCAGTAACCTAGTAACAACCACAAAACAACCTGATTTTGTATGGAAAACAGGAATTTCTACACTGCTCTGCACCATGCTCTGCTGAGGTGTTAGCTTCCTTGGGACTGCAGTCAGCTGTATAAACTCATGGGGCTCCAAAAGAGAAGAAGAAATGACTCACACCTCATATTAGTTGTTTCTAAGGTCTCTGATGATTCAATTGGCTCTTCTCATAACCTTCAAAACTAAATAAGACGAAAACTTGCATTCTAAAAAAACACAGACAGAGATTCTTAAGTAAAGCTTTTTTAAAAAGATGTCAGCACTGTGAACACAGTACACAAAACTCTTATATTTTGAACGTTTGCTTTATCAGGTTTCCAGCATTGCTTCTTAGTGTTGTATATCATATACTATATTAGAAAATACAACAGAACTCATCATGGAGATTATGAGTATAAATGCAATTGACTAATCTAATGCAATAGTGGTTTATCCCATTGTATATGGGCTTATATTTGTTTTTAAGTGCAGGCCTTCACTTTTAACCATGTCATTTCAATAATGAAGCATCACATGTTGCAAATGTTCTATTTTCACATAACTATCCAGATAAAAAAATTATACCTACAGTTGTCAGTAGAAGAATAAAAGAATTTACTGCTCTGAAGCAGTTCTGCTGAATTTTAAGTTATATGGAATACGAGCTCTATATGCTATGATATGCTATGTAGAATGAAACGATGCCACCCATGTGAGAAAGCTGCTCCAAATGTGCTAAATTCAAAATGCAGGTAAGACAATCAAGCCAGCTCCTTCAAAGTACGTGATTTGAATACCTGAACTTCAGCAAAGAGAAAAATGCAGACTGTAACTTCTCAAAATCATGTTATTATTGATGAAGAGTTCTCTGTAACACTTGTAACATACACAAGAAATGGCTTTAGGGCTTCCAAAATATTCCTTTTTATATGATTGGATGCATATTGAGAAACCAAAGAACAACACAATCTAACAGACTTTTGTGTTGTATCAATAGAAATGGAAAATAAATGGAAAAACATGAATGAAGCTCACTCATTTTTCACTTTCAAGATCAGCAGAAGCAAGTTCATCAGTTCTGAAGAAGTGAAACAAAAAACTCTTACTTTTGGAAAATTGTGAATGAACATCTGAATTGTAAGAGCTCCTGCCTCAGTTTTTTACCTATTTGCCATCATATAGACAGACAAACTGCAATGTTTATTTCTTGATTTGTATAATTTCAGATTACTGTTATGAATGTGTTCTGAAACTTGACTTCCAGCTCTAGAGTGACATAAATTACAAGATATGTTCTTAAAATCTTTCAATAACTAGGCATAATTTTAAGGGAAGTTCAGAGTAAAAAATACTTAATCCTTTATCCAAATTTTCCAAAATAGAGCTTTATTAACAATACATTGGTGATTAAAAGAAAAACCCTTAGCATTTTAAGCAACCAGAAATGCAAACTTAGGCTCAACACATTATTGCCACTAAATGGAGATGGAATAAATATATTCAGTGCTGCTACTCCACAGATGCTGAGGAAAATCTGTTAACAGATACCTTCCAAATGGTTGATTTTGTAGTCTTTTAGTGCTTGAGATTACTTAATAGACAAGTACCTTGTCAGAACAACCAGCACTGCGGTCATCTGACCTCATTATTTTTAAGAGAGAGGTGAGACTGTCACCCCAAGAATTGTAACCAATGTATATCCTTCTGTGGAATTAATACACTACTCATTTATAGACCTCCAAAACTTGCAAAGCATGAGGTGATGATAAAAAAAAAAATCCATGCTACATTTGGATTGGTAAGTTTCCGAACACATAAGGATACGGTGCTGTACTTGGTGCATCAGCATTCTGAAACCACATTCACTTTCTTACAAGTGAAATAAAAAAAAAAATATTTTGTCATCCCTTTGTGATATCCAATAATTCATATGTGTACTCTTTTCCATGTCACTTCCTGACACAATATGAAAGAACTGGCATTGAAAGCAAGACAGAGTGATATTTGCTGGATGGGAATGAAGTGTCATATCTTCACCAGCTCATGTTTTATTATGGTTTTGAATACTTAAGTCTTTCATTATTCTTTATCTTCTGAACTACATGATTCTATCACTGCTGTCTAATAGAATTTTGTCTTTCATATATTACTTTTGAGTTTAGAGTACAAATCATAGTTCTGAAAGCAAGAGAGATCCACTGCTGATAAACTCAACTGTAAAACATGTAAAAAGCCTTAAAAACCTGGAAGTTTCAACCAGTTTTTCCAAGTACAACAGGCATTACATGTCTCACACATTCATGTATTGTCTTCTGCTTTTCCACCTCTGTTTCAGCCTTCCCTCATTTTCAGGTGTCAGCTTGTTACACCGTGCATTCTTTGTAGCCAGGACTGCTTTTCCATCCTGCCTGGAACAATGGGACCTCATGCTTAATTAGACCTTCTCAGTGGTATCACCAATACTGAAGAAAGTATACACTTTAGAGCCCCAAACAGTTCCAATGTTAACAACAGATGTGATCTTTCTGAAGAGAACAAATGTGGTAGGTCACAACGATGAAAGTATAAAAAAGTTGTTTGCGAATATTATAGTTAGTCCAAGGTCTTTACACGAGGAATAACCTTATAAACCTTAAAAATGAAAGCTGACAGGGATGGATTAAGAAGGATCCCAAGGATTAGGGATCTGTAAAATCATGAGGCAGAAGCAGAGCAGCAGACGGCATTTCTGAACAGGGCTGATTACTGCTGGGCAGCCACCCATTTTAGAGAGCTTCACTTCTGCCTTTCTGCAGCAGTTAAACAACTGCAGGGCTGAAAAATTATTCTGCACATGCGCAAAAAGAGGAAGAGTCCTTTTTATACATGTTCAACTTGGAAATAAGAGTTTCTGACACTGAAAATCAAAATGTATTGAACTGCAGCCTTTGCACTGTTAGGTCAAACCTGAAAATATAGACTGGAAGATGTAATTTTACTTCACAGCACAAAACACAATGTTATGAAATTTAAAAAAAAAACCGCCAACAAACAAACACTGTGAAAGGCAATGGTTCTAGGAGTGTTTCTTGATTTCTCAAATACATGAATAAAAATATCCACTTTGTTATGTACCTTACGCCTCTACTACATCCACCATAGCCTCTACCTTCCCTGGGCTCACATACAAAGCTCAGAGGAACTCAATCTAAACTAAAAACTCAAAGACAATGTAAACTAAAGCTTCTATTCTACTTTATTTTATAAATTAAACCTGATATTATGTCCCAAATTTCTATACAGGTTTATCTACATGAACAGAGAGTTATCATCAAAATGGTAATTTTATTTTGCTCAGGCAGAGGAGGGCCAGAGAGCTATGTGTTTCTTTCATTGCACATTCTTTTTGTTGAAATGCTCTTAACCTTTTCTTTTTTTCCCATTTCTAATCTGCCAGCAGTTGCTGTTCTGTCACATAATAGTCCATCTTTTCCTCAAATACTGTAAATCATTTTGCCCAGGAACAACTTAAACACCTCAGAAGACTTCCAATTAGATTCATAGCCCTTATGCATTGGTACTCCTTGCACTTCATATTCTTTTGTAACCTTAAAAGTCATTTAGGCAATGGCATAAAAGGTAGTGTACCCTGCCCATTTCCCATTATGCTGTTCTTACTGCTCTTGCCGTTTCTAAGGACTTTGTGTTAACTAAACCCACATTAAATTGTCTAACCTAACTTGCATATGCTTTTGCCTTGCACACACTTTGTGTGCAACACATAGCACATCGTAACTGAATACTAGTTTGACATATACCATAGTTTGACAATGTTACGTTATAAGATGTTTAGGCATCTCAGTCATTTTTAAAAACTACATCATTCATGATTTAGATTTTTTTCTAGTGTGGTTCTGGGAAACATACTCCGGACTAAAGACTTTTTGACAGCTGGCAGTGTGCTGAATTAGTCAGAAAGCACTCATACTATTTGTTCACAGCCTGTGTTTGATTTAGGGTTTTATATACATGTACACATATATAAATGTACACATATATATAAAAATTGAAATAAAAAATATTTATGACATAATCTTCATTGTGCTGATTTGAGTTTTTCTTATTTGAATATACCCACAAAAAAACTTGCACGTGTAACATGATAGTGGCCATTAATACCTCACTGAATAAACCCTCATGCAAATCCCAGCTGTTAATATAGGTTGTCTTTATATTGTTAAAAGTACATATTAGAATCCTGTGTGCATCTGCTTGACTAACATAAGAACCTGTCCATATGCTGTTACAAGAATTTTTAACTGAAAAATTTTATTGTGGAATTAAATCAAACAGCAGACTTTAATAGCAGAACTATGACATATAAGCCATTTTTAATTGAAAATTGCTACTGGCAGCCTACTTAACCCTCTTATGTTTAGAACAAAATGATACAGATTTAGATTTTGCATTTAATAACAATTTATTTCCCAGCCATCCTCCTTTGTAACAATTTAAGTCTTTCAATTCCATCAGATTTGAAGGGATAAGCTACTAATGAATGCAGTTTTATATCTATTTAATTTAAACACAGAAATAAGTAAGTAAATAGGAATACAGATACAGGAATTCCCAAGGAAAATATTTATGTGGTTTAACTTCTAATCTGTTTTTATTTTGGGATTAATGCAGATAGCATCAAAGTATCAAAATAAGGAACAAGCTTCATAGTCAGTTCTATTTCAGGTATTCTAGTAAAACAGCATGCAGATTGAAAATAAACACAAAAGATTTTCAGGTTGGTGACTGCTTTTCAATATTTGTGTTTGAAAATGAAACTTCTCCAATAACACTCTTTCTAAATATTTCTTTAGAATATCTGATGTCTAACAACATAGAACTATAAACACTACTATCAACACTATTGAAAATAATTCAAATCTTGTGTGAAACTCCATAAATACTCAACAGTAGTCATATCAAATAAACTATAAAGAGTATGTACATATAGGGGGCTACAAAACTTTACAGCTTGATATCTTTCCTGCATTTCTAATGAAAACAGCTTAAAGAACAAATTCTCAGGAATGATTTTGCCAATAAAAGAGTAAAGATGATGAAAGGTATTCAAAAATCCTGATCTCTTGAAAATAAATGCTGTATTGGGGCTTTTTCTCTGCAATGCTTTTGAACAACACAAAGAAAAGTAACAAAAAAATCACTTCTACAGGTACTACAATAGATATTGAGATTACTATTAAAAATTACTAAAAGAGAAATCCTAATATGAAAACCATCCTCCAGTTAAAAGGCATAGAGAAACCCACTACATGCTGGTTGACATCAGAAGCTGAAGGCTGGAAATGTTTGTATTTATCTTGGTCACTAAGAGCAATTAACATTTTGGGATCAGAATGGAGCCACTGGCAAAGATAATGGCAAAGATATGCCAGGTGAAATATATTGCACCTGTGCTGCTGATATTAGAATTCTACAGAGGAGAGAAAAGCAGAGAAAAAATAGTTGTCCCTGAAGTGCATATGTGTCATTCAGAATGTGTGCAAGAGACAGACCAGTGAAGTGTGAAGATGCTGTTTATACTCAACTCCTTTACAGACAAGAGATGCTTCAAGATTATTTTCAAGTATAACTCATATATTATTTTTAATATAATATAAATATAAGATGACTGTAATACTGTGAGAACAAGAGGTCATATTTAGGTAATGATTTTGATTCTCATTGTCCCTTTCATTTTCTCAAGCTACAAATTAAGAATTTCCCTTTATTTTTCTGCTTACGTAGGTGTGTATTCGTGAGAGCTTCCTCCTTCAGGCATATGCAGTAATACTCCCTAATTATAAGCATGAAAGCATTCAGTGCAATTTGTGTGTTTTTAACATACAAAGCTGTTGGTCTAATCTCTTGGTGTCTCCATATCAGGTGTCTTACAGTATAGTTGGAAATTTATGATGGTAACAGGGCATTAATTATAAGGCTGAGGCTATTTCTAGAATTCCACTATAGCCTGTGCATTAGTTTGGCCATAATATTTTCTCTTGAGGGCGCTATACCTGTACATTTCTTGCTCCCACCTCCATGTGGAAGATCCTTGAAACTAATAATTTGGAGAACTGGAGGAAAGAATGGTGAAAAATTAGCTACTCTTATTTTTGTACTGTTTGCAGAATTTCTTCTCAGACTGAATGTTTTCTCTTGTTTCATTGAGAGTGTAAGTTATTCTTTAAATCACTAATTGGTTTTAGATGCACGCCATTCTATCAACAAGAAGATACAGGTAATTAGAAGTACCAACAGAGGAAAAGAAAAAGAAATATCCATCATAGAACAGTGTTCAAAAGAGTATTGATTAAGCAAATTTTATTTAATAGGAATCAATTATTTTGGCTTTTTAATATAAATTGCTTTTATTTCAGAAGTATTCATTGGGCCATACTGTTGATGTCTATGGAACTCTGTTGTATATAAACTGTGAAGCTGGAAGGGCTTTGCTATTACAAGACTTAAGTTATATAATTTTCCTCACAAGTATTATTTGCCTTATAGTCTCCTTGTTCTGCAATCCCAGGTCAGCCTACAACAGTGAAGACTCTCCTGGATTACAAAATGGGCAGAACACTGTTCTTCTTTGAACAGTGAAGACTCTCCTGGATTACAAAATGGGCAGAACACTGTTCTTCTTTGATGCCTCTAAGGCGCTGTTAGTTCTATTGTTGCATTTAAATACGCAGTAATTGCTCGCAGTATCGTATTTCTGTGGTTTTCCAATCATCATTTAAGTTGGCCAGAATTTGCCACCTCAAGCTGGACTGAAGAACTGGTCAATATTCTGCAGACTCAGAGGAATTCTAAGTTTACTAGGAATGTCAGAGGAATTCTAAGTTTGCTAACGTATTAACTACCTAGTTAACAATATATGATGGAGGTAAACATGTCATTCTGTGTTTAGGCATCATTAGGAGCTATAGATCAGCACTTGGTTATTTTATTAATTTTTCACATCCACTGTTTGCTTCCTTAGCACCACTGCCCTTTTTACTGTTGTAGATGAACTCCTAAGGTAGTTTTTTACCTGCTTCTAGCTATTAAGATTTTCTTTGGTAAGAGGAAAAACAACTTTATTCAAGAGCAAGTGCCTCATCCCAGAAAGGTTCTATTACCTGGAACAATGCACCTGGCACATGATATTTAAACTGGGTGGCAAAAATGCTTGAAAAAGCTTCCAAAAAAAAAAGAATCACAAAGTTTTTTAATCTGTCCATGACTTTCACTGTACCACAAGACCAGCTAAAGTCCATTTCAAAATGAAGATGATTTATTGTTTGGTTCCCTTATCAAAGAAATACTTCAACTGAAACCACAACTTACTACTGACAGTGATGAGGTCAGGAATACAATTGGAAAAGCTCTTCCCATGGAATTTAGGACATATCTGGATTATTGAAACCATTCCTGCCCTCTTAGTTATTACTTCTTGCTTTCTGCAAACACTATTATACTTTAAAGCACTGTTTGTGATTATTAAAACTAAACCAACTTTTTCCTTACAAAAGAGGTTGGCACCTGTATTATTCAGGGGCAATCTGACATCTCAAGTTCCAAATACATTCCTACACTGTGTTTAGAAGAGGCAACTTTCAGCAGATGACACTCAAATATACTATAGCAAAGCTGATAGTTACACTGAACATCAATTTCCTAAATTTAGCCTTAAGTACATGCTGTGCAGGAAATAGGATGTATTTGGGCAGGAAATTTTGAGATGCCTCATTTAAGAAATGTGTTAAGGGAGAAATTTTACCTCTATTATAGTATCCACGACTGTGTCCAAGGACACAGCTAGTACTCAGAAGTTTTTCTCACAGTAAAACAAATACTTCAAATGAAATAGGATGAGACGTTGACTTAATGTATGCACTGTGAATCCATACACATATCCCTTCCCTAAGCACAGTTTACTTGCTGCCTGAGGAAGCAGTGGAATATATGGAATATATTACAATGATGGATTTAACAGAACACTTTTTAGGCCACCAGATCAAGTACATGGATGTGAAGCTTGGAGAGAGAGCACTTAATTTAAAGCATGCACACACTGTTACTTAGACTTGCAAAGGGACATTTTGGTAGACTCACAGTTTGGTGCTATTTTCACCTCCCAGTTGGAAAGCAAAAAAAAGCTAGCAACTGTAAATATGTGGTTAACAAAGGTGACTTCTAAGAGGAGGAGAGATATGCAAATAACACTGGAGCCAAGTTGTGGCTGCTTAATGCCTGCCTCCCTACAGCTGGTACAGAGTGCCCACTCTCCCATCTGTCTTGAAACAGATATATCCATTTGGGAGATATAATCTATAAATATAGGCAACACCACTCTAACGGGAAAAGTGTTATAACAGACCTATTAATGTTCTCATGGTCCACTGGTCTAGTTTTGTCTTAATAGCCAAGTCCTACTGCATCACTATATGCAGCCAGAGTCAGTACTGTAATCTAAATAAATTTCTGTTCTAGTAGGTTTGAACAAGGTGATAACAATGACATAAGAAAACAATGGCCAAACTATGCCTACTAAACTTAATAACAACTACAGTCTACCTCAGGCTTTCTATGAAGAAGTAGTGTGCATCTTTAGTTTGTTCTTACTCTATCCACAAATAATATACTACTGAAAAAATATTAATTTAAAAAAACCCCAAACATTTATTTGCTTTCATATGCTATTTTAACTTCACACACACTTGTTCCTATCTATTGGTTTCTTATTACAGCATATGGAATTAATAGCAAGGCCAATAGTATATTAATGTTACAGACACTGCAGCACAGGACATGTCAGAATTATTAGCCTAATCTTTAACTACATGATAGCATCAAGACATTGTCTTGACAGTTAATCTACAGCAACACCTACTTTCTACCAGCTAATTTTACCCACACATCAAACAAATACAACTTCAGACTATGAAGATGCTTAGGGGCAGGAGTGGGGGATGTTATCAGGAAAGGAGGCTGTATCTAATGATTAAGAACTAAAAACACAAATATAATTTCATATTAGGAGAAAATGGAATCAGGGTAATGAACACTGAATACTAGTCGCTTAGCATAGAAACACTGCACTGTTCTAGAGCAGGATTTACAAGGGTGTCACTTCATCAAATAAGTCAATTTAGTTAGTATAAAAAAAGTTAGGTTTTATTTCAATCCAGTTGCACCAGGTCAGATTTTTCAGAGATAAATAACCTTTTTTTTAAGTAAAAAAAATAATATGACTTTGAAATACAAGGAAGCTTGCTGGAGAGCAGCTTGCATTGTGACGACACAGTATCTCTAAGGCAGTCTTCGAGTAATAGTAGCTTAGTACAACTGTGCTAATGTGCTATGCCGGTACAGTGAGCACACTCCATCTCTGAAAGACACTCTCATGGCATACAGAACACAAGCAACAAAATGATCACTTCTATGAAGTGACGGGCAGAAAAAGATCTGCCCCTCAGCTTTCTCCTGAAATATAATTTGATGTAAAATTTAACTGTACAAATCTCTTAGAATAAATTTTTTTGAGAGGGTCAGATTATTATGTAACTGTATAAATACTCCATATATTCATTTTGCAAAAGAAAATGCAATCTGACTTTGTGCTTATCAATTATAAGTTTCCCTTAAAGCCACTGCAGTGGAATCAATTATTCCAAACCCAATTTTAGAGAAATGCACCAAAAAAGTTCATTCTATGTGTTCATTCAATTAAAAAAAAAAAAAAGAGATTAAAAAATTAGTTCTTATTTTGACATTTTAAAAAATTGCTTGGATTAAGTGAACATTTCCTTGTATCCCTGAAGTATTAGCATAACCAATATTTACAGTACTTTAGGCATAATATTAAGTCATAGTTATGAATAATTGATTAGTTTCTATACATAAGTGTAACTGACTCCTAGCAGGCTAAACAAGTATTAGAATAATCTAGTTTTTAAATACTGAAAATGAGAATACAGGCCCTCCAGGCTTTATAAGGTGCAATAACCAAAAGCATGTATACATATGCAGATTTGAGATATTAGGAAGAGATAATTATGGAGTGTCTCTTCTGATTTGGGAAGAGATGTTAGTGATTTTCTTTTATTACATATAGATTGGCAACCGAAAAGCACAGTATTTAGTTACAGGAAGTTTTTCTTAGGCTTTTTTTCCTACGACTGCCAATTTCCAATTACATTTTTAATATAGGAGGCAGCATTCATGATTTGGCTTGATATTGAAATATATCTATTTGAGTTGCAAACTAGAGAAGTCTGAGCATCTTCTACTAGAAAATACTGATAAACAGACAGGAACAAATAAATTAGCTCATATATGGGGAAGACCAACAGGATAGTTATACTGTATTAATTGCAGTCCTGTGGGTCTGCAGTAGGCAAGGAGATAATTTCATTATTTTACAGGGAGGTATCTCAGAGAGTCTTCTCTTTTAAACTTTACCTTCTAGGTAGGCTTGGCATTGAAAAAGAGATCCCAATCCCAAAACCCTCAAAATCCACTGTTCTAAGAAGAGTCCAAAACATATTAGAAACTGTCAGTATCAGCGTACCATCACTGAAAGAGCTTCAGGTCAAGTAAATCTATTATTCATTCATGATTATGAGCTATGTGTTCTCTCTAAATGTAAATTATGCTCTATAATTATTTTTCAGTTTTAAAGAGTATCATTTATAAAGGCAATTAAAATGGTATTATTAAAATAATCAAAATTCCTGTACAACATCCCAGAGGACAGCTACAATGACATGATAAATTACACAAGTTTAGGAGTTCAACACTTTAAGTAGATTAGAAAGAGGTTATCAACTTCAGAGAGAGACAGAGTGCAGGACTGTCAAAGAGAAAATCAAAACAACTTGTTTGCTGATTTTTTGGGGGGAGGGGGTAGGAATACTAATGCTGTCTAACTAAGGCATGGAGATTGGAAGCCAAACAGCCTCAGCAACATCCCCAGCAGAGGGTAGGCAGAGTGAAATTCTGCCAGAATAATTTGGAGTACACTTTCAGGAGGTATAACAAGCTGACATAAAGAGTTTACAGCTTCTGAAAGGGTAGGTCCCATTTCCATATGCTAGTGTCTGCAGGATACTTGACTCCTCTGTGAGATCTCATAGCCTAATAACGCCAGAAATTTTCAGAGAAAAAAAACCCCAACCAACCAAAAAAACAAAAAGCCACAACTGTGTTGGGGGTGATTTAAATCATCCAGCAAATGTCCTGGCAATGCACAGAGGAGGACAGAACCTTGAGGCCACAATCTAGTAATGAAAGGAGAGAACATGGGTCCATGAGGGCCCTATGGACAGCAGGCAGCTGGTATTGTCAGTTTAGGGGTCTACGTAATCATTGCCTGAGGCTGGGGGAACTCATGAGTATGGTCTTGTGGAGGAGTGTCTCCCTGATCACAAAAGCTATCTTAAACACCCAGCACAAGCAGTGGAAATACTTTCCCGCTATCTCAATGAAACACCAGCAACACGAAACATTGAGTGAATCAAATCTAAACTCCACCACCACCAAAACTGGAGATGCTTACAGTTGTCTAGGATCTCTAGAAATCAAACTTATATCAACTTGGTACCTAATTATCACAGACAGAAAATTTTTGTAATGAGTTCCAAAATGTCTCTTCTCAGTTCTAGTGCCCTTGACAGATTAATGACAGATTGTGCCTCCATGAACTCAGAAGTAGCCCCTATTTTGGCAATATTTTTGTAAAACTATTTTCCAATGATAATTTTCAGCTTATGATTTTGCAAAGTTCTCACTGTTACACCTTTGTTTCAGTAAATTCTTTTTTATTTTTAATTTAACATAATAGAAGAATTTTTTTAAACATAATTGAAAGTTTCTTCTTAAATTCTATTACCCCGTGTATCCAACTGATGTGACACAAATTAGAAATTTATATAGCTTCTCCTTTAAGAGAAATATTAATTTGAAAGAAGGTTGTACAGTGAAACATTCTTTGAAATAATTTTGCCTTTAAACACTCTATTTTCTTATCTATCGACATTCTACCTATGCTCCTGTCTGCAACACTTAGGTCATATCCTCACACAGGTAGAGTTTTGGGAATTACTCACAGATCATGATTATGAGCTTAGGGAGTTTGCAGTTTTCTCTCTTCTAATAATTACAAGGTTTACAGTCTCTCAGATGCTGCTTGGAAAATCACGAAAACCCCACAAAGGACTAAGTACTTATATGAAAGGTTCTGATAAACCTACAAAATTATAGGGTTACTCATGAAAGGCTCTACGTTTCTGAGCTATATACTTTGTGTCATCTTCCTGCTTCTGCAGCAGGCATAAGCACAAACACAGCTCTTAGCACTCCATTACTGTGAGCCCCTTGTTCCTCTGGAAGAATGAAAAGGTGAATTAAGTAAATGCTAGTGCAGCTTTTAATTAGAAATACTGCCAATTCTCTGGGGGAGAATGAGACATTCTACATCTGCTCCCAAGTCTCAGCTTGGGCTCAATCTAGCATGTCTCCTCCAGACCAACAGATGGCTTTGATGAGAGTAATATACTTGAAAATTTTCGTAGATAACACTGAAAGGTCTACAAAGTAAAAAAGCCTGTCTTATCGGTCAGCATCACTGTGATTATTTTAGAAGTCATATTTGATCAAATGAATGTACTCTGCAAAAACACAGACATTTAAAAGCACAGAAATATGCTTGTTTGTGTATATTCTACTAGCAGAAATTACCTCTCAAACAACAGGGCCTAAAAAAAAGCGCTGTATAAAATACATTATTTAAGTACTCATAAGCAATGAGAATGCTCTGTGTAATCCCATCTCACCAATTTCTCCCCCTTTTATTTATTTTCAGCAATAATGCAAAATAAGACTGTTTTGTTCATTTTGAAAACACAGCCCTCATTTCATATTGCAGGGGCATTTCCCATCAAAAGGCCATTTGTTTCTCAGAAGGATCAAAAGAAGCTCCAAAAAGCAAGCAACCAAACCAAAACAAAATAACCGCACCCCAAACCCCAAAACACCACCACCAACAAACCAAAACATTCCCCCCCCAAACAACAACAAAACCCCAAAAACAACCACAAAAAATCCCACAGAAAACCAAAACAAACCCCAGCAGAGTTACAGTAAATTAGGTTTTCTTTTGCTTTCTGGACCCTTGTAAAGCTCACACCCCACAGACAAGTGTGTACCAATTGGCAGTAGCTTGTCTGGAGTCCTGCCAGAATATGCTCCTTTCTTTGTTTGGGGTGATATCCAATTTAATAGAAGTGAACATATCTAGCATTCATCAAGACATACAAAAAAAGCACAGTTATAATCACTCTCCTAGTAATCTCTAATTGAGGTACCCTAATAAAATGGAATTCATTTCAGCAAAGAGCAGAGCCTACTGCTTCATAAATTAGGTACAGTTGTCGTTTTCTTTTATTTTTCATACAAAAGCCACTTATGAAGAGTGAAAACCATTCTCCCCTCTGCGAACTCTATGACACTGAAAATGCCACAGATATTTACAACAGTTTCTTTATTTGAGGAAAAATACATACAGGTGTTCTGCAGAAATCAGAACTATAATTAGTGCAAGTGGTTTGTGTAACCTGCAGTAGGGTAATTACCAGGTAGCGTTAGTTAGTCCATGCTACAGTGTAGTTTTGGTGAGCTGTTCTACACTGGACTACTGGAGCAGGTGCCATTAGAGGGCAGCCTTGGGTTTCCCCTGCCTGTAAATCTATATGCCAACATGAGTGTCCCAGTAGTTCTGGGATTTCTGATGTTATACAGCAAAACTCATTTCATCTTCTTAAAATACAATAAAAACTTTCCAGTATATGTTTTGCATTCTATGAGGAAAAAAAAAATAAGCTTAGTAGGGTTTAAGCAAATTTGTAATGTATGGCCAGGAGTAGATTACAATTTTTAAAGGCTTTTAGAGGGACCTTTTCATTATCAACCTTTTTCATTATGAAAAGTTTCCTTTTGCCATTCTATTTAAAGTCTTAATAAAGCATCACTGGCAGGTAAGTCCTGCAGTAGTACCTGATCATAGTAAGTTCCATGTGAATGTACTATAAAATTAGGACTCCACAATAACAGTCTTGAATCAGAGATTGGTTTTACTATATGAACACACAACATTATCTTGATATTTGTTTTAGGTACTTAGATAATTCAGCAGAATTTCTTTTTTTTTTTTTTTTAATTACAGCTTAATCCATTTCTCTGATGGGTTACATCTTTATATTATTTATAATTAAACAGTGGCATTCCATAGAAATTAGCAAAAACATTTCTTATCATAACAGTTACGTGATACTTAGCACATTAAATTCCAGATAAAATTTTATGCAAAAGTCCTATGTGAGTTTTGCTATAATTTTCTTCATCATATTATGTAACTCTTTGACACTGCATTGCTTTCCAATTACTCTGCTGAAGTACATTTGCCTGCAACATATGTCTAACCTTTTCAGCTATTTGAGGGTTGTTCAGTACAGTAATCTCCATTAGTTTAGTCAACTTAAAGATCCCCCACTGATCTCTTCACATAAAAGGTTTAAGGACTTGGAGCTTAGGATCCTCATCACTTTTAGCAGCAGCAGCTCATTCAAAGTATTCTTCTACTCTAGATGAAACTAATCCCTTGCCAGAAAGTAAACAAAGAGTTTTGCATTTCATACAGCTAAACAAACATGAACAGAACAATGACAGAACACCAAACCAAACCCAGAAATAACAATCCCAGAGGGCTTTACTCAGATTTCAGCTGAATGCATAAGGACTCTCAAAACCCCAAACTTGCCTAGACACACAAAAGCAATATGATACAAATACAGGGCAAGGCTTAGATGACAGGCCACAGCTCTCTGGAATACACACATGAAATAGTAACAGCCAGGCAGAAGGTGTGTGTATCCAGATCCTGGTAGTAAAAGCACCATTTGTATTTCATAAACATGTAAGGGAAAAACATTTATTCCCTCAGGGATCACACTGGCTGTAAGATAGCTCATTTGTTGGACCTAAAATTCCTTAATCTTGTTTCCTAAGGTCATGGTCCACTAGTCAACTTTTAACTTTGTTGATATTTTTTCATGTGACTGCACAAGAGCTTGGAAGCTTTTGAGACTTCAAATAGCCTGCCCGGGAGGCTACAACATGCTTGGAGCACTACAATGTACTCTGATCTCTTTTAACACCAACAAGAATGGGAAGGATTTTTTTTTTCCATTTGGCTTGGTTTTTTTTGTTTTGTTTTGTTTTTACTATCAAAGGAACTGTTTATTCCGTACCATGACTTCAGCCTCCTGATCACTGACCCCTATAACACTGGGACTGTCCAGGAAATAAAATCTCACTCCTCTCCCCAGTGCAATGAAGAGATGGGGTGGCAGCATTTGCCTTAAACCAGTAAAATCTCACTCTTGACCAACAGGTGGGAGCGCTTAAATTTTCAGAACACTGAATTCTAACTGTTCCAAAGCACCTAGTTTCTTCTTGGAATTGACCAGACACTTTTGAAGACAGAAAGCAGCAAAGTGGCATGAGTTATTGATTTGTACTCGAACACCAGCTAGTAGAAAAAGTCTCCAAACCTAAACTACTGAGCCATTGCAGAGCAGAGTGAAAATCCATGCCATGTGCATCAGTGAGGAAAGGAGAAGTGCTTGTCCACCCTACGAAAGACAAACATTCATAGTGTTCCCTGAAAGAGTCAGTATGGAAGACTTGATCTTTTCAAGCAAGTCAAATGCCCTTCCTGTGCAAAGGAACAGTTGGTTAACAAACTCAGAATCTCTTCCAAACCACTGAGAAACTGACTGCATGTGAGGAAAGGAAAGGTATTCAGTCTTGTTCTTTAAAGCATTTCTTTCCTCTTTTTGAGTCAAACCACTTGTCTTTGATGCTGAGCATTCTTGAAGTTTATAGCATTGCGGCACGAACTATGTAGGTGTTATTCAGTGAGCAACAACATATGGAAGACATGGAGTAATCTGTTTTCTTGAGAAATTGAGAGAAAATACTTGCAAGTCCTGGCTACAAAAGAGTTATGTAAATAATTGATGAGAACAATAATAATAAGAAAGGAATTTTAAAAAGGGATTATACTTTTATTGCTAAAGTAATTTTGATTTAATTTTTCTCAACTAGAAGATACTTTCATTGCTTTAACTTTGGTATTTTATTAAAGAAAAAACCCACTATGATACCTGGATTAAAATTTTTTCCTATCTTTGGTATATTTTTTGAAAGGTTAATTTCATTCTCTAGAAGAGCTTTTTTTAAGACTTGTTCAAGACTTCTCATGTTTTGCTCTGCTTTTCTTCTTATAGCCAGTACTTATATTTTTTGATTAATTGTTTTGTACACTCACAATGAGTTTAAATTGGATAAATATTTAATGTCCATTTATGATATTCTGTGCTTATCAAAAGTATTATTGCTAAAAATGGAATGCTTTTAACAACTTCTTGACACACTAGACTTACTCCTCTTTCACTTTTTTATTGGGTGCCAACCTTCGAGGTCTCTGGCCTTGCAAATTACTAGAGCACATGCTTAATTTTAAGCACAAGGAATCCCATCAGCTTCAGAAGGTCATCACATTCAAGTAAGTTAACAATGTTTAATGCACTTTGATAAACCTAAAGCTTCAATCTTTATAATTCACTAACAAAACAGCGGTTTCATTTATCTGATCAAAACCATGTAGCAATAGATAAATTGTAAACGTGACTTCATTATGTTATTAATTAGCTTATAAAAAGTCCACATTATTTGTGCAGACATTTTAAGATTAAAAATCACTAATAAAAATATCATGGAAAAAATATGTATTCATATTAGCTATGTCTCTTCTTGCAGCATCATACTTTTTTCCTTTTTCTCTCCTTTTCCCTCATCTTCATACACACTTCAGTCTTCTTTACTAGTGTATTTGGAAAAAATAAAACACTGCATGATAAAAACTAGATTAATAAAACCACAAAAAAATTTCAAATTAAATCGAACAGCAGCAGGTTAGTAAATTTCTTTACAGCTGTACTTCTCTTAATCATATTTGCAGCTGCTTGTAGAGGTGGTTGGGTAGTAACAGGGACTTCTATACATCTTATAGAGAAAGTGACTCTTACAGACTCTGTGATCCATCTAGAAGATGGGCTTAGGCTAAATATTTTTTTTTGAAAACTGCCTATATACAGAAACTCAGTTAACTCTCTGGTATCTTTGTAGCATAAAGTTTTAGGTCTGGCTAGCAGTGGAGACTCATTTTACCTGCACATCCTTTGATTACATAGCTGGCTTCAAGAAAGCTTTTCAGGCCTCACCAGGAGAGAACTGTGGGTTGAGTGAGTGTATTAAACTTTTATATTAAATGATGCAATAGTAATCAAAATAAACTATAAACAGACAATCCTCTGAGCTTAACGGGTTTTTCAGAACTCACTGTCAGAGAAGTGAGCCAGGCAGCAGATATGGAAGGTGACTGAAAGAAACCAATCAAAGGATTATCGGACAAAAGTTGAACGTGTACAGGAAAACTCACTCCAAGTGTTTAGAATATGAGATGAAAAATCATTTGCTGAAAGTAGAATGTAGAGATCCATACAGTAAAAGAAAAAGTTGCTGAAAGAAGAAAAGAATGGATGCTGAATTTTTTAATCACGAGCCTCCAAGTTTAGAGAATGTTCGATTGGCAGTAATTAACTTCTGTGAGAAAACACATTCAACTCTTGTGTTTTTCTGCTCAAAGTATTATTTCCTTGGGCTAGCAAAAGTTAGAGATGATCAGTGCTGGAACACCTGCATGACTTCTGAGGCTGTGTGCTTAGACAGACAACTGAGCTGGAGCTGGGCAGCCTCTGCAAGCAAGGTCATGCTTTGCAGGAAGATTACCAAGCTGTGGTTCATATATGCAGGGAGAAGACACAAAAGGCCAAAGCTCAATTAGAGTTGAAACTGGACAGTGTTGTGTCAGATAACACACATTTCTGGATGAGAGAGCCGTGGGACAGCTTTGGTACCTGTGCCAAGGAGGCTGAACCACTTGAGAACAGGCCGGACAAAGGCAAGGAGAGACAGAGCTGGGGAAACCTGAATTTAATTAGGCCAAATACCGTAAAAGACCAACCCAACAGCAGATGCTGAGTGAACGTCCAGGTCAGTCATTGCAGTGAATCACTTTGCTTTTAAACAGTGTATTCAAAGATGTTTTACTACAAGCACATGGACTGAAAACTAGGAAAGTCAGTAATATTTTTGATATAGAAGTAGATGGGTTTGTCACATCATGGAAGCCTCACCTTCTGTATTGGTAATACCACACAAGTTGTCAAAATGATAAAACTATTAAGAATGTAGAGGGCAAGAGACATTATTATCTTATTTGCAAATGCTTCATATGTTCTGCAATGAGCAAAAAAAACAAAGCTAAGTACATGGTGCCTTTTAATAGTAACATATCCTTGAAAAGGTGAAATAAGAGATTTGCTTTGTGAAACATGTAAGTTCTTTGGTTTTACAACCTTGATGTCTTTTTCCTTAAGACATAAATTCTGATCTGTGGTCCATGTCCACAGCAACACAAGATTGAAATTTAATTATTCTTGCATATGAAGAAAATTTATTTTCAGGATTTGCCTCAGGACACATTAAAAGCTACCAACTGGTTTGATACAAGTTTTCTCAAAATAAGGAGATAAACATTTGGGCTTAAAAAAAGTTGAATTGAACTCATCAGTACCTGCAGGAATATTACAGATATATAACTAGTATTTTTCTTGTCAGTACTATATTGCATAAAGCTGTAAGGATTAATTAACCCTTTTTTATGATCAATTGGATAAACTCAGTATAAGTAGAAGCATTTCAAGATCAAATTATACAGTCTTTCGAGTAAGTGTTATACTTGATTATCTAGGCAAAATTGAGCAGTCTAGGAGAAAAAGACTAGATAAATATAAAAGTAAAATTCAGGAATAGTAGATTTTTTCACAATTACTCAAAGAAAGTTTTTACAATCAGGAGTTTTATTAGTGGATCACAGCAGTTGTGGAAGTCAGAGACAACGCACACTAAAACCATTGCTAAGGAGCATACATTGTATACAAGCACAGCAAAACACAGCCTATAACTTGTTTCATACCTCAGATAGATCTTGATCAATAAACCCATCCACAAATTAACCTAATTGAAGCGCTCATTGGCCAAGTGCTGTTCTCTTTGGTGGGACAGAAAGTATTCTCATGTCTGGTTCTTCCCTCCCTCCTCTTTAAAGGGACTTTATGTTGTTTTGCTAGTACTACACTACCTACATATTGTCCCTCATTATCTTCTTCATGCACAAGGAAAGCAATACAATAGACCTTCTCAGAATATGGATTTTTGACAACACAATGAAATCATCTTAGTTTTTAGCTCACCCAGTCCTTGTTTTATATCAGAAGCAGTTTCATAATACAGTCTATAATACTCTTTAAAAATTCTGTAGAATAATGAAAAAATTTCCCACAGCTGAAACTATCAGCAAAAATATATCTGTGAATTAGACCATACTAAAGTGTGGGTCTCTCCTGGTCTAAGCATTAGAAGGAGGGTAAATTTGTATGTTCCAGCTAGTCCCATATTTTTCTACTTCCTCTAAAGATGACAATGAAAGTCAATCCATTCCTATTTAACTCACAATCCTGATATTTGCTATGCATGGATTCACTACTGAATTAATGCACAATAAGTTGAGGATCAGAATTATAATGTGCAATGTTTAATTTCTAATCCTGTTACTTCTAGTTATCCATGGCAATTATGTTTCTGTTAACCACTTAGTATTAGACATGCTTAGCATTTAATTGGACACTGCCAATTACTTTAGGCCTACAGTGGGCTTTGAATTGAATTCTTCTAATAGCAACACAACTGGATTTATTCATATATTTCTACTATGCAAAAGAATCACACACCTTAATTATAAGAAACTTACAAGGTATGATCAGCATACGTGACATGCCAAGCAGGCCTGATACCCCTTGATCTATTCAGCTGTTCGATTATATACATGTACATGAACATTATGCTCTGCGACATCTCTTTTATATGCTGAAAACATAGTTCATCATATTTCAAAATCTGATCAGTAACATTTTCCTTATAGATTTTTTTTTAAAATGAGTTATTTATAATGAGGTATGGTGACCAGTGACAGGACCCAAGGGAAGGGCCTGAAGTTGTGCCAGGGGAGGTTTAGGTTGGATATTATGAAAAGATTCTTCACCCAGGGGGTGGATGGGCACTGGAACAAGCTCCCCAGGGAAGTGATCACAGCAACAAGACTGACAAACTTCAACAATCTTTTGGACAATGCTCTCAGGCACATGGTGTGAGTCTTCGGAGTGTCTTGTGCAGGGCCTCGAGTTGAACTTCAATGATTCTTGGGGGTCTGTTCTAACTCCCGATAACCTATGATTCTATGATGCTTTAATCACAAGGTGTAGATCTCTGAAAAAAATTACCTAAATATAATCACACAAACGAAAAAATATTTGTATTTGAATTATCTTTTCAGGTTTTTAAAAACCTAACTGTGGGCTAAAACACGGTACAAAAATTTTTGGAGACAAACGGTAGTTGTATTTGCAATGTGCTCTAATCAGTAGCTTCGGAAATACGAATATTCTCTATATGCATGAGATTCAGTCTGGCTTTACCTATTTGCAGTCAAATTTCCTTGCATTTTGTTAGATGTTTTTAAATACCTATTAGGTATTACATACTAGGTATCACTACATGATGCCAGATTATCTCACATCCTTATGTTCCACTGTTTCTCTACATTTAGATGCCGTTACCACTCTCTAGTGTGTTCAAGAATTGACTGTTCCCTAGATATTTGTCTCTTTCATTGCATTTCTAAAGCGCAGGCTCTAGAGGCTAGTATACTTTTCTCAGCATCTGTTGATACTGAGAGCAATAGGAAACATATCTTCAAGTCCATGCAGAGAATGAGAGCATTTTCTTTGACATGTGTTTGTGTTCTTCAATCTAAAAACCATCAACAAAAATGTCTATTCTTTCCAGAAAGTTGGAGAGTCACTTTCAAAATAAGACTGCTGCAGTTCATGCGCTGGGTTTTGCATCCTGGAGCACATTGAACAGCATTGTGTCCAGATGGTTCTTTATTATCTCCAGTGAGGGAGACTCCACAACCTCTCTGGGTCACCCATGCAGCAAAGTTCTTCCTCATATTCAGGTGAAACTTCCTGTGCCTCTGCCTGTTGTCTCTTGTCTTACTGCTTGATACCACAGAGAGCAGCCTGGTTCTATCCTCTTGACATCCTCCCTTATAAACACTGATAAGGTCCCTTCTCACTCACCTCTTTTCAAGGCTGAATAGGCCCAGCTCCCTCAGGCCTTCCCTGTAAGAGAGATGCTCCAGTCCCTCAATTGTCTTTGTCACCCTCCACTGGACCTGCTCCACGGCCCCCATGTCTCTCCTGTACTGAGGAGCCCAGAACTGGACACAGCACTCCAAATGCAGTCTCACTAGGGCTGAGTAGAGTAGGATCACTTCCCCTGACCTGTTGGCAATGCTGTCCCTAATGCAGTCCATTGATGTGATAGATTTGTAAGAGAGAAAGCACATTTCATGTGCAAACTCCCAGTCTACAGGTATTTCAGTGTAAAGCCCCATTCATTATGAAGAACAATACTTGCTCAACAGCCAACCCACCTGTCATTCTCTTGACTCCATATTAAAAGAGTGCCCAGTAAGTCATCAAATGCAGAAGTCACCAAACCAGACTATTGGGGATAATAATGGCGTGTCATCAGGTCTTTCTGAAGCAGTTTGACCCTTTCATCAGTAACTCACTCTACTTCTCATCACAGCGGCTCTGCTAATTGCATCTTTGGTGCTAGTAAAGGGGGGGAAAACGTCTCAGGAGGCTAATCACAAGTTGTTTCTAAATTAAAATTGTGACATTTCAAGCAATAGAGAAAGTCATGCAGTCAATAGCTCTACTCCCTTTCCCTCACATTTTCAATCTAAACACATTAGATGATCAAAGGATGGGAAAAAGGGCATTTTAATTTCATTTTACCTCTGTAGAATGAGGGAAAAAGAAGGTCAAGTAAATTGCCTGAGTCTGTATGAGTTTGTAACAGTTTTCAGTAGCACAGCTCAGTGGTTCAATTTAACTCACTCAAGAAGTCAGCCTGTTTAAGTAAAACATGAAGTTTGACCCCTTAATTTAGATCCATTTTACAGTTTCACAAAAATATACAACAATGTCCCTCAGTTTAGTTTTGTGTGTATTACAACCGAGACCAGCAGCTGCCAGAAGCTTTGTTCTTTATTGTATTAACATTGAAATACACACCTCGAGATCTCAACAGTAAGTTTGGAATAAGTATGCACCTGAAATATTAATAGCAGTGCCTGATCCTTGTCCCAGCAAAATGGTGCCCCACTTTGAGGCCATTCTCAAGAAGCAGAAAAGGCTGTTTTTCCAAACTCTTGCAATAATAGCAGTTTCTTTGGGTGAACAGTGAGATGGAAGAAGGAATAAATGAGAAACGTTCAGGCTTTGGATAGACAGCAAGACCTCCTCTTGCATAACAAACTCCTATTTTTCAGTCAGGCTGCTGAAGCAGACTCAAAAGTCCAGAGTGGCTAAAAGCTCTGAAAAATGGCAAAAGTGCTGGGCAGATCATCCATGGGCAGCTAGATATTTCTAAGTAAGGCAACCATTCTTCAGGTCTAAGAATACAAAAGTGTGCATGGAAATCACTGCTGGCAGAGTTCAGTGGGATGTTGTGCACAGATCTATAACTTGTCAAGTGTACACAGGCTCTCCATTTCCTACACCATGGAGCTTTCTTGCTGCAAGTCTTGGATTTCAATCACAGCACATTTAATACAGAGGTACACATTGCACACTGGACTACACATCTTTCTGAAATTCCTCTTGTTTTCTGCAACTGCCTTATTCAAACAATTGAACAATGCAGAAGAAGGGCAGAGATGCTGCAGACCTTTCTATGCTTTCCAGTTTGCTGGTAACAGACAGGTCAGCCCATGCACGTGAGAGAAGCATAGAAGTATAGTAATTGGTCTGTAGCAGATTTCTGCTTCTAAAAGGGGAGGAGTCTGGAGTAGGGAGGAAAAGATGGGAAAGAGTGGGAAGAGTGCATTTAATTTGTTCCTTTCTTCTGAAAAAGGTTTTTTACTTAAAATTTAGAACAAAAGAAACAGAAGCAAAATTGCATTGCTATCTGATTTAAGAAAGTGATTAAAGAGTACTATTTTTTTTTTTAAATTGCTTGCTTTTCTAATCTAATACAAGAGAATGCTTCCTACCTAGAACAAGGCTTCAAATATGAAATAACTTCTTCAAACCATTATCTTTGTCTCATCAGTCTCCTGGCAGCTTAACTCTAACAAAGCTGTAACATCAGTGTCTGGCAATAAAATGTTCTGCTAAACATATGGTGCCAGAATTTTCCATGTCTCAAAACTTCTAACATTTCCATGCCCTTTCATATTGGGACTGAAAAATTTTCATTAGATAAGTTTAAAGATAATGACCTTTGCAAAATATGTTCTCAGGAGAGCATGTAAGGAGAGTAGTAGGAAGAGCTGGTACGATGAATAGAGAAAGTTAGAGGAGATCTGGATTCTCTGTACTATTCCATCAACACAAACTTTATTGAAATTAAAATAGTGAAAAGGTTTAGATTGAGGGGAACCGGTGCATTGTTTTTCTTCCAAAAAGATTCAAAGTACTATCACAGATCAAAGTGTTTATTTTTCTGATAGAGTTTTTACTTTAAATATATATAATATGACAATTTTCAAACCTAAATTAAAATACAAAAGAGTGATCGAAAGTGAGATAAAAAATCTTTATTGATTATTCTGGGCAGTTTTGTTTCATGTGCTGAATTATGTGAAAAAAACATGCTTGCAAACTTTCCATGTAAAAATTGCAAAGCTTTTTACTGTTTAAATAAAAATGCCTGTTCACAGAGTATAGAATATTAAAACCATCTACTGAAAAAAATTTTCTAGTATTTAATGAATTTATTAATGCTACATTTTTAAAAAACAGTCCCATCTTTAAAGTCAGGCATATTGGACCATGACTAAGACATATCTTCTATGTGCAATTATAATTAACATTAATAAAAAAGTTTCTTAACTGTACAGTTCAGGAAATATGCTTTGAAAATACACTAGAATAAGGAAAACATGGTACACAAACACAAAACACACACAAGTCATTTACAGACAGAGACAGGAAAAATATTTGGTTTTTTAGGTCATTCATCTAAAATACTTTTCATAATAAGTGCTGAAGGAAAGTAGACATAAGTTCTGAGCAGGAAAAAAAAGCAAGAGAGATATTCAATAACCAGAAAAATTTCATGGATTTGTTCTCTAGTCCTATATCATTATTAGAATTATGAAAAGAGATTGGGACCCCGGACTTAATTTTTTGGGGTCAGGAGAGATGAAAAAACCTACAGCCTGTCATTTAATATTCTGGTTTGTATTTATGGCATACAAAACAACAAAACCCTCTCATTTCTCCTGCATCTCAAAGGCCCCCTAAGGAGAAGCAACCTAGTCTGTCCTTAAGACTAAGTTTCAAAGCAGGGAAAAAGTTGACAGCTGAAATTACTGGAAGATATTTTTAATTTCCAATAAAAGATGACAGAGGTTTGTAAATTCTACATTTTGCTGTGTATACTGTTGTTTATACAATACTAGCTGTGGCAGAATATCTGACCACGAGTTTTGGTTTGATTTTTAGTTTGGTTGGTTGGGTTTTTTTCTGTCCATAGATATCCTCTGGCAGAGTGATAGTGAAAGTCAGAAGAGGTAGCCAAGAAAGTCAATAAACCACAGATGAGTGATGACTACTTTTTCTGCCTTTTGTCTTGACACTAGCCTGCATTTATTCTCCCTCTCCTAGAAAAAGAAAGCTAGATATTTTTCTTAATAGTTCTAGCACTCTTCAATTACCAGTAAGCTCCCAAAAATATCGAAAATTAAGTAGGGGTCATACCTGCCTGTTTGTCATGGCTTTGCTCTTTAGCAATAAATATAACATTTATTATCCTTCCCATCTTTTGGAGCTCTTAAAAAACCACTTAATGTCAGATGCAATTTTTCCATACAGAAAGATGGAATATATCAGATATTTAATCTGATACTCAAAAAAAATGCATCATGGCAAGGGCAAATAATAAGGGCAAATCAATTCTAATACTTCCAACTAAGTATGTGTTTAGTGTTGTAAGAAAACTTGAAATAGAGGTTCTGAATAATTATAGGGAAGTTAGAGAAACATTATTTGTTTTTAGTATTGTATTAGTATTTTAGTATTGCTAATTTCCAATAACTATTAATAGAAGAAAAACAGAGATTTTTTTAAAGGAAATATATGATAGAAATTAATTATCAGATTGATATGTCTGTGGCCTTTTCAGCTATGGTCAATATCTACCAAGGTATCTCACACTTTTTATAATTACACTGCCATGAAATTCCAGCATTTCTAAGACTGATACAAGTTAAAAATGTTGGCTTTATAATTTTATATTGAAAAGATAATGACACTGGAATATAACATTTATTTTCATAAAAAACCCCTGCAAAAATACTTTAATGTGTATTTGATTAAAATGCAATTGTGAATAATTCATAGGATACTAAATCATGGAATATATATTGATTTGATTTCATATAACTTCTAGTATTTCAACTATTCAGAAACACCTGTGAGTAATATATCATATATGTTTCCAGTCTTCCTGTAGAGTAGTATTTTTTGTGTAACATTTACACAGTGGTAAAGCTTTGGGGGGCCCAGAGTGTGAAAACACTGACAATCTGAACAAGACATGCCAGACTTCATCACTAATTCTTCCTTTGAGAGACAGAATACTTCTAACAGCACTACCCTGAAATTGTAGCTGGTAAAACTCTCATTATTATTACCTCAGCAGGACTTAAAATGGAAATGTTCTTTCTACACCATAAAACAGAAAAAGGTACTATTTTTTAGGCTGGGAAGGAGGCTGAAATTTCTTAAAGTATTTCATCCTTCTATCTCTTAAGGAAACAAAATTACATGCAAAATTTTAGCTTTTCTTAAAGTAGGCAGAAGCAAGGAAAGAGGAGATGGAAATAAAGATAATTATATGCCTTCTTGTCACTGCTTGAAACAAAGAGAAGACAAACAATAGCTAATAGGAAACAAGATTTTAAGTTTTGTTCAATTAGCAAGTTGAGATACATGGAGTTCCATAAGTCCTGCCAGGGCCTGCCAAAACCACTGCTTCATGGAATTGTGGGCCTACAAACAAATTCATCCTACTGCAATACCTGCTTTGCAAGAACACATGATTATTTTGTTTTGGAGCCCCTGCTCTCTAATGTTATTGTCTTCCACAAAACAACTTCTTTAAATGTTTTCAAAACTACATTAAAGAGATTTACCTGCTAGCTTGGAAAAAACCCTAGAAGACAACACTGATGAATTCGTCTTTTATCTAACAGCATGTTCAGAGGAAACCTTTCACTTACAGCTTTAATGCATGAAACATTTGATACCATGGCAGATCCTGTTCCTTTTTTGTCAAGATCCTTAATTTTGTTATGGGAGTAAGATGTATTTGTGAACTAAAGAGTGTCACAGCTATAGATCTTGCTGCATATCTAATTAGCCCCTGAAATGAGTCAAGTGCTGCCACTCCATGATGAAGACAAAGACTATATTTTTACATACAAATTCTACTCAGAGCGGCTCATTTGAAAAATAGGACTTTTGAAATATCTGAGATATTGAGCAAATTTTCTACAATTAATAAAATAATAATAAAAAAACCACAGGAAGAATATATTTTTTTATCTAAAGTATTAGCAGGCCAGCATTTCAGACTGAAAATCTTGAGTCACTGTAGCTATTTTTATTCTGTGACAGTCACTGACCAATTCTTCTTCTCTTTCTAGACAGTGACTCCCTAACTTCTTTACTTTATTTCTTGTTCCTTGATTCAAGTCCTCGGACCCTGCAGTTACACACAGTTGGTTTCTTTGGAGTACAGTCATTGTCTCAGACCTGGTAAAATATTTTCTAGAGAGCTGCTTATCTACAGCCATTGCATTTGTTTGCTACAAACTGCCCATATACACCATTCTAGAACCAAATCATTAAAGAGTTGAAGAATCTAATAGAGTTACATTTAGATTACCTGGAGGTCATAGCATTTGTAAGCAGCTGTAGATCACTACTACAATCATAACAGATGGAATAGTGAAAAAAATAGTGGGAAAAAAGCTGCAGTTATCTGCTCTTTTTAGTTCTATTCAAGGAAAACCGTACTTTTCATAGACAGGATAAAAGATAAGTTGCTTCTCAGTCTGTTATGCCTGATGTATAGTATTAGTTGTTGTATTTTTATTCAGTGGTTACACTTGCAGAATTTACTATCTTCTTCCAGTGATGGATTTCAGTGTGCAAATAGCATGGCAGAAGAGGGAAAATTTGGATAGATCTTAACTTTCAGCTCCACTGCATGATGAAATCTACAATTATTTTTACCATTAGACTTAAATAAGAGAGACAATGTTCATTTTCCATACTCAAACAGCTCTTTATATCTTGTTTGTTTAATAGGTTTCTATTTGAAATCTGCAGATATATCTCCCCTTATCACTTTAGAAAAGCGAAAAATGACAGTGAATTTCGGCAATAATACATCTAAGTTTTGTCCTTACAAACCTGAGTGTATTTCTTTAACCAAGCAGAAGGAGTTTGTATTAATGTCTGATGTCAAGATCAGACAAGATATACAAAAATCGAAGAAG
>JAWWMO010000043.1:39512843-39538400 GCA_035047845.1 Dendrocincla fuliginosa
TTTCTTTAACCAAGCAGAAGGAGTTTGTATTAATGTCTGATGTCAAGATCAGACAAGATATACAAAAATCGAAGAAGTTTTCCCATAAAATCCCTGACTTCTTAAACCTGACCCCTATAGCACCTGTATTTTTATCCAAAAAAGGATCATAGACCAGTTACAGGGCTGACAATTTGAATAGAAGGATTTTATAAAGCGTACTATATCCTTATGTATTAAGTCCAGATTGATCTCTTGATATGTAAACTTAGAAAGAATGCATTTTGTTTTGCTCTCTTAATTCTTGACAGATAGGATTACATCAAAACTATTCTGAATATTAAACAGAAATTTCCTTCAGCAATGTAAGAAAAGTAATCATAATGTAGAGAGAGTATTCAAATTTGAAAGCAATTCTACTACAAATATTAATAAACAGTATTTTTAGATGTATTCTTTAAAGACATATTGATCTTAAGGCTATAACTACATCTGTAGATTTAGAAGTCTGGGTAGAGCTTCACAGTACAGAGAATCAAGTGAGATGAATCTTGCACTAAAAATGAAGGTGAAACTTTTATGTTAGAAAGATGAGTACTCAGAGGACCCCAACACACTGACAAAGGGAGGGAGTCTCTATTTCCTTTGAGCTTTAATCAATTTTTTTTTTTAAAGAGAAACAAGAGACTTCTACCTTCATTTAACAAAAAATTGGTTTTAGCTGTGTTCAACCATTTATAAAAATTGTACATATCACTGAAATGATTTTAACTCTCACATGTCACGCACAACCTATCCACTGTAAATAAAATAATGATGTCAACAAGCCTGGTCAGATAAGTTCAAAGCTGGGTTTTCTGAAGAATATCAAACCTTAGTTTAAGAAAGATCTTTACAGCCATTAATTAAACCCTGTCAGGAAGGAACATAAAACTGTTATTTGAAAGAAATTAAGTAGAAGAAAATAATGGGTTTGACTCTCCATTCTTACCCTGGTTTTGTGCAAATGTGAGGTAAAAAAAGAGAGTTCACATGCCTGATTGTCCCAAATATGCAGAACATATGGAAGGAAAATGTTCGTATTATTTCTTTACTAAATTATACAATCCAGTCATACCATACTGTATATTCATCTGCTATCTGAATGTATATTTTTGTCATGTTCAATGACATGATAAAAGAACTGTAACTATATCAGAACTGTAAGTGGAATAACAGCAGACTAAATGGTGATAAAGCAGCTGGTACACAAAATGAGTGGGAATTAAATTTGAAAATATCCATATCCTTTTTTGTGTGTGAGAGAAATGCAATCCAATTTGTGATTTGGATCTCAGATGCTGCAGCTGCCATAGGAAAGGTTCCAGCATATTCTTCAACCACACTACTCCATCTCACTTTAGTTTCTCAAGATCAAAATGAATACACATTACCTTGGCAAAATCCTTCCTTCAATAAAAACAATTCCTGTCTCCTAAATTCTTCCTCTTAGAAGAATGGTGACTGTCAATAGACCTAACTCCAGCCTAACTAATCTCAATTACAGACACCTAGGAGATTTGTTGGGTTTTTGTTCACTGAACAGGGAATTACCAAAAAGTCTTTCATAAATGCTGACTTGCTTGGCTTTTCACCCCACAGCTCTGAAATGATTCTTCATTGACATGTGATCAGCTAATTGTTTTTTTCCCTGAAACTGAAATCAAGGATTCAAAAGCAATTTTCTGAAATCTGGCTTTATTTGAAGGAATCACAGAGAGGAGACGTGCAAACATGAACTATCAGTTCCTAGTATATGCTGACTTTCCCAAGCTTCCTTAAGGTCGTAAGTTTCCCTTCCCAGAGGTCAAACTCTTTAGGTGAAGTTTGTTTCATTTGGATAATAAATGAGAATGATGAGAAACCACCTGGCCAGTACATTATTTTCTGGAGAAATGGAAGGCAAGCTCTCTCCCTGTTCACCAGTTTTCTATACAGCCTTACCCAGTGATATTATAAAAGCAGTAAAAAAGCTGAGGAATAAAGAAGTTCTATTTACAGAGTTCCCAACTAGTCACACAGTGCGGAGAACAGATCCTGAAATATGCAAGCATTTCACATATATCATATTCCTACCCACAGAATTAGGAGTGTCATAGAGTCCAGCACACAAGGCTGGACTGCTTCCTGGGCTCTATTCCAGTGACATCAGACGCTTCAGCTGTAGTTCCACCACGACTTTAGAATTTCGTTACTGTATTATGTTACTCAGACATCACACAATAATCAGCCTTTAGCTGATTATTGTATATATAATTGTGTGTATATATAATATACTATATAATATATAATATATAATATATATAATATATATAATATATAATATTGTGTATATATATAATATATATATTGTATATATATGCAAAGCAACACTAGATTGCCATACCATCAAATTTGTCTGGAAAACTACAAACCCCACTATTTTATAAATAGTGTAATTAAGCAATACTCAACACCATATTTAAGTGGTCTGTGACAGCTAATGACAGCTGCATAGCTGTAAGAGCTCATGCTTTCTCAAGAGATATTTTTAAACTGTGATTGCTGAAATTCCTGAAAAAACCCTACTCTTAAAAATTCTTTAAGTACTCCACAGATTTCTGATGTCCTGCCACTTATAACAGATTCCGAAGTGCTATTTTTTTCATAGTCAAATATATGTATATGCACACATGCACATATTCAAATTCAAGTCTATATATTTGGCTTATATATAATTATTACGTGCAAAATAATCTAGTGAAAAAGTGACTGCATAGGTACTGTGTGAGAGATTTCTCAAATTTTTCAGGGTAATGCTTTATTGATGTATTTCAAAATAAATGTCAGAAAAAAGCCCCCTTCTGTCAACTCACAAACATGCTGGAAGTACTGCACTGCTTCATGTGTTTACTTTAAAATACAAAATATGTTTTATTTTTAAAACATTGGTGCTCTTGAAGGCATAAATGAATTAATTTACCATTCACCCAGAAACTGCTCTGAAACACTTCTGCTGAAGTTTCACAACACCATTATGGTACTTCAAGGGGAAAAAAGCCATCAATCAATTAAAATAGCAGACTAGTCTTGCAACGAAGGCAGGAAATATTTGAGAGGAGCAACAATTCAAAGATAGTGACCATACAGAGAGAGCTACAGGTACACCTGCAAGCGGACACTTCTCTAAAATCCTGTCTGACAGTTGATGAAATAACAATTTTAATGATTTCATTTGACTTGATATATAATTTTTAGCATAGATGGGATAGATAGCAAATATACAATCAGACTTTAGTCCTGTGAAGATAGAGAGATGTTTATAGTAATGGATTAGGAATAACTACCTGGAAATCAATGGTCTGTCATACAGAGGGGAGATTTACATCCTTTTATAATTTTTGCAGTTAGGATCTTTACCGAGTTAGTAAAACAAATTATTTTACTACAGTAATGGTCAACGAACTTTATTTTAAAAGTGATAAATAAGAAGATGGATTTTTCCATAAGCATCGTCTTCGAACTTGTGACTTTCCTTTTCTCCTTAAATGCTTAAAATACACCACGTATACTACCGCTGTAGTAAATCCCATCACTGCTACTCTAGAGGCAGAGTCCCAGACCACACTAGAGTTATGATGATTTCATTTAATAATTCTGATTGACTAGAAGAGTATAAACCACTCTTTCTCCAGAAAGTTCTTTGAAGAGATAAAAAGCATGTTAATTTTAGCTTAGAGATAACAATTAATCTAAAGTGTAACCATGCGATCCAATACTGCCTCTTTTCAGGGTCATGCCACCATATTTCCTTAATATAGTTTTGAAATTAAAGACGGCCATACTCACAAATCAGGGTATTTTGAAAAGTTCTCAGTATATATCAATGAACATCAAACACAAGCAGGACCAGGAACTGGTATTAGAGACTTCAAAGCACATCGGGTTTCTCTGTTTATCCAGGGAAGCAAAGAGTTGATGCAAATTTAAGCAAAATACAGACTACAGGAGAGAATATATATTTTTTCCTTTTTTTTCCACTTCTAGCAATCACATGTGAAAATTCTTAAGAGATAAACATTGCATTTAAGTAGCAGATGCCTATATGAAGACAGAAGGGCATTTCAAACTAGATAATCTAATGAAATCCTCCTCTTGTTGAATAAAAAAGATTGAATGATCTTTCACTTACTGTTTTACAAAGATCTGAGATTAAATTTTACACTAATACATTACTGATACTTTCATGCTTCCAGAAGATGAAGCTTCCTGCTATAAACAGCCTTTGAATAATAAAAACTCATGAGTAACGAAAGGAGGGTTGGTTTCAGAGACCTGTTACAGATGTGCTCACAAGCCAAATGTGAGAGAGAGGGTGAAACTTGGCCTGAACCTCAAGCTTGCAATGGAGTTGGGCTGCTCAGAATAGGGAACTAAGATGCAGTCTGTGAAGTGTTGGCATAGTGATGTTCAAGGAAGAGTAAGAAAGGAAGCAGGGAACTGTGAGAAACTTGCAACAGTAGTTTTGGTGTTAGGTTTTTTTTTTTGTTTTATTTGTAAGGGTTTTTTTCCTCACGGTCCCTGCTGATTTATTCTGAGCTTAAGAATGTAATTCTGCAAAATTTCTTTAATTTTTTTAGCCTATCTGCTATCTAATTCCCAAAAGGATACTTGACAACCACTGCATACCAATACCTAACCAGAAGTGTGCGCCTTTAAACTGTAACCTGAAATTAATAAAAATCTATGACAACAAAATGCTCTGTAAGACAGCAGGCTAAAAGTTACAATTATCAGGGAACTTCATCACAAAGCTTAGTGTTTTTAGAAAAATCACATAATAAAAGTGTTGAAGATGAATAATAACTACATAAAGAATCCAACTAAAGGTATCTTTAATGGGTAGCAAAAACCAACTAAGTTTTTTAATACTGAGCTAAATGTAAAAAGTGTATCCATCTGTTTAATATGCAAACAGCCAAACTACATTACAATGCTAGTCCACCTGAGACATAACCCTCAAGAGCTCTAATTCCAGAAATTCAAAAAGTTCTATGCACTACACAGTGTCCTGCTGGTTCTGAAATGCTGGTAGCGTGAGGGTAAAAGTAAAAGGCAGAGAAAAATATGAACATTGCCTTGCTAGGAGAAAATATACACTATTGGATTCACTTGCTACACAAAACCTGAATGGATTCTTTCCCTTAATCAAGGCAGATTTTTTCACCAGTTTGCATCTATGTATGTTAGAGAGACACTGAGAGGTAAAACAATTTTTCTTAAGTTACTTTGTCTGGAACAGTGGAATGCCAGTGAATAGTGAATATTGACAAAGCTGAGACTCATTATTGACTTCAGATATAATTTCTTTACTGACAGAGCTCTGAAAAAGTGAGAGCACATACAAACTGCAACAGGCTTTCATATTAGTTAAGGTAAGTATTGTCTGCCTTCTAGTCACCAAAGATGTGCCATATTGTGGTGGAGCAGAGTATTGGAAGAAAATATACTTATTTCAATTGCATTCTGCACTTCATTCACTGAATCACCCTTAGGAAAAAAGTAACAGTAAAAAACATCTCAGTATAACTTCTACATTTTAAAAAGAAGCCATATTGAGTGCTAAATATGATTATATTATGGCAAGTGTAAACTCAATTAAGCTTTAACTAAAAACCATGACCGATGCTTCCAAAAATCAACTCTGATTAAAACAGAATAGCTATTCCACTACTTGTCAGCAATACAAGACCAAGAAAGCATTCAAAGCACTACTTCTCCCATTACGGCTTCCCATACTATCTCTAGAAATTCTCATAATTTTCTTACAAATTATATCTATAGAAAAGCTTTGTGTGTGCTTGGAAAGATATTATATTTAAAAGTAGAGGCAATGTTTCTTAAGGGCTGATTTGTGTGGAACTGACAGAATCTTTAATCTAATGGGTAGCTTTTAGTTTGGTGCTTGTGCTCCCTACTAACCTTATTTCCTTGGCTCCTTAACTAGTAGTTTGGTTAAATGCACTGAGATTTACACCATTATCTGAAATTAAAACAAAGCAAAATAAGCCCAAAAAACTGTTTCTGAATGTCTATCTGAGATTGTTCCAAAACTGCTTATTCTTTCTTCATTCACTCAGATTTGTATGGAAGCTGTGTTCATTTTCTGTATGTGAAAAACATTACATCTACTGAAAGAAGAGAGCATTGATTCTTCTAGTATTAAACCGAAAGCTGAAGGGGAATTTCAAATTCATTTCTAGTATCAATCCCTTTGTTGATTAGAACTTCGAAACCGTTGGTATCTTTAACTGACCAGCTGAAAATTCCCAGACCATCTCAAGCAAGCTACTATGTTCCTAGCCCCAGGAGACGGGCCTATGCACTGACTGTCATGAGATATGCTGATGTGCTTTATTCATGATACAAAGGTTGATGTTGACAGCTTTACTTCAAGACAGTAAATGCCTGCATACATGTGTTCAGTTGAAGTTACTAATTTCATTCCTTTGCTGAGCACAATTTAACAGATATTTAGCTTTATGCTCCAGTGTTCATTACAGTTCTAGACAAGCCATTCAAGGCTTCAGGTCAACGGAGGTCATATTATATTTTCAAACCTTATGAAATACATCAAGGCCATCCTCTGAGCCAATCAGTAACTCATTTTCCCAACTACATGAAACAGAGACTCATTTACTAACCTGAAATAATTTTCTATCTGTCTACTACTAATATAAAACTATGGTACAGACAAGAAGTATCCACAACAATGTAAAAAACCCAAAAAAATCTTTTTTTTTGCTTCATTGAAACTGTACGTTAATAGCTTTTATTTGCTCAGACATATAAGATCCTAATAACAATTTTCTCCATATAATATTTATTTTAATGAGTCCTAAGAAAATAATAAACCACACTGCAAATAATATGCATTGAACAGATTCATCTGAAATCAGTATGACATTAGAGTCAACTGTCTTTATCAATAAAATTTGATATTTTATGTATTTTACCAATAAAATCATCAAGTTATGTTGACATTTATTATAAGTAGTAAGACTTCTTAATAATTATGATTTAATAAGATCCTTATAAATTTGTAAGTATTGACAAAGATTAGCTTAGCGTGGGGCAGCTTAACTTCCTGGACTCCTTCAGAGGAATATGCTCTCCCATAATGCCATTTGGGACTGACAGAACTTGGCCTTTATTCTGAAATGCTATTTAGAAGATTCTGCCATTACAGCAATCAAGTCTACATTTGTGTTTCATTTTCTATAAGGCAGGCAATGTGAGCAAATTTTCCCATTGTCTCAACTAACTGGTTTGCATTGTGATTTCAGGGTGCCTGCACTGGGTGCCTCCTTGATGAAATGAAAGATGACCTGTGAGAGTGAATCTGTTTCTTTCACTCCATTTCTGGATGTTCAGGCAATGAGACCTGACTAGACCTATTCCACCTGGCCTCTAAATATGGATGACACAGACATCAGATCCTCCTCTTTTGCTCTACAGATTTACTTTTATCCTGCCACAGTACTTACAAATGGAGACATAAACACAGGAATCCAGATCAAGTACCTTCCCTTACACCTTGGTTAGGCTTGTAGCACAAGCATATCTATATGTAACTGCACCCTCAATGCATTTTCAGTGTTACTGCCATCTCCTCTGTCATAGCTGATGGTGTAGACAAAATCATTCCTTACACTGTGCCACCAGCATGCATGCAAAATACTTAATTAAAAAAAAAATCAATTCACACTTTGTTAGGCCTATCACAACACATTTCATACGAACAGGCACTCCTATGTGGGACTGTAAAAATCCTCCTAGTGAAAAAATATGAAGAGATCACTTAAGTTTCCATGAATCAGTAATTCGAATTCTTTCAATGGAAATACCGAATCAATATTCTTCTCATTTGCATATTTGAGTGAATCACAATATCAACTGAATTATGTCAGCTGCCATTTCAAAATAATCCTAGCCTCAGAGTTCTCCATACATGTTATACTAAGCATAACTGCCAACTAAATGTTGAACCAGACAGGAACAGGTGAGGCAAAATGCAATTTATTTACTGAAATCACTACTAAGAAATTTAGCGTTAAAAATGTGATGTATGTTAACTCTTCTTCATTCAATCTGCAAATACAACCTGTGAATAAAGGTAAAATTAGATTAATACTTAAATGTCTCTATCACAGTAATTTCCCCAGAAACAGACATATCTACAGGCATAGTTCCTCGTCAGTTCCTCAGCAAAAACTTTATTCACATCTCAGCTTATTTAAAACCATTAAAATTATACACTTTTTAGGACAGTTCAACATGTCAAGTATTTTTCATTTTCTGCCTTCACCTGCTTTCTTTCCTTGCTTTAAGACAGATGTAAGAAAAAGAAGAAATTTGTAGGTAGATCACCAACCAACCTTGCAACATCATCTGCCGATGCTGTTGATAATGAAGACACCATAAGCAAATGCTACATGAGTATCAGGCAGGCAAGAAAGCCTCTCACCTTATAAATTTCTAAACAATATACAAAAAGACCTTGAGGACAAAATGCTTTATATAAAATAATACTGTGCTAGAGGACACTACATGTCCAATGTGTAGCAAATCAAGAGAAGAAAGTGTGATCTAGATCTGAGACAACTACTAGGAATATATTTCAAATGTATAATGAAATCAGCAAATTACTTACTCTCTCCTCACAGACAGGGATGAGAAAGCTTCTGCAGTGCTGCATAGCAAGATTGGTAATATTCATCGAGGGGAAAACCATGCCATTTCCAGTAGATTGTCATCACAATTTATACAGGATGTCCAGAACATTCATCTACAGAGGCACAGCCTGTGCTCTCAGAACACGCTATGCTTATATTGCTCTGTTTTTTCCCTATAAGGAAAGCTTATTTTCTGAAACTCTATAAAGCTTGTATCCAGTTATCCGAATGGACCAACAAGTATCAAAACAACACACATTATTGTGTAATAATCCTTAGTATTCTTACTAGTCTGGAAAATAGCAGTACATTTCTTTGTCTAGTTTTACGTTCTATGAAAATTATGGTAAAAGAATTCAACACTGAAAGCACTTCTGAAATAGAGACAGAAACATGGTTTTTAGCTATGATTCAGAAACCATACCATGGTTCTATTTCTGGAATAGGAGGAAAGCACTCCTATTGCTATTCCTCCTACTGGTCCCCTGCTTTTATTGGTCACATCCACTCAGCTGCAAAAGAAACAGCAGCTCTAGTTTAGCCTCGGTGCTTTGGGAAGAAAAAGGAAAGGTACTTTCTGGCTCTACCTCATTACATTGCGAAGTAGAATTGGCCACGCTTTGCATGACAGGAATTCTGTACAGGAAAGGTGCAGTGACAGATCTGCTCGGTTAGTGTTCAGCTTCAACTCATGAAATAATGCTATTATGTGGACAAAATATTTTTTTATGACAATCAAAAGAAAAATGTACATGAATATTTACTTAAGACAGAAAGACTTTAATATCTGTCTTTCTATTTTGTTGTATATGTGAATTTAAAGATCTTGTATTCTTTGCTTACTCTGATTTTTTGGAGTAAAAAACTATAATTTACAAAATCTTCACAACTAAAAAATACTACCGACAGTTCTGTCCTCAATTATTTTATTATTTGTGCTGTTTCTCTGGAAAGCATTTGTATGTGTATGTGCATCTATATAGTGGCTTTTGGCAAGCAGAATTAGTTTTCCTCTTTTCCACCACTGAATGGTAATTAGGTTAATCTTAGAACCATAATGTTTCTCATTTCTTCCTTAACCAAGCTGTGTTTCCACCCAGAGGAGGATGGAAATGTATCTATAGATGAAAACAGTCAGTTAATATTCAGTCAAGTCAGCCTTCTCAGTTCATTGCATGCAGAACAGCATATTCATAAAAACTATCAGACCATTTTATTGACTGACTGGAAAAAACTAACTTGAAAACATAGGGCCATGCAGTGCTACTGAGTTTTAAGTAGGAAGAGGGTTTTGTAGGGGGGAGCTCTACAGCCCAATTCCAGCTAAAACTCAGAAGCCAAACCAGAAAAAAAGTAGCTTTTCAGAGATACTCCCCATGACATGGCTGTGGATTGTGGTTAGGACATTGTCTTTCATGAGCTCTGGTGGCCACAATTCACTGGCTCAACAGAATTACACACACAAAAAAAACCCCAACCCTTGAGCAAACAAAATTATTTCTCTAGATACGTAAGGCACATTAAATTATTCACAGTAAAACAGATTTAGTGCATAAAACAGGCAATGAAAATACATATCAAGGAGTAATAATAGTAAATAACACTCACTTGTAATTTAAGACCAGCCTTTATCACCATTTGCCATTTATTTCTGAGTATGAGTCTGTAATCATATTTCTCACGCTACTCCTCGAAAGTCCTAAATTCCAAAATTATATAAAACCTACATATCTACCTATAGATATTTCCAAGGTATTTGCAATGAAAATCACTGTATTATTGTCACCTGCCCAGATTTTTTAAAGGTTTTTGGTTTGGTTTGGGTTTTTTTGGGGGGCTACATGGTAAAGCACCAGTCCAGCATTACTATATGCTGTCACAGTTAACAAGTCAGAAGTCTTTAAAAACTAGCTTTTTATCAGCCTTTCTGCCACCGTTGTTATTTATATTCACTCATACAACTTTCAAAACTTCTGGAGTCTACAGCAACTCACATGATCTGCACCACAACTTGTTGCACACAAACCCAGTTATTCAGTGGTCTCCTGTTACATCTGTCCTCTCCGCAATGTTTACCATCGTTGTTGATACAAATTACCAACTGGCTATGAACTTGCAGCTTTCACAAAGAACATACCTATAGTACTTTTACATGATGTCTGTGAATAAAATGTACTGTGCCAGTTTGGTAAGTAAGAAGAGAAAAATCTTTAGCTAGGCAAAACTAAGGGAGAAATCCCACGCCTGGCAGAGGGTTGCTGGAAGAAGCTGCCCACACGCTCAGTCAGCTGAAGGGTTCAAGGTAAGATCAGATTCCACAGTTCTTCCATGGACTAGGTGACACAGCTCTGAAAGTATACAAATGTTTGGCTCGATTCTGCATTTTATATATGTAACATTTTCTACATGTGTAGTTAAGTCTGCATAGAGTAGGAATAGTGTCATTGAATTTTACAAGAATTTTGTGGTGGTATGAGTAATCACATCAGATAAAAGATGACTAATAATCCATCTCCATCACCAGAAATATATTTTTTCATAGCACAGAATATTTCTGTAAAGAAACTTACAAGGTGTTTTATTTGACAGTAAATTATATTGTATTGAAATATGTGAAGCAACAAAATAATTCCAAAGTTACAGCCTTCTAAACAAGAGCAGCACAGTATACCTGCCCAAAGCATAACCTAATGATAAATATATAAGTACAATTATAAATTCTAACAGAATACTTTCTCTTACGGGAGAGGCTTTTTGTTTCATTCACTGTTTTCCTGTAAGATACATGAAAGAAAATAGGATTACTGAAACAGGCAATATAAAACAAGTTCTGGGTAGGTACACAGGTGATCTAAACTATTAATATAGAAATTAATAGAAAAATTAATGAGTGCATCTATCATTTCTTATAGAATATGGGTTTTTTTCCCCCAGAGCTCAAAGCACATTGTGTACCAGGAAGTATTTTTTTGCTTGCATTCAGTTAATTCACTATTACTGAAGTGTAACATTTAGTTGTTAAGAAATAAAAACCAGTAGGAATCAGTATCATGGTGATGGACATGTTTTATATATAGCAATGTTTCCCAGTTTCTCAGGAACTCTGCTTAAAACCTTTGATCAGCAATGCGCTTTTACAATACTTCATAGTATATTTACAGTTTTATATCATATGAATATTTTAGGATCTCTCTGCAGGTTTTGTAAGAAAGTAATTTTATTTCTTTATAGACCTGATCATTAGATAACTTTAAAAAATTGCTTCAACCTCCCAATGTTTCAGGAAAGACCAGCCCTTACTTCACTACTTGTCAGCAAAAAGGAGTACACTCTAGTTGTCCTAAGAGTGCATTTATAAAGCACAAATCTCATTTGACTATAAAATGGGCTAGTAGTTCTTCCAAGTCTTTGAAAGTTTGTGTTCAATATGCAGGGAAACTCTTACTACAAACTGCTAATGTCGAAGGTAAAGACTCAGCTGGATCCATGAGACTTTGTGTACTGCAGCAATTCAAGTATGTTTCTCTTTCTACTGCCCATGCCTAGCTCCTATTGGCAACTCCTTTTAGTCCTCATTTAGGTCTGTGCTTGGATCTTTGCTGTAGATATGTACTTAGCTTAATAACTGAAAGTTATAAGAGCTAAAAATACTTTTCATAGAAATACTAAAGGAGTTTTTTTTTCTTTTACAAAGATGCTGAAAGACAAAAAGACTTTTTCAATTCAAATTCTGTTGAAATAAACATCATGTACAAAGTGAAGATATTTTGAATGGTCTGTTGTGCAAGTTAGTATTCACATGTATTACTGTGGACAACCAATTTAAGAAAACAAAAAACATTTACTGGATATGATAAATACCGACGTAAACTTAAGTTGCTTTTAAGTGACCAAAGCAGTATTAGACAATTTTTGAAAAACAAAATCAGAAATTTCAAAATTTTGTTTATGCTATGCTTTCATAAAAACCCAAAATAACCACAATCCTCAAGGTGCCAACAAAAGCAGCTTGAATAAAAATATTCTTCAGTGCATTAATGTTTTTCATTTAATAACCAGTGATCAAGTTAAAAATATCTCCTATTTAATCCAAAATTTTCCACCTGTACCATTATTTTACGCAAGTAACTGATACATGCAATGAAATACATGACCAAGCAGAGAGCAAGGAATGTTACTTGAATTTTGCTGTTTACAGTGTTCGTGAAAGATATATGCTCACTGGGGGACTGCTGGCAAACTAATTTACCCACCTTGAGTAGCAGAAATATTACTTTTTTATCAAGCCTGAATTCAAAAATAAAGAAAATCACTGCTTTTTGTTATATAGCTACAGAAGTCTGTCAAGGGTAGCTCAAGTAAAATTGAGATGAAACAGGAAGATACTGAAATACAAAGCACTAAACTTTGGTATTGCCCTGGTTATTACAAAATTAAACCTTGTTCATAACAGTATTATAACTCCTTCCACTCATACAATATATAACTTCTTTATATGAGCTCCTCTCACATAGTTTTCTATTTTAATTGCTTTAATCAAGCATAGTGTAGGGATCAAAGCTTAAGCTTCTTTGAATTTGAATTATAGCAGGGAGTACTAAATCATGCTTTTAGCATTTGCAGAATTTCAGGAAAAAATTCCTAAGCAGAATGAAGGTACTAGTAATATCATTGCTTCTATATAGTTTCAGATACTGATATAACTAGAGGCAAGCATTGGAGAATCTAGAATCTTCAGATGCTCAGGCTGTGAGCATCATAATCACTAACTGTGATTATGTCCCACCCCAGCACTCTGATAAATGCATCCTTGTATGGCCAGTCCAATTCCTTTGCCATAAGAGTCCAACTTGGTCTTATTTCCTGAGAACATCAGTGAAATGCTGGTAATGAAACTTGCACACATGTGCTTCTTTCAGTACCGTTTCTGTTGCTGAAACAATTAGCATGTTGTGTTATTGAATCAATGTACAATTAATTCAACTGTTCAATCATTACATCAATGTACAACTAATTCAGTAGAATAATCACTCATTACCCTCCATCAGTCAGTGTTGAGACCCTCATCTCACAATTTTGATATTTGCTCCGTTTTGAACATATTAGATATTGTTTTTGCTAAGACTGTTTTCACACATTTAGGTTAAATACCAGCATACATATTTCAAATAAAGAACAATTATGCTGTTCCATAACTTTGCAAGCTATTTAAATGAAATGGATTCTCTGTCTCAAAGAGTGTCAACACAACCCATAGAAACAATAAAATAGTTAGGAAACAAAAAGGTGAAAGTGCTTTAAAACAAATTAAAATAAGTAACAAGAGACCTATGAAGTCCTACGCAATTATTACATTTGTAAGAAAGGACTGAAGCAACTCGAGGGAAAGAGAAGGTATCACAAACATGTTGGGCAAAACCTAGGAAGCAAAGAATAACAAGGCCAAGGCAAGAACTGGAAAGTTACTTCACAACTCTTTCTATTGCACATATGCAAATAAATAAATAGAAAAAAATAATTGTACAGGCTTTCCTTGGCTGATGTTATGGGGTGTTGTTTTTTTTTCTTTAATTTTCAGGGATTCTGTTAGCACTGATAACACCAAGCTGTTCTAGAACACAAACACCTACTGTCCGGAATTAGCAGCTTTACGTTCCAAGGTCATTTAAATTTACATTGTTCATTAAAGTAACCAAGATGCAACAAGAAATTTAGTTCTGCTTTCCTTTTTATTTAATGATCCCTCAACTAAAAAATTGGCTGAAGAAATAATTTTTAAAAGAGAATTTTTTGTATGTGGGTCAATGCCTACTGTAATGACAGAGATTGCTACTAGCAATAATACCTACTGTAAAAAATATATACACTTAATTATTAACACTTACTTTCATAAAGTACCATGGAATAAAATACTCAATTTGGTATCACAACCAAACATCCAAATTTTTCTGACTTTTTCAACTCAACACACTCAGAAAGAATACCTGACATCAGGAACTGTGTTTAAGAGCATAGCTTCAGGATGCTGTACAGAATATTTAGATTCAGTGTGTGAAAAAAGTAGTCCTGCTGTAGAGGAACAGGCCTGGGGCATTCACGTCTCTGAATCACTGCCAGGATCAGCAGATCATCACTGTTAGGAGGATGCCACTCTCTGCACAGCCCTCAACTATCATTTGACATCACTGTAAGAAGGGCAAGACAGTACAATTAAAAACAATGGATTTAAAAGAAGGCAAGAATGAAATGCAGTTATTGGACCTAAAGAATGGGGTACCTGCATTTTGTGAAAGAAGTTTGCCATGCATATTATGATCAACTTTTAATTGCTTCAGATTGCTTGCTCTGATAGTACACACAGGGCTTATTACATATTAAAGACATCACTCTACAATAGCATAAAGTAATGAAAACAACAAAACTGTTAAACAATCAGGAATAGGAAGGTTATTTAAATCCTAACTGTGACAGAGGCTGAGCTGAAAAAGCTGTTGCCGCTTTAAGCAGTGGAGTGTTTGAATTGCCCTGCAGGGCCAGAGTGCTGTAAGGACCATCTGGGGCAGGGGGGTGTGTGAGGGTTTTCTTATTATTGCTAAATCTTTAGGTAGGATTACAGAGTTTTACAGAGCCAGGGCACTGAAAATTTCTTATAATTAAATGATAGTGAAAGACGATTGTGATTAGACTGGTTTGCAATTTAGACACAGAACATATAATACATTCTTACCTTTAGATAAGCACACAAGCTTATTTACCCTAATGAGGCAAAACTTGGCTTAAAACTGAGAACCTTAATAATCCTAACAATAGACTGCTGTTCTATCAATTGCACATATATCATTACTATTCCTATAAATCAAATTAAGCATCAGCTAGCATGAAATTGCATTCAGGATTAGTATTAAAAAATCCAGGCAGGCACAATATGCAAAGTTTTAAAAATTTATTTTGTATAATATGAGTTTGGAATTTCTGATAATGCCAACAGAGTGCTTACCTGAAGTAAAGAGAAAGACAGTGTGGGTCCATGTAAGGAACTATAAATCTAATGAATTGCAAGATGATAATATTGGGAAGAACAATCAATAGCAAAATCATAATGACTGTAATTTTGTTTTAGTATAGGAGCAATTATATGCTGATTCTTTTTAAGGCAGCAAACTCACTGTGATGATTTTGATTTCTTATGTATTTTCTCCTACCTATACAAAACTAATGAACACATAAGCTTCTTAACATATCAGCTACTCTTACTCAAAGTTTACCTATTGTTTAAAATCCTTTCAGTTTTATTAAAGTTCACTTACCTGAAAAGTGTAAAACCGGGTCCCATTAGGAGGATGCACTTTAGAAGAGGCAGAGACAGTGTTCATATCCGAGAATATCATTTCTGGTCACACACAATACAATCCACAGAGAGCTACAGATGCAGAGTAGAGTGCTGAGCTCAGAGACAGATCCTTTTATATATTTAGGGAGGCAATCGGACAGAATTCAGTCTATCCCATCCGTTCAGATGTACAGTGACAGCGTTTTGAATTCTTCACTCCTACATCTTTGAGCTAAACTGTAAGGTCATGGCTCCCTGACCTCTAGCTCAGCTAGCCTGTTGTAATATGCACGATGAATAAAAATTAGAAATGCCAAAGAAAAGAGAGCTAGAACCTACAGTACATGGAGCTTGTGCAGAATCTGGCAACGCTTTGGACCTGCCCATCTGTTCTCAGTGATAATCACCTCCCTCCACCACAGCCTTGCAAAGTGATTATGCTAAGCATCCCAGTTAACCAATAACACACAGTTTCATTTCGAGCAAGCATGCACAGTGAAAAACAGAGGACCTCTTCTGTCTAACATGAAGCATGCCTTGTGTTCAGTTTATAGCTGTATTGTTAACAATGATAATTTTATCATTTCAGTTGCTGACAGTTATCTTGACACATACCAACTTGCTTTAAATAACACAAAGGTGGGGTTTTTCTTGTTTTGACTGCCTTCTCTAAAAAAAAAAAGAAATGGTATATTGCTCTCCAAATTAGTATTTTTTATATATATTTTTTTTTTTTTTGGTGCTACTACTGACTACAAAAAGGGAGAAGTAAGAAGGGAGAAGTATTTGTGAGACTGTTTACAGAGCTATAGTCAGTTTAAATATGATACAAATTATAAGCTTCTCTTTTCTCATTCTTTTTTTCTCATCTTCAGTCTGAATCTCTCTTTAGAAAAGGTTGGAACTTTATTCTGAGACTTAACAATTCTGAGACTTGTTCTTAACAAGGCTACAGACCTACAGCATAATACCTTAGCTATACATAAGATGTTTTCAAAGTTAAGGCATTAAGTAACATAATAGTCCAAGAACTTGACATCTTTTAGCAACAAAAATAAGTGCTCTATTTACAAAAATTGAAAAGTAGGGTTCAGTAAAGGATAAAATTGTAAAGTGGTTGTAAACTAACTTTACATGTTCTGTTTAATACTTTGTACTTTATTCAAAATATTTAAAAGCGAGACAGAGAAACTACTTAAGAAATGGAACTTTCAAAAGGAAACTTGTCAAAATTCTAAAAGCCTGATGAGTTGCCAGGCTGCCTCTGTTTTTTATTTTGTTTCATCTTAATGCTTTTAGCAACTGAAGATAATGCAGCTTCTAAAGTAAAATGACTATGAAAGGAGTTGGGGAAGATGCAGAGATGTCTCTCTGTTTAAATGTGTATGTCAGAGTGGTGCATACTGCAATGACCATATTTTGTAAGTTAAAGAGAAAAAATCCTCTCAGGTCCTAGTCATATTGAACAATTTCTTATAATTACCATGATATGGCTTCTCTATAAAATTTACAGAATCAAAGCAAAACTGTTGCCTGGAACATTTTCATAAAACCTAGATTTCAGATTATTTCAGTTTATTTGCCTCTCTTCTGAAAATCTCTTCTGATTTTCTTCCAGAAAATCTAGATGCTTGTATTAGCAAAGAAGCCCCTCAATCAAATGAAAGAAAGCAGTTTGTTGATAATCTAAGCATAGAACCTTTTACTATGAGTTGTTACTTTCCCTTTTACAATGCCTACCAAACACATGCTATTTCTCCGCAGTGCAACAAATAAAGTTTCTTTTATGGACACTTAAGTTTGCCCTGAAAGATTATAGAAATTTACCTTGGAGTTTTCTCACAAAACACATAATTGAAGAATTCATGTGCAAAATCCCACATACATTCCTCCAAGAGGCAGGTACTTTCACTACTGAATAACCATACCTATTAACTTAAACATCTCTTGCTACAACTTTCACAACTTTTAATCCTCATTTCTACCAGGGATGCTTTTTAAAATACTGCTCCTGATCTTTTACCTGTTTTGGTTTTCCTGCCTAGGTACAGGAATTTGCACTTAAAAAATCGACCACCAAAAAAAAACCAACTGCCCCCTACCCCTGCACGTAAGTTTCAATTAACACACCTTCCTAGCTAATCAGTACAGATCTGGACAGAAAACATGGCATTGTTTGTAACTGTTCTATCTCCACTAACCTTTACTTTATGAGAAAATGCTCCCAGTAATAACTATAATTTTTCTTTTACCTCACTGCAAAACAGGACAACATCATGTTCTTGCAGGATCCTCATCCAATCAGAATGTCATTTTGATGTTATACTTAAAACAGATTGAAGATGTTTGTTTAAAGAAGCATTTTTCTGAAAAATGTGAAACTAGCCTCCTGCCATGAATCAGTGAGAGTACAGGTAAATTCAGTAAAGCATGAACTGATGCATGGCAGAATGCATGTTCGCAATTACAGAGAGAGTCACATTTCAGAAAAGCCAGCAGCCCCAAATCTGGGATTCAGCAATCTCCTCGGAACAAGGAGCTGAAACCAGGTCTCCCATGTCTAATTGAATGCAACAACCACTAAGCAGGGTATCAAGCAACACAGACTGAAAGCAGGCAGAAAACAGAACAGAAGAAAGGTAGAGAACAGACTCAACAGGACAAATGGATAAACAGACCTAAAGACCATGACTACAGCTCAAGGGTAGAAGTGCTCACAGAGAATGTAATCCCCACTCAAATATTTGCTCCCATGAATCTTTCAACAAATGATTGAATTATTCCAGGAAGTGAAAGAGTTGCAATGGAGCAAAAGAACATCTACATGAAAAGAAAAGAATTCTGCATGTTCAAAAGTATGAGATGTGGCAATGCTTCTGAGAGGGCTTTAGTTCCAATTATTTTGAACATGAGTTACGAAGCTCTGAATTGGAATCATATGTGTTATGTTGACTTTGCATTTTAATTAGACACCACTCTCCAAAATTTTCAGTGTAATAACTTTTTAATTTTTTTTTTTTATGTGTAGCCTACAATTTTTTATGGTAGGTATAAACCCCATGATATATGTTTATATATGTAGAGATATATGTATTAAAGAACCAAGTAAGTTAACATCAAAACAAAAGGCATATATAGATGCATATATCAGATGATTATGTGAAGTATTTTGAAAGTTCAGGGACACTAATACAAAAAGTTGTATGCCTGACTGCAGAGACAAAATGCCCTTTTTCAAATTGACCAACACACTTAGCTTTTTAATATGCTAGTGCTTGTGAGATATAGCTTCTCTTTAGAGTATGTAGTACCATAGAAAGCAGATGTTTTGAGTTAAGATTTAAATCACCAGCTCTTATTGAATTAGGTAAGTAATTACCCAGAAACATGGACTTTATATCACATATTGTTCTCATTTCTGTCTCTATCAGGAAAAACCATGTTAAAGAAACATGCCTTCCTCCAGAAGCAGTGTGAGTGTGTGATTTTCAGAACATTAGAGAGCTTTCAAAATAAACCTCTAGACCTTATCACAGACTCACAGAAACCCTACTAAGCTTCCAAAACTGACAATACTGTACTTAAATTGATGTTTATTATCTGCAGTTGTAGACATCAATACAGAGGGAGTATCGTATGATACACTACTTGTCTTGCTTAAAATATTCTGAATTTGCTTTGAACTGAAAACTGTTAAAGAGTTCTGGTCTCCAACTATTAACGACAGAAAAAGATGATAAACCTTTTCCCCGGTTCAGACAAAAGATATTCAAATTGCATATCAAATTGCAAAGAATATATTAATAAAATCATATGTAATCTAATTGTTCTTGACATCCAAATTAATTTACAATTTCTTTTAGCTTATTTAATGAAGTTTTACGCCAAAAATATTTCATTTTCCATCAACAAGGCAACACAAAACCAAAATGTGACAAATGATTATACTGTAAAGTATAAAACTCACACATACCAAGTTTCAGAAACTAACCATTCCCAGCTGGTATAGCTCCCAGAAAGCAAAGTGGGAGAATTAAGGAAAATGAAGCATAGTACAAGGGCATTTTTGCTCCCTTTCAGGCTTTCAATACAAAGAGAGAAGTCTTACAGAACTTCAAACTTGTAAAAAAAGATAAGCTTATCTTATTAATAAGTAAAGCCCGTTTTTCATCCTGCCTCTGTAACTAAGAGCCAATTATCAAGATTTTCATCATTTTCTTTGTTGCTTTGTGTCTTGAATACACAAATACCAACACTTGTACAGGGAAGCATGTCTTGCAAGAACAAGTACTACAGCATTATGCACTTATGGGTCCTATTTCAACTCTGAACATAAGGATTTGTATAACCCCTGATGACAAGCACACTGCAGAACAAAATACCTTCTGTTGGAAGTAAAAGCTATATGTCAGGAATACTACAGGATAAAACATGTCCCAACAGGTTTACTCTGTATGATGGCTTCCCTTTCAAGCATGAGAACAATGACTTAAACTTTCACAGAAAATGCAAATATGAATACAAATCCTTTTAAAAGTACCCTTGTTTTTTTTTGTATACAGAGACATTTTACAAGTTTTGCAATTACTTTGAAAACAAACCAGAGCCAACATTGACTAATCAACTTCAAACTTTTGTAACTATTTTTCTTTTAAATGGCAAACTTCAGAAGACGTTTATCTAACACTAACTCTCTCTATTCTATACAAGGTCAATAAAATTGAAATTGCTAATTCAGTATATAAGTGAGTTTATGAATACAGTTGCTAATTCAGAGTATATTTTATACAACTTATCAGGTACACAATCCATAATCAACACTTATCCAATGCAAACCTAACAATACTAAGTCTAAAAGATACTATTTTTTTGCCTGTGCAAGAGCAAAATTTCTTTTTCTTTTGTACATCTGGACAAGCAATGGTTGACCACAGCTAGAACTCCTTTGCAGCAGTGATCCACAATATTCTGGTCATGACAGGTGTGAGAAAATAATTCTCACGCTCTGAAGACTGAATGATTAAATAGTTCTATATCTGACTCACTTTCCACATGGTTCAGCAATGCTAGGAGGGAATATCCAAAGTACCATTCTGTTTTTCTTGACACAATTCAACTCCTCAGCCCTGCATCTGTGTTTCCTCTGTATAACTCGACCATCAGTAAATCAAGATTGAGGGTATCTAAAAAAAAAAACCTTAATGAAAACATAATGCTTGTATATAGAGAAGTCTTCTGGACATTTGGCATAATGTGAGAGTTAAAGGAGAAGAGAATGGCAGAGTTGTGAGAATATGTAATGAAACAAAACAACAAAATGTTTGAGAGAAGATTTATCTCTCAAAGATCTATCTTAGCTGATTTGAAGATACATACTTTTCTTTTTTTCCATGACTCTTCTGTTTCAACTGCCAAAAGCACAGATACTAAGCTATATTTAAAACACAATGTGTGTCCTCTGCCATTCACTTTTGATGCCAAGAAGGACTAAATTTCTCTTTTCTGACATAACTACATATTTAATGAAAAAGTCTCGAGGGTCCTTGGAATTGAAGACAATTTTTTATGTAGAATCATAGCAGTGACTGCCTTTATGGACATTTTTAATAAAATTCCAGTCAAATCTAACATTAACTCTTGAGGAATCGAGACCAAAACCTCCAAAATAATGCGATCCCAGATGGTAGCAAAGATAAAATGAAAACAGTCACCTTGTCACCATGTCACCATGTGTCATATTACTTAGGTATCACTTTTGTTATTTACATCCTTCAAGTTGATTATAGTGCAACGTTACACACAGTATAACAATAAGTGTAAGTATATAAGTTATATATAAGTATATAATGTTAAGTATAGGTATCATTGCACTTGGCAAAATGAGAGACGTTTTGTACCAGCAAATGTAGAATCCAAATCAAGTACATTACTGTGAAGGATCACAGTACATTAAGGATGAGAGAAATTATGAAAGAACATAAGAGATGATAATCATTGCCTATGTATCATCCTCAGCAGAGTGGCTTTTTCTTTTTAAGTGAACATCTTACATTATGTTCCTCATAATGAGGATAAAAATAGGATGAGTGCCTATGATGGAAAAACAAAAGGAGATACAAATTTGAGATAACGTGTTCAAGCACTACAACTTAGCACAGTTCAATATGAGTAGATATCTTCTCTAACCTCTCCATCCTTGCTTCAAAAAATGTTTTTTCTCCCTAATGGTATTGTTTTATTAATTTTCATTCTATTCATTTATTTTACACTGCAATTGATCTGCAGTCTTTACATACACTGTACATACACATATACTGTTGAACAAGTATAAAATGTATTCTTAGAGTAAACTATTAATGAAAATGAGTAACAGAATTTGATCTAGAAAGAAAGCTTGTACCAAGGCAATTGTTTTCATCATTTATATCTATTTCTGCTCCATCTGGAAAGTATCTTTTGTGTTAATGAGTAAGAACTTATAGAACTGAATTCAAAGCTAAAATTCATGACTGATTGGTCCCATACTTTACATGGGAACTGGAAATATTCACTTGAGTAAAGATTGTGGAGATCAGTAGGCCTTTGCAAAAGGTCTTTGTTTTCTTTCTCTAATAAAATTTCATAATTTTTCCACTGTCATTGAATATATTTCTGAATGAAATGAACAAAATCTGAAAAAAATACAAATAACCAGAACAAACCCATAAACTGGCATAATCACGCCTTCTCTCACTTTGTGCAAAATTTGAAATATTAATGATGTTCTAATAAAATTCCCACAAATAGATTTACCCTAGTAGCTTTTCTGTCCTGAAGCTAACTAGATGGTCAACAATTGGAATGCGATCTCAACCCATGGAACTGTGACCTGCTAAGGGACTATGAAAGGGAACAATATTTACAGTCATACTTCCAAAACCAGTAATTAATTCAGTTGTTTAAGTAAAGATATCTTTCATTTCATTTTCAAGGCTGCTCAGTCTTTGAACAGCGTCTCCTAAGTCACATCAGCCCTGCTGATGCTGCTTTGAGCCTCACTGTTGAACACACAAGAGGCCAGGCACTTAGAATGACTGAGCAAGTTAGAAAATGTCAGACCTGTTCCTCCAACTCTATTTACAAAATGCAATCTTCTACAGATGATGCAAAATTCCCATTTATAGCTAGAGACAAGCAATCAAACCCTCTAATGCTTTTTTAAATATTATTATTTAAGCACACTTCACAAGTTAGTAATACCATACTAGCTTGAAAAGACTTCGGGACTTTGTTATAATGAACATCTTCATTGTCATATATACAGCCTTGTAAGTGGTCATGGTAGAAAGCAGAAACAATCTCTTCTAAAAATATATCCTGTTTCTTCTGTGCTTGTCCTTAACCTCTTGATACCATTTTCCCTTTGGAAAGTGCAGTGGCAGTGGTTTGTGTACTGATACTGTCTAAAATCATCTTTCCAACAGAGAAAAGATATGGGATTATAGAACAAAACAGCCAATACCACCCTGAGGGCAAATGGCTGGTCCAGCTCTTGACTCAGCAGACTTTCATTTCCCCATAAAACCTAGAATGATCCAGTAACTGCATATCTATATTAATTAGAAGCAAATGCTGCACTTTTTTTCTGGGAAGAAAATCATTGATATACGAATACAGTTGAAAGATAATTTTCCAGTGCTAGAAAATGTGAATTCCCATAAAATTAAATATTTTTGGGTTTTTATTTACTTCATAATTCAGACTTGGGCAATCATAGAATACACTGTGTTGATTAATGCTTATTTAAGGTTGATTTTCAATCACCCTACTTATTTTTCTGAAAATTCTGAAGGAAAAGTTAAAAGGCAACAATATAAACCCACCATTTTTCCAATCTTTGGGCTGAATGGCTTCAAAACTTGCTAAATCCCCAAAATGGACTTTCTAATACTTAATTTTCACAATAACCACCCTAATTCTTTATTAACCATGTTTTGAAAACAAAAAACAAACAAAAACCCCAACAACAACAAAAAAAAAACACAAAAAAGGTGGGATAGGATATTAAGTAAGTGAGGTTATATTTCTAGGACATAAGAAAAATAAAAGTACTTTTTATTTCCTTTTTGCATTCAGTCAGGATGACTTCAATTTTCATCATGCAAATGACTAAGCAGCATTATTCACGATTTATGTTGCCATGCATCTAAAAGGTTGCATAAACTTATAAGCAGTGTAATATATATTATGTTCTTAATGTTCTTACGGCTTAATTTATATATTTACCTAGGAAACAGAGATAAAGGTGGAGTGCTAATTAAAAAATATGTGTGCCAATATTAAATGAAGAAAGAACTGTTATTATTAAAGATCATGGTCTAAAAACCTACAATTGGTTGGGAAAAATAGCTACTTGACAAAAGCATCAAAATGCAGTGAAACTTAAACTAAACTGTGATACTGACAGAGTACCCCTCTCATCTTTAAAAAAAACCTTGTCCCATCTACATGGTAGCAGACACTACTGCCTGGTGTTCTGCACTCACAGCTCATTTGGAATAAAGATGAAAGCTTAGTGGTAAGACTACAAAGATGCTATATCAAAAGAAGAACATCATTCATGGACAGCGAGCCTCAGGTGAAATGATGGTAGATGGAAAACTGAGAATTATTTGGCTGCTGTTGAGCAAGGACCCATTGAAAGCTCCTTGCCAAGGCAAGGTAGCTTTTCCATTTCTTTTTTTCATGGAAGCAGCAGCACACATGAACACTAGTGTCTTTTGGTGGGCTTTATTTGCAGTGTAAGTGTCAGTGTCTCTTGTATGCTACCACAGGTTCCCTTTACAGTCAGTAAAGGCAGGCGCTTTCAAGGGGCACTGCTTCTGACCTATTTTAGATGTCTATTTTAGTTTGAGATGAATCACACCACAGAGGTGGGAGGGAGTAAAGACAGAAATGCCTACTCTCTAGATAGCTGAAGTTAGGTGCAGTGAATCCTACCCTGGGAGCCTGAACTGAATGCTAAACAAGTTATCAAAACATGACAAGAAGATATTATAAACAATGACAAAACCCCCCACCACTGATTAAGTACACCTGAAGGAAAATTACTATTAGAAATAATTATTTCTATAACTACGTGGAACAAAACCAAAACCACACAAACCTCAAAATGGCTTCTTCTACTTTCATAAAACAAATTATGTGAAAAGCAACATCTTCAGCAACAAAATCCCAGTCACACACAGATTAAGTCTGCTGTTATAATCACATGCAAAATTAACATCCCAGACTAAGACACAGAACATTATGAAGCATGGCAAAATTAACTGCAAAATTATTCATGCTTTATGAAAAGACATATAGTTGACACAAACAAGTTAAATCACATCTACAAGGTTGAATAACATAGCAACCTCAGGCCAGGCAGTTCCTAATCCTCACTACTGTATCTGTGCTTATTTCATGTTCACTGCAGCATGAATACGTCTCTTACATACATCAAATAATTATGAC
>JAWWMO010000043.1:39540509-39554034 GCA_035047845.1 Dendrocincla fuliginosa
GAGGCTGTGACACCATTAGAGGGAAATGAAAAGCTATATTTATAGGAGTAAACTAAACGTGCTTGGGAAAGCTCCCAGTTGTTGTGGCCAACTGGCACAGAAGAGTACACAAATATGCTAGTCAACACTGAAGCGTCCAAAGAGCCTGCATGCAAACTGCTTATTGGGAATGGTCCCTTCAACTGGCCTATTACCACACCATAATTAGTAATTGCCTGGAGAAAGTATAAATTAGTGTGAATGAAAAGTGTGCCAGGGTCTGGGCCAACAGATTACTAGATTGTGTTTGACCATCCACAACACTTCTCAGTACTGTTTATTTGCATATAAACATGCTAAGCCTTTCCAGAAGGTTCGAAGTTATAGCGCATAGTAAAAGATTTTGTGCATTTCTAGTCTTACTATTGAAAATCATTTGGTGTTTAGGGTATTGAAAGATAGGATATGAATTATCAATATTAACCAATCATTCCTAAAACTTCAATCAACATAAACCATACTGAATGCAGTGTAGTGGCTGCATTTTTGACTGAAGAACGTGATATTGTAACTGGAAAGAAATGCAGACTGATACCATGTAGATAATAGGTGCTTTTCATTAATTTCACTGAGTTATCCCTAGCTCTTGATGTGAAACAGCATGTGCTCTGCCTGTATTGTCTACAGAAGATCACTGATTCCTGGCAGGTGTGCTGGCAAATCTTCAGGACTCTTTACCATGCAGGTCATCTAGACCAAAATTAGAACGAATTATATTATCTAGATGCATTGTTATAGTACATAGAGTGAACATAGAGTGCACACAGCCTGAAATAAGGCCTGGTAGAACTGGTAGATGTCAGTTGTGAAAACATTATGATTTTTGATATGCTTATCCATGTAGAATATTTGGAAGACTCTTCACAGTTAATCACAAAACAGAGTGTGAAAGATGACTCAAGATTCAGGCACAGGTTTATCAAAAGCAGCAAATATGGAGAAACACACACAGAATGAGAATATCAAGCAGAAAAAGTGCAAAATTTAAAAATATAATAGAATTATTTTTTCCTATTAAAGGAAAAACACCTTTTTGTAAAAAAACACACAAGAAAAGCCAAATGTAAAAGAAAACCAGCAGCAAATCTGTGTAAGGTTTACGTGTCTTGTAATCAGACGTCAGAACTCAGGTAATCAGTTAATGTGTTTAATATAGAAAGAGAATTGATAGAATCACAGACTCATTAAATAGTTTGAGTTTGAAGAGAACTTAAAAGTCATCTGGTTGCAACCCCTCTGTCATGGGCAGAGAAGACATACACTACCAGTTCCTCAGGGCCCCATCCAGCCTCATTTTGAATACCTCAAGGGATGGGGCATCCACAGCTTCTCTGGGCAACCTGTTCCAGTGTCTTAGTACCCACTGAGTCAAGGATTTCTTCCTTGCATGTAATCTAAATTGCTCCTCTGTAGTTTGAAACCATCCCTCCTTGTTTTATCTCTCTCTGCCCATGTGAAAAGTTGCTCTCTCTCTTTTTTACTAAGCCCCCTTTAAATACTGGAAGGTGCTATAAGGTCTCCCAAGAGCCTTTTCTTCTCCAGCCTGAATAACCCACTCTCTTCAGCCTGTCATCACAGAAGAGGTGCTCCATTCCTCTGATCAGATTTGTGGCCCTCCTCTGGACTTGCTCCAGCAAGTCCACATTCTTCTTGTGTTGAGCACCCCAGGGCTCCATGCAGTATTTCAAGTGGGCAGAGTAGGGGGGCAGAATCACCCCCCTTGACCTTTTGGCTACACATCTTTTCATGCAGGCCAGCATACTTGCATGGGTTGCAAGTGCATGCTGCTGGCCAAAGGAAGTTTATATCTTAAAACTATCTTAAAACAAGTTTCTGCCCTAGAATAGGTGAACAGCAGTTCAGTTCATCTTGAAGAACATTAACATTTTGTAATGACAATTACATGCAATATATACAACAATGTGCACAGTCCAGCCGACAGCAATCACGTCATAAGCAGATATTCCTAGAGAAGCATAACTCTTAGCAATATTAAAAGAGGAGAACATAAAGCTGTTGAAACATGAGAAGGATATGCTTAAAACTGAAAAGGGGGGAAAAAAGCTATTCCATGAGAGTTGCATAAGGTACTAAAGAAATGCCTGAAAAATGTGCCAGTGGAAGACAACATTTGGATCATATAAAAGCCAGACCAAAGACCAACAGAGCAGATTTGTTGGGCTGGTGGCACTGTTTTGTTCTATATTTAAGGTGTTGGGCTCAGTTTTAAAACATCTGACCTTATTCTTAAGGAATGAGAGTTTTCTTGGAATAGAGGAGACAAATTACTAGATGCGATCAAACCACAATGTATTTTCTCAGGATAAGAAGGTAAAAGATGTTCCTATTGAAGACTTCCTTTGACAGCTACTAATTTCTTCAGAATATATTTGAATCAAGAAATACCACAGCCTCCTAGAAAGTATAAATAGTCTTGCAGAAGCAAAATTCTATCTCAATCCCTGGGAGATGCTTGCAGAAGGAAGCTAACACATACATAAGCCACAATGTAATAATTAAATTCCAAGTTATGCTACCCTCTTCCATAATAGATTCTATATAGAACTGTTTAGATTGGAAAAGATCTATTCCAACTGTAATACTTCCAGGTCCATCACTGAACCATGCCTAAACTAACTGCCATGTCTATACAACTTTTAAATACCTCCAGTGACGGTGAAACAAACACTTCTTTGGGCAGCCTGTTCCAGCGTTTGCCTAACCTTTCAGTGGGAGAGGTTTTCCTAGTATCCAACTGAAACCTCCCCTTGAGGTCATTTCCTCTGGTCCTAACCCTTGTTGCCAGGGAGAAGAGCCCAAGTCCCACCTGGCTACCACCTCTTTCAGGTAGTTGTAGAGAGTGAAAAGGTCTCCCTTGAACCTCCTTTTCTCCAGGCTAAACAACCCGTCCCTCAATTGCTTCTCATCAGACTTGTGCTCCAGACCCTTCACCAGCTCTGTTGCCCTTCTCTGGACAGAGCACACCATGTGCGGCCTCACCAGTGCTGAGTACAGAGGGACAATCACTTCCCTGGTCATGCTGGCCACCTGTCTTCTTGGTGACCTGGGCACACTGCTGGCTCATGTTCAACCAGTGGACGACCAACAGCTGCAGATTTTTTTCCACCAAGCAGCTTTCCAGTCACTCTTCCCCAAACCCACAGCGCTGCAGTGGGTTGTTGTGACCCAAGTGCAGGACCCAGCACTTCACCTTATTGAATTTGAAGCAATTGTCCTCGACCCATTGATCCAGCCTGTCTATGTTTTCTTTTTGATAATTTTTATCCATTTATGTATTCTATTCTATGCATTAAACGTGTTGTATGGTGGTGCTTCTTATCTTATGGAAACAGGAAGCAGGAGTTGCATAGCACTGTTAAGTTGGCTTGTTTTCTTTATTTGTCAGGACAGTTGAAAAGTTTCTAAATTTATTTAAATTTAAAAATATTTCTAAATAAATTTAAATTTATATTTCTAGACTTATTCTACATTTTCTAAATGTAAATTAAATACTCTGGATGATGACACTCTTTGTGAACTGATATCTTTCATTCTCTCCTGACAGGGTTTTAAAAATATTTTTGACATTTTGATTTTGCTCTCTGAATAAGAAGGTACTGAATAGCATAAGACCTGGCCTTACAAATAGCTTAATCTTACTAACAACCACACAGAAAAATCTGTATTTCTCTATATTATCATTACATTACAGTGATTCAAAGTCTCTTTTCTTCTGTGCAACTTGAGGTTGTTTTTTACTTTTCACTATATATCAGTAATTCAGACTGACATTGTCAAACTGCAGCCAAAACTGTTAATTTTACATGCAGTATGAAGTATGAAATACCTTACAGAACTTTTTTTCAGTTAACTCCATATTACATGACCAAAGACATTCTATCATTCTTACTGGGAGTTCTTGAGAAGTGCAAACCTTAGATAGTCTCAAGTATTAAGAATGGAGACCATGTGTCAAGACCAGTTCTTGTTTGTCTGTTAATATTTATAATTATGTGACTTGATCAAAACCACACAAATAGTCTATAGCAGAGGCAGCACAGGGTGCTTCAGGGAAGCATTCAACTGCTATAGCCAGAATGCAGGATTTCTCTCATTCTGTTCTCTTGCCACACCCTAGCATCTTAATAACTGTATTTAGTAGCACTGAGCAGAGTTCAAAAGACAACGTCTTCCTCCAGGATGTTTTCCTGATGTGATCACCAAATTACAGATCATATTGAATCTTGCAGACAGAACTACTGCCTAAAACTGTAGGCACCTGTGCTGTAAAAATCGAGGTTTTAGAAACTTAATTTCTTTTTTCAGTCTGCTTGTTTCACAAATGATTCCACCTTTCAGCAATATGTAGCTACAAGCAGCTGACTCTGGAGAAACAATTTTTAATTAAAACCTGTTTCGTCCCCTTTTTGTTTCAGTTAATGATTGCTAGGAGGTGTTGCTAACCATAGGCTCTTTCCAGTACATTCTGAGCATCCTCATATCCTATCACCTTCCACAGAAATGATGGGTACTCAGCATCTATGGTAAGTGGGAGGACATAGACATTTCCCTGGCAGCTGAGCTGTGCTAAATAAAAAGCCTCCAATAATAAGTTCTCATTTTTTAATTAGTTCTTCATGAAAAGAAATTGCTTCCAGGAGTCACTAATATTGCCCTAAAAATCTAGAAGTACAGAATAAAAGGTTGTGTCAGTTATAAGGGTAAATAACTTTTGAGAGGATGTTCATGATTTAACAGCTTTTAGTGCTTCCTAAATTGAGTCTTAAAGCCATAATATATATGCATTCATGATAATTTACTTCATGATTGATTGAGGATTTATTACCTAAGTTTGAGCTAGGATCATGTGGCTAAATTTAGAGCACTGAATGTTTTTGCCCACTCATCCCTTTAAGAAAAGAGTAATTAACTATAATGTCCATAAAATGGTACTGTCAAAACTACACTAAACCTTTTCCATCAGAAGAGTTGCTTTCAACATTACTGGTTTTGACCTATGTATTTGCTGGGTTATACAATGAAAGTGTTCTGGTTTAGACATTGATAAACATGGGGTTTGTCTGGTTTACTGGCTTGTTTCTCTTGTTTACTGGCTTCTTCAGGAATGTGGTGAACTAGTTTTGTAGAAACTATTAACAAAAAAATTACTTTCATTAAAATCTAGATGACTCAGACCTTTTGCTGTTTTGTTGTGAAGATGGCAGAACACAGGAGTTTGTCTTTGGCTATTCAGACATGGTTACTATACACAGAAAAGCCCAGAATGGTACAGCTCTGTATAGCTCTTTTTGCTCTATTGACTGTGATGCATCTTTCCTGGAAATATTCACAGATAAAAGAAAATAATTTTACTCCTTTCTTCCAGCTGATACAGAAAATACCACCGAACTAAACCCTGACACAGACACACAATGAACACTGCAACTTCCAAACCTGCCCCCTAGTACCTTACAATAAACTACTATGCTACTTAAAACATGTTATGTGAGTAGAGTTCAAAACTGTTACAAAGCAAGAGCTTTTCAGTTTTTCTGCTGACACAGAATATTGCTGCATAGGTATTGTAAAGATGACATATGGGAAAAAACAGTTTAGATTGGAAGATAAGGAATTTTCCCCATGAAACTATGCTACATAAATAAAAGGATGAGGGAATAACGGTAGACTGGTTACATGATTACCACCAAAAAAACAAAAACAAAAACAAAAACAAAAACAACTTCACCTACCATCCAAATGAGGACTTGGCCCTCTTGCATTGGGTTTTCCCTGCAATTCAGCACAGAAGCATCTTAATGTACAGTTAGGTGCTCAAACGAATTGAATAGGAAGGTATGAATGAGTAGCAAGAAGCTTTATATTTTTCTACTTCAGCTAATAAAAAAAGCAGAACTAGTCTGTTGCTATACAATCCAATCAGCAGAGGGACATTTCTGGGAGCAGCACATGAGAACAACAGCACTAGTCAAGGTGAACAGCAGAAAACAGAATACTTTTTGACTTCTTATTGCTGAGAGATTATGTAATTTTCTGGAAGAGACAAATACTTAAATATTCCTCTGTCCACTGCATCTTGCACTGGTTTTTTTTCAATTAAGGCATTTTATGCCTGATGATTATAAAGTGTTAAGAAAACGAAGCTTCATCTTCAGAAAGATGATGACATTTCTTCAGGAAGAAAGAAAAGAAAGCCAAAACCAAATAAACAGGGAGATACTTTAAAGGAATTCACCTTATGTGAAAGAGGTAGCATTCCCACTGAGCTGTGGTTCCTTCTAAAACAAAACTAATTATTCCCATATGACTTGCAATTGCAGATACAAAGAGAACAAATGTGGGTATCAAACTATTCATGCCAAAATAATTTGTGAATCATCCTACCAAAGGTCACATCAAAGTTGCATATTGGCTTTTAAATAGAGGCTTTAGAAAAATGCTTAGGAAATTTGCTGATATACTTAAAGAGAATGAAAAACACCCTCCCCACCTCTGTGGTTCCATAAATTATTTTAGAATATTTAACAACTTACAGGTAGCTTACTTCAACATGCACAGCTTCAATTCCACACTAATCTCTGCTCAGTAGCATGGTTTACCACATATAGTAAACAGGCAGAGCATGCTACGTATTTGAGATTAGAAAGTGGCCCCTCAGTCACTAAGTAGGCTTTTCTTTAAGTATATGCATATCCTATTTAAAACGTAAGGGCCCACTTTCTAATCTCCGTCAAGTAGGATGCAGTTAGCAGACACCTACAAACACTTAGCAATGCATGTGGAACTGACAAATTTCTCAGATGTAGTGATATACATGTCAAAAATTTATCATGGACTCAGCCACTAAATCTCTAGAGAATAGCCAAGTTGAAACAGATGCTTTAGAGGCCTATTTGCATTTTAATGGACGTAGGAGGCAAAAGTTCTATGCACAATTCATTGTACTCCTAGTAACAGTTATTTGTCACATAAGAAAAACTGACATCTTCCAAGCAAAATGTAACATCTCATCAAAATGTAACATCTCATGCAGGACTCCAGCCTGAAGCAGCCATCGACATGATATTAGGCATTATAAGACATTCTCAGGCATTGTTTATAGTTAAAGTTACAATGTTGAAGCAGCCGATTCGTTTTCAGGTCTGAGAAGCCGAAAGGCCGGTTCTCCCCAGGCAGCCGAGCCGCTCTCCAGCCCGTGCGCTCCCGGAGCGTGTGCCAGCGCCAAGCCCACCGGCGCAGCTCGGAGCTGGCGCCGGAGCCTGCGCTCCCCATCCATCGCCTGCCACCGACCGCCACCTGCCGGCCCGACGGGACGGCCCCCGCCCTGCGGGGCTCTCCCTCAGCAGCGGGGGGACATTTAAGGGTGCTCTTCCAGCTCACCTGTAGGTGAAAAGGATCGATAATTCTGGGGAGATGCAACGTCTTTCGTTAGAACAAGGATAATGCTGGAAAAAAATTTGTATCTGCAGGGATTTCCCCGGGTTGTCATTCCCTCGCACAGTACTTGCTTCTGGGAAACGAAATCCATGAACAGCTGAGACATGGGTTCTTACTAAACAGCACAGATTGCTCAATCCATAATTGTTGGTGCAGATCAAAGAAGAACAGGAAGGTGTTCGGAATATGCTGCTCCGACACTGGTATTAGCATGCCAGCTTTATATTAAAAAACAATTAAAACTATTAAATATTAAATTTTAAATTAAAATTATTATTATTAAAATTTCGACTCAGTCACTGTTCCATTATTGTTTTATTATTACTTTAATAGAGAGGCAATAAATATAAACTACATACAAAATCAAACTTTTCTGCAAGTCATATCTTCATTTCTTCTTGTCAGAAAGACATGACAAAGTTTAGTTAATTCACATTATATAGTGAATTCAAAGTTAATTCATATTATAATCCTTCCATAGCTGATGCACGCAGATATAATTTTAGAAACCCTTCATGTTATGGATTGCTTAAAATTAGTGATAAATAGTTCTAATGGAAGCCAAAAGCAATTATAGAGGAAGTAAATTGAAGAATTATTATGGCTATTATAAAAATTAAATAGATTTGTTGCCTCATTCAAGACAAAAGGCATTCAGGTGAATTGTAAACTAGTTTTAAAACATGCATAAGATGTTTCATCTGGAAAAATATGGGACATGATTTTGGTTTATTGTTTTCTTAATTTCTGGATGTTTTAAAGCTTAGCAAGAAGGCCAGACATTAACTCATGGCAAGTGTTTAGAGTTTCAGTCTTGCAAAAATATTTGCTCATAAACAACTTTGCTCAGAACTAATCTGAAGTACATGTTTCAGGTAAAGAAGGGCTTTCAAAATCACTGATATGCAGAGGTACCAAGTACTTCTCATGAATTTTTTCTCAGTTTATTGTTAGACCACTGAACTCATTAGAATAACAAATATAGTCTTACTGAAATGAATTCTAAAGTTCACAAGTGGGACAAGTACTCGTATCCCTCATGAAAATTTTGTACAGAACTGTCTGTCCTGCTTCATGCAAGCTAAACTATACAAAAGACATAATCACATCTGTCCTCTAGAGGTATTATTGTGTATATGACATTTGTAGTAACACTACTATAAAGTGCAATGAGGCTGAAATTTTATTGGAATTGTCCCTGTATTAGGAGTATGTTTCAATACTTATTAACTCTTTGCAGGAAAAGCCAGCACTAACAGTTTTTGTTGAATTCATCAATCATAGATTATCAAAACATGCAAATTCGGCCATTTTAGTGTTACCACTAACATTTAGCACTGTTCATTTAACACTGAATTTAACATTTCAGTGTTACCAGACTTCTTGGTTCACGGTATGCAAAACAATGGACTGGTGATCTGGGAGAATAAGCTTTCTCCTTCTCTGCAAGTGGGTGGCAAAATACAAAGAGAAGCACATGACAAGGAAAGCAAACACTGGTGGGAGTCACCTTTTCTCTGAGTCATGGGATCACACAGAACACCACCAGCTCAGGACAGCCTGATTCATCACAGCATCCCGTCCGGCCAAACAGAACTGAGCAAACTTGCAGCAACCAGAAAGAAATCCCCACTCAAGAATGACCAAAAAATGAAGGAATAGGATCTCTGAAATGGCAAATTTGTGTCAGGTGCTGAGATTCTCTAGACATCTAGCTGTGTCGGAGCCAGAAGTAATCAACTTAGGTGTAACACCTGCATGAATGTATTGTATTCCACTCATATGCTTCAAGCTGTCAAATGCCCACCTGCAAACAGCCTGCCTGTAGGAATAGAATCAAGGAAAAGGACTTGTGGGCACCACTGGAAAGCCAATGAATCTCAGAACTAACTGTGTTCTTTTTAAAAATTGGGCAAAAATTGCTCTATATGAAAATAAACTCAGCGAAACTGAAGATTATTGATTCAGGTTTTTAAGGAGGAGAAGCAGTAGGCAGCAGCACCAAGGACTGCGCTTGCCAAGGCTGGGACAAATCTACAGAAATTTATCAAAGATAACACACAGTACAGTATGAAAATTGTGTTTTCTTTGCCATCCAAATACTATTACTTAAATTTAAGTAGTTGAAGGCTGCAATTTCTTTTGTTCACCAGATAACAGACAACACCTTAACATTCACCTCAGCAAAACATGGTGGAGTTTTATCCAGCTTTTGTCAAGAAAACATTTACTTACGAGCATATCTAAAATTATGTGCTTCATGTAGAATGTTTAAGCATAACTTTTCTGTTAGCTTCTATGTAATTGTTTTAACAACCTCTTTGGATGAGCATGAATCCTGACAAATTACATAATACAGTGCCAGATATTTGAAATTATTTAGGTATACATAATAAAATGAAAGATAACAACTACTCGTGCTAGGAGTACACATCCTACACTCTTTTACAACTTTGAGTAAATCTACAAAACCAGGATCATTACAGAAACTAGAAGTTCTTATATTTGAGGGAGGAGAGGAACAAGAAGGTTTGGGGGTTTCTTATGATTTCATTTTAATGTATTTGTTGTGCACATTGAAATCTGAATATAATGCTGTAACTACAGAAAAGAAAGAACACAACAGAACAAAACTTCAAGCAGTCTTCTAAATAAGAAATAATGAGGAATAGGAGAAAAAGCCCTCAGACAAAACAAAGGTAAAATTACACCACTTTTCTTCCATCTCCAATAGAGCTGTAGCTCTTAGATTCCAGGCAGATGTATTTCTACGTGTGATCTCAGAAGGAGGCACCCATCACACACACCAAAAGAGGAAAAGCTGTTCCTAAGAAACCTTTCACACATCTTAAACATGAACAGACGTTGAGTAAAGGCATGTATGCCCATTTATAGTACTCTGCCTTTTTCACAAAGATTTACTCTCACACATTACACTTTGTAGGCTCAAATTGCTAATAAAAATTATTTCCACTGCTGCATTGGACTCTGATTTCCAGTGGCTGAGAAGAAAGTACAACTTTCTGTCAAAACATGAGGTGATCCAAATCAAGGATATGCATCACTCATCTATTAGAGAGGTCACAATATCTGAAGCTGCTGAAGCATTTGTTTCAGAACATCATCTGATAGCTTTTTGAGGGACATAAAAGATTAAACATTCTCCCCAAGACAGCAAAGCAGCAGCAACTAAAGAGGGTAAAGGAAAAATGTCAAATCCATTAGAATAGTCATTCAAACAACAGAATTCAGAATATGCACAGCCTATTTCTGTGAGTTTTCACTTCAGAAAGTTTCAAGGTAAAGAACGATTTTTTGCTTTCACACAAAGAACATCTAGCATCGCAAGATTAAATACATTTTTAAAAATTCTGCAAAAAAATCACAGCTTGCCCAAGTGCATGATGTTAATTTCTATCTATCCTTCAAGGTTTTAAAACAAAACAGTACTGCAAAAAAAAAAAAAAATTAAAAAAATAAAAACCACCCACCTAAAAAAAAGGCAATTTCTGTTGTAAATGGATAGTCAAAACGTCCTTCAAAATTTCTTGCATTTTCTGTGGAAATATATATCCCTAAGTATAGTTAAAGGACATACCAGACTGTTAGATCTCCAGTCTTCCCTACTTCGCAGCACATGTGTTTTTCTACCACATTAGGTCAAAAGGTGTCACTTACTGATTTTTCAAAGGAAAATGTAATATATAACTTGTGCTCATTTTGATCTGCATTCACTGGAGGTAGACACATTGAAATTTAAGGCTTTAGTATATGCTTTTAGCCTAAATACACAGACATTAGCAGAGCATAGACAAAATATACTTACCAGGATAGGAACAAAGGTATCACCATGATCGGTCGTGTTAGCCTACCTTTCAGCAACAGCAAGAACAAGCTACTTTCTAAAAACAAAACTATAGTTTGGAGTTTTTCAGGAAGCCATCAGAAATAATCCAACTCCTTCAAAAGCTTTAAGGGAGCTTTTCAGGAAATTTTCGTTTTTAAAGAGCAATTCACATATCAAAGCATGTTTCAGTCTGATTCAGTGCTTACTTTCAACACACACCATTTGACATGAAATAATAGTAACAATCAATGACTATATAGGATGGCTAGGACATTTAATGGAAATATAAAAATTATTTTCATGGTTATGAAATCCACTCTGGTAATACAAAGTATATTTAAGTACTTTTGTAAGTTGTTAAGTTATATCCATTTTGAACTATATATCCATCCCAGCAACAAACAGTTATTGCAAAGTTGATATATGCTAGAAAGAGACATAAAAATATGTTCGCTAATTCATTGAATCAGCTTTTGGGAATTATTCTGCAGCCATGTATATATAAGTATATAACTGAAAATATACATTTGTATTATATATCTTTTTGTATGCATATATATGTGTGTATATATATAACGTTAAAATATATCAGTGCAACAGAATATTTGTCATAAAAAGATCTCTCCTGCTGTTAAGGGAAGACTAAAGCAATCCTGTACTAAGTTTTGAAGCAAGACAACTTTTTGCTCCTACACAAAGGCTTTATTTCTGATATACCACACAATCAACGTCAGTGTGATGAAGCTGTCTGATGGGTAATGATATTCTTGCTGGGACAGTTGTACACTCTTGATCATGGGCAGGTAATACCAAGCCGGATTTCAACAGCTACCCTATGTTAACAGCTCTGTGTTAAGAGCTATAGCATCTAAACTGGAGGAGCTGAGAGTGCCACATACACATGATAATAAAGTGCAGTGCAGTGAATTTCGAGTACTGATTTATTTTGATCTTTTGTAAATAATGACAGCTTGAGTAAACTGATTAGTTCACATAAACAGATTCAATTTATCATCTCATTTCCATTTAATTAAGCAGTTCTGATTGACATTTTTATACTTAATGATTCTGAAAAACAAAGCATGAAGCCAGTCGGCCAGTACAGAGAGGTACAGAGAAATACCAGATGCAACAGAAAGTCAAACAAAACTACAATTCAGCTATATCATAATAACATCTAGTACAGAAGTGACTGCTGCACAACAAATGCACTATAGGCTTAAAACCAGGCTGCAATAGCTGTCTTTACTGCAAGGACAGTATTATGTGTTCCCTGTAAAGGCCATTGTCTTGGTGTAAAAAAACAATTATATGAAACTCTATACCTAAACTTACTGTCTAAAATAGTTTCTGCAGAAATAATAAACTTCATGTTCTCAGGAATTAGCCTCAAATCTAGTTTTGTCACTTTTTTATCATGGAGTATATATGGTACCTATTTTTTTTTGGAGGGGGGGGGGTGTTGTTTTGTTTTTGTTTTTGTAATTCTCAGAGGTAGAACTGTAACTATAGAGGTTACAGCTGCTGAAATATACAGTACCCAAGTATAACCGTGCAACTTTCAACAGGCAGTTCTGCACAGTGGAACACAGTGGAATACTTCCACAAGATGGAGCTCTTTCTTAAAAAATCTAATGTGCCTAAAGAGAAAACGTCAATAAACTATGAGGCTCAGCTCCATTTTACCTATGTATTTTCAATGATACGATGCCAAAGCCTACATAATAAAATATTTTAAATAGTAAACAATGAAGAAAAACACTTTAAAGAGACTAATTTGCTTGAAAACATGGGATTTAAAGCACTGTAGTCTCTGGCCAGCGACCTGGCAATCCAGCCAAGGTCACATAAAAGGTGTCTTGTGCTTTGTTTCCCGAGACAGTGTTCACCATGACCAAGTTATGGGAAGCCACAGGATTGCAACACTTGTTCTGCAGCAGTGGCAGTTGGTGTCAGGGTGCTGGGGGTGTGGAGCTGTGTCTGCCTGCCCTGGTGAGAAGACTTGAGTTCCACAGCTCCAATGTGTCCTGGGGAGCTTCACCCCATACCTTTCCGGGGCTACAAGGGCTGCCTACAGAAGTGAGTGATGTAAAGTGGACACTGGGTTTCAAGATATTAGACTGGATGTGGGGAGCCTGGAGTTTATTTCCTATTCTTACTTTGAACACTTTGCTGAGGAACTGG
>JAWWMO010000043.1:39554134-39589369 GCA_035047845.1 Dendrocincla fuliginosa
GGTCCAGACAGCTTTAAGAAATGTCCTTCAAGTCTGTAACATCTGGGATTTGCTCCATGTAAAAGCTTCAGTGACAGCAATAGAGTGTAGTTGATTGACCCTAGCTGGATTCCATGTACCCACTGTACCACTCCTCTCTGCAACTGAATAGGGGAGAGAAAATACAAAGAAGGGTTCATGCATTGAGGTAAGGACTGGGAGCAATCACACACCAGTCACTGTCATGGGCAAAACAGACTCAAAGTGAGGATATTAATTAAATTTATTACTAACAAAATCAGAGCAGGATAATGAGACATAACATAAATCTGAAAAACACCTTCCCCCCATCCATCTCTCCTTCACCTCAGCAGCAAAATGGGAAGGGAACCCTGTGATGAACCTGTGATCAGTTCATCGCAGGTTGTTTTGGCCACTGCTCAGAGAAGAGTCCTTTCCCTGCTCCACCGTGGAGTCCTTCCCATGGGCAACACTGCCACATTCGTCACTCTTCCATGGGGTGCAGTTCTTCAGGCACAGGCTGCTCCAGCATCGGTACCCCACAGGGTCACAAGTCCTACCAGGTAAACCTGCTCCAGGATGGACTCCTCTCTCCACAGGTCAGCATGTCCCTGCTAGAACCCGGGACCCTGCTCCAGCCTAGGCCTCCCACGGGGTCACAGCCTCCTTCAGGCATCCACCTGCCCTTGTGTGGGTCTCCTCCATGGGCTGCAGGTGGATCTCTGCACCCTTGTTAACCTCCATGGGCTGGAGGGGAACAGCTGCTTCACCATGGGCTGCACCACGGGCTGCAGGGGGACCTCAGTTCCAGTGTTCCTCTCCTTCTGCACTGACCTTGGTACATAGTTGTTTGCATGTTCTTACTCCACTCCTCTCTGGCTGAAAATTAGTCTGTGCAATAACTCTTTTCCCTTCTTAAATATGTTGAGGTGTTACTGTCATTGCTGATTGGCTCATCCTTGGCCAGCAGTGGGTCCATCCTGGAGCTGTCTGGCTGTACTGGACATAGGGGAAGCTTCTGGCAGCTTCTCACAGAAGCCACCCCTCTATCCCTATCCCCCGCTACCAAAACCTGGCCACACAAACCAAATACATAGGGTTATTCCCAGAGTCAGGAACTCTACAGGGTAAGCAGAATTGTCAAACCCAGGTTTTTGATCTCTCTTCATTTTGTTTCCTCACTTGGGAAATATAAGTTGATTACATGTCTGAGTCCTGTGGGAATGAGGTTAGCACAAATCCAATAAAGCTCTGAGTTACTCATAGGGACAGATAAATTACGAAAACACACATAGAAAAGTAAAATATTAATAGACTGATAAAGTTCTGCTTTTAATGAAAAAGACAAGCTTCAGCAGGAATTGTGAAAACATCTCTGAAATCCAAACCTCTGGTCCAGTGAGGGATATGTAATATTATGTTTATTGATCTTAGCCCATTTTAAACATCAACAACATTTGCAGATGTTGACATTTATTTTCCCTGAAAAAAAACGATTTCCTCTTTTCTGAATTGCCCTTACTCATACGAAAAATTCTCTTATCAACAAATAAATTTGAACTGTAATTGGCAACGGAGTACTGTAGCAATCATATCTTCACTGCATTAAGTCTACATTTTGTTAAAGTGCTGTGAAAAATCAGGTTAAACAGTGAATAATATTGCATGACATTGGAAGTAGGGCAGAATTAAAATATACTTTAAGACTTCTCAAATACATGAGAAAATAGTGCTATATGAGTGAGAAGTAGAAGTATGCCAGATAGGTTGTGGGGAAGCTAGGGAGACTGGGAGACAAGTGCACTTACAGGAGCAATTTCCATTTAAAAAACACTCCTCTCCCTCCTCCATGCAGTCCTCTTTCCTTACTAATACAAGGTTCCCAATTTCTCCCCTTAGGCTGACAGGAAGGGTTCAGCACGAGACCATCTCCTCCTCCTAGGGCTTATGAGCAGCTGCAAGGACAGAGATTGGGAATCAGAAGTCCAGAGATCAGCATCTTCCCTTTCTGATGTTGTTGAGAATCGTCCACAATTCTCTTCATAGCATCTCCAGTGCCATGAACAGTAGGAACGTGTACAGTCTGCTGAAACAAGCACAGTTATGACCTCTCTTCCCTGGCACAGGCACAGGCATAGGCACAGGCTGGGGAAACAGTTCCCTCTAACCAGACATGTACCATTCTCTTTACTCTCCTCAAATTCATAAAAAAGAAAGTGATATTCACTTGCATCCACAAGCTAACTAATCAAGAGCAAAAATAAAACAGAGGAAACCCTCTTTCCTTTGCTTTTTATTGTTATGGCTGTAACTTGCATCAGCTCACAGAAAATAGGCAATCTGATCCTTATATCAATGCACCCAGCTAGGGAGACACATAGATGAAGTCCATTTTGCAGGAAACTGCTCCAGGACAGACTATCCATTGTGCACAGTTTTTCTTTACCTATCCTTTCTCTCTTCAAAGAAAATATCCAGGACATGCCAGCATGTTAAAGGATTATCACCTCTTGCCAGCCTTAAAAATGCCCACTTGAACATGGAGCACAACCTCTATGCCCCTAGGAAAGCAGTTTTGTCCCAAGCATCTACCAGTTCCCAGGAGTTGTTAACTGGGCGCTATTGGCAGTTTCTCTCTCCCTCCTGCTAGTGAGGAAATTAGGCTTAGGTGGCTCAGCCTTTCTTTTGGAAAGAAATCAGATGTCAGGGAAGCTTACTACAACATCCTTTTCCGATTAATAATGTTCAGGATGACTAATGAGTTGCAGTGACTCAAATTTCAGATAACTTAAAGTCTTCAGTAGTTCTAAGATGGCTGGTTCAGTGAACAGAATGATCCAACAATTCTTTGAAATTGCAGCATTGATGTGGGCCAGGAAGCTAAGGAAGTTTTCCCAATAGCTGTAAATGTCTCAATAATTAATGCTGCAGGTGGATGGTTTCCTTTAACTCTCAATTCTAGTATCAAGACAACTCAACTGGCACTGTACAGCACTGTAGCTACATTGTGCAGAAATACAGGGGGAGAGAAATGGGACTTCCTATCCCTGTCACGCCCATCAGCACCCCTGATGTTGTGCAAATCCTGCAAGTCTCTCTAGCTGCTTCACCCTGGGTTCCAGATTTACTAAGATACAGAGAAATCATAAAACCCTTTTGTAAACTCGAGTGATGCCAGCTCTGTGAGACCATATTACAGGAATTAGGAGAGGAATTCAAGTCAAGCTGAAGTCTCATACTGAAGAGCCATGCATACCACAAGGTCTATGCTCATTTTCCCCATTCAAAACAGAGGTGTGTTGAAGTTCATCTACGGAGGGTCAGCATCTGAATGCAGGCTGAGATTGTAATTTCAATTAATTCTGATTCATACTAGGCATAAGCAATAAAATGGGAATTAATCAATGGATAAATTACTAACACTTCAGTTATTCAAGTATTCAAAGTTACAGTCTGAGGTGGAGAGATTCAGATTTAATTTTTAGTCCCCTGTCTTCATGTTACATATAGAATCACAGAATCATACAATCATTAGGGTTGGAAAAGACCTCCATGATCATCGAGTCCAACTTTCAAATGAATAACACCATGATCATACCACAAAGTGCCACATCTACTTGTTTTTTGAGCATTTCCAGAGATGTGAGCACTTCCCTGGTCAGCCTGTTGCAATGCTTGACCACTCCTTTGGTAAAGAAATTTTCCTAATATCCAACCTGAACCTCCCTTGGTGCAACTTGAGGCTGTTTCCTCTTGTCCTGTTGCTGGTTGCCTGGGAGAAGGGGCCAATCCCCAACTCACCAAAACCTCTTTTCAGGTTGTTGTAGAGAGTGATAAGGTTTCCCCTGAGTCTCCTTTTCTTCAGGCTGAACCCCAGCTCCACCAGTCACTCCTCAGAGGACTTACTCTCTAGACCCTTCAGCAGTTTCATTGCCCTTCTCTGGACATGCTCCAGCACCTCAATGCTTTTCTTTTAGTGAGAGACCCACAACTGGACACAGGATTTGAGGAGTGGCCTCACCAGTGCTGAGTACAGGGGGACAGTCATTGCCCTGGTCCTGCTGGCCACACTATTTTCAATATAGCCCAGGATGCTACTGACCTTCTTGGCCACCTGGGCACACTGCTGGCTCATGTTCAGCCAGCTGATGACCACCATCCACAGGTTCTTCTGCCCTCAGGCAGCTTTCCAGCTCACAGTGCTGTGGTGGGTTGTTGTGACCCAAGTGCAGGTCCTGGCACTTCACCTTGTTGAACCTCAGGCAATTGGGCTCAGCCTATTGACCCAGCCTGCCCAGCTCTGCAGATCAACAGTCCCACTCAGCTTGGTGTCACCTGCAAACTTGTGGAAGGTGCACTCAATCCGCTCATCCAGATCATTAATAAAGGAATTAAACAGGAATAGTCCCAAAACTGAGCCCTAGGAAACAGCACTTGTGCTATGGTTATAGCAGCACAGTAGATTTGAGACATTTTGCAGTGCTGAATTGCAAAGATTAATCCCAGAAATAAAAATTAGCTGTCATTTCCTGCTCTGTGACAGTTTATATAGTTAAATTTTCCTACTATGCTGGTAATCAGTTTTCCCCTAAGATTACGATAACGTCTGTAATGAGCTTTGCTGATGTCTGAGAAACATGTTTACCGACAAGCAAAAACTTGAAGTAGGAATGCTATTTCATAGCCAGGTTTGTGGCATTTTTTCATTTTAAATTAAATACACTAGAAATAAGAAAGCGTTACACAGTCACATAGAACCTTTTTTGCTTCTCAATAAATTTAAGCAAAGATATTCTAGGAAATTAAGTTAAATACACTTCTCTTGAAATCCGCTATCAATAAAAATATCAATAGTGAAAATAGCTTTGTCTAACATAGATGCTACATTTTAAATGTAATTTCTTCTAGCATGGATCACAGAATCTTCCAATACAATTGGAATTTCAATTTTCTTCTATGAACATGGTTTGGCTCAGTCAGAAAAACCCTTTGGCAATGTATTAAGACAGTCTTTCTGCAACTTTGCTGCAGATACGCAGCAGAAATTGTTTTTATGAAGCAACTAGGAATTTATGGCAATCTTTTAAAGGAAATCACTGACAAGGTTTTGAGAGAAACTCTTGTCTCATTTATGTACTTTCAGTACAATGCTACTGTCTGTACCCTGGTTGTGCAATGCTTTAGGCACATAGAAGCACAATATGTATCATCATTTACACAAGATAGAAACAGAATAAACATCAACCAGATACACTCCCCCATCCTTGCTTTCTTGCTTTTCCACATGTAGGCACAGCAAGGGGGAAAGACAAAATTCTCAGCTCCTAATGTTCTCAGAGATTCGTCGATGGCAGTTTGCTGTGGCTCACATGCAAAGGAGACAACTGCAGAGAGGAAATCAGGAGTGTGAAGTCTCAGAGAGCAAAGCTACAGGGACAGAACAATCTCTTAAGCAGCTGAGGAGAAGAGGAAACCAATTAAGCATGGAGTAAAGAGGAGCTGGAAGCTACAAGCTAGCAAAAACCTTTTTTTTTCTCATCTTTTTGATGAATGGTGGAAACTGTTCATCAAACAGGTTTTTATTTTTTTAATTGCAGAAACATGGAATAGTTTGAAGCTGTACCACAAAATACAAATGTATTTTTATATCAGCAAACTATACTCTCAAAATCAAACACAGGCTAATATTTAAAGTTAAGCTTCCAACTTTGCATCTTGATTCCTGCAGGCTTGGAAAACAAGCAAGAAAAAAACCCCAACAAACTATTTTTCTACATCTGAAAGTATAAGTTATAACCATTCTCCTTCTCTCCTTCACTCATACATCTTCTCACTTTCAGTCCTTCTCAATCTTGAAGTGCCTTTTACAAGGACAAAGTAATTGGGTGATTGCACAGATCTATTCCTCCAGAGCTGGAAGAGAATGTGTGCATTGCATGAAAAGAAAATTTTCATCCTTAAACATCATTTGGGATGCTGGTTTGAATATGATGCAATGAGAAGGTACACTTCTGCTAACCATCTAACGATGATGGTTGCTTCGAAGATGTCTCAAGGCAGTGGGATGCCTTTCAAGTCTCATACTGCTAGTATTAATTTTACAAATCCTACAATTACCATACAGAGCAAATGACAACATATATCCTGTGACTTTGGGGTGGCTCTTGCTCTTGAAGAGATAGTTAAAAGGTATGGTTCATGCCTCCACAAAGTCCTAGACATGTTTAGCCAACGGTTCCTAATGATTCCTTCCAAGTCTGCCTAATTAAGGACTTTTATTTGATGAGCAGACGGAAAAGTTAATCCAAATTCAGGGTCCAAACAGCTATTATTAGTAATAATAATTACTGCAGAAGGTTGACTAATAAGCAATGAACAATTATTCACTCATTATATCTTTACTGCTGTTTTTGAAATCTATGGAAAAGAGGTTTTTTTAGTTTTTATTTAATATTGTGATGGGTTAATAATTTTATTATTTAAATTATTAATTATTAATAATTATTTATTAATTATTTTATTTAACAGATCTTGGTTGTAGCTTTTTCTGGAAATGCACAAGTATTCTCATCTGACATCCCTTGTCCCTTAAATGGACTCATTTGCATCTTTACATAACATTAAGCAAGTTCTGATTTCATAATTCACAATTATAATTACACAATTGACTTTGCATATCTAATAAAATTCCACATATCACTGAACATTCCTGTTAATAAACTCATCTATTAAAGCAAGAATGGCCTAGGAAATGTGTATATATTCTCCAGCAAAAAATCGGGGAAAAGTTACTTCAGTAGTACTTCCAGATGTTGAAAGCCGCATATTCAAAGTGGAAATATTATGCAAAGATTTGAGTGTGTTAGTTATGAGCTGCTAGCAGCATGTAGCAGTTTCCTTTACAGAATTTTTGGGCATCTGCCAGTGGCAGTCATAACTGATGCCTTTAGATAGTTAAGTTTTCATTTTGTTCCTATTGTACTGTAGAACTGCAGAAACATTACAGGGAATTGTGACATTTATATGTTAAATACTTCATTTAATAAAGGAAACATTATGGTAATAATATCTAAAACAAGATACTGGAAAAGCAGTATGTAGTTCTCAAAATAAGATGACTAGAAATGAGGGTGTTCTCACAAGGTGGTTGATGTATGACTAAAAAGGAAAAGATTAGAGGATTCCCAAAGCACTTCCATTGGGTATACGCTTTAAAGCATAGCCCTTTAAATTTAGCCAGAGAGGCAGGCTAAGATTCCCTTCTGTATCTACAGGCAAGATGCCCACAGCTGAAGTGCCTCAGAGCTCTGCCCTGCTTCTGTCTTCTCTATCATTCCCTCCTGTTCATCATCTCTTCTCTAGCTTTGTGTTTTGTTTGGTTTTACCTTTTTATGCAGGAGCACTTTTATGCCAAAAAGCTTGTGAAATAACGTCTTTGTGAACTCAAGCCTGGACAACTTTGAAAATGTACATGAAATTTAAATAAGCATTTTGTTAATTTTTGTTGAGGAAAAAAAAAGGCAAAATCTGAAGATTTTGGATATAAGATACACATTTGCTTTGCTCTTGTCTCTGGCACTGTAGTGTATACATATGAGACTAGAACTGCAATGCAAGAATATCTCTCTGTTTAGAAATTAAAATCCAAAGTAATGTACTACAAAATTTGGCATAATCAATATGATTCTCTAAAATGGAGAGGTTTCGGCCACTTGAGACACAACACATGGCAGTACCTAGGAGGAATTCTATGGGCAGATCTGCGATCCTACTGATCACTTTCTAGACTTGCTAACAATGTCCTGAATTTGGTATTTTAGAGCATAAAGTATCTCTCCTTCTTCCCTTACTCTAAATGAACAATGTGCTGAATCTTAGAATTAATCAGAGAATGGATTATTGGTTTAGTTTTGCCTTTTCACATGACTTGAGTAGACAAGATTTAATACACGCAAGTAGATTCTTGGCAAGACAAAAAACAGTGCTCTTACTTTACAGTCCCTAACTGGTGCAAAATCACGTCATTTATCTATTCAGGCAGTCAGCTCATTCAACAGAACACCAGCCTGCAGCGAGCTTTCCAAATTTAGCTGAGAGATAAACAACAAGGAAAAAGTATGCTGAAAATGGGATGCACGTAATAAAATGGCAATCAAAAATGCATCACATTGGGATTCACCTTTTAACGTTTACCACGTCTATCAAACAAGGGGAAAGGCAATAGAAGTAGCAGGGATGGTAGCAGGAAGACTACAAAGATCTTTCTCCCTCCAAGTTTTTATTTAACCTACATTTTTTAAGATGCTTTTGTCTGTGCTACTGCTTATTGATAACCACAGTGTGATTCTCCTCCTGACACCCTGCCTTATAGAAGTACTGAGCATCAACAAAAAGAGTTGTTTCATTTAGTAGGAGAGTTTTCAGAACAACTGATAGCTGAACTTTATTGTAAAGATCTCTTTTTGCCACAGATCAAATATTGTCAATTTTCAGTACAAGTGACCTTGCCTGAAAGAATTTCATGAGACTAAATCCCATACCTAGCGAATCCAGGAATTATTAAGCCTGACAGTCATAAACATTTCAGGAGCCTGACTGAATCTTCCTGTGATACAAACAATAATGTCATTATCTACAAGTATAATTAATAGTGATTAATTCCAGATGTTTCACATGGTGTTAACCAAAACCTGTACTGTATACCTTCAGATCAGATTTCTATGCAAAGTTTCAAGATTCTGTGAATGACTTTTAATTCAAAGGGAAGGGATTCACTCTTGAATTCAAGCTTCTGTTATGTTACTTCTATTAAAGCTCTTTAAAATTACATTTAAATGACAGTTGACATATACATAGTGATGTAGATTTGACCTGTACTCATTGGTTTTTACAATTCTGAATTTTATAAAGGAAAATAAATGCACTTGCTTCCTCATGTAATATTTGTCTAATTTGTCTCTGACTGGGGACTTCTTCACCCTATTGTTTCCTAACATACACCCACCTCATGTCCCTGCACATAACACCTTTAAAGTTCAACAGTGATTACCTCTGGTTTAATGGTTAAGCATAAAAAAAGTGTCAGGATCTTTTACTAGTAACTTGGAGACATCTGGTCACTGGGGTGGAATCCAAAACCCTGTATTAAGGCACCAAAGGCTTCACAGAGTGCACAGGAAATTAGGTATCTCAGAATAGCATACATAAATACAGACCTGCTGACTGGGAAGTTGTAAGACCTGTATAAAGACTGTCTCCTTCTTAGTATTAATAACAGGAATGCAAGGCAAACCATAAGTGCCCCTTATTATAATGCTGCCACTGAAAGGATTCAATGTAGGAAGAAAATAATAGGGGATTATTCACAGTCCCTAACCTTAACATTTAACCAGTCAGTTCTCCTAGAGCTTGCTCTATAGATCTTCCTCTGCAGACTGACCTCCTGCTATGATCCAGTTATTAAAATTATGAGAAATACCTCTGTCTGAATTAAGGTACAAACGAAACCATATGCCAAAGTCAATAGTAGGGGTTTTATTTAATGGTAAATGTGAGGCAGAGAAAGAGAGATAGAAAGAAATAGGGAAAAGGAGGAGGGGAAGAAAGAAAGTGACAGAGAGAGATTAAAATACAAAATATATCACCACTGTGTAACCCGGTGCTGCCCCATTGGTCCAGTTCTTCTGGTCTTCCTGGTGGTGAGCAAACAGAACAAAGAAGCCAATGGATTAATATACATTCAGCAGATGCCAGGCACCTTCCCTGGGTGCGGGGGAAAGCTTTGCAGGCTCTGGATTTGTTATTTCACTTGGATCATGTGCAGTCCTCTGGTGGTGGAAGGCCTCAGGAATGAGTCAGGAGGGTGCTCTGCGGGTCTTTGATGGTTTATGACCCTTCTCATCTGCCTCTCACATGAATGTCCGGTGTGTATATGGTCTTCCCAGGGTCACTCCTTTGGTTTGGTGTGGAGAGATTTTGCCATCACACCCCCAAAACCCTCCCGTGCCACTCACTGAGCTCAGCTAGGGCTGATTCTTAACACAGAGACATTCTTCCCTGAGGCACTGCTCATATCTGAAATGATCCTATCTCAAGTTCCCAGACACAGTCCAAATTTCAGTCAGGAGGCATTGGGAGGGGGGTGTTTTGGTGGTTGCAGACAGGCAGTTCCTTCCTTGCAGTTTGACAAAAGCCTTTCTATGACTTTGACAATGTTTAAGACATTAATAACATTCAGTCCATCACACCCGCAGACTACGTAACTTTAATGAATCATATGCTTAAAGAAGGGTGTTCTAAAGTTGTAGGGAGATAAGCCTAGAAAAAGTTCTGATGAAACTGAGAAATCTGTTGCAGCCCACCATTTATTAGGTGAGTGGAGGGAGAAACCAGCTCCCCCTCAGTGCTTCAGAGTAGTTTCATTTCCTATAGTCTATCATAAGAATTCTCTGGGCAGCAAAAGCCCATCATTGCAATGTACCCTGAGACATCTGCAGTGCACATTCATGAATTTTATCAAGAAAGATTTGGTCTAATGTTTCGTGCACAACTGTTTGGCTTCTCTGGAGGCTGCCTGTTATTTCTGGGATATGGCAAGAGAAAGCAAACAAAAGGGTATTTTGTAAAGTCCTTCTAAATTGCTCTAATAATATTCAAACCTCTGCATGTATCTTCAAGATTGACAAGTGGTTTTGAAGCAGTTCTGAAGAACCATCAGGGAAACTGCTTATATAACTCTGAATTGCTTTTGATTGTCTGACAGTTTGCTGTTTCATGGGGGTATATTGTGATGCATTCCAAGGACTCAGCACTTAGTCCTTTTTTTTTTCATTATTCAAAGGAAAGTCCCTGAAGACTGTTTAGATACATCTGAGGTATATGGACCAACAATACGCTATCATAATGATGACACTCAAGGATATTCAAGGATACTCCAGGCTCAAAAGCAATGCATCCCTACAAAGAGGAAATCAGGGAAGAATACCGTGAGGCCTGCAAGGATGAACACGAAGCTCATGGATAAACTTAAACATGAGCAGGTTGCTCACAGAGGGTGGAAGTAGAGAAAGTTAGCCTGGGAGAAATACGGATAAATTGTCCGAACAGCCAGGAAGCTGCTTAGGAAAGCTAACACACTGGCAGAAGTAAATCTGACCAAGGACATCAAGGGCAGGAAAAAAAGATTAAAAGACTACATCCTGTTGGAAGAGGTCCAGAGGAGGGCCACTAAGTTGATCATAGAGCTGGAACAATTGTCTTATGAGGACAGTCTGAGAGAGTTGGGGTTGTTCAGCCTTGGGAAGAGAAGGCTCTGGGGAGACTGTCTTATAGCAGTCTTCCAGTATCTAAAGAGAGCCTACAAGAAGGCCGGAGTGGGACTTTTCACAAGGGCCTGTAGTGATAGGACAAGGGGGAACAGCCTTAAATTGGAGGAGGGTAGGTTTCAATTAGATATTAGAAAGAAATTCTTAACTGTGAGGGTGGTGTGACACTGCAACAGGTTGCCCAGAGTGGCTGTAGACTCCGCATCCTTCAAGGTGTTCAAGACCAGGTTGGAAAGGGCTTTGAGTAACTTCATCAAGTGGAAGCTTCCCTGCCCATGGCAGGGGAGTTGGACCTAGATGACCTTTAAGGTGTGTTCCAACCCAAACCATTCTACGATTCTGTGATCCTATGATAATATGACACTACAGAATTCAAGTCATGTCCTAATGGTAAAAACACAGCCTAGAACGCTGTGAACCACAGCTTCCAAATCAAGAAGACAGCCTTAACTTCCAAGGCCTATTCTGTGTGAGAGCTCCTGACATGCCTCTTGCTGATGCTATGACTTGCACAACAATACAAGGGTCCAGAAACAAGGCCAGCAAGATGAACCTTGCTACATAAGCCAGGTTCTAAGAATTTAAGGCACTTAGTTGGAAGAAGGTTGATTCAGTGTTTTTCGATGTGATTCCAGCACTCCAAGTACCAGACGCTAGACTTGTCAAGCTACCCCTTCCCAGCTGCCTGATCTCACCAGACCTGTGCTTGCATTCCAGCTCACCCTTATTCTGCCTGAGAAGTTGTGGCTGCAGAGTAACACAGCTTCCCTGGGCAGGATGCAAAGGGGCTCCACTGTCAGCTCCATGGGTGTCTAGGTCCTTCATTTAGGTCAACAGAGTCGCAGTTCCAAGCTGAGAAGAACCAAGACCCCAAATATCCTATTCTAACCTTTACACTACTAAACAGTAGCCTGTCATCTCAGGGGATAACCGAGTCCTGAATAATTCTGAGAAGCACTGAGTCACAAGTGTGTACAAAAATGTCTGAGGTGTTAACATTTCCTATCAGTTGTCTTCAGACTTCCAGGCTAGCATGCAGATGTACTGAATCATTAGACAGAGCAAGACCACTTGTGAAACTAATCTTGAGACTTTGGCTCCTGTTTTAAGCACTTTGGACTGCCCACCTAAAGAAGGTGAACAGCTGACCAATCATAAGGTATATATGAGGAAACAGGTACAAACCTTGCTGATGCTGGCCCTTCTCAAACTTTTTCTGTCTGTTCTAGACAGACAATGGCAGTGGCAACTTCAGCACAAACTTTAGGGCATGGAGCAAGCAGGAAGGAGAGGAAGAAACACAACAGATTGGCAGAGGCCACCATGACTGACACTGTTCAAAGAAAGACCAACAGTGCTTCATAATGTAAACTAATATATCTTTAGGACAGCATATGCCTAATACTACTTTTTTTGAGGTATTTACTCTTTTGTTTGATTTCTCCTGTGGGAGGCCTGAACTTTGAACTTGCTTTTAACATCAATAAATCAGACTAATGTGCTAGTAAAAAAATCAGTTATGAATCATCAGCAAAATTAAGAAAGTTCAGTTTTATCCATGCCCTTGCTAGTCCAGAGTGGATGATTATGTATCTCTCTATATATGAAACACACACTCTATAAATAGGCATTGCTAAGCTTTTTACACTAGAGGGCACTTTGCTTATTCCCTTATATTTCATGGAATTAGTGCACTATAATTTGTATGGAGTTTTCTGCAGTATTTGAATTCCAGAAACTTTTAGCATGTAGGTTGGTTTGCGTTTTTTTTTTATAAGTACATGAATACAAATACCAATTTCGGGTAATACCTACCCCAGATAACCCTGAAGATCTTAAATCGTAGGGGGAAAAAACTGAACAATGCCCAGTCTAAATCCTTTCAATGACTCTCAGGGCACTGAAACCATTGAACCATAGTTCTAACTATTTTTGTGCTTGCATTGCTAAGCTTGTATGTACTGGCTAGAAATAAAACATACATGATAGCTTCTTAAATATTTTTAATTAAAAATTTAAACCATTATTTAATACAATCGAAAAGGCTTAGCTTATATTTTGCAGAGTACAGTGGTCATCAGACTCAGAAGACTGACTCACGTCATTTTGCTGAGAGAAGACCAATACTGACAAATATATAAAAGATATTTTACTATCTACTGCAAAGAGATGTTGCTGTGTATAATAACTCAAACAATGGGCAAGTCAAACAATGGGCAAGTCATACCGCATAGCAATTCCATTACTACATTTTATAAGTTGCTTTTTCGTGCACCAGATATAAACCAGGCAAGTATTTAAGTCAGACTAATTGAAACTATGCACATATACTCACTCATTTCTTGAATGAGAATTATTTTAAGACAGTGTACTCTCTATGCAATACCTCCTGCAGTAAGTGGTATTCTTGAGAAATCAGAGGTACACACACTGACCAATGTCCCCTGGTTTTGGAGACATATGTGGGGTTTTCAGGCCCCACATATTCAGTCAGGGGTCTGAATATTTGGAGTAGAAGTAGAGAGAAACATAACACAGCAGACACCACACCACATTCTCCCCTTGGCCTGGCTTGTTCCACACTTTAAAACACTAAAATAATACTGTTTTTCTCAGAGTTCATAGGAGGTAAAACCAAAGAAGGATCCTTTCTTGCCTCATTTCCATCCTATTAGTCCATTCCCTCCTTTCCCCTGCTGTTGGTTCAGATGTTTGAGAAGTATATACACCTGAAGAGCTAACAATGAAATCCTACGCCAAAGGAAGGACTTCCTGCAGAACTGAAGCCTTTCAGGGTTATGCAGTCCTCCACTGAAAGCCATTGTTGCCTGGCATACATGTCCTACGGCAAGGTTTTGACCTACTTGAGAACAGGCATTATGCCATCCAAACAGATGGGCAGAAGCGTAGACAGTCAGGAGACCATGTTTGTACATCAAGCATGGATGATGAAGGCATGATTCTCAGCTGAGAACATTTAAATAATTGTTCATTCAGAGCTTATGCTCCTGTCACAGAAAGTAATGTGTCACCATTAATCAAGCTTGGAGTTCAGTGCCCTTTAGGAAAGGCACTGCAATGTAAGGTGGATGTTATCACTTACACAGGATTCTGAGAATGATAGGTCTGCAGCACAATTAAAAAATGTTTGACTTCAGTCCCATCTCTGCTACTAACGTCGTAAGTGACCTTGAGCAATTCAGATACACTGCTTTGCTCCTGCTTCTTGTTTTACCAACATAAAATACTACAAGAGCAACATTATAGGTATAAATCAATGTGTGCAAAGCATCTACAACATAAATGGGTACACATCACTATAGCTGCTTTATCATGTGAACTCATTATGTGAAGTTTTGGTACAACAGGTGCAAATCTCTGCTTGCTGGCATGACAAATTTCACATGGCTAAGACCTCATTTGTTGGCTCCAATATCATGTGGATTTTATTTTTTGAAGATTAAAACAGTTAATTTGGAAGCAGAAGTGGACAGAATTGCAAATGTTTCCACTTTGTCGTTTGCAATTTCACATGCTTCATTGATTTTGAAGATGATCAGTATATGAAATAAAGATGAGTGGGTATAACAAATTATTCCAGACTAATGCCAACATTAATAATAGTCGCTATTTATGTATTATTTTGTGCTAAAACTGTTTTGGAAAACAAGCAGATAGAAAAGACATATGTTATGTACATATTTTTGCAAACCAGACACATATTAAGTAGGATATAAAAAATTAAGCATTATACAGAAGAAGTTGGATATATTAAAATGGGTCCTAAATGCTCATGGCAAATGTCAACTTTCAGAAATAATGTCTGGGTTTTATTAGGATATAAAGACCAACTTTCTTACCAGTGCTTGTAGAAAAACAACTCATAAGCCAAGACTATCTACAAAGTAAGACCTAAGCCTAAATTTCAAAAAAGTATCTAATGATGCAGGAGTGAGAATCTTTTCCTATGTAACTTTCATAAGGCAGTTTGTTAGCAATGTCTGAAAGTTTTCAATAACTCCTCATGTACTCCAATTTTGTTTCCTGCCAGTTAGAAGCTTATGGAAAGGATATTATCCAAACTCATGGCAAGTTGTTCTGAAATCCATTAAATTATACAGGGAAAAAGTCACTTTCCAAAAGTGTTTATCAGAAACGCTACAATAGGTTAAATTAGTCATCATATTAATTAATTACCTGTTCAAATAAACTGTCCATTAGCAGTTAAGTTGCTAGAAAATATACAGTCTTGATTTTAAAATAAGTGCTGTAGAATATTAAAAAACAAATGTGCCATACTCTCTAAGACCATTTCTAAGAAACCAACTTATTTTCCAACTGATAGCATTGTAGCATTTTCAACATTTCTTCAAGCTCAACTCATTTCAGGGAAAGAGTCATCCTTCAAATATGTGACATGTATTTATTATCCAATTCACAAAGGTTTCAGTGCAACAAAACAGCAATGAGCCTTTATGATGATTAAAATGTCAAAAGAAAATCTAATCAGTCATACCATGAATTTTCCCCAAATAATAACCACCACTGTTGTACTCTTACATTTCACTGTTGATGACAGAGGAGGTCCAATATGGAGGGCATGCCACGATCTTTTCGGTGTAATTTGTATAGTCAGGAGTCATTCTTAGGGCATCATTAAAAGCACAGTACACATGGAAAAGCACGGTACACATGGAAAAGCACGGTTTCAACAAATGGAGCTCTCAGAAGATCACTCAGTTGTAGCACAAATAGGAATGCCGCCTTGCAAACAGCACAAGCCATTAGAGGCTGCAAAATATTCCTATCCCACATCACATTCAGCAGTGGATGACATCTTTCTCAGAGCATTGCTCTAAGCACATTTCCTGCAGAATGAGTTGTTATTTTTGTTTCTTCCTCCCTGAGGCACACAATGCCTCTCTGCATTTTCCTCGTGATGATGTGGTTGTGCTTCTCATAGTTTGGGTCTGTGTCTTACAGGCACAGACTTGCTGCATCTTCATACCTCTGTGCAATTAAGCAACATGAATGCAAATATTTTACTATTTCCATTTTACCTGCACTTTACTTTTATTGCATTTTACTACTTTTTACATTTTACATTTCAATGCATTTATTTTTTATGCATTTTATATTTTTTTTTCATTTTACCATTTCCATTCTTCAGAGATGATTAGTTACAAAAATATTATTTTTTATATGGAAGTAATGCAGTGACCATATGAGTCCTTCACAAGAAGGAAAGCAGGAGACAGGAGCATGTAAAGGATGTACTCAAAATTTCAAGTTGGGCACGTTTTATCTTTTGATTTTTGTTTCTAATACTGAAACAAATTGTTTCTAATATTCTAACATTGCCTTATTCTGTATTTATGTAATGCAATTGCTTTAACAGTGACAGGAAGCTTCAATCTCTTCCTAAATTTCATAAATAATATTACATATATTTTAATAAATTATGCGCCTCTGTGGCTACTGTATAAATCCCCCCTTATAAGTATGTATTTATAAACATATTCAGATTCAGGAATATCACACATAAGTAGGAATATTTTTTGTTTGTGTTCAAAAAGAAATACATAGCCAGCTCCCATTGGGAAGTGGGATAACTGGAAAAGTAAAGATTACTGAAACTTTTCTTCATGCATAACATAAAAAGTATTTATATTTCTTTCTAAATGTACATTAAAATGAACTTATTTTTAAGAGAAATGTCAGTCAAATCACTAGCTTGAAGCAAGCATGTCACTTTTATCATGCATCATTAGCAGCTTCATAGGGAGCATGGCTTTGGCTCATCACGTTTTGGAACAAATCTCTAAGAACTGAAAAAAAAAAACCATAATAAAATGCCTGTAATTATTTTTTAACAATTAAGAATCATAGCTGAAGCACATGCACTCAACTTTTCATGTTAACTGAAGATGAGATGAAATTCCAGTACACCCCAAAAAACTGCAAAGGGCCTCCTCCCCTACCATCTTCACTGGGGCTAATATGATAGACTGCCTTAGAGATTTGCTAAAACTGCCAACACGTGGCTGTTGCTGACAGGAGCTGACATCCCAGATTTACTGCAGGAATTATTACAGTTTATGTCCTTAGAGGATCCCCCACACTGGGTATCTCACACTTCCCCTTGCATTCACTTCAGGGCTGTTTCACTGTGACAAAGCACAGGGTTCCTCGCGTATAGAATATTTTATTCCAGACTGTTTAATAACTTAAATATTTCCACTCCAAATACTATGCATGATTTAGCTGACAAGCCATAGTGCATGTAGCTGGCCTGGGATGATTACTGAGATGTATTATGGATTATAGATGTATTCCAAAATATGGAGGGCCTATGTAAACCTCGAGGTTGTCATAACTGCTAAAGTTTCCTGCTTGAGACATTAAACTTTGCTATTAATTTTATATTTTCATACAAATACATTCAGGTCCTTAATCTCCTCTACTGTATATTGCAAGTAAACAGTCCTATCACGCTTTGGTGATGTGGTTTATTCTTCTAAATTATTCTCAGATGAAAGCTGTATGCAATGTGTTTGTAAAAACTGCTTTTCTTTTAGTGAGGTGATAGCTTATGGCATTGAACTTTTAAATAAAATCAACTTTGACTTTTTGTTAAGATATAAAAAATGGTATCTTCACCAAAGACACTGTAAAATGAACAGCTGTTTCTCCCCTAATGTGTCTAAAGAATGTTTCCTAAGAAGGAATAAAATACATAATTGTTTTCAAGTCAGATTGAATGGAGCTCTGAGCAACTTGATCTAGTTGAAGATATCCCTGCTCACTGCAGAGGAGCTGGACTAGATGATCTTTAAAGATCTCTTCCAACCCAAACTGTTTTATGATTCTATGATTATTATGGGTGCCAGATATACCAGAATAATTTAGCTGTATTTTAATAGCTAAATACAGTACTGTATAGCATTCAAATCACCACAGAATCATAGAATCAAAGAAAGGCAGGGACATATTTCACTATATCAGAAGGCTCAAACTCCTGTGCAACTTGACCTTAAACATTTATAGAGATGGGGCACTTATTCTCTGAACAACCTGTTCCTCACCCTAAAAAATTTCTTTCATCTATTCAATCTAAATCTACCCTCTTTCAGTTTAAAACCACTGTCCCTTGTCCTGTCACTACAGTCTGGGGTAAAAAGTCTCTATCTTTCTTTTAGTCCTTCCTTTATAGGTTCCCTGGAGCCTTCTTCAGGCCTGAACAACCCCAGTTCTTTCAGTAATCTATGAGGTTATTCAGTTTCCCAGGCCCTCTTCAGTTCTTTTACACCTCATAGGTCTCTCTGGGATTTTTGGATACTACTGGAGAGAGGAACATAAAGATGCATGCTTTAGCTTCTTCTCTGTGCCTTACTCTCCTCAGTGATTAGTACCAGTGAATTGTTGTGGGGTTTTAAATTGTATCATTGCCTACTTTGTAATTCATGTCATTCATCTTTCATTGATGACAGGAAATGAGAAATTATACATAAACCTGAAAAAAGTCAATGTTTTTGTGTGCTTCTTTCTTAGGGACAGATCACTCCTTATGTGCAGGTGACTTAATCCTTTCATGGAGTCTGCTGGGAATGACACAACGAGAGCAACTTTCCACATCCCTATCTCTTGACATTTTATCCAGAACATAGCTTCTCCATTACATCCTCCCTTCCTACTCACCTTCTTTCATTTGTCTTCATCCTACTTACCTTTCCCTTTTGCTGATAGGAAAGGATTTGGCCATAAAGGGACCTCCTAAAATTATAGCATGTATTTCTGTACTGAAGCCATATCCTGCCTCCATAAAGACAATAACAATAGAGAGACCCCACAAAACAAAAACAAAAAAAACCTCACCCAAACCACAATAAACAACCTCCCCCCAAACATCAAAAAACCCAACCAACCCAAATTTAAAACAAAACAAAACAAAGCCCAAACAAACAAACTCCAAAACAAACAAACAAGCAAACAACTCCCCCAAAATATCAAAAAGCCATGAGGGGAGAATTAATCTGCAACAGAATGTCAGATGATTGAATCAGTGGTGCAAGGATAATCGGGAAGAATGGGAGAATTTGACACGGCAGAAATAACCATTATTCCTTTGGACATGGGTTCACATGAGGGAATAGACTGATGAGCACAGAGCAGCTCATCAGCTTCTTGTGTTAGTATCACAGTGAAAAATCCATTTTTCCTCTTTGACTGCAGTCTGTTTTCTTTGCATACTCTTCTCTACCTGGCCACTCAGAGAGACGTCCTAATCATTTTACAGACTCCTTTTAGAGTCTTCATACAGTAGTTATACTTGTATACCTCTGAGAGAAACTCCAGGTAGCAGTAACAGCAGGAACTCCAGCATAATTTAAAATAGCCTTAGTAGTTCCTTTAACTTGCAGCAGATTTAGCTGGTGATTCACGAACTTCATGTAGTTTCAGAGCGCTGTGATTATTTGGGAGCGATTCTCTCGTACTGGGAGCTTAAAAGAGAGAACCAAGCACACCAATTTGTCCCCAGTAATCTCTCTCCTTTTACAAAAGCCCAAGCTAATTTTTATCTCTGTTTCAGATGCAGCTATGATTCCTATCAAGTTTAGTTTACAGGTGAATCTATCACTCACAATGCACAGAGTGGGCACAGATGGTTAAGAGAGGATTTTCTATACCATCAAAATGCACATTATACAGCAGAATAATATAGATTTTCAACATTTACTTCACTTGAACTTTGAGAAGAAATGCCACACAAGAACTTACCACTAAAATCCTCCATTAACATTATTCCAAACTAAACATTTTGGACTCATGGACTCAACATTCAAAACATATATCAAATAAAAAGTGTGATAAGTTCAAATATTTTAATAAGAAAATGGATCATTTTAATTGATGAAGACTGAAGCACTTCTCTAAGATTTTTAAAGCAAGATTAAATGCTTTAAATTGATTAAAATGTTCATCTCACAGGTATGTTCAGATCACAAACCTTTCTGTCTATCTTGTTTTACTTCCTGTACAAGTCTACTCTTCAGGATTTTCCCTTCAAAATACAAGGCTACTAAATGCAAGAGTAAAGGTGTGCTCAACTAGAAATTTCTACTACGAACTCAAGGGAAGAAAAAGCATTTCTTTTCTATACAATTTAACTTCCTTAAACCAATCTCAGAGATCATTTTGGAAGCAGCAGAATGTTTAACAAGAAATCTAAGGAAAAATAATCCACTTGGAATCACTTTAGTAATCCCTCACTATTGTAATGCTGTGTAGATGCATGAGTTACACACATCCATATTACAGCAGTGAGTGAAAATTAATTCTTTTTCCAGACAATTCTACCTAAAGTTGATCTTGAGTATTTTAATTGTTAAGAAGAGGAAGAAACCTAATGAAAACCTTAGAAGCTGCAAAGCTAAACCAGACTTGTTCCATTATTTGTCAACACAATAAAAACATTCGATTTATCTTTATGCAGCATGGAAAATCTAGAGATGGTATTCTTGCTTTTATGCTTCTTAAAAGACAAATTCAAGTAATTCTTTTAGGCTTGTGCTGGAACATGAAGTTTGATCATTCTTGTATATATTACCAGGTTAGCACTTGTTATTTATCCATCCTTATGTTTACTCCAAATTCCGTATTTAACAACAGATACAGCTGAGGAAATGAACGAGTAGTTAACTGCTGGTGGATTTTGAGACATGCTAGAGTTGGCATAAGATATCTCTTATTAACTCATAATTTGCATTTCATCATCGCTTCCTAGTCATAGACGCAAAAGCCAGGGAGGAAAGGAGAAAATCTCTGAGTCTTTTTTCCTGAACGCTTAAGTCATATCATATTGTAAGATAAAGTCTTCTTGTTTTCACAGGTTCCTGTAAACATGTGTCACATGGTCTTTGCAGCTTCCACAGAAACACTGGTTTTTCAGAGTGTCTTTATGAAAAGGGTAGAAAGATTAAACATGTGGTATAGTTAAAATTAAATTTAATTAACTAAAATTAAAATTACACACCAAAGTTTGCAGGCGCTTGCACTGGCATGTGCAGCCTCATGCCGGTGGGACAACATCCTCTTGGAGCTGCCATGAGTTTGGAAGTTCCCAATTCATTAGCTCTGTTCACAGTCTTTGGGTTTATGATTTTTGTGTTTGTATGTACATACAGATATATGTATGTTATTATATATTTGTATATATTTTTTATTTCTGATGCTTTAGTTCTTTGTGTTTTGATTAAAATATTGGATTTCACTTGCTTATTGGATCTTAGTTTGGCTGTATTTTGGAAAAAGCTGGCTTTCAGGCAGAGGATCATAAATTCAGTTTCAGTAGAAGCTATTAAGTAGCACTTTCATCAAAATTACTTCTAACAACCCTATAAACATGTATTATTAACTCTATCATAAACTATGTGATGTCTTTCTCTGCATGAAAAGCACCAGATTTTTTGATTTACCTGAATGGTACAATTCAGATTGCCAAATCCCAGCTGTGAAGGGACCACTTACTATTTAGATATTGAGTCAAAAAAACCCACCTGTCTTTTTCTAAAATACATCATGTTGGAATGAACTAAAAGGGGTATAAGTTTCTACCTAAAAGCTGTGCTTAAAAGCTTTTTAGGACACAAAAGAGGTTTTCTGGTATTTAATTTATGCATTGGACTGATTGTAAAATTCTATTCTTATGCAGCGACAATTTCCTCTGTCTAGTCACCAACTGCAGTGCAATCTAGTCTAACACATTTCTAACACTTTTTTTCAAACTTTATTGGATAGAAGCCCAGAACCTTAAATAAGGCTGGCAAAACTTTTGAGATGTTGTGTTAAACCTTCTTTTTACAAGGACTAGTCAGTGCCACCACTTCTGAAGCAATAAAAATATTGTTCAAATATTAAAGTTTCAATTTCTTACTAAATAATTGTCTGCAAAATTATGTGATCCTTCCTGAGGATCAGGAAGATGCTCTCACCATAACTTCTTCACACATAAAATTCTGTTTTGGTAGCTTTTATGCAGAGGCATGTTTGTCTACCACAAAGTAAACACTCTTCACTCTGTTAAAATTCAGTTCAAATAAATGCCAGATAGTTCAGACATAAGAATAAGTCAGTGTGTCTGTATCTGTAAAGGGCATACTTTTGCCACAACCTCCAGTACTTTACTCTTTTAAAGAATTGAGCAATACATTTGGAGAAATAGAGTAAGAACCTGTATTTTTAGAATTTCAACTTCAGCATATTACTTGTTTGCTCAGAATTTAAAATACCCACTGGTGAAAACGTGAGGGAGAAATATTGGTCCCCATTATCATCTTCTAAATTAGAGAAAAACTGTAGTTACAAAGTGGGAAAATATTGCTTGCGAGTTTAAGTAGAAAAATAACACCTTAAGTAATTTACTATGTGTATCCACTCTAACTCTGAATTTAGGAAAAAACCGGGCACTAACACATGACAGAGCTTCCAGAATTCATGTTCAGGTGCAAGGATAATTGATTATGAGTAAGAAAAACAGAAGGCACAGCAGAAGAGCCCTATCACAAGTATAAAAGGAGAAATAAAATGCAGCTTTCAGCTGTACTAGGTTTGCTGGATACATCTCAAATAGGATGGTGAGGTTAGAAATATTCTTTTTGATTCCCCTTAGAAACCTGAGAAATCAAGTTAATACGAAATAGCTGAAATTAATACTCTTTAGATCAGCTCCAAGGTTATTTAATACGTTAATACATAGTGTATTTTTGCTACCTGAATCTGTAAATAATTAGTGTTTTTATTTTTTAACTAGAAAATGGGTCTTATATATGTTCAAGAGGACACCAGTTCTCCATGTGATTATTGCAATCATAATGCTAAAAAGAATGGTATCTAATGTAGTAATAATTTTAATGCTTCTATAAACAAGAAAAAACACATGGAAATAAGCAACAGATGATGCCCTTCTTTAAAAAGTAATCATCTTTGTGTCACAGTAAACATGCAAACATCACCTGCTGTAAAATGCACAGATTTATTTTCTTTAAAAGGTTTGTTGTGTTTGTATAATTCATATAACTCTTACACCTGACATAAATTATTTCAAACCACTAAATTGCCACTTGTGATTTTGCAAAATAGACTATTTACTTAGGGAGCACAGATTTCAGACCGCAGTGCATATTTAGAGGTTCACAGAGATTATGGGTGGCAATGAAAATGGGTATGTTCTGATGAAAATGTTCTTTTATGACACACATATGCCAAATACAGAAACATTTCTTTCATTTGGCTAACCAAACAAATCAAAAGCAGCCAAATCATTACAACCCTTGGGGCAAAATAATTTGTGCTTTTGTCTATGATAGAACACACAGTTCTTACACGCCTCTTTTCCCTAAAAAGTTACACCAGTAGCTAAGTTTCTCAATTTTCCACATATCACAGCAAAAATTATATACTTTTCAAATTGCAAGGCCTAAATACATTAACAGTATCTTTGTGGAATATACTTTAAACAATGGTTAAACTACCATAATACAGAGTTCTATAAGAAAGCCTAATTTGGCCATTTTCTGAGTGTAAATACAACCAATAGAACTTCATAAAGCGTCATCTTTTTTTCTCAGCTTTGATAAAGCCACAAGTTTAGAATAAAATGACAGCAGCAATTTCATTGAAGGCATAGCACAAGAAGAAGTATGACTGTTATTTTTTTTTCTGTAATCATAGTCACTTCTTTTCTTCATAAGATGCAGTAATTTTATTCTTCGTTGTCTGGTCTGATTATTTGATATCAGGGCTTCAGTTTTTCAACAGCAGAAACAGGGAGTATAAAAATGACACAAAAGATTTTATCCTGTGTTTTGACTGCTTTTTAACACTGTTTCAACAATGCAACATGTTCACTGCAACATCCACAGGACTGAATATACTGCCTTTTATCCAAATTGCTTCTTTAATTATCTGTAATTTTATTGTTCCAATCCCATCTCCTAGTGCCAATAAACACTTTATAGAACCTTTCTCATGAACTGACCAAGTTCTGTGCACTGTTTCCTCTCACTACACTCTTAATACTCTCAGAATTAATAGGAAGTGGAACTTGTTCTTTCAATTGCACTTTTTAACTGTGCTAAGAACAGCAGTTACTTCATTTGGTGTTTTGCAATATCAGGCTTTTGACATCCAGGACAGGGCAAGGTGCGTAGGGCAAATTAAAAAAGAAAAAAAAGAAAAGGATTTATTCCTCACAGAAAAAGAAGAAAACACCCATTTGATGTCTGAAATAAGGGTCACCAATTCCAGCTCTGTAAGAAATCCTCAAAGGCTAAAAACCATGCAAGGAAAAGATCTAATACATTTCCCCATCACAACCTTGCTGCCTCATGTCCATTCCTGTTTCATTGTCCAACATGCTATCAGATCACTCCAACCCCACATGCCATAGGACTATGGTCTTAAAAACTTGTCTTTTCCATTTCTCATTTAAATTGAAGTACGCATGCATTTTCTCACATTAGCAAGAGAGAAAGTGACTGGAGACTTTACTTGGTAATTGCCCTGTTTAATCTCTTTAAGTACCCCAGAGTCTTGCCAAAAGTAAACAACTTTGATCTGAAAGGCAACAATGCTGGAAATTTACTACCACAGTAAAACTCTATGTGGAAAATACAGACATAGAAAATTAAGAGGAAAAATAGGAAAACATCAATTTTGACCTAATTTTAACTTCTTTAAAGGAAAAATTATTTTGTAAGACTTAGTTGTTATATCTGGGACTAATTTCTGAAGTCAAATGGAAAGAAAAAAATTGTTATATCAAATTAAAAAATGAAAGTTTATTCTTCTTTCTCCAAAAGCTACCAAAAATCCAAAGCAGTGCTATCTTTCACAAAAGCCTTGTGACATATGATACCCAGAGTTTTAAATCCTCAGTCAGTTTTCTGTATCTATATATCCATCGAATGGTATTCCTGACGTTTTCCTGATCTGAGATAACATACTACACAAATTTCTGACAGTATTTTGTCAATGTCTGAAATTGTCACTCCAGAAAGACATTAAATAAAAACACCCTCTCCTAATGTTTAAGGTTAAATTGCAAGTTGAGTGAGAGATCATAAATATCAACACAATTTAGTAAAAACAGATTGAGCTTTATGTTATTTTTTTCATTCAATTAAAAAAGTTACAAAATAAAAATACCCTGCCTGTTCTAATTCTATTAAAATTCAACATCATGTTCATGTTTAGAAGTTATCATCAGGATATGGAGGACTTTCACTGGAGAGTACTCCTTCGCCTCCAAATAGACCAGGTGTGATCTATTCAGACAAAGGATGGCAAGGCAATGCTCTCTAGACTATGACATTGTTAGCCTTGTCTGTGAGTTTGTTGATAACTTGAGTAATTCAAGTCACAGCATTTAATTCAGCACTTTTGCTGACAAGGTTTATAGAATTCCTCTGCAATCTCTTCACTCGGTAAGCAAGTGTTTATGTTTCTAGTTTCTGTTGTTGGACAGAAAAAGTAGAAGAGAATTCTACTTTTGAAGCGTTCCTCTATTGTGGGGTTCCTCTATAGTGTTCCTCTATAACAGAGGCAGGCTACTGTTGCACCATTTCCTAATTGCTTTTTCCTCTTTTTAACTTTGATCAAGAAGTGTCACCTCTGCCTCTGGATGCTGTAAACTATTACAGAAGAATGAAAACAAATAATCCTTTACAGATGATAATCTCCAATGCAAGGTTTTACACAATCAAGGAAGGTTTTCAAGACTTTTTCAGACTAAAGAGGAGAGTAAGGAAATATTTTTTTTTTTTTTTAGTATTTCCTCTATCATATACGAACCATTTATTATAGTCAGGAGGCCACCTGAGGAGAGAGTTAACTGCATAAACAGAAAGATAACTGATAGGATGAAAGGACCATCAGCAGCAATAGACCAGTACCTTCATATATATCTCTGCATTCTGAATGGGGATGTGACAGAAAGGAATTTTGAGTGAAGGAAGCTGTAGGGATGAGTTAGCAATGGAAACCCTGCAGCCTTGTAGCAGCAATTAACTAACAGAAGTCATACACCTAAAAATGTAGAAAGCAATTCCCTTGAATATGCAGTGGGAAGACTGATAAACCGTGTCTCACTACTGTGTGCTATGATGACACCATGGATCACATAAAGAACTGAAAAATTTTACAGTTTTTATGTCAATATAATACTCTATCTTCTTTAAAAGAAACAGGAGCCTAAACCATGCTGTGAAATGAATTGATTTCTGAATAGCATAAAGGGCACTTGGAGGGTTTGAGAGCACAACAGGGTGGGGAAATGAATGCCATCCTGTGTTACTTGTTTATCTGCAAACCCTGTAATGGACGATTATCCTCTCACTAGAATGAACTTGCTAACGTTTGCATTAGTACTTTCCCCCTCAACTTGTGGCTGTACTAGCTGCTTCCTCTGCTCCTTGACTTAATTTTGCATGACGTGCCAACAATCCATATGAATAAGTCTATGGAAAGGTCAGTCAGTTTGAAGGGAGAGATAACATTCATCACTGTGAAGTGGTCTGGGGCTGGACATTGTTCCTCTCACTGGATGTAAGTGTACTGTAACAAAAACATTATCTGCTTGACAGCTGTTCACTCCCCAGACTCATCCAACTAGGATTCAAGAAAGAATAAAGGACTGCTCCTCCTCAAGTGATGTGTCTGTTCTGAGGTTCACCAAGCCAGACACTGGATTTCCAAATGATCCTCTGGGGAAGGTGGCACCTTTTTCCCCCAGTGCAGCACTGTAGCTTGTGCTTATTGACTTCGGCGATTTGGCGGCAGTGTCTTGATCTGGGCACTAGAACAATCCTTTCTCCAGAGGACAATGAAATCAAGGGCAGCAGCTTACAGTTCAGTTCCTTTGCCGCAAATCACAGGGGCGTGAACTGTCTACCAGCTGGGACTGTTCCAGCTCACATAGGGCGAGCAAGCTCAAATCTGCTGTCAGAAGGTCTCGGCTTCTGAAGCCTTAACTCCTTTTCCTTTACCTTCACACAGGAAAACATACTATGATGAAATCCCAGAATCTTAAAGTAAGGCAATTAGGAAAATTGTAAAAGGAAATTGCAATATGAAATGGCGGTACAACATTTTCCAGTCCTCGGCTTCAGCCTAATTTTTTTGTTGTTGTGAGACATTTCAGGGTTTTTTTACTGCACATTAGGTAAGACCACTGCAGACTGCCATCTCAAATGAAAGCATTTTTAAGATGAAAGAAAATACTTATATACACATATATAATACATTTATATATACACACATATATATTCATTTTTGTGACCATGTTTGGTCACAAAAATGAAAAGCATATTAAGTGTATTAAGAGTCTTACTTTCCCAATTAATGTTTGAATTTAAAAATGTAACTCAAGTGCTATAAAGCTGTCACTTTTGGACATAATGGATTTTCCTTCCATTTTAATTTAGGTGTTATTTTCTCATTTCGGGAATCAACATAACTGAGCTACTCCCCTGGATTAACAGGATAAGAACTGAGATATCAACAAAAAGAAGAAAGGATCTTTTAAATGCAACAGTTGCATAGATATGATGCAAAATATTGTATTTGTTTTCCACTTTTTTTCCCCTACAGTTTATAGAATCATTTCACAGAATCATTTATGTTGGAAAGACCTCTGAGATCATCAAGTCCAAACTTTACATTTTTCTGTGCCTACTGCATCTCACATATGGTACTTTAAAGTATTTATCCCAGTCCTCCACCTCTGAGAAAGTATTTCTATACAGATATAGTATCCTCAACCCCTTCAGGAAAATTTTCTGCTATTGTAAGAACTATGTCTAGATATTAAATATACCGTATTTATGTAGCTCCAAAATCCCCCTAGCTGTTTTTCCATCTTTTCCATCTTTTTTCTACTGTTTCTCCAGTAGGTACTGTTGTTCTTCCAAAAGGTTTACAATACCTCCTAGAAGACAGAATTACAAATCTCACAAGTAGCAGGTGCAAAATGATGAACACCACCAAGGAAAAACAGAAGTCTAGACTTCAGACCTTGTAAAACCACAGGAGATCTTACGTAAATATTTTGAGATGGACCTTGTTATACCTCTTGCAAACTACCTAATTTTTTAATTTATTTTTTTATTGGAAAGCATCAGCGTGCATCAACTTCAGTTCTGTCTCTCAAATGTCTGTAGAGTGCTGATATCACCTAACAGAGAACACAATAAAAAAAGAGGAGTGTAGCAGCAGTTAGTGCTACTAAAAAATACAGTGTCCTTCAGCATAAAGGTTTATGTACTCTGTCCATGTCAAGATGCCACAGATATTCAGATACAACATACATTCAAAGCATTATACATGGTTCATCTGCTGGAATTCCTGAAAAGAGTTGCCACAGAGAGTAACGCAGTACTTAGAATAGGCTGTAAAACTTCTGATTAAAACAAATTGCTCCTAATTAAGGTTAATTAGAAGCCTAGGCCTCATCTTGTGCCTTCTTTCCTGCTAAAACAACCCTCACTTGTCCTACATTGAAACAGCTTTATCTCACGCTGGTGTGAGGAGAGCTTCAGGTATCCTTGTCCAGAGGAATAAGCACCCCCGATCAGAGAAGCCAAGCCAGTTCACTTGGTTTCATTAGGACCATGTGAGAAGCTTTAAAATGAACTACTCTAAAATGCCAACTATAGTTAGCTCCCCAATTTAATATCTTAACTCCAGAAACATTAATTAGGATTATCAGATGCTTGCATTCTGAATGAGGTATGGTAAGAATACACTTTTTCAAATGGCAATGTAACAAAATTTAAGTGAAGTGAGAATCACAGATAACGTTTTTCTTGTAATTAACACTCATTAAATAAAAGACAGAAATAGTCATCTGCCAGTCCATTCCTATTCAGCATTAACTCCAAATTGCCTGGAATTGGAGGGGAAGGGGATGGGAGGGAGGAGGGGAGCGAAACCAAAAAAATATATTTCTTTTTTAAACAAGCTTTTGTTTTGAACCATTATTTTAATCCATTAAAGGCAAAATACCAAAATTTGAATTTTTGGCTGAAAAAATCTTCCAGATCAGTTTCAATATAGTCTGAACTAAACATCCTCTCATCCACCATTTCACTATATAGAAACACAATAGAAATTCAATATTTAATGAGCTCTACAGGATGATGCCTTGAAGTTTATTTTTATCCAAACAGTTCTCTCCCTGTATCAATGTATTAGGTACATGAAGTCCAGGAACATCACAGACCTTCTACTTTTCACAGAAAAACTACCTTAACAATCCTGATACATTGTTTGGTTTTTTTTCTCCCAACAGTACTAGCCAGCATTTTTTTTAATAGATACATAATTTGTATTAAGACATTCAGACTCACAGGTGCTAAAATTTAATGCAAATACAAGACCACATCAAAATTATTTTCCTTAATTTTTAGTTTTTCATAATATGATTTCTTACAAGAAAGAACGAGGGCTTATTAACAAGTATTTATCAGTACTGCCCAAAAACTTCTCACTTATGTGTAGTCATATCAACCAAAATAAAGGCAGGCACTTGATGAAAATGGTCTTACATTGGATTTTTGTTATAAGTATAAACTCTGTTTTTCAGTTTAGCCATTTATACATGCATTTTTAATACTAAACATGAATATTGGGACAACTAGTGTCTATTTACAATGTTCGTAGTTGAAATTGGATCACCATGAATTACATAGTAAGGTTTCATATACCACAGGGAAGGATAACTGAGAAGAGTAATAGTGATGCTAAATATTTTTGAAGGGGAAAAACAAAAAAATGCTTTATAAGCCCGAGGCAAAAAAGCCTGTCTGAATAGCAAAACTACCTAAGTTCTTTTAACATGTTTTTACTCCAGACAAACTGGAAATGGTGCTAAAATGAAACACAAGGGAAGACCATTTGTAATAGTATTTTGATATGACACATCCATATACATATCCACATAACATATACAGCAAATCACAAAAAACTACAGACAAAAAACCTGGGTTCACAACTAGTTTAATAATCCTTGAAGTTCAACAATTACAGTATCATGCTATAGCATTTTCTTCAAAGGACAAGGGAAACGTGGTTATGGATACAGTTCATCTAAATATGCATGATTTGGAAAAGTACTGATTATTAATGAAAAAAATAAACAAATGGAGTGTAGTAGAGATACTGAGGTTTTCTACCACAATCAAAAAGAAAAAAAATCCCAACATATTACCATTGAAGTGTACATACTTATTAGTACATAATTATTTCAAAATACATTTCATACACTATCAGGGCATAGGTATTTTTTAATTTTCTAAATACAAGTGTCACACAGAGAAATACTACACTGCAAAAGCTACTGGGATTTATCAGTTTATGCATGAGTATCTACTTAGGGTTTTTTTGTAAGATAACTTTGTCTAAACATTAAGTAAGTTTCATAATGAGCAAAAAATGCCTCTGAGAAAATATATTCTCCCTAATTATACAATGAACAACTATCAGTTTAAATAAAACTAGGAAAAAATTCCTTCTGTTACTCATCCAACTCCTTCCCCCAATATATGATGACATGCAATACCAATAGGATGAATGTTTCCCCCCAAATGAAGACATGTAACAACAACTACTTCCTATTAAGAGATAGGTATATCAGGTACATCACAGGTAGGATGCCTTTCTGATGCCTTCTATGTAGGTACTGAAGTAAATACTACAGTAATTAGTCAATATGTACTTTAAAAATATCTTGCATATATACTCATAAACCAAGATTCTGTGACAGCTATGAAAGGCAATAGTCTCATCTGAGCCCTTCTAATCTCTAGAGATTGCTAAAAAAACTTATATACTAAAAAGAAGGAGACAAGGAAAGATACATAAAAGCAAAGAGCAGATATTTTTTTAAAAATAATCACACCATTAAAAGACACACCAATGTGTTTTAAAACTAAACTAGATTATGACTGGACTTGTGGTAATGGGTTGATTGTTCTGACAGTGCTGTTAAAGCTGCTCTTAAAGACACATGTAAACCAATAGCTAATTTTCTTATCTAAGTGAAAGCAAAGTGAATGCAGGCAGACTACCCAAACCAATTCATGTTTCTTTTCATTAGAATACAACACAGCAGATGAGTCCATGCAGTACAATCTAGTAAAATCTAGTAAAGCAGCAACTAAAATTCTTTTAGAAGTGCATTTTCTCGTTTGCATTTCAAGAAATGCTAGCAATGAATATCTCATACTGAAACTGAGCACAGGACATGCCAAGGTAATAAAAACACAGTCAAAGACATTACAGTGTCTTAGTAGTAATAGTATGTCAAAATTACTCACAATTACACACTTGCAGGTATATTTTCCTGAAAACAAATAGTATAAAAAGGCATAGAGCGATCACATCTTTAAATAATGTGTTTAATGAAGCACTGATTTCTATGAAGATTAGAGGACTATAAAATCCCTAACCATCTGCAATTCTTAATAATGTCTCCAATAATTTAGCTACATATTTATTAGTTATGATCAACTATCACATAATGTTTATTTGAAAGGAAAAAACAGCATGGTTTTCAGGGTGGCCTAAATATTACATGTTAATAAATACCACTGGAAGCACAACTTCAAACAGAAATTCATCTCAGTCTGGAAACAAAACCAAAACTTTAGCTACAATGAAATCCCCCTCTTGAGTATGCTGTCTTGACAAGTCTCTGAGTAAGAGAAAGCAATGCTGTTTTGGCACGGCCGCAAATTTCACCTAGCCTGTTAGGAAGAAAAATTCCTTTAGAAGGAACATCTCTACCTGCACTACAAGAATTATGCCCTTCCACTCCATGATGGTAGATCTGAAGGAAACCTAGAGTTCACTGCCAGTAGTTCCTGTTTAATCATTTGTGATGGAAACCCAACAGTCCTGCTCTGGGAACTGCTAGGCAGTGACTCACAGCACCCCACGAACATCTGCTGACAACAAAATATTGAAAAGAAGTGTATCTCAATTGCAGTACTTTGGTACCCCACAACAGGCTTGTGCCATAATGGCATAGTCACCCATTCCAGTTGTTTCACACAATCCACTGAAATACCTGACTGGTACATAGGCTGGACTTAACATACTCATGGACAGCTCTAAAACCTTGGCTTTAGGAGCTGTCCATTTCCCCAACAGACCTGAGCTGTTGAAGAAAAAGATATTCTTTCAATGAAGGAGCTTCCAAGCTATGACCAGAACTGTTTGAGAAGAAAAAAGTTTCTGGTAACTTCCAGGGAAGGACCCAGTACCTTTCCCAAAGGATCCACCTGAGTGCTTATGCAGCAGGGAAGCTAGATTGGCTCCTGGCACAGCCTAACTACACGTGACCAAGAGCTCAGTTTGATGGAAATCTGCCTGGGAAATGATGAAATCAGTCTTTTCTAGTAAAGGACTGTCCAATCAACCAGGACAAATTTGCATCAAGTAGGAAATGTTACTTTCCTCAAGAGAAAGAATAAATAAATCATCCAGTACAGGACAAACACTGCACAGGAACAGACTGGTGGGGTCATAGTCACAAGGAAACTTGAAAAGTCCAAAAGCACAGGTGAAGAATGGACTGTAACACAGAAGTCTTGGTAGTCTTCACATATAGGAACAATCATTTTAAGTGACTCAGTGATTCATATGTATCTATCCCATTCTAGCCTATTTACTTTTCATTCATATTATATCAAAGTAGTTGTGAATAATCTAATATTTGTTTACGTTGTCCAACATTTGAAATCAGAGGAATTAACGCAGTGCTTACCCTAGTCAGAAAGTCACAGAATTTCCAAGTAAAGGTTACATTTGAGAAGCTCTGCCTTTCATTAAAGACCTCTTTTAAAAGCAACTATTATTGCATAGATGTCAGTCTTCAGTTTTGTGTCTTTGGAAAGATCCCTCGCCCCCCTCCATTTCTTCTGTTTTAACAATCAGAATAACTAAATGATTGCCATTGCAAAATCACTCCTTATTAGTCTTCACTCACAGGACAGTTTGGTGTTATAAAGCATTTTTAGTTTTCTGTATTTCAAGTGAGCCCTGGCAGCACCTGATATACAGCGATGCAAAGCTTTCTCGTTTCCTTTTTTATTTTTAATGGAGAAAAAAAAAAGTCAAATTACTCACTTTACATAATTCTTACGAAATATTTGAGAATCTCCCTCCAATGAACTATCGAAATAGTCAAATGGGAGTATCAAATTATCAAATAGCAAATGATTTGTTGAATAATGTATTTGACAAACAATATTCAACTGTCTCTAAATATAATGCTCTTTCACCCCCTCCCATATTCATAACTTTGGGAGTAATTACCATCTGCAGTTATTTGTTTCCATATTGTCACTTTCACCACAAGGTTTGTTTTGAAAGTTTGTGCTGAAAATCCCTTCAGAAAACTTTGAGTCAATAGTTCCAGAGGATAACAGGACATAAGGGGATAATTATACTGCTTTCCATCAATGAAAATAAACCAACTCACATTAAATGGTTGGAATATATGCAGTTACACACCCGAAGCCTCAGCAAAAGCCAAAAGTTTGTTAAATGAATCTTTGCTAAGCATTATCCTCCCTTTCAAGTATCACCAATAAGAAGCAATCTACTGAGATATATCCAATTATCTTGAAGGGTTTCATATATATTTTTTTTACAGCAATATGGTAGAAAAATATTGTCTTCTTTGCAAAGTGGCTATTGCCCAGGTCTCCTCAAAGACATGTAGAATATTTAACCCCATTTTTAAGTATTATTTTACTCCAAACTGCCTCTCAGGCAGGATTTCTTGTTTCATCAAAATATTTTAAATATGATTGAAAGCTGGATTTAGCACATAAAAATTGAAAGAAATGCAAAAATACACCAAACTAAAGAAAAAAAGATTAACCCTTGCAAAACCAAAGTGAGAAGAAGAAGAAGTTAAAACCTTTGTTTTCTATTTGAAGAAAATTTGTGCAATTCAGTGTAGTTTTATGTGACATTGCATATCTTGTGGTATGGATGTCCCCTCTTGCAGGTATGTAAAGGCAATGGGAGGAGGAGCAAAGGGAGACAGTAATCCTGACCGGACTTCAAGTGCAATCACAATAGATCATCTCTACTCCTCTCACAGCAACAGCACTTTCTAAAGACTGATCACTTCCAAATTTTTTAAATAACACAGATAGGAGTAAGAATCCTTAGTTTTTAGGATTATACTGTTTCTTTCCTGAAAATAAGCTCAAGTCCTGCATATCTACTCCATATCTACCTTCTTCTTCTAAGTACCTTCCATTTACTGAGAAAATACTAACCTGTGGAGAGACATCTCATGTGACAGAAAGTAAACATAAACATACATTCAAAAGCAGGCAGCTTTTTTAAAATAAAAACTCCCTTTGCCTCTAAACATACACATTCCTTGAAAAACTTTACAGTTTACTCTTCAACTCAGTAATGATGAGACTGCTTAACATTTCTGAGCTTCATATCACATTTGTTTCACACCCATGCTTCACTGCCCAAAACTTTAAATCACTTGTATTCTAAGGTCCCTAAGCTTACCATGCTTTTGTGACTAGATTTCTCAACTTCTTTGAGAATTTTAAGCTGGATTTTCAAAAGAGTAACTGACATTAACAGGCAGAATACAATAGGCAAAACCGATGTTGGGCAGAGGGAGCAAGTCCACTTGGGGATTCTCAGTCATGTAGTTCTGCTCTTGAGAGGGTTTTTGTTCTAAAATAATAATCTTTATAACAAAATTGTCCTCTAGTGTAATGGTTTTAGTTTACCTTCCTGGTAACTAAGGTCATAACTAAGGAAGTATTCCATCTCATTTCTTTACATAAGCAAAGATATAAAGAGGGGAGTC
>JAWWMO010000043.1:39589469-39604869 GCA_035047845.1 Dendrocincla fuliginosa
GGAAACAACAAATTTTTGGATAAGAGGGAAGTGAAAACTTGTTTTCCTTTTTCTTCCCTCTTTCTCTCTCTCTCTCTATATATACATATATATATATATATATAAAACTGCTTTAGTCCTACTGAAGTTTGGGTCCATGGTTTTCTTCCCTTTTTCCCCCCCCACCCCGTGGTCGGGAGGGGTCTTGGGGGCCTCCATTCCTGGCCCTTTGGGAAATTGGCATTTGGCCAATTTCAACCGGTTACATCTAGTCAAGACTGCATTTTTTATTGAGGAGGCATAATGACTTAAAAATAGGCATTTCAAAGGTGTTTGTGTTTTTCTTTTAAAAGTAGAACAAGCTAAGTTTTGCCCAGGCACATACCTGTATCATAAGTAATTCAGTCATGCAACTTGAAATAAGGAAGGAAAATACATACAACAAACTGTCAACAGCTACAGTATGTATTCTCTTCAGCAAAGCAGGACTCTGGGAAAATTATGTTATGTCAAACTGACCCCTGTTGACCACGAGTTCAATAAGTTGCACCCCCCAGATCATAAATTCTTGATAAATGCTTTATCCATACAAGCGTACTTTTCAGTCTTGGAGAAACATGCTACAAGTTGCAGTGAGTAAGCCTCTCATTTTAATAGCATCTTTAATTATATTTTATGTATCTACAAAAGGATCATGAGGGACAGCAGGAGAAAGGATCTATCATCTTAATTTTTTAATGGGAATCATCACAGCCTTCAGACACTGCACAGAATATGTGTTACTAATGATCCTTCACTTCAGCTGGCAATGATCAATTGATTCTCTATTGAAGACCATTTACAAAATGAGTTCACAGATCTGCAGAAATGAAATAAAATCATGGTCTTAGCATCTTTTGCAGTTTTGTTTCAAGGAGGGGTTATAACTAAAGTGGAATAGGTTAAGGAAACTATGACTAGGGTTATAACACTAAGCTGTGAGAAAAATTATTTGTGTCCCTACACCATCTTGCTTCAGAAGTGCACGGGAGTATGTTTATTCCTGATTTTCCTTTAAAACAAAGTATCTACAAGATTCATCATGCAATTGTCACTACACTGCTTTTAATAATTATTATTAATGGATATTACTGTCCTGAAGAATTGTAAAAAATTTACTATCTTCTTGTCAAGCTATGTGAACTGTTTTTATTACAAATGACAGCATCAATGGAAATTTTCCAATAGGAAATCTGTATATCTCATGAGAGACATAAAGAATAAACACGTGTTTCTGCCAGCTCTTCTTCTGCTAATGATTCTTTTTTCTTTCTCCTATGCTTAAGGCCGAATATACATGGAGAGTTTTGCTTTATTATTCATGGTTGGTTGCTTTTCTAATATAAAGTGGATATGAACATCTATGCTGAGATATTTCAGTGCCCTATGCCTATCCAATTTTTATTACTCACATTTTTGGACAAAAAAATCCCGGAGACAATCTATTCTGATTTGATATAAAAAAATCAAAGAAATCTGAAAAAATGTACAAAATGCACATGAGTGATAATTCACATACTCTAATTAATTACACTCTAATTAAACTTGAAGTTAGTTTGAAGTTTTTTCCCTTGTTCTTTTGAGATTTTTTATTTGTTTGCAAGAAAAACACACAAATCTGATCACCGCCTGTTTAAGGATACCACTCAATAACTGCCACTTAGAAAGTGTCTGGACCTTCTTTCCTCTGGACAATGGAATGTTGATGAGGAAGTTCCCCTAACACTCATTTGTGTTTGGCCTGTCTTCCTTTAATCAAAGGAACACACCTTACAGATACAGTAGCAGAACTAAGAAATTCGGTGAATACATCAATTTTTGCATTTGACAGCATTTCAGCAGATTAAGATATTAAGCAATGAGGATGGAGAGAAAACAAGTCTATAGCACTTAATTCCCCACCTCAGATCTGCATCGTCAGCAACACTAGCTCTCACTGTGGTCAGCTGGTGAGTGTATGGCTCCAGAAATACAAGACAATCTCACTGTATGGTACTATTGCTGTTTCTGTGAGGCCTGAGGGAGGCCAAAGCCAAGGTCATTGCATGTTCCTAAGTTTGTTCTGCTCCAGTGCTCATAATGGCTTTGGCACATCTGAGGTAGAGGAGGAAACACCTGCTCCTCTAAGTAGCAGGGCTGTCCAGTGCTGAAGTACAAGAGTTTGGAACTCCACTTCTCCTGCTCTTGATGCACTTCCCTACATTAGTGCCAAACTTGCTAAGACAAAAGAATATTCCACTGAGCTCTCTCTGTGGTTAAAAGCTTTGCACAAGTCTAAAGGACTGAGCAAAGATAAATGTGCCATTAAAAATAACAGAAAGATAGTGAGGTCTTAATTCAAATCAGTGTCCAAATTGTAGAAACGCTAATTACAATGTTCTCCAATAGACTGAAATCTATATTCATTCAATCTGGCTGTTCTTGCGAGGACATCTCAGAAATGTGATGGGTTGCTCAAAAGAGGTCTTGGATCAGACCCTAAAGGAGATCATTACACATGCAATACAACTGAACTTTGTATCAAATATGACATCTAAATCTCAGTAAATTTCATCACTACCTGGCTCAGAACTTGGAACTTTTTGACTTTGAAATGCTGCAAGTTATTTAATTCAGAATACAGAAGTGTTTACAGAAACAGAATACCCAGCAGCCTTTAATATTAATTTCTCTTTCTTGCTCTGCATAATCATTTCTCTCTCACAACCATACAATGGCTTTAGAAATTGGTTTGTGAACAGACGTTCTCCTTCCTTCTATAAAAATGAATATTGATATCTGTAAGTAAAAATCTCATTTTATGGATTGTACTTACACTGTATTTTTCCTTAACTCTGAGCTACAATTTAAGGATATATCAGATACAATCACACATTTCCATTAGGGTAGGGAACTAGGAACTTAGTTCTAGGTTTGCTTTGAGATCTGTATCAGAAAACAAACTTATGTTCAAATTTCCTTTCCTGTTCTGAGTATTCACGAGAAAGACACAGAGAAACAAAGACTGGATGGGAGCCTCCACCATTTGGTTGAAAATGATTCAGCTATCAAAGTGGGGAAAAAAAGTTAAGTGTTCCAGAATGAGAACATTTCTTTCTGAAACACTCTAAGCATTTCTTGTACACACAGCAAACATATTCAGACACAGTTTTCAGTTAAATCTTTCCACACACACTCACTTTTGCGATGTTTATTGGTGAAAAGTGTCTTTAACACCCAGTGAAATTACCCACCAGTAAATAAAGCTGCAGGCTGATAATACCAGATATTGAGCTGAAGACTGCACACAACAGAAAACAATCCCTCACACAGGGCTACAGCAACATGTGAGAGACTGCTTTATAACCAACCAACCCGCCGTCATTATTCTTGTGCATCTATGTGTGAAAAGTAGTTGCTTGATTCATGATGCATTTATCTTCCATAAGGAATTATATTTATTGACTTCTTTCTTTCTTAAACTACAGTATTAGAAATATAGCTACCCAAATTACTAAACAGAATTCTACGGGGGATTCAGTGGAAGCTGACCATTGAGCATACCATGATACAAAGCTCTGCTTGCTTGTGATGTTCTATAATCTACATCTTTGGGTTTCATCTGAAATTATTTCTCAATTTTGAAAGGAATTCTCCACAAATTTCTGAGATTTTACTACTTCAAATCTAGAAATTAAATTCTGTTTTGTTGCAGTAAAAACAAAAACTTGCATGAAGGTCAAGGTGGGCACACATGGACTACTGTTGGGATCAATACTGTCTTATGGGAATCAACACTGGCAAATTAAATTCCTCTCGCTATCTTGACCCACTCTCCCATCTTAATAGCACATCTTTGTTGTAGGAATCATCTCCCTGTTCACTGAAAAGCATTAGCAGATGTTAGTATTATCCCCAAATTTGACAGCAAACATTAATGTGTTTTTTTAAAAACTTCATAGGGCACAATGAACTAATTTTACTAAGGACGAGTTTTAAAATATTTTAAAGACATTTTGTATTTCTTATTAAAAATTTGTAATTTTAAAAAGACAATTTTTTCTCTAGATCATGAACTAGATTTCCTGCTGCAAGTCTCTTTGTGAGCAATTCCTAACAGCTGTGCAAACCTCAGCCACAATGCACAGGCACCATGCCAAATAGAAAATTACCAAACAGATGAAACATCATGTCTTCACTGAAATTGCTACTTTCCCACAAATTCTACAGTATGCACATGAACAGTGTCATCTCAATTGTTTACAGTTCAAAGTGATTGTTTAGTCTTGAGAAGAGAAAGCTCTGAAGGGGTCTTACCAATGCATGTAAATACTGAAGGAGAGTGCAAAAACGGAGATGGAACCAGACTGTTCTCAGTGATGCACAGTCAGTGGACAAGAGGCAAGGGGCACAAAGTGGAACACAAAAAATTCTGTTTAAACATAAGGAAAAAAAGCTTTTTTATTGCAATGGTGACCAAACATTGGAACAATCTGTGGAGAGTAGTTAAGGAGCATCTGACCCTGATGTTATTCAAAACTCAACTGGACATGGCCCTGAGTAATGTACTGTAGCTGGCTCTGCTTAGAGCAGAATGACTGGACTAGACTGTTGTCAGAGGCCCCTCTGTCTTCAACCCATTCCACACATTTTGATATCAAGTTGAAACTGAATCCTTTTTACCATGATCAGTCCTTAGTTTTATGAAAAAATAATTTCTAGGAATCAAATGCAAGTGTTCACAAAATGTTGAACCTGTATTTTCAAAAATCAACTACTGAGTACCACAGAAGAGCAAAAATCATTGATTTTATAGATACTGTGGCTTTCTACAGGCCTTTTTGTAGTGAAACAGATGCAGAATAGGGAAATACAGATGTAATTTTATACTGAAGTGAATAAAATTCACCTTCAAATGCTACGATCTACTTTAAGTATGAAAGAAATAATGCAGCAAATCCATTTCATGTATCACTGGGAGGAATACACCAATATGCACAAAATACTCAAACCATAGTGGAGCCAACAACTGACAAAATTGCCGCTCTATTCTCCCATAAAATGGAACAATTTACAATGCTGTACGGCTCATCACAGTGAAGTATGAAAATATAAACACAGTCCTAGTTCTGCCACTGGTGAACAAAATCAGCACAGGCATAGAAAAATGCTACAGTCACGTTGCAGTGTTGCAGCTCTGACTAGGGATCAGACTAACATCAGCAATATCTTAAAACATTTGAAATCTTCCTGAACAGTCTCTCAGTAATGGGCTACCGCCTTCCTTCCTTCCTTCCTTCCTTCCTTCCTTCCGAATTCCTTCCGAATTCCTTCTTTCTTTCTCTTTCTTTCTTTCTGTTTCTCTCTTTCTCTCTTTCTTTCTTTCTTTCTTTCTTCCTTTCTTCCTTTCTTCCTTCCTTTCTTCCTTTCTTTCCTTCTTTCTTTCTCTCTTTCTCTCCTTCTTTCCTTCTTTTCTTCTTTCTTTACTTCTTTCCTTCTTTATTTTCCTTCTTTCTTTACTTCTTTCCTTCTTTCTTTTCCTTCTTTCTTTCTTTTCTTTTTAATGCAGGTGGGCACACAGAACACCAGAATGATGCAGCCATTCCAACTGCTTCCCCCTGCAAGTTGCTTACATGAACTGAAACTATACCCGACTTCAACAATCCTTTAGTACTAAAGATGGTCTCAAAACAAATTCTCAGGATTTTGCCTTCCTAGTATGTAGACTATTCCACATTAAAACTTTTCCACCTAACATAGTAGGAAGACAGGAATTACATCAGTCTATTCAAGTCCAAACATATGGTCAGGCAAAACTGACAGTAACACCAGCATGTTCTTAGAATGTGATAAGCACCAAGCCTGATAGAGTTCAAGAGTTTGGATAATACTCTTGGGCACATGGTGTGACTCTTGGGGATGATCCTGTGTGGGGCCAGGAGTTGGACTCAATGATCCTTGTGGGCTCCTTCCAACTTGGCATATTCTGTGATTCTGTGAAATATTACACAGTCAATCCATTTTCCTCACTAAGAAGTTGATTTACCTGCAAAACTGATGTACCAGGAAATAAATGTCAATTAAAACCCAAGAAATAAAGCAGTCACCTCATCTAGACATGTTCAAAAAGGTGGCATATGACATATTTCCCAAGGAAGAAACTTCGTTAGGTTTACACAGAACATTAATAAACAAGGCCGGATATATTCTGAGCCTCTATCTTCCTCTTCCCCTACCCATACTCAGTGAACACTGTCACTGTCACACCTCATACCACAAAACTGAACTGGCAGGACTAGCATTATCTACTGATACACTTCCATTCTGTGTGGCATTTGACATGGTTTGCCTTTGCCCTAGTGCCTTCCTGTTCTAGTGGGATGAGAGGGGCCTAAGGGAAATTTTTAAAAATCACATCATAAGTAGAAATGGCAAAGAAAGATTTAAGTAGCTTTTGAAGCAGTAGAGTGCTAATCAAATTCTCTTTCTTAAATGAAGCAATTCCCAAACTCACGTTTACTTTTTATCTGAAGCTTACAAAAGAAATATCTAACTTAATTATATAGAAATTATTAACTCTATACAACAAATAATAATGTTTTAATGCTATTTTTAGAAAACTATAACTAAAGAAAAATGTGAAAACATGTAAATTAAGCAAACTAGTTTCAAATAAAGAGTTGAAACCTTCTTAAGCTAATTTCAAATGAAGGGTTAATTCCTAATGTCAGTTCTTAAATGGGGCACAGAAGAACAGAAGGACATATGTTCTTCCCAATTCCCAACTTATATCCCATTTTCCAACAATCATGATTAAGGGATATATCTTAGAACAGAACTACTGGAAAGAAATCAACTTGAAGAATAAAAAGAGAGTTACTCAAAGCTCTTAACCCAGCATGCTATCATTATCCTCGGAAAACATGAGAAAAAAGGGTAACAGCTGAGACTCTGAAATTATTAAGGCTGAGTTAATAGATCCAGAAAATTTTAATCGACATGCATGATTTAAAATTTCAAAAGAAAGGCATAAGGTGAGTTTATTTCTATGAAAAAAACAAACCCCAAACAAACCCCAAAACATTAAACTTTTCATAGCTAGGAAAAAATCTTGAGTGTCTCCCATTGTTTAGCAAATCTGTACTGTACACACAAAAGTTCAGGCTTATTTACCTTGCTTACCTCATATATTACTTTATGAAATCCTGGTTTATGCTATAAATATCTCCTTCTAATAGAAGGTATAGAGCCATTCAATTAGGGAGAAGGGAAATAAAAATGAGAGAAAGTCACATCTGATAAAATTATGGATCTATCAAGCATTGATAAGGATAAAAGGTATTCACGCAGTTTCTATTTCTTAATTAAACACACTCCTTGAAGAATAAGATGTGGATCAAGAACTTCTGCACAACTGTAGTTTGCAACTGCAGAGGGGGACAGCTATTACTTTTAAAATCCACACTGGCAACATCAAAATCAGCACACACCAGCAGAGCAGCACATATGCCTCTCACATGTATATGATCATCTCTCATATCCCCTTAAGAAGGCAGAACATTGGATCAAACTGAATTCCTACCTGTGAGCCAGCATGCATATAGGCAACTCTGATGTCCACCTCTGGGTTTGTCAGTGAAATTTAGTCAAGGAGGGGCAGGGAGAGAAGAATGAAAAGCCAGAGTACGATAGAGCTGCATTAATTACTTCATCTGCAGTGCAGTTTGCACTGTTTTCATCTTAGAGCAGCCATGAAGCTTCACTGCTTATTCTGCACTTTTACTGTTAATCTACACTCTCAAGACTGAAAGAACCCACACATTAGTGTAGAGGTGGTGTGACTAGACTTGAAAGGACGATTGGGTCAGAGCTTCTCTTACTGGCATCACAAACATTGACTGAGCCTGTCACCTTCCAAACCTGTTACTAATTCACTAGGAGTGAAGTACTATAACAAAGCATGAAAAAGTTCTTGATTAAATGAAATCAAATCTGAACAGTGAAGGGTGGAAGGTATTGTTCTAGATGGCCTTTTCTGACCACCATGAGCACCCCCCTGCCTCCATAAGAATTTCTAAGGTATATCTGGTAGTCCTATCAGCACTGTACTAATACTGTTCCTATGATTAAAACACATTGTCTTCTTTCAGCTTGAAGAGATATACTCACAATAATTTATCTTTATTATTTGTTTGGTAGCTCTGATCTAAATAGATCTGCATCACAGTTCCCAGTTGTACTTAACTTTGTTTTGAGATCCACACACATAATCCTGTCATAACCTTCTCTATTAAGTCACAAAATTGGACATGGTTGGCATGTAAATATTGCCAGGGAGAGAATAATGATGTGAATGAAATACACTGGCAATTATAATTTTTATCCTTTTTACAGGACTTGGTAAGTAACATGACAACAGGTATCCTTAGTCTCTTAGGCATTCATGATCTGCTTTCCTGTGTGTCACTGTGCATCACTCTCACATTTTTACACAGAAAATTAGATTTCAAGGGTCATTGCACCTTCAAGATAAAAACTGTTAGTGATAGAAAGAAGCTAAACAGAGCAACAACATGAATGATAATTTCTGACACAGTTAGAATGTGTTGAAGAAAAAGAATTTAGTAGGAAGTGAAGAAACTCATGCACTTGTCAGAAACTGCTCAGCATTGAGTACTATGAACTTACACATTCCAGAGCATCTCCCACGTAGCTTTTTGCTTCCAGCCAGCACAGCAAACTTGAGTATGATTAAATATGTAATATTTATGCTCTACAGGACTTTAGAATCTATGCAATTGTTATGTCAACATGTACTAATTTCAGAAGGTAACAAGAAGAACCATGTTGTAATTTGTGTCATTTAAGTGTTGCAAGAAAGCTGTAATTCTTCTCTTGTGTAAAAACTCCAGTTGCTTCAACAAACAAAACTGCATTTCTTTGTCATCTGTTTAGATATTCTGGTCATGATAATCTAAGTTTCATTGTTGACAGTCAGACTTAGTGCTTTGAAACTACAGTGAAAACCAAGCTATATTTAAATGTGCAGGAAGAAGGGAAATAGGCACTCTCTACTGCATGCCAAATAGAATGATAATGAGAACCACTTCCATGTTAGAGAAATAAAATTAAGCTGCATTCCAGTGCCTAAAAACTTATCAAAACTAACATGCCTTATGGGATCAAAACTCTGGCAATCTTAACAACGGATACTGCCACCCACTCCATCTTTAATAACATAAACCAGTGGAGTGGCACCTTGAATCCTGTGTCCAGTTCTGGGCCCCTCTCTATAAGAAAAACACTGAGCTGTTGGAGTGTGTCCCAAGTAAGAACAGAAGGAAACAGTCTCAAGTTGTGCCAGGGGAGGTGTAGGTTGGGTATTAAAAAATACTTTCTTCACCGAAAGGGTTGTCCAGCACTGGAACAGACTGTCCAGGGAAGTGGTCAAGTCACCATCCATTGAGGTGGCATGTAAATGTGGTACCTAGGGACATGGTTTAGTGGTGGACTTAGCAGTGGTGATTTAGCGGTTGGACTCCATGATCTTAACAGTCTGTTCCAACCTAAATGATTCTGTAACTTTATGATTCAAGATACTATCTTTACCCAGATGGTTTATTTATTTTAAACCCTTTTTTTCTAGTTGTTGAGGATACATTATCAATTTCTAATAATAAAAATTTTTAGGTCTTTTTAAGTTCAGACCAAAAGTATCAGACTAACAATAATTAATATGATTTGCTTTGATTAAACTGAAGTTTTGATTTAGTATTGACAGCCATGACACACACAGCATAGCCTTCTGACCATTTTTATTTTTTGCAGGCAAAGATTCTCTTATGGAAATAAGTCATTTGTGCTAGTAGGAATGAGAAGATGACTAAACTACTACTATATTCGAGGAAGAACACAGTGTACATTTCCTGATCAAACTGAAAAAGACAGACAAAATCAGGCTGTAATTAAATATGCTCACAGCTGAACAGCTGTGTCTACAGTAATTCCAGTCAGGGACAGAACTCAAGATACTGATGCGCGTACAGGTAGCAGACATAAACATACATGGTCCTTGAAAAAACCCTCCCACAGTCAAAGAAAAAACACGACAGAAAACAAGAGGACTCCGCATTCGTAAAAAGCCTCAGCTAAAAAGCTACTTGTTTTGATTTTGAACACTGTTGAATGTCCTCAGATCACTGATATATAAAAAGCTTGCTATGGTAGAAAAGCTACCTTTCAGGAGCTGAGGAACAAATTACCATACCTTTAAGTCCAGTGTGGGTTTTTGTTTGTTATTTCTTTTTATATTATCTTGTTAAAGTAAGAAAGACAGTCGAAGATAAAACAGTTCAATTGCTTCCTGTTACAAGATTTGTGGATAGAACATCACTAAAACAAGAATAGTTTAGACAAACTACGCATCTCATTGCTTTAATGTAATGCAGAACAGGGAAAGAATGAAGGAGTTTGTCAATGAAATATACAATTTGCATTCTCCTGATCATGGAGATCTGACAGAGTCTCCAGTTGTGCAAGTGCACCTAGTGAGTGCATTAAGAGAGAGAGGGAAAAATACAATTTCATTTAGCTGCCTAGGCTAAGTCATGCTAGCCTCCTGTTTTCTTCTCACTGTTTCACACCCCACAATGGGAGAAATTTCTTAGAGACGGTCCTCCTCAGCAAAAAGCTATATGCGTCAATAAGAATTGAATACACTGTACCCATTCACCTGCAACCAGGAAGGTACTATATGATTCTTTAAATTTTAATGTATTAATGTAGTTTTGGAGGTAAAAGCATAGGGTGATTTAATAAAAAAAAAAAAAATTAAAACAAACCAAACCAAACAACACAGTATCACTGAGATTTCTAAGTGTGAAACAGTCCAAAAGGGAAATGAAAAGCCTTTTCTGAATTGCCTCATGCACCAAAAGGAAGCTAAATGAAAAAAGCAAAACCAAAACACATGTAGGCTTCTGACTTCCTGATAACACACCTGCAGCATGCTGCCTTGCACTAACAACCTTTGAAGTGGTATGTTTCAGGAAGATAGCAAACATGCATCTTTCAGAGAGAAAGCTTCATTACCAGAACTGCAGACTCTAATGCAAGTCAACAGAAACATGTTCCACTGCCTAGCTCTACATGGCTAAAAAAAACATTAATAACCTCAGTGTCCAAATGTCGAACTCTTGGAATTATCAGCCTGTTACCTAGCACAATGAGGAAGCACAAGAAAAGGCTGCCAAATGCAAGAGCTCTTCCACATTTCTTTAGGTTATTTTCACTGGACCCTTGCATACCAGGTAGCATTGTTACAAACCTACAATTCAATTTTAGCATTTCTTTTCTCTTGTATTTCTGAAGTTCAACTTCTGTAACAATACACTAGACGTGCACCAATCTACTGATTTTAGTGACTGCACGCATGGTGTTGTCAAAATACAAATCACAGATCAACTTCAATATAAAAGTCAGAACTTGCACCTGTTATGACCCACCCCTGAAGGTGAGGGTAATTGCAGTTCTTGTTAATAGATCCCTTGGGGCCGATTAGAGTGAAACAGTGCTGAATGATCGGTGTTCTATAAATAAATGAATGAATAAATAAACACAAGGTTTGTTTTGGAACAATTCAGTTAGAATAGAAAGGATGTATGCAGCCATTCTGTTTATTATTATCTATAATAATGTAACCATATAGAAGTATTAAGATAACACTAAAGAAAATACGCGAGGATAAGAAAGAAAAAAGAGAAAGAAAGGATTAGAGTATTTAGCAGAGAGGAAACTTAATCACCACTCATGGATCCAGCAACAAGACTTAATTGCTGCAATATTTGTCTGTTGGTCAAAGTGATGGTCCCAGTCTTGATTTGTCGGGGGCAGGGGAAGCCCATGAAACACAAAGTTCAAGGTGTCATTATATGTTCAGGTTCCGGTGGGGATGCCCAGGTCCTTCTCCTGGGGGGCAGAATTTACCACTGTCCATTGCAACACTGTGGATCAGGAGCAGCCCTTTGGTAGCAGGCCCTATAAATGCACCTGGGGGCATTTCAGAGGTCTTTGACGGTTTATGATCCTTTCTAAGACATGACTGTTGTTTCTCACAGAACCAGCATAATTAAGCAAGTTATGCCCCACCAAAAGGGATAAATACCTTCAGGCCTACATGGGAATGTTTCGGTACCTCCCCCTGAGGCAAGTTTTACACCTAAGCCTGTGTTGTAAGGGAGGACATTGTTTAAGGGAGGCAAGATAAAAAGCATCACCCACCTCCACAGGATCTGTTCACTATATCATAATACAAAGTACCTTACTTCACGTAAAGGTCTTATCATAATAAAGTTAATTAATGGGATTTATAACTTAATGATAATGCAAAATACAATAAACAGCTTCAGAAGGCATGACATATATTTAAAGAGAATATAGCAAAAAACTATCTGCATCAACTACAAAAGGACATTTGCGTGCTCACTGAATTATTTCCAGAGAACTAGATACTGAATATAAAGCAAATGCTTTTTCTAGAAAAACACTTGAAACTATACTTCAGTATGCAAAACCCCAAGTACTTTATTCTTTTCAAAAATTTAATGTTAGCATAAACATAAACCTAAAAGGCTTTAACTTCTTAATTTGATACTATACATTCATTGAACTATTTAAAGAGGTGATATTAGAAAAAATTCCTACAGGTATTGGTAGCAGACAGCTGTCACTGCTTGACTAAAATTAGGCACAAACCAAATATATTATGTCCAGACGTGTGAGAAAAAGAATTAAATGAATATGTCCTTTTTGAAGAAACAAAAAATAAAAGAGAGACTAACAGGTTTTGAAAATAATAAAAATCCAGGAGTGTGCAGGCATCCACAGTCTTATTAGAGCCATGGCTAACAACAGGTCTACAACAGAACATGAAAAGAAATAGACAGGCCCATCCTGATACCACTTTTTCTAATGAAATTCTTTTTGTGTGTAGAAGAAAGTAATATATTTCTGACTTTACTGGCACCAGTAGATGGCCTGGTGTCACAAGCCGAGATGTCTTAAACCAACATTATGGAGCAAGATAGCCCTACAGAAGCTACTCTGTCTAATGATCCTTAAGAGAAACAACACATCATCAAGACTTTGAATCGCTAGCTTAACACAAAGAATGGGAAGATATTGGTATGATCAACAAATCATGCAAAAAGGGAGCTGAAATTTAGTTATAGTTAATTTGCCTTCCCCAGAGAAGGAGATAAGAAGTTCTCTCTGCAAGTTAGAAGGACACTTATGGAAGGCTGACAGAACACAGATACAGATTCTTTTTGGCTTTATGGAAAGGAAGATCAGAATAAAAGTAAGAGTTTTTAAAACACAGTGTCGTGAATTTATACCTGAAAATCATGCCTAGGAACTTTTATTAAAAAATTAGAGCACCTATAGTTAGATCAGCATGGAGCACTGTTAAATTAATCTAAGCTAATGAAAACATCGGCATTGCCACAAGAAAGCAAATGAGAGATGAAGCCAAGAGCATTAATGTAGGGAAATGCTGAGGGAGATAGTCTGCAGTGTTAACTGTTGAGGCAGAAGCGTGAAAATGCTACAACAGGACACCGTCTCACCACCCGGTAGATCACAAGAAACTCAACAGATCTCCAGCAACATCTTGCTGCTTTTGTAGGAACACCACTCCTGTATTATGTCTGTATTACTCCTGTATTAAGTCTGTATTATGCAGACTTCCGTAACCAGTCCTATAGAAGTCAGCAGGGAAGTTTATTCTACAGCCGAGATGAGAGCAGCCACAACCACTCCCTGTTTATTCTCCTGCTACTTTCATGTAATTTCTTCATGAAAAATTAACATCAGGTGCTACAGAATCCTACTTTGAAGCTCCTTTAACTGAAAGCAGGCTGAGGGCAAAAACATCCTGTTGACAATGGAAACTGTCTGATAAGAGGCTCTCTCTGAAGCAGTAACTCAGTAAGCCAACTTCTTCCCTGACCCAAGGGCCAGCCCACCAAGCTTCTGCCTGCACACAGCCATGTGCCTTGTTTTCTCCTTGCCTCCAGCAACCACTTTCCAGTGTCATCTGTTTGATGGAAGAGACACATTAAACTCCATAAGGTTTAGCTAGCCAGCGCTTTGCTTCTTCACCTTTCCAGAGCATGCAAAACAAGTGTTTGTTGGATGCAAGAATATCTTCTGTTTTCTAGAAGTTAAAAATAAAAATTAAAAAACCACTTGTGATTCTATTCCAACTCAGTTCTAACATTGGTTCTTTACTTCATCAGCTGCCATGTTTTAATTAATATTAGTTAATTAATACTTCGTGACATTAGTAGGTACTGCTTTTCCTATACAAAAGAACTTTCAAAGCAAAACAGCAAAATTTTTATCTGCACTAGAGCATATCTTATAACATGTGCCAGTAGCACCTTTTATAAAATAAAAGAAAAAGAACATTTAGGCATGTATAATTTAAAGGGACCTGGAGATAACGGTGTCACACAGCTGTTGATATGGGCTTAAAGCAATAAAACAACAATCTGAGGAACAAAAGTACACAATGAGGTTGAGATACAAACCCATAATGTCAAATATCTCTCTGCTCACTTCTTGTCAGCTACTTCTGTACTCAGTTTTAAAATGAGTAAAATATATCAAATCAGATACATTTTTCCTTCTCAAAAAAGCCAAAACAATAATACAAAATTAATAAAATAACCAAAGTATCAACAATTACTTTATTGCCACTATCCTTCCTTTAAACTAGGCACTTTTGCATCTCTGGAATAGGTCACGTTTTCATTCCACTAACACACAATATGAGGCTGAACACTTCATGAAGCTGTTTCTATTTATACATAGGCCCACTGGGTTCACTTTAAGCATTAGTGAATTACAATGGGATGGCAGGAGCAGAGTTTGTGTGTGAGCCATACACTACTGCACCCTACCCCCACACTGTGTCAAAAATGTGCTCTCAAAACAAAAGCTTTATTTTATTAATAATGATACATAATTTATAACAGAGAAACAAAAGCAGCAGAATAGGGAAACTTGCATGCAGATTACCATTAAAACACATTAATAAATTCAGGGCCCTGAAACCAAACTGGTTACAAAGCAACAGCAGAAAGAACCACTGACCTGCAAAGGAACCATTTTGTTCATTAGTTTTTTTTTTATTATTATTTATGTTTTGTGATGCTGTAAATTATGCCTTTAAGTATCAGTATGACTTCCTTTCAGTTTGCTTACTACTCTTACTGTCCTCCCCCTGTGGGCATTTCTAATAGCCCTTCCGCTTCACCGCGTAACAACTCAATGTTTGATTTTGTGCCAACAATTATTACTGATGGGCCATACTTTTGTAAAACCTCTCTTTTTACAGAAG
>JAWWMO010000043.1:39604969-39617544 GCA_035047845.1 Dendrocincla fuliginosa
CAACTCAATGTTTGATTTTGTGCCAACAATTATTACTGATGGGCCATACTTTTGTAAAACCTCTCTTTTTACAGAAGTCTTACCTTGCCCTTTAGAACAACCCACATCATTTTTATTCAGAACTTTATAGAGTTCAGATTTTTATGATTTTAAACAGATGAGGAAATGTAAGACCTTTTGAAAAGAAGTTCAGATTAATTTTCCTACCCCCAATGTATCATCATAAATAAACAATTGCATGCCCATCCTGATTTTCACTCATGTAGTTGCTAAGATACTAGTTGCATTTTATTATTACACATGATTTTCTATTAAATTCTTTTCAACAGAATATTGGTATTATAGGAGTTTTTTCCATTGCTTTCAATAATGAATAAATTACTAATTACACACAAATTTTTTTTTCATGACCACACAGTATTTATGTGCACATTAAATTTTACCATTATCACACTTTTTGTTTACCTTTTCCAGTGTTACCAGCACTACCAAACCACAGAATTCCCACCAGAGTGAGCGTTTCTAACGGCAAACAATCATATTTCCTACTATATTACATATTTCACCACCAAGTGCAAATTTCACTTGTTACTTCAAAACAGACAGCCCTTTTCAGCTGTAGTCTTTACGTCTTTATTTTCAGTACTTGAGAATGCATAACGTTATTTTGCATCCTTCCATTGTTAAATAAACTGTCTACATCAAGGCTTTCTTACCTGTATGTTCAGTTTACAACTTCATTTGACATAACTTTAAATTATTACATCCTCTTCCTACCTTCCTGATATTTTGAGGCAAGATGCTTGTAACTGCAATGTAAATGTTTATTGAGAAAAGACTTGAAAAAGGCTGAAGTCTTCATTTGCAACAAGCTGCAGTTTAATTTAAAGAAAAATAGGAATCTACTAAATCCCTTGACAAGTTTTCTTACTGTCTCACCACTGACATATTATCATCACTGGCTATACTCAAAGAATCTTACCTAGTCTAAATTTGCCTTATGTCAACTTTTAGGTCTTGTTAGGAGTCTAATGAGTCCAGTAGAAAGTAGAAATATTATCCCTGTACCTATTTTTTTCAGATTAAGGTTAATCTCAATTTAACCAAGAAATGATGTTTTTCTTTCAAAATATCCTTTTAGCATCTAAAATACAGATAATTTCAATAGGTTTGAGACTGAGAGACAGCTTATTAACAGACTACCAATTTTGGAATAGAAAATTTGAAATATCTCAAAATATTTTTTGACACATTTTACATCAACATATTGCTACATCTGACAGTGACTTTGGTTCCCCATTCTAGTCTAGAAAAAAAAAAAAGATTTACTAGAGATGCCATTTTAAGATTTTGTTGTCCTGTTTTCTGGTTGACTTTGGTGACTATATCCAGCCTTTAAGAAGCTGCTGACGCGTTTCATAGATTATCTATTCAAATACTGTAATACTCAACTAACAATTACTGTAAGCCTAAATCTATACTTCAAAAGCTTTTTAGAAAAACATATTGTTTCACTAGAGCTCTATAATGGTAACAGTAACAGTCCAGTTAGAGAGCTTCCATGACAATGGTACACATATATATCATGAAAATTACTTACATATTCCTGATACAGACTTCTCCCTCTAAGAAGAAGGAAGACTTACTGAAGACTTTTTTATTAGTGATGAGGTAAATTAAGTTTGCTGGTGGTTTTTGTTTTGTTTTTTTTTCTTTGTTTTTGTTTTCTTTTTAGTTGTTTCTGTTTCATATGGATATTATTACAAGCCAAAAAAATCAGGAAAACAGATTCAGATGATACTGGTCCCCATTTACTTTACATGCAACTGCATTTCCTCAGTGAGGCTCTGATAGGATAAGCGACCTTAACTACAAGCCAAGTCATTATTACAGAACAGAAAAAGACCAACTCTTTTGAAATAAATCCACTCAGAAGATGATAAGAGTACAAAGTTACATATATTTGCATAACTCTGCCTAGAAGAGATGAACAGCAGCTAGCACCATGTACTGTGCTCTTTCTATGACCTCTCATACACAATTCAGCATCAGTTTTGAGCAGCCTGAGAAGCCAAAAAACACATACATTCTCAGCCAATTAATACTCAGTTGGCCAGCCTGTAGGCAATCAAAAATAACATATGGTACTCTAGAAACCTACATTTATACCAGGCTTGTATTTTTTAGCATTAAAGCAATGATACAAAATTAAAGGGTTTTAATTTCTCCCCAAACAGACAATGACTAGATGAGAATCATGGTTCCTTTTTCATAAACTTGCAGCGGTGTAGGCTGCTGGCTGCAGAGACTGCAGCTGCTGGCCACTCTGAGGCAATTACTGGCACAGTAAGGAGCACTTATGTAAAGCCAGTGGAAGGGAAATTTGAGGTACAGGGAAGACAAGGTTTGGATAACAACTCTGGTTCTGCTAACAGTAAATATGAAGCTTAGCATCTCTAAGGAATCAAAGGCAGGCAAAAGATACTTTTAAGAATCTGAACCATTTTTTTAAGACAGGCAAAGCAATAGGGATGCTGTAGATGCCCCAGAGAAAGAGTGCAATCTGTCCCACCAGGACACAAAGTCGCCTTCCTGATGTATGCCCATCTGACTGCTGTTATGTGGAGCAGCAAAGACTGTATAAGCCTGCTAAGTAGGTTAATCACCCAACCTCTTGAATGATTTCACCTATACCTGTTTTCCAATTTCTATATGGAAGCTGACAATGAATGGGTATGAACAATCTACTGCGTTAACAGCATCTTTAACAGTACTACAGAATTCATTTTAGCAATCTCCTAGAAATTACACAGAATGACACAACAATTAAAATTCATGAGATTACTACTTAATAGTATCCTGTACCTTTGCAACTTTAAATTAGCTAGACAATCTTTGCAAATATAATCACTGAACTCTTAATGGAATTTTTTATTAATTTCTAGAAGTGACACTTTTATAACTAGGGTTGTCACATTAAGATTGTATCCCACCAATCTAAAATGGTTTGAAAGGAAGGGCAGTAATTTTAAAGGATTGAAGTACACATTAAACGTCATTTATAGGGACAACAATACTGTATTTTTCCACATCAGGATTTTCTTCTTATTAAATGACGTGTCCTTTTTTCTGCATGTTAGAAAACCACTAAAACCTTGATGTAACAATGATCATAGATGATTTATAAACCTAAGTACATTATATCTCTTCAGTCAATTACATGAAGTATCTCTATTATAATGAAATAACACATCCAGATCATTAAGCTCGAAACCACTAGGTAAGATCATCTGTGACAAAAGTCACTGGTATATTAATGACTAATTTTTATTCCATATGAGGCAATTTCAAGACATTTTACTTGAGAAGTACTTTTGTTTTAAAATCTCAATGAGAAGTGTCATCCCTAACAAAACTCAATTATAACCTAATTGGGTATTGATAATAAAGCACGCTGAAGTGGGGGAGCAATTGGCTCATGGTCAAGCACAGAGGATAATAGTGAATGGGGCAACATCAGACTGGTGACCTGTCACTTAGAGGAGTTCCATAGGGCTCCATCTTGAGCCCTGTGCTCTTCAACATCTGCATAAACAATTTAGACACCACTTGACCTGGAGATTAGCTCAGTTGGCTAAAGCATGGTGCTAATAAACCAAGGTTGTGGGTTTGATCCCTTTACAGGTCGTTCACTTGGACTCGATGATCTTTGTGGGTCCCTTCCAACTCAGAACGTTCTGTGAACATAATTGCATGCTCCTCTTCTCTGTGAAGTTTCCAGACGACACAAAACTGGGAGGAGCTGTTGACTCACTTGAAGGCAGAGAGACCTAGACAAATCTAGAGAACTGGGCAATCACCAACCATATGAAGTTCAACAAGGGAAAGCGCTGATTCTGCACCTGGGATGGGACAACCCTGGGTGTTCGTAAAGACTGGGTAATGAGATGTTGGAAAGCAGTGCCATGCAAAGGGACCAGGGGGTCCTGGTGGATGGCAAGTTGAATGTGAGTCAGCAGTGCCCTGGCAGCCAGGAGGGCCAACTGTGTCCTGGAGGGCATCAGGCAAAGCATCGCCAGCCGGTCGAGGGAGGGATTGTCCTGCTCTGCTCTGCACTGGGGCAGCCTCACCTGGAATATTATGTGCAGGTTTGGGCACCAAAAAAGGCATCATGCTATTAGAGAATGTCCAAAGGAGGACCACGAGGATGGTGAAGGGCCTTGAGGGGAAGGTCACTTGGTCTGTTCAGCCTGGAGAAGAGGAGACTGAGGGGAGACCTCATTGGGAACTTCAACATCCTCATGAGGAGAAGTGGAGGGACAGGTACTGATCTCCTCTCCCTCATGACCAGTGCCTGGACCCAAGGAAATGGCATGAAGTTGAGTCAGGGGAGGTTTAGGTTGGATATCAGGAGAAGGTCCAACTCAGAGGGTGGCTGGACACTGGAACAGGCTCCCCAGGGAAGCTGACAGAGTTCAAGAAGGGTTTGGACAATACTCTCAGTCACATGGTGTGGCTCTTGGGGATGATCCTGTGCAGGGCCAGGAGCTGGACTCCATGATCCTTGTGGGTCCCTCCCAACTCAGCATATTTTGTGATTCTGTGGGATGGACTCTGGTGCCAGGGACTGCTCCAATGGATCCCTGGATTCCGAGGAGCTGCCAGCTCTTGTTGCACCTTGACACTATGTGCCCATATGATAAAAACATCTACTGCATTTTTTACTCATATTTTTAAAAAATCCTAAAATGATAAAGGATTACTACAGAACCACAATAAATATTAAGACTGCTAATATTTAAAATATGAAAAATACTGTATAAATGCTACAACTAAAAGCTCACCTTGTATTTTTTGCATTGGTCTTGCATACTGAGTGAGAGATCACAGAAAGCTGGCAAGATTGTGTATCAGTAAAATTAATTTCTACATTAACTACACCGATTTAATAGCAATGCAAATCACTTTCCTGCACAATGCTGCTAAATGATTATAGTTATTCAACTATTTCAGCATACCATTTATGTGGCTCTTCTTATTTCTTTAAGGTAGACAGAAATTTTACACACCTAAACCTAAAGGTAAGTGGTGTTCAGAAAAGACAGCAAACAGCTCCCTTTTTTTAAGACTATGGTCTAAAATTAAACAGAAGATTTAAAGACTCCTAAATGAAACAGATAGGAGATGCAAAAAGAAAATAGTTTTGCAGAAAGACAAAAGCATGATTTTTTTTTATGAGAAAGTTTGGTGAAAGAAAGAAAGAAAAAATTGAAAAGTATCTTGCTTTCTTAGCTGTCTCATGAGTACTTTCCACACACTAAAACCTACAGTGCTTATGCAGTGCTTATGCAGTGATTGCGCCTGTAGCATAAATCAGAACTTTCAGCTTCACTTAATGTCACAGAGTTGGCATTAAACCTTCCTGGTTGGTGCACAGGTTATCCTTCTCTATTTGTTTGCTCCTCATCTCCCCTTTCCAATGTGACTGAAAAGCTTTATTATAACAGGCTCTTTGATAAATCTGCCCTCCTATGTTTGAACAAGAAAAGCTATTTAAATCTCAAATCAGAATGCCCAGATTTCTATTCCAAAACCATCCCAAAGTTTTATATAAAACACTTCTTCAGCCTAGTTTCAAACAGTAATGTGGATAGCATTCTGCTGCTCTCTGTGGAAGACTAATGCATACCTTAACAAAGATCAATATTAAGAAATTAGAATAATGTACATCATGGCATGTGGAGTGCTTGTGTTTTCTTTAGTGACAGAGGAAATGACTGACCAGTTAGACTGAAGTATGGGCTACATGTGAGAAACATTAAAAGATAAAGTAACTGAAAAGAAACCATTTCAGAGAGCAGTAAAACAGCAAATTTCAGTGATGGACCTATGGTTTCATAGGGCACCAGAGGCAGACCTAAGTGCTCCTGAGCTTTTCTAAATCATCGACCAGTGTCTTGTTTTACAATGCTCATTTTCTTGCTGTGCACTCACATCCCATTTATAGATTCCCAAGCATATAGTCCCAAATTTTTTATTTCATATTTAAACTACTTCTGCAGACTGAGTTAGTAGAAGCAAATTTGAATATTGTTATTCCTTACTGCTCTATTTAAATTCATAAGTAGGTAGTTAGAAGTACAGTTACATTACCTGTAACTTACTAGAACTGTACGTGTGCTTTTATCCTGTAGGCACAAGTCATACCTTTCAAAGAAGGCTGCTCTTTCAAAACACAGCCATTCTTACTTCTATTTTAAAAAAGTATGTTTTCTAATTAGGTACCTGTCTTTTAAAATCACTTTCAAAATTAGTATAATTTAAAAACTAAATAAAAATGATGCAACAATGGTTGATTTCTATTTTTTTTAACTCATATAAGACATAAGACCTACAGGCTTTTTTTCCTTTTTAAAAAATGCACTGCCTCACTGTCTTCAGCTTCACTTTGTGGAAGACAGGAGATGGTTTAGAACAGGAAAAGCATATGTTCAATCTACAAAGGCAGTTTGTTCATCACTCACTGAATGCAGCTGTAAGATGACCCTCAATTTTCCTGCAATGTTTCTACCAGCTGAGTGATCCTAAACACAGAAAGTAAGAAGTGATCCACAGTGGGTTGCCTTCTCATTCCTTGATGCAATTGTTCCTCAGTCCTACTGCAGAAATTCAGATTAACTTTTTCAAAACATTTTTAAATTTTTTATTGAAAATAAGCATCTGTCTGAGATAAGAAAAAATACAAGGTTTTCAGTTTTTCAGAGGAGACAGTTTAATACGAAGGAAAAGAGACATCTTCTACAGGGGACAGCGAGACAAATGTAAAATTTCATCATTACAGTGGCATTCCTACCAATGAATAGGTTGTATTAAAAATAAAACAAAACAAAACATGTAAACTGTTCTGCAGAAATACAACATTAATTTCCATAACTTTTTACCCCAGTACAGAACACTGCAGAATTATAAAATATTGCTAAACTTCATGTTACATTTTGAAATGTAAATTGGCAGCCTGCTTCAATTAGTTGAAAATAAACTCTATGAAAATGCCATAAGGCAAGAATTTAGTATGTGATAGTGTACTCCAACCACTTTGATGAAGTTACAAACCTTTTAACTACAGCCTGTCTTTCGTCTTCATGTGCCCGGTAATGCTGAGTACCTCATATCTACTAAATGACAAAAAGGATTGTCCACTCCTCCTATTCCCCAAAATGTGGAAGGAACTACAAGGTATTGCTTTGGTTCATTGAACTGCAGATTAACAGAACATGATAGAATAAGCTTCAAAAGTTCTCTATAAAAAGCTTAGTAAGAAATGGTCTGATGCAGTTCCAGAAGGTCCTAAAAGCCAATTATTTTTGAAATACCAAACAGAACACTAATTAGATTACCAATCCAAAAGGTTTGTATATGTTCTGTTAGTTGTAGAAAAGCCACAAGAATTTGACTCAAAAGTAAAGCAAATGCAATGTATTATTTTTGGAGATAAAGGGTTAGCAGACCAGACTGTTTACATGTGAGGCAGCAGAGAAAGTTCCTTAAATAATTCACTGGAAGTTTCTTAAATAAACCAGATGCAAAATATCTAACTTTTGGAAATTTATGTAGGTATATAGGCTGAGTTCAATTTAAAAAAAAAAAGAAAAAAGGAAACTTTATTTTAAACTATAGAACAACCAATTAAATAGACGCATGTTCCCCTTTTTTCCTAAAGACTTTGCCTATAAAAAAAGCATGAACAAGATCAAACCACACCATAGTATTTCCTCTTCTTTTTTGTCTCAAGCTGTGAACAGAGGCAACTAACTCTTCCACTGAATAATGGTGAGTAAAACTGAAACCAGCATGTTTGACCAGGAAGTATTTTTCAGGAAGAAAGTTAACAAGAGATATAACTGTAGTGGAAGCTAAATAACCACCATATGTTGTTTTACTAAAACAGAAGAGAAAAGGGCAGACAGGAATTTTTCCACTTTCATGAAATACCAACCTGTTTTCTCTCTCATTAAAAAAAAAAATTAGAAAAGCCACACGTGAACATTGTCTTAAAGTAATCATTAGCAAAAGTGTAATGTGGATGGCTAGCCAGAGTCCTAGCTACTATTCTTTCTAAAATCCTCATAATTACATAAGAAGAATTCAGTGAAATAGACAATGGTAAGTAACAGTTCATATTCATGTTGCTTTCACTGTTCTGAAATTAAAGATAATAGTTAACTTTAAAAATTTAATCTCTAATAGACTACTTTTACCTTCTACACTACAAATGGGATTTTTTTCTGATTTCCTTGATAACAAAAAACAGATAAATGCCCCAAACTTGCCTTTCAGTTCAACTGCAGTGTTTTATTCCAGCTGAAGGTGATTATTCAAAACAGAAAACTAGTTCTAAGTGGAAACTATAAGCATCTCATTAAGGTGTTCAAAAATGTCTCAATGTCTGTAAAAAATGTCTTTAACTCTTCTAATGTTAGTTTTTTTTCTTAGCAAAACCCAGTCATGAAATGCTCTGAAAAACAGGTGTGGCTGTCAAAACAGTAATTTTTAGTGAATGTGTTTTTTTTTTTTTTCACAAAATACAACTTCTGCTGCTAATAAAGAATTCTATGTTTTAAAAAAAAAAAATATTTTTAAAGATGCATTTATATTAGATGTTTGCAGAATACTCTCCTAAAACTGTGGAAGTAAAGATTGAAAATATTTTAAAGATTTTCTCTTTCATGGAAAATCCAAATTATTATTTAAAAATATTGTTTTAGATAATAAATAACATTTTATGGTATGATTATGTAATCATATTAATTTTAGATGTTTAAAAAATAAAAATTAATAGAAACTTTTGTGCAAAAGCACCCAAATTTTAATAGAAATTCTCAGTTATCAGAACATGCATAATTACTATAAGAACTGCTCCAGCAATGGCAGTGTATCCAAGACTGGACATGCTCAGCCATCGGAGCTTTGTCCTTGTAAATCTATTCTTAAGACTGATTAAAACTGCTCTCAAAAAGTGTTGAGTGTAACATACACACTTGCTCTCAACAAGTGTGTATGTTATGAGCACAAAAACTGCCTTCAGAAGGCATGAAGTGCAGAATATTTTTTGGGAAAAAGGTCAGAGACATGGGAAAAGAACTTCAAGTCTCCAATAGATACAAATATGGATTTAACTACTAATTAAAAGAAAGATCCTGAAGGATACTAAGAGTACAAGATAATTAAATTATATAACTTATACTACTACAGGACAAAAATACCACCGTGTCAGAAAAAGAAATGTATTACTTATCTTCAGCATGTAGAACATTATCCTTTTCAAATCAGAAGATACCACAAACCATTTAAAATTCTGCTGAGGTACAACCTTCCGTGTGCATATTCTAATTATATCTACTGTGACTTTGACTTATGTCACAGTTTTTCATACATAGCACACTTTATACTCACAAAATAACTCACTTCTGGAGGATGATGTACAACAATCATGAGTCACAACTGACTCACAGAAAAAGACGAGGCAGGCAGGTTACTTTCTTACTCAAGGATATGTTCTGTGCCAAAGTGACAACAGAAAAATTTTGCAAGGACCATTTATAATGTTCTCTTACTCTTCTCAAAAGCACGGTCATCAAGAGAACTCCAAAAGTATTTCACATTCAATAGTATTAATACCTTTAATTTTTCCTCCTTGCTTGGAGAAAATTTGAATTGATGAGTCCACTAAATTTAACTTGCTACTGGACATGGTCACATCTGTTTTCAGATTTTTAAGTGCATCTGAATCATTCTTATAATGATTTCATAGCTTGCACTCAGACACATTCACGTACGAAACTGGCATGTTTACAAATATCTAAATGGTTTTTTTTGTTGTGGCTGATTTTTCATACAGGTCTTTACAGAAGGTATCAGCCAGTGAAGTCCTAAGTGATAAATTTAAAAGAAAGAAAGAAAAAAACAAGCCCAAAACTCAAAGTCAGTGGAAGTCCTTGCTCTGGGTTTTTTTAATTTTATGTTATTTTTTTATTATTATTTTTTTTTAGTTTTGCCTGGACTCAAAAGTGACTAGATCAGTTTTGGAAAACAAGCACTATGTTAGGATTAGCATATAGGCTGAAGTTGAAAACCTGCCCTTAAAAACCTTCTCTTAGCTGCAAATGATAGAAGTCTGAGAAAGCAGTCTGGAGATGTCACAGTCCCAGGCTTGTCCTTTGCTACCTCTCCCACTGAGCCTTGGCTTAACCAATTCTTTGTGAGCAGCTGCTCTGTGTACACTCTAGAACCAAACTTCATGGGATTATGAACTTGGAAACACTTGCCTATATTTTATGACTGAGGTCATTCTCCCACGTCCAGAAAAATCAAGAAAAGAAATCATAAAGCTGTGACAGTTCTTAATGTATAGGCCTAGAAAATTTCTGCTTTATGTTCAGTTCAGTGACATATGAATACTTTCTATTTGTTTAAACAACCAGTGAGAAAGAATAATTTTATTCTCATCTGGACATCATCTTTAAAATAAATCTATACACATCGGTAAGTGTAAATTTTTTTTTTTTAAACTTTGAGTAAAAGAAACACTTTGTGACTACTTTAAAGGGATTCTTAGCACATAATTATCATTATGCCAATTAGGTAGCAAAGTTACTTCCAGAAACAGAGAAATCATGCTGAAGGACTCAAAAATGCAGCACTAGATTAGGACAAGTAGCATTTCATATCTATCTGCTAGTATTCTTCTGGAAGGTAAGTACTTTCTGGTTTATTCTATCTAGGGCAAAAGTGATTCTTCTCACTTCTCTTTCTATAATGTCTAAGAATATAAATAATGACCAGCTACAAAGAATTTCTGTATCTTCTAACATAGATCAGAACATTGATTTTGTTAGTACCTTAAATTGTTACTGATCTTCTTGTAATTCTAGTCTACTTGCTCTGTAATATGCAAGTAAGAAGCAAAATTAGTACGGATGTATTCAAACAGAAAATAAGCATCAGTGCATGGTTCAGATTCAAGCATGACTAAATTATGAAGACGTGTAACCAGCTGAAGCAGTGAAAACAGAAATACATATAGTGATATTTTTAGTGGCAAATGTACACATTTTTGCCAGTCCGATTCAAGTTATTAGAGATTTTGTGTAACCATTTGTTTTGAAAGTCTGATTATCAACTTTCAGACTTAAATGTAGGTTCCCAAGTAATCTTGACTGATCCCTATAAAGTATTCAGAAGTTTCTGTTTGCACAGAAATAAAACCATTTGCCCATTCACAGTATTATTTCTGAAAACTTAATTTGAGAATTTATAAAAGCTCAGACATTCAATTTGTGGAAAACTGTGCTGCTGCTGCTTTTTGAAAGCATTTTTTTGAAATTTATGATATATTTTTTGAAATTACAATTTTCAGTAAACGGTACCCCCTCAAATCTGCCAATGCCATCCAAATATTGACTCTCTGTAGGGACTAAATACAATATATGTGAGTTATGATTAGATTGTTGACTGTATGCTTGTAACAGCACACCACAGTTGTGGAAAGCAGTAGTAGTTCATACGGAAAATAAATCATTAGAGCTACAGAAAAGTAAATACACATTTCTTTCTTAATATAGGAGACTGCTAAATTTATATTACAGCTAAGAGCCTAAGTGGAGTTACAATGAAAGGAAAATAAGTTAAAGAAGATAGTTTAATAAAAGAGGATAAAGAGATGGGACAACTCAGCTGATTTATTCTCCACATATATAGGGTTAGAATTTTAAATATGTTTTAGCTGATAAAGTTTATGCTAGTTTATAGTAGATACAAACAACAAGACAAATTATAGTCAGGTATTTGGACATGAATATGTATAAATTATTGAACAATAAGAAATTATCTTTAAATATCTTTTCTCTTGGAAGTACTTCTGATATCAAGATTTTACTGCTAATGAAAAACTAATTGAATAGGGGCAATTATATCTACCTAGTGTTCATCAATTCAGAGGTACTGTCTTTTACGTTTTGACCAAACACATAGAATGTTTATGCACCAATTATATAAGATACTATTCATTCTTGACCTTTTAGAAAACATTGCAAATGTGTTCAGTATATCTCAGTGTCTTGGGTATTCATTATTTCCACTGTCAATCGGATATTATTAAGCAAAGCGAGTATAAAGCATAAACTTAGTGTATAAATATAATCTCCAAATTCCATCTTCAAAACACATTTGCCCAGATGGTACTTGTATTCACAGTACCAAAGAAGAAGTAACTTTCTTTTTTCCGGAAGATCCAAACATTTATTTACTGCATACAGTAAATAAACTCAGTTTTCAATTATGACAGAAAAAAAATACAAAATTCAGAATTAAACTGCAGACTCAGATACTCTCATGAGCCTTATTTTATAGGGAGAATGTTCAGGAGCACTTTTGATCACAGAATCACAGACTCAGGCTGGAAAAGACCTCTGAGATCATCTGAGATCAACCTATGACCTAACACCACCATGTCAACTAGACCATGGCACTAAGTGCCACATCCAGTCTTTCCTTAAACACCTCCAGGGATGGTGACT